>JAOQGH010000077.1:40694602-40741096 GCA_025769975.1 Gallinago jamesoni | reverse complement strand
CCACCGTCCCCCCCCCCCCCCCCCTCAATTTTTCCAACTGGAGCTTAATACAGAAACCACATAATTTACAAAAAAAAAAAAAATAAAAGAGGAGGCAGAGTTTGTCCTGTTTTCATAGGATTACTAGTAAGTATAGGTTGTATGTTGGGTGGTTTTTCTTAAAATGCTTTTCAATAGCAAAAGAATTGGCAAGATATAATCTCACTGTTTGCCCTTTTTTGCTGTGTGTCTTTGGAAATCAGTACTAAGCTAGTGTGGAGTGCTGCAGATCATCTAATGCTTTGTGCCCTATAAATGCCCACAAAGCATTGCTAAAGGGCCCTATATTGCCCTTAAGTAATAAATATGTACCAGGCAGTTTTGAAATGTTCCTCTTGGGGCATGCCGCCTTGTTGTCCTTAGTGAGTTTTAACTCTGTGCAGACAGGAAAGTATACAGTGCAAGAGAAATCTACCCGGTGTCTGTATTTTCAATTATTGTACAGTTAATGAAATATCTAAGTAGTGCATTATTTGGCTGCTATTGTACGTTAGCATAGAGACGGCAGCCTGTTAATATTCAGCGACGTCTTATGTAAGTTTCATATCTTCTGTTTTCAGAGCAGTTTTACTGAAAGCCCTTTTGAATTGGAATGAACCGTTCTGGGATGTGATTCTTAAAAGAGAAGTCTCTAAAGATTGAGCAGGTAACATTTTCCCATAACTGTTGACTAGTGATATAGATAATGGGATGATTAATTTAAATGCCAACATTCATGGTATAGGTGTGCTTCTTGAAACTCTAGGAGTCTGTCCATGTTTGTTCGAACCTGTTAAGAAAAATCGAAACCTGGTGAGGTAGAATAAAGGCTGATTTGTCGATTGACGTCATTACCTTACCTGCTATTAAGGTAAGGGAAATTGACTTTGTAGAGAAAAAGAGAATACTGAGGATAATTAGACACCAGTCAAGAAAATGTGTTAACTGGTGTTCTACGTTGAAAAAGTGGTAATAACACAAGTAAAGGATGAAGGTTGAAATTGCTGTTTCTGAGGAGGTTCAGAATGCAATCTGCAAAATACTGAACTACTGAGCAGTATTTCTACAATGGCATAATTTTCATTCAGTACCTCTTTTTCTGTCTCTGGAGGTACTGCAAATGCCTAACCAGCTAGATGATTCCCTCTCTCTCCTCAACAAAAATGTTCAGAGATAGTGAAGCCTATATCCATGAGACTGTGTAATCATAATGATGAAAAAAAAAATAGATAATTTTACTACAGATTTATTCTGTTGTAGACAAACTTGAACTATTAGATAGAAATATAACCTCCTATGAAAAGCAGGGGGATGCTGTACCCTTCATATCAACTTCTTTTTTGTGGAAAAAGAACATCTAAATAAAATGTTCCCCTCTCCAACTACAGATAGCTTGTATACAAGACAGTCTCGCTGAAATTCTATCTCAGCTAGAAGGAAAGATGAGTTTATTTTATGTAGCAGTTGGAGGTTCTGAGAAATATCAGTCAGTCAGTTACCAGAGTGGTAAATTAAATCTCGAGAGTCAGAGCTCACTCATCAGTACACAATGATATGGAAGTGGCTAGGAGAGAGACAGGCAACTGCATGAGGTCTGGGTGTTTATGTTCTTGATGGAAAAGTACAAATCATTTCCTTCCCTTCTGCTGCTGTCATGGTCCATCACTTTAGTCCATTTTCACCTTGCTAAGGGATTCTGAATGGGCCTTCCTGCTTTGGCACCTAATTAATCTCTCACAAGCCTGTTCTTGCAGCCTGTCTGCCTGGGATGGTCTATATCGTGAGTGACTCACAAACAAAATATTCTTTATTACTTTAAATTCCTTCCTTTTTCTATGTTCTTTCCCCCCAAGCTCCCTCAAGCAGGTTGAAGATGATGTTCTCCACCTGCCTTTGAAGAGGACATACCTACATCCTATTTTTACAGGAAAATGCCCCCTTTTCTTCTAGTGGAACACTAGAAGAAAACTGTGGTATGTAAACTAGTCTATGTTTTCAAAACTAATAAGTGCCAATAAAAATACAGAGCAGGGTTTTGCTTGTCAGAAACTGTTCAGCAACTCAAAGTCCTTACAGTGTAACAGGCAAGCAGGAAAACATTGGTCACTTTTTAGAAATGTCATACCTATACACAAGTAAAAGTACATGATCTGAGATTAAAAAGCCCTATTCTGTGGTGTAAAACATTACCATGAGTCTATGAAACAAAAAATTATTTTCCTGGAGTTATTTTTTTGTCCTGTATCAAGTGATCATGAATATTGGGTATCTTGTGCACCAAGCTCTAACAGCCATGATACTTTATGACTACTTGAAAATGAGTCCTTGTGATAAAATAACACATGTACTTTATATAACAGATAATACTGAATGGTGTAATGTATTATCTATAACAGAAAAACATAGATTCTGTAAAATGATACCAGTGGAATCTAATATTCCTTTGAAATAATATTTCCTGGATAGTATTTCTACTCAGAAGCAACTTACCTCCCTGCTACTATCCCTTCTGTGGGGATAGGCTTGGTGTTCAGCTCAGCAGAGCATACGCGTTTCAGTCTGGGAAATGGAAATGCATTAAAAGATGTTTGAGAAGTCACTTTGTTAGATCAGTGGTCAGGGTAGTGTCCATCAAAACCCTTTAGCTTTACTGGCCTGTATCTGATCTGCAGATACTGATCTGTGCTGTTGATACAAAACCTACAAGAGCTCCGAGAGTCTGCTGGTGGCATACAGGCAGGAAGAAATGGAAGAAAAAAAAAAAATAAAATCACATCTTTAATTCCCCCTGCTGACAGCTTCCTTAATAAATATTGTAAGAAATTTCTCAGTTAAGAGCCACCTGGTAATCTAATTTGCAAGCCCCAATGATATATTCAGCAGCCAGCTCAGGGGAGGTGTGTTTCTACTGTCAGAATCACATGAGCAGGGAATAAAATTCTGAGCTGTCACTGAAAGCTGTAATAATTTATGATGAGTTGTTGGCTTTTATTTTTTCATACAATTTTTGACTCAGCTGAACAAAGAGACTAGACCTGCTACTGACTTCACATTGATTGGGTTTTTCCATAGTATGCTCACCTACCTGAATGTTTTCACAGGATGTAACAATACAAACACTGCAAATTCATCAAGTTTCACATCTATCTAAAGAAATCATAGACTGAAACCTGTATCAGCATGGGTGACTCTTGTATACAGCCATAATAGTGGTGAATGCTGGTTCGTTTCAGTTGTCTCCCGTCTTGACATGCTTGTGTGGGAGTTAAGCCTTTGCAGTTCTGTTCAGTTTTAATAATCCCAGATTTGTTTCTTACCTTCTGTGGGCTCCTGGTGAGGCATTCTTGGGCTCTTCCTTCTCTTCTCCTGGACTCTGGTTTAAGGAATGTTCTTCTCTGGTGTGCATGCAGAAAACAAAACAAAAGCCAAAAGGCTTTTATAAGATCCTAGCTATATAGCCAACTTCAGGCTATTTTGTGAGGGAACCGTTTCTCTACAGCAGTGTCATAGTGCTCGTGTCTCTATTCCTTACAATCAGAAAACCTTCTGTCTTTGTGTTCCATCTGTATCAGGTTGATACCCTGAACTGAGAAGGATCCACAGTGTTGTCTCAGAAATTAACTCATTAAAAGATAAGAAACAGATTAAAAGATAAGAAAACAAAACTAATATCTCTAGAGTATTACTTCATAGCTGACCAGCTGGGAGAAATCAGGATAGTTGTCAATTCTTCAGTGTTGGATGAACTTCCAGAACCATGTCATAGAGTAATTCCTTTGGAGCTGTGGTCAGTTCATGGTAAAGACCTCTATGCTTGGGTTTCACCTCTGTTTCCTCACATCTGCTTTAAGAACTTACAGCTTATAATGGCTAGGGGCTCACCCATAGTAGGAGACCTTCTTCAGGGAAAAGGCCTCTTGGGTGTCCACAGTGAGAAGACTTTACCCTCTGCAAAGAACTCGCAGACATCACTTAGTTTCTGTCTTTCTGCAGATCTTGAGAAGAATGTCAGGCTGCCAGCACTCTCTGGCTTTCTTCAAGGTGCAATCTATAGCATGGTGCTATTGAGTTCTTAGACTCCCTTTGCAAGCAAGAAGGAAACGGTGCTCTCCCTGTCCTACCTTTTCATCCATGATCCTTTTAAATTCTGTATCAACAAGGCTTTTGAGGATGCACCCAGGAAACCTAAGGTGGTGCTTTCATTGTTGGTCCTCACAATTCATTTTTTTAAAACCTGTTTCTCCATTTCTTTTTACCTTCCCACTATATCTTTCATTACTGGGAAGCAAACAATAACTGGTTTGTTTTTTTTATTTTTTCTGCAGTGTAGTGCTTGGGTGATGAATAGCTTTCAAAGCTCATTTTTTCTGAAGAATAGCTAGGAAAGATACATGAAATACATTACTAATTTACCTAAACTTTTCTCTTGTTCTTATTGCCCTGAATGGCAAGTGCTGTATTTCTTTTATTTTCTTTTACAGTAAGAGATACAGATACACGACATGTGGCTGTAAAGATTCCGTTAATAGCATTGAGTTTCTTCCATTGTCCAGCACTGTCCTCATTAGCTCTGCTGACAAGATTTTATCTCTCTGGGATGCCAGAATGGTAAACAGTCTTTTTCTTGGTCTTCTTGCATTCAGGTAAAGTGATGGCATGTTCGGTGTGAGAAAAACAAAAGCCACGGTAAAATTAAAATAGAAAGTAAGGGTGATTTAGCAGTAGAGTGTTCACTAACACAGTTATTATCTTGTGACCAAAAATATTACTGTATAACATTTCCTTGACATCTGAAAGGACTGAGTCCTCACAGGGCAACAAATGGACATGCACCAAGATCACTGAGTAAACAGGAGGACTTGATTAGGTGGTGGTGGTTTTAGCAACTGATGGTCTGGGTCTGGAAGACTGCATTGCTGCAGACTGTGCTGTGTCAGTTCAATAGATAGAGTGGCTCAAGGTCAGTTTTGTCGGGCTTCTTTTGTACATGCTGGTGCGTGCTTTAACGTACGTATAAAAGTAATGGGGGGAAATGCCATAGAAGTAACACAAGCTGCATAGAAGTCTAATATATTTATTTTTCCTCTAGAAGGGCTTCCTCCTCCCCCCGGCCCCAGAACTCATTGCTGATTTCTCGTGGAATGTGTATTATTTTCTCCTTAATATACCACTGTAGGTAGCATCAGAAACTCTGCATCTCTTCCTTTATTCTTCTCTACCTTCATTCTTTGGTATAGTTATAAATGGATTTAGTGCATTGGAAAATGTTGTCCCTGCTGCTTTGGTAGACCAAGTATGTAAATCCTGTTCAAATAGAAGATGGGAACACTGCAAGAGGAATTTCCTTCTCTTTCATCAGAAAATTCAGTAATTATTGCTGCTACTGTGGTGTTTCTTACAGAGCAAGTCTTGAAATTCTCAAGTTGCTACTTCAGTTGGCATTTTGGTCACTTTGCATTTCTCAAAGTGTAAAGATTCTCTAATCTGGGATGGATTCTTATAAGTTGTATTTGTGAAGGGATTTGAGAGGAAGGAGGCAAAGAGCTATTGCTGTGCATTAATAGGTATTGTCATCACAGCTATACAAACATAGGGTAAGAAAAACTGACAAAAATGACAGTGGAATATTTGAGATGCTCATTAGGGAATTTCTATTTATGGATCATAGCAACAAACTGAATAGAAGGTCATTTAATAATAATCCTGGACATAAAGCAAAACAAGTTAAAATGAAGCCAGTCAAGACTCATTATTCTTAAATGTGTTGGTTTGTAAGAATATTTGATATCTAAATATGAATAATTCAGAAAGAGAAACAAATACTGAAGTACAAACAAGTGAAAAACTGGATGGAAAAATAGATTTTTGCTTTGTTTTGTTTCCACTAAATCCTGCAAGGAACTTTGTCTTGCAAATGTCTCAGTAATCTCCCGTTCATAGCAAATTAACAGAATTGTAGAAGTGTTTTTCTTTGATAAACTTACAGAAAAAGCCTACTCAGCTTTTGTTCACTGGCGCTGCTTTTCAGCTTTTGCTAATTGTCCTAAGATAGGAAAGATCTTTTGTGAAAAGAAAACATTTCACATGTCATTTTGTTTTGTATTCATTCTGTTGAATTGTTTCCCTATTCAGTGAGAAATCTTGCAGATTTCAGATATGTGCCCACATTGAAGCATCACTTTAAGGGGTGAAATCACTGTGAAGATGCTGTCTCCCTCTAAATACTGAATGATATTAAATGTTCCCTCCAAAAAGAAGATTAATTATTTTCTCCCATTAATTTGGAACAGAATATTTTCTCACCTCTGTGAGATCAATTAGCATTAAGGAGTACATTTAAGATAATTTTACTGAAACATGAAAATCATACTCCAGTTTGTTTTCTCATAAATTAGATTCATGTTATTAATCACATCTTGCTCTTCAATCATTAACTTTAGTCAGCTCTTTATTATTAAAGGTAATGGATATAGAGAACCGTAAGTCAAAGCAGTGCAAGTTGAATGGACAGTGAGCTCTGGATTTGGGACAGAATGGGACATAAATCTTTGAAATTACTAAGATGAAGCTATAATGCAGCCTTAAGGCTTTTGAAACACATGACATTGGTTTTTTTTCTTTTTCTTTTCCTTTTTTTCTGGGTAACATAGGGTCCGATCTAGTGGTTCAAAAAAATCTACAGAAGTTGTCTGCAATTTTAAAACTAAGATGTAGTTTCTGCCTACAGGGGAATGAGAACACAGAAGGATTTAATAGTATTTTGATGATTATGGCTCTTTCCAAACATTCTGGGAGAAAATATGGACTTGGTGTTGGATTTGGATGGGAACCACCCTCATGCCATGCTAGACTCCTGGTAGATAAGATGTACGAGACCGAGGTTGCAATTCATCGGTAGGAATTTCTTGCCAGTAAAGCTGACGGCTCTCATGCCAAGATAAGCTGCAGAATTTATTTCTCTTTATGCCAGTTTCATAGAAAGACAAGCATATTCTGGCTTTTCACCAAATTATTTTCTTGCTGACACATCAGATCGAGCATCTCTACTCATGAATTGCAAAGTGTGTCCAATGATAAATGTGAGAGGTGCAAAAGAACCTAAGACCCCAAGAGTATGAGTTCACCTGCCTGGGTTAATCCTGATGATAAGCAGTCTGCCATTCATCTGCACCCCCCATGTTCTGATGAGTAATTTTTTGGGCTAGTCAGATTTACCCGGATAACATTTGAGCCAAGCTGAATCTTTGCTCTTTCTTGGATAAAAAGCCAAATATTTATACACTTAAGTAATTAAATAGAGGAACAAAGTACTCACAGTTTTCATTCTACATGTTTGGAACTTACTGATTTAGTAACTATCCCATCTGCTTTCTGTTTTTTGAAATGTCAGGTTCTATAACTGGATATTTCATTTTTCAAGAAGTTGTGCAGTGACTGTCATTGAGAAATCAGCATTCAGTAGCAATGCCCTAAGGAATGTATCCGACAAGGACTTGGAAAGACTTCTCTGTGTACTTAACTGGGTAGTCCCATTCACATTGGTGATACTGTTCTTGTGAATTAAGTTCAGCACACACACAGCTCTGTAAAAAGTTAGATTCCTACAATGCTCTATTTTTCTATTTGATTTTGTGAAACATGAAGTATTTGAGATACTGTGCCATAATTGTTGGCCATTTTGGTGTCTATTGATCACTGATACTCAAGTGCTCGTAGTTTCATTTTTTAATTATCCAGGATATATTCCTGACTTTATGCAGTGTTGCCTAGTGATTTAAGATGAGCCCTATTTTTCTGCATTCCTTTTGCAGAAGACTGCTGGCGTATAACACAAACGAAAGGATCCCATGCCCACCCCTTGATCAAACTAACATCCCTGACATCCAGACAGGAAGGCATCAGGCATGTCAGCTTTTTTCTGTTTGGGCCAAGGATGACTTACATATGGGTAAGACAACGCAGCAGAACAGTGACCAGATGGAACTTCTAGCTCTGTGCATCAAATTTTATCCTTGACAGTAATTTGTGGGCTGTACAGCACAATGAAAAGGTAGACGTTCTGAGGTAGTGTGGTATTTGATGAAACCAGTCTCAGAGGAAAAAGGAGAAACAGAATGAGATTGTCCAAAATCCTGCCTTAAAAGCAGCAAATAGATAACTTATTCTTACTGAGCCAGAACCTGGCTGTGGCTTTCATAATCCTCAGAGACTGCTGTAAAGTTTCTATTTACCCCAAAGCGAGGGAGGGGAGTGGGAATCCAGGCAGAGCCTCCTTCCACACTCATCCAGGCATTTCTCTTCATGGACAGGAAGAAATTGGTTCTCTTAGCTCTTGGAAATTGTCATGAGTGTGGTACAGCCACACTTTATACAGTAGGGCAAGCTGGACTTTTATGGCCACATTACATTGAGAGAAAGACATTAGAAAGTAGTCGTCAGTGGAAAGAATGAGGGGCAGCTGGGTGTTCCTTTAGGGCAGGCTTTTTTCTTTAAATGTGGCATTGAATAAGAGTCTTACGTACAGTCCGTTCTAAAGTGTTATTTCCTAACAAATTCAGGCTTCTGTACTCATGGTGTCTGCTTACCATTTTCTACTTTTGAATGTTAGCCAAGGTTTGATAGAGTATAAGTTTTCATGCAATCAGGTCTCTGGGCAACAGCAGGGACACCCAAATGAATGCCCCAACTGGTAGGAGAAGCAGCAGTGGGTGCTCAGCCCTCCTGTCAGGCTCCTCTTTTCCTGTCGTCCACAGCAATGTCACTACCCTTCTTCTTCATAGGGCTTAAAGATGGTGGTGGTAAGATGCTGCCTGGGACTTTTCTTTCTTGGCTTTTCATTATCTGCCCCATGGAGTTTTAGATCCTGAAACGATCTGTCTGTGAGTTCAAAGAAAAAGCAGAGCAAATCCCCAGGAATTTGGGGCGGACTAATTTGCATTTTTGCAGTCTTGCATTTAAGGCATACAGATCATTTCAGGACAGTGGCTGTTTAAAAGGGGTTTTCACACTGTGTCCTACCAGAGAAGAAATACTTAGGTACACCAGTTTTTTGTCTGTCTGCTGAGGTTGCCAGCTGTGGTGCAGCATTTTAATGATGTAGGCTTAGCTGCTTATGTGTTTCATATGGATGTGGAATAATTACAATGATGCTGATCTAAGCTCCAGTCTTCCAGTTTTTTTCCTTCACAATACAGCCCATCATTCTGCACAGTGTGATGCCCATGGCATGGGACATCCCTACTGTGGTTCCTGTTACATCTGGATTGTGCCTGAAAGCTAGTTTGCTTGATTGAATTTGGTGGAATTGTTCCAAAGTAGCAATTTCCTCAGCCTTTTTTTCTTTCTTCTAATGAAATTACCTTTTAAACCAGTGATTTTTCTGTGCTGGTTTTGTCAGAATTTAGTAATTTTTTAATTAATAAGTCCCTAAAATAAACTGCCCTGCTTTGGTTTCTTCCAGTGAAATATAAATTATCCTTTGGACTACTTGTTTTTCAACATTGATTTTGTCAGAACTTTTTTGTCATGTTTAGAGTATGGAAGTCTGGGGAACTCCCAGATCTTTGTAGGGAAGCTTCTTATCTGTCATGGAGGCTTTTATGCCTGTATTTATTTGGAGTGGGCACTCACGAGGCAAATTCAGGAAAGATGTCAGAGTGTTAAAGGATCAGGCACATCTGACAGGCTCAGAGCAGCCAAAGGGAGTTTTTTTGAAAGTTGATCTAGTTGTCTTTATGGGGTTTGGTTGGGGTTTTTTTGGCCTAGTCCAGTTTATTTATCCCTGAGTAAACACTGTAGACACAAAATTATCAGTCAGAATATCCTCAGGGTATTGGATTTGTCAGTTTTATTTGAACCCTTTCGAACTTCTGAGGAATGAATTCAAGAGCTGAGTGGATAGACAGGATGGGTCATTTTAAAAAAAAATAAAAATCTTTGACAGGCAGTTTATGGTTCAAGTCAGTCCTTTTCAAAAGTAGGTCAAAGATTGAAGTCATCAGTCGTGGAGACGAAGAGATCTTCCATGCAAACTACGAATCTCTTCGTGTAATAGAATTATTTTGCTGCAAATAAGAGACATGCAAAGATAAGTCCAGTTTCTGGCATGAAATGTAACAAATTATGTGTCCTGATTCCATTCTACGTATTTGTAAGTAATAGGTTCATATTTTAAAAGTCCCTGTCTTAAGGAATGTAGGTGTCCCTGTAAAATAGGAAATCAAGAACAAATAGCTATGAATAAAGATTATGTTTTCTCCAAGGATGACAGAAGTAAGGCTTGAAGAGGTTTGTGTTAAATCTCTTTGGGATGTTTTCCTAGAGGCTTAGTGAAATTTTTTTCAAAAACAAAAATATGGCTGAGGAAAAATGTCTTAATTTCTTTCTAATCTTGAAAAATAATTGGGGGAAAAAAGCTGATATGGTCATTTTTAAAAATGCAACATTCTGACTTTCCTTCAAAGCAACTTCTATGGAAAAGTGGATTAAAATAAAATATTTGAAATAATGAGCATGTAACACTGGAATTTGGATCCGTTAACCCAAACACAAGCAAGAAAGTATCCTATGTTCTTGTTTTGCTGCTTGTTTTATTTCATCCTGAGAGGCAGGAAAGCCATTGCCCTTCAAACTGTATGTGGCTGCTGTCCCGAGAATAACCCTCAGACTGGAACTAGGTATTCCATTTGGCCTGCTATTAGTGACTTGTCCCTCCTTTTTCTTGCCTTCCTGACTTTGCTCCCAAATCAAACCATTAAATCCAAAGTTTAATAAACTGTATAATCAGTTCATCTCATGGGCTTTTTTCCCTGTTAAACTAGGTTTAAATTAGACTCTAAACATTTTAGATCAGACAAGTTACCTTGTTCTGCAAAGCTCCAGGTGAATTAGTGGCTCTTAAGAGGTTATAATTATTACTTTATTATGCTGTTACTGTTCATTGACAAGCCTGGGCCTGTCCACTGGATGTCCGAGTCCTTTTGCCAGTGGGAAGGCAGCCCCTTTTAACACTGTCTTTCATTCAACGTAGAAAAGCCACATTATTACTTCGTTTCAAGGGTAGGTCTTTTCAAGACAAGACAGTTATGTATGTTAAAGCTTAATATCCAGCTTGATTCCAAATTCATGTGAAATGTATAAATGGCTTTATATTGGCAGTGATGTAGTTATTTAGTTAGTTTAAGGTAACACCTTTCATCATGGTGTTCACAGTCATTTAAGCCGCTGCTTAGAGAAGAGAGTGACGGGGTCCTCAGCCGCCTGTTGCTTCTGTTCCTGCACAGTCGTGGTTTCCCTGGGGGCTCTGCCTGAGTTTCTGCCTGTAGCTAGAAGTGCCATTGCACCCTTCAGGCAAGACTTCTCGCAGTTTAGCTTGGTTTGATCTTAACTTGCTGCGTGTTTTAGAGCAAGTCTTGGCTCCTTTTTTGTGTTATTGCCTTTCCCATGGTCAGAGCAGTGCTCTGATCCTTCCCTAGCAGGCTATAGGTGTAGCTGCCTCTGAACTCCTCTTTGCTGCCAAGCTCATAAACCTCCCAGCACTCTGTATTGCCCACCTGTCTTCTAGAAGGCCACTGCAGCCACCTCTGCAAGTTTTTGTACCTTTCACTAAAGCTTCTTTTCTGGTTCAAGGATCTGTGTGCCAAGGTTCCCTCGCATCCTCAGGATGGTCCCCCCTAATCTAATGATGGTAATAGAGCCATGGAGTGGTTTAGGTTGGAAGATCATAACCTTAAAGATCATTGAGTTTCAATGCTGTACTATGGGCAGGGACACCTTCCTCTAGATCAGGTTGCTCAAAGCTCCATCCAGCCTGGTCTTGGATTTGGGGAGGTGTTTTAACCCTGAAACTCAGTCGACTAGTTTCTTTTTCCTCATGCCTTACCGGCTAGGGGATTGCTTCTAGGCAAGGTGTTTTGGAGTGATGCAGTCCTGTGCAAAACATCCCTTAATTACAAATGAGGAATGTCCATATTCCAGGCAGGAGATCATGCAATTCACAGCTCCACTGAAAGCTCCCTGTCATGGGTCGCTGATGCCAAAGTGATATAAACTTGCAAGGGCAGGCAGAGAGGCAACAGTGGAATGGAGAAAGGTATTAATTCACCACTGATTTAATCAGATTTCATCAATTATAAAGTTAGAGTGGATCAGTTTTCAGTTGCTGCTGGTTGTCTTAGAATATTAGTAGTAATTAGAGACCTGTAAATAGATTAATTTAAAATATTTGAAGTGTTAGCCAGGGGGAAAAGTCTGGCTATAGATTTCAGTAAACATTTAGATAGCATGGCTTCTGGTGTGCTGTACAGGAGGTGGGTTCCATCGAAGTGGGCAGTGTATTGGCATTTGGCTGTGTCACTGATTATTTAGAAATGAAGTCAGAGAAGCAGGCTGTAAATACTGGGCAGTAAATAGATTGACCTGAATCTGAACTTCTTACCAGCTGCCTGTGTATATCTATAATGCGTGTGCATGATATATGGCGGTATTATGAATTTAATTTTTATGTCAGCAGTGTCACTTTGACACAAAATGGGAGTAAAGTTCTTTCAAAGGCTTTGGGAAAGGCCTGACTACAGAATAACATTTGCATTGACTTCTTGGTCCTAAAACTCTAATTAAATTATTGATTATGAAGCTGGCTGCTTTCTTAATAGTTTCTAATGTAACAATTAAAGCAAAGAAAGTAATTAAAAATGAAAAGATCGGTCCACAAGTACAATCTTCAAAAGGTCATTTTCAACTTAATGGCTTTTTTTGAAAGAGGCAAGTATAAAACAAATGAGTCATTAGTAAAAAAGCAATTTAGTGTGTGCATGTGTGTAATAATGTTCCTACCGGATTACGACTAGCCACACAATACCTCAATGAATTAAAAATAATAGCTACATTTACTTAGTTGATATTATATTAACACCTCCTTTTCTGAGAGCGGGTCTCCGTTGCGTGAAGTGCAGTAGAATGTACGCAGCCCTAGGATGCTTTTATTCCAGCCAGCTGATAATCGAGAAGCTTCAGCCAAAGAGAGTGCAAAATTTCAGTGAAAACACTATGTTACTGTTTAACATCATAAACAATGCTTTGTACTGCACAGAGCATTTACTAGCAACTTTTATTATAAGCATGAGAAGTAAAGGGAAATTTTTAGAGGTTGATCAGGTTGGTTCAAGGATGTTTATAGGCATGAAAGGCAGCAGCAAGGAAAGGACAAAGGTGTTTACTAGAAAACTTTGAAAAGACCACTCGGTGCCGCTGCCTGTGACAGAGCAGAAGTGAGAGGTGACACTGGAGGATTTAAGAACTGAAATACAGTGTCCTGACAAGACAGAGAAGGAAAGACATTTGAGATGAAAGCTCTATTACAAATACTTTACCCTCTGCCACAGATCTTTCAGTATAAAATGTCTAGCTTAAATATCGCTGCAAAAGTAGCTAATTGGTGCAATGGATCATAGGTATGAAGGCGGCCTGTTATAAATGTAGTTTAGTGTCGCCATGCTGCTTACACATACAAGCTAATTGGAAACTAAGCCAAACTTTGAAGCATGGATGTGGAAATTTGCTAACCAAACACCTGCCATAGTCAGCACCTCCTGTTCCTGTAGAACATGTGTATTCTTGTGCACAGGGAAATTTATTAAACAAAGGGAGACTGAATTCGGATAAGCATGTACCTCAAAGAAAACATATATGGGACCTGACATTTGGGGAACTGAGCTTCCATGAATAGTTACTGTGTACAGCAACTGTAAATGCTTTTTCTAGATAGTAATTGTGCTGCCGTCAGGTTCTGCTCCAACACATTTGCTTAGAACCAAATCCTTTTCTTGATGAGGCAGTGTGTGTGTGTGGAAATTACTATGCCATTCAGGTTGTATGAGAAATATGTGTATCTGTTAGACTGTTAACTTAAAGGCATTGCATCTTAAATGCTCTTTCTCTTTTCCACAATTAATTGTGGAATCTTCTTTCCTAGCATACTGAGGAAAGCAGATTATAGACATGCACGTTTTATGAAAGGTCCTGTTAGTGGATTAGCCTGTCTGCCTCTCAACCTGCAAGCCTACAATGCTCTACCATGTTATGCTGAAGGAGCAGGTGGTTTGCCATCTTTGCTTTTATCTGGCTTCCCCGTGAGCTGTTTTTATGTGCTACTAAATACAGACCTGCTGTTCTGTTAGGTTGAAGTAAGGCATCTGGAGACACTTGTCTACACAAAATGTGCTATGATGGCTTTTTAAATTCAAAGATTAGACTAGACTTTCTAATCCAAGCATGAACTGTTATATGTCAAACCATGCATTCCACTGTCCCTTCCCAGATGTAGCTGTAAGAACTTAAATTTCAGAAGTCTGATGACATGGTGATTGTGGCTACATGTTCTCAAAAAGATGTGTTAAAAACCAAATAAACCCTAAGCCTTACAAATCAATTTCCTTTCTATTAACAATAATGTTGTGAGGTAAGTAATAGATTTTCAATAAATAGCTTTCCAGTTTGGTAAGTACTGAATCAAAATGGTCGTGGTGAATCAATCTGTTTCTTTGTATAGATTACTCCCTTCTAACTGCTACTGCTTGTGTGTAGATTTATTCCCATTCTAGTTTCCCCGCAGCCCCAGTGGGTGTCTTCTTTAGACTCCCCACTCATGTATGCTTTTCATAATAGCAAAAGAGATACTGTCTGGGAAACGGCTTGAACTGAAAAGCAGGCAGACTTTTAGGATTTCAGCTGTGTGTTCAAAAAGCTGGAATTTCAGAGCTTGCAAGATATTTGCTTAAAAATATTTTCTTCCTGCTGCGAGAAAGCTTAAATAGTCAAATTTAAGTGTCTGCAAAATTATTGAGCGTCCTAGTTTTGAAGGAAACGCTGTAAACTGTCAAACTGGTTTTGAGTAGAATGCCCCTTGCAGCGTCAATGGATACTGGAAGTTTGCGGTGGTAGTTCAAACTTGGAATATTTTCCATGTGATAGATACTATTTTTTTTTGGTAATGACAGACAACTGCCACACAGACACAGAATTAAAAGTTTTATGCTCTGATACCCCCAAGGCAACAGCGCAGAGAGGTGGTGTTCACATTTTGTGGTCCAAGGTCAAAATGCAACTCTTTGATTATAATTGAATTCAGCTTCCACATTTATAAGTATGATAAATATTTGAGGACACTTTATGTTAAGAGGCAGCGTGGTTGGCCTAATATGAAAGGGATAGGAAATTTGGGAGGTGCTGCTTCTCTTCCTCACACAGCCAGGAACGTGCCTGTGGCATATCACTTCACCTATTTTCTCTCTCCCCTTTCACGCTTTTTTGTTGATGTAGACTGAAGCATAGGGTGTGAAAAAAAACACATTAAAGAGTCCTGCCATCTCACAGTGTGCTGTACTGATAATCTATGGATGATTCAGCTGAGGCTCTAAAATATGAGCATACTCAGTTTTCTCTTTCTGGAATCTTTTTCTCCAGTGCTATTTTCGGTTATTCTGTAGAAAGGATTAATTTAGGATACAAAAGGGATAAAAAGGGTACAAATGAAAGGTTGATCTTGTTGCTAAAATGGTGGAAGTAGAATGAAAAGAATAGATGGCAGTTGTCATGAGAAGGACCTTCAGGTGTTGTACAACGTTGATGTGGACATTGGGAGACATTAGCATGGGCTACTGGAGAGGAGAAGCAATGAGGCAGCACCTAATTTGTGTTGTACAGTTCTATTTAATATTGGTCCAGTAGACTACCATGATGGCATTTCATATTGCCTATAGAAATAGGGGTGCATGTTCTTTTGTTGTCTCGCAGACGGGGCAATGTGATGGTGTTGTAATTGTGACATTGTCAAAACTAGTAGTGACTCACTTTGTGGAGAAGTCTGTTCTTGTATCCTGAGAATCCCAAGTGTCCCCACTCAGCTGCAATGAATATAATGCTAATTACATACTGTAATTTATGTGAAGCAATGAAGAGAGATCTGTCTCTGTCACCATGCCAGCCTGGACTTTCCTAACAACAGGACAGTATTCCGATCAGGAGAGTGAAATGCTGTGTCATTGTAGCCAGGTTTTTTCACATTGTAACATTTGCCTAGGCTCTTCATCTGAAGCTTCTCCTCAGAGTGCCATGGGATTGCTTACAGAATTTCCTCTGTGTGTTTTCTCCTCCTGTGTTTAATGGTATCTCCGTTGTTTTCTTAGAACAATTAGGTATACTTCACAGATGCGCATTTGTCAAAGCAGTCAGCACAAAATTCCTCATCCCTACCATAAATCCCAAGTCGCATACGCTATCCCATGCCAAATCCAATCGTGAGTACACTAATCCCTTCACAAATGGTGTGTTTGGATGCTTGGTGTTTGCTTTCCTGGCAGCCTGAGCTCCGTCAGCTTCTTTGCAGGAGTGCAGTCTCAAAGCACCTCTTGATTGTAAGGTGATTTCAGAGCTAGGACAGAAAAAAAAAAAAAAAAGCAGTGTCATTGTCTCTCAAGTTCAGATTTCTGGCAATAGTTTGCTGCAGCGCTACTAAAATTAATTGTTTCAGGACCTAAAGTGTCCTGGCACCAACACAGGAGGAATGAGATGCTGCCAAAAAGGTACCACCAGTTGATCCCCTGAGAACTGACTGTTCCTGCATCACTCAGTGTGGTTTTCAGGACAAAAAGGATTTACCGGTAAACACTGTTTTTAGAGTTTATTTAGCTTTTCATTTTCTCTAAAAATAAATATGTGATTATTGCATTTCTGTTTTTCTTCTTTTGTGGCTGAAGCCCAGCTTCTCTGCCTCCAAGTGCGTTTCAGGCCAGTGTTTTGCAAATGATAGTATTTTACATGCCAGTCCCTTACTAAGCTGATTGTTTCTTTCCGCTCTCTCTGTTATATAAAGAAGCAATAATCTTTCAGAAAGAAGACATTTATCACACACAGATTGGAAACACTGGGACAAAACTGATAGGCAAGAAGCAAAATTTAGCAGTATGACAAAGCCTTTGTACGTAATCTTCCCCTGTTGGTGACCAGAATAAATATCAACAGTCCAATTTTCCATTGTGAGCAAGCTCACAGGAAAGGAGGTGCTTGGTGATTTATGCCGATATGACTATACCAGAGTCCTACTTTTTATTTAAATATCTTCTGTTTTATACAAGGGTTGTGCAAAAGCAACAGAGTTGCTTTAGTGAGAAGCCACAGAAGAGCAGGAGTGGTCAGGACTTGAGTAAGGACCCTCTGAACACTGCATTCCAAAATGTACCCCGATCCTGCTGCCAAACCCACCCCTCCTTTCCAGCCTCATCCAGTAAGGGCATGCAACTGGTTTGACTAGTTGAGATGGAGCCCTAGAAGATTGAGATGGAGCCCTAGATTCTGGGACTTGATGCTTTTGGAAATGCAGGTAGCATGTCCACCTGTCTCAGAGCCTGTGCCTTGGGAAGTATTCGGCCTCGTGGCAAATGCTTATCTTCATAATTGTGACAATTGCATACCTCTGTAATTTTTCTTTCGTTTGCCTTCTGTCTTCAGTGAAAATTTGCATACAATAACACAGTTAACATTTTGACCATGTTGGTCTTGGCCATCATGCTCTCTCCTTTGATTAAATAAGAAATGGAGAGAGCTGCCCTCACTGGCTCTGCAGCATTTTGGAGACTTCATGAACGTGCCTTGTCAGGCGTGTTGTCCCACCAACCCCCAAGTTATCTTTGTGTCTCTCCTGCAGTGCCACCATCCCAGAGAAGGGCTATGGGATAACTTAGATTAATAGAATTATTTAGGTTGGAAAGGACCTTTAAGATCATTTAATCCAACTGTTAACCTAGCACTGCTAAATCCACCAGTAAACTGTGTCCCTAAGGATGATGTCTCTACGTCTTTTAAATACATCCAGGGATGGTGACCCCGCCGCTTCCTTAGGCAACCTGTTCCAGTGCCTGACAATCCTTTCAGTGAAGAAATTTTTTATAATATCCTATATAACCTTCCCTGCTGCAACTTTAGCTTATGTTGTCTTGTACTATTGCTTGTTACTTGAGAGAAGACCAACCCTCACTTCACTACAGCCTCCTTTCAGGTAGTTGTAGAGAGTGATAAGGTCTCACCTTGGCCTCCTTTCCTCCAGGCTAAACAAGCCCAGTTCCCTCAGCTGTTCCTCTTAGGACTTTCTCTTTAGACCCTTTACTAGTTCCGTTGCTCTTCTTTGGACATGCTCCACCATCTTCCCTGAGCCTGTAGCGCTGCCTGGGGTTGGTGTGATGCAAGTGCAGGACCCTGCACTTGATCTTGTTGAACCTCATCCCATTGGCCTCGAACCATCCAACCAGCCTGTCCAGATCCTTCTGTAGAGCTATCCTACCCTGAAGCAGATAAACATTCCCACCCAACTTGGTGTCATCTGTGAACTTACTGAGGATGCATTTGATCCTCTCAACCAGGTCATTGATAACGATTTAAAGAGAACTGGGCCCAGTACCAAGCCCTGGGAAACACCACTTGTGACCGGCTGCCAACTGGATTTAACTCCATTCCCCACCACTCTTTGGGCCTGGCCCTCCAGCCGGTTTTTTACCATCCAAGCCACAAGCAACTGGTTGAGTCAGACCTTTCCACATAAAGAAACATAAGAAACTTGGGGCCCAAATACTTTATTTTGAACAGGTAAAGTGTTAACAGGCTTCAGTCTTATTTGTAATTAGTATAATATGAATTTCAAAAAAGGTCAAGGTCCTAAGAAATGAAGATGCTTTGAGGGGGAAAAAAAAAAGTAAAGAACCCCCCCAGTTTTATCCTGGGAAAAACTGTGTAACATGCCTGAACAATTTTGGTGGTTTGGTGGTTTTTTGTGAATTTGACTCCTCCTAAAAATCTTTCCTTTCTAGATCTGGAAAATGGATTTTGCAAGATGTACTATGGATTTGTAGAGTATTCCCATTTTTGGTTCCCTTTTAATCATGTTATTAAAAATTAGCCCTCTGTCAGTTCCTTTCTGAATAATGCAAAGCCTCATGTCTAAAATTTCACCACTGACAGCAGAGACACGACCCATGATGATGAAGTTCAGTTGGATTCAATTGAGCACAGGCAGGGAAAGGGCTGGCGTTCCCCCATGGGGAGGCTGCCTTTCTGAGGCTGGCTGAGGACACCCCGCAGCTGATCAACCTTAAGGGCATGCATGCACTCCTCTCCAGTACAGTCTTTCTGAGACCTGACATCAGGGCACATAACATCTTTGAAGCTTGAGGGCTTTATTTTAGAAGAATAATTGTCCTACTTTAAATAGAGCAGCTTTGCTGTGGCTAAGACTGATTTTTTTTCTTTGTGATATTCTTTTGTTATTACTTTTCTTCTTTTTTTTTTTTTTGAAATCCAAACCTTACTCTTTCTCTGGAGGAAAAAAATGCACATATTCATATCAAGATTTTATTTTTAATTTAGATCCTAGTGTTTTCAGTGGAGTGTGACTTGCTATAAACAAGGGTTAAACAGTTGATGAACCCAGACCTGTAAATTAAAAAGCAGGTGTCTGCAAGTGTAGGGGAGTGTGTGCACGAATATTTTTCTAGATACATTTTGCTCTCTCAGAAACAGTAGTCAAGAGTAAACAGTTGTTTTAAACCTGTAACAGGTTTAACAGATCAAATTATTATTTGATGTTGCATAACTAAAAAACCCCAGTAAATAGTGTCTGCTAGTATAATGTGCAAAAATGGGTTTGGTTTGTGATGACAGCCCATAACTGCCTGCTATTTGAATTAGATATGCCACTTTTGAAAAGTTTGGATATTAAACAAATTAATGAAGCAACTTATATTACTTAGTAGTCTCACTCAACATTACCAAGTGGATTGCATTTCTTAATTAGCATGTAAGGAAATGGATAATAAAGCTTTTCCCTAAAAAATGTATTGCCAGTTTTCACACCTTTATTCCAAATTTTCTCATTTTTAACCTGCCAAAATGAGATAAATGTCTGTTTGGGGTATGAAAAATGTAATTACTTTCCTTCTTCTTTAACTTCCTCTTAATTAACTTTTAATGTACGCTGTTACTCAGGGAGCATCCTTTAACACTAAATGTGTCTAAAACAGAAAAGACAGAGATTTAAATGATTTAGATAAACATCTGCCTAACAGAGAGGCATAAAAATTACAGATTCAGAAAAACAGTGGCTTACTGCCAGCATTTGCAGACAAAAACCCACAAAAAATTGTTTTCTTTTTCTATAAATCTTCTTCCCTCGTGTATATGAGCTTAGAGGAAATGATCAAGCTTTCAGGTGCAGGTAACTTAGATTGCAAATAGCATATAATAATATAAGTTTTCTGAATATCACCAAATTGCTCTACGTGCATCACCAAATTACCAGATATTTTGAAGGAGGATGTATTATTTCTGCTATAAAGTCAATGTTTTGACTTGTTCTAGAGCAACCCTTTTCTTAAGACAAGAAATGGAAAAAGAATTGTGATTTCTATGCATACTTTCAGCCTACCTGACTCTATAATGCTAATCCATACTGGTGTTAAATAATTCTGTTTAGACACATTGGTTCTGTATTTAGCAATTTAGAACAATCTTCTAAAGTAACATGCAGTTATTAAAAACAGTGTATTAAAATAATTGCCTGCTATTTATTTTCAGCAACGTTGTACTGTCAGAAATGGCATAATAAGAAGAAATATTTTGTCAAAATCTCAAGATTTCCAATAGTTGGATCAATAGAGTAAACACAATTATTGTTGTTTATAGTCACATTATCTAATGAACAAGAATTTAATCATAAAATGCTGATTGACCCAACTATTTCATCTTTATTTTACACACTTCTTTTATATGCTAGGGAGCATCCCAGTAAAAATTTTCTTCATCCCCTGGGAAGGAGCAGGAGGGTTTCAGTGCTGGCCCACCAAAAAGGGCAGAGCACAGATCTTGGAGTCTGCAGTGCTGGCATGGGCTGTGCAAAAGACCTGCTCTGTTGCTGAAGACTTGGAGAGCCCAATTATGTCTGACTTGAATTGATATTGTGAGAAAATTTTACCATAAATAGAAATTTGGATCCCCATCTCTGTATTAGATGCATAAAATGAGTTATGCAGGCTTTTAAAATTTATTTTATTTTTATTTTCGCTTCTCGACTTCAGCATGCTACTGTGCAACTGAAGCCATACCAAAATGAGACAAACTGAAGTGAAAAACACATCCTCCAGCATCTCACTGTGTTTCACTAGTGTTTGAATGAGGTGTGAGGAGACAAGGCGGTGATTTCTTTAGCCAGACACATCGAATCTCAGCTTCACTCTTTGCTGTATAAGCCATGCGGTTTTCATGGTGCTCTCTCACCCGGCTGGAAAAGGGTTTCCTCTGCAGCTTTTAGCCCACTTCTTTACACTCTTGTGTTATTATAAAAGTGCTACTCTCTGGCTGTAGAAATTCATCCGATGGTAGAACATGACTGACTTGAACCAAGTTGTGTAGCCTACCTTATAGGAGCGGTGTCATAACTCAGAAGTGTCGCTGGCAATGGCTGGTGTACTTAAAAATTCATAATGGAGGTTTCATGCCGGGGAAATGCTGGTTCTCAGAGAGGTGTATCCATGTTTTCTATCCTAATTTTGGATCTCGGAACAACAATATAGTGACATCCTTCCTGGGAAGAAGTGGATTTTTTTAATAATCAAATGCATTTTTGAGATTCTGAGAAAAACTTCCTACTTGGCTTAGGATGAAAAGTCAATAGTTTGAAAGCTTTCTATTTATCAATACATGGACAAAATCTCTGTTCTGAACAGCCAGGCTGTACTGTCACCAGAATTTTGAGATATTCTCCTTTGACAATTTTGATCTTTTTTTTAGTTTCTAAAAATCTACTTAAATCTTGTTAACATTTTAGGCCAGCAGGTTGTTTCAACTCAGTAAGGTAAAGCTTTTTAAAAGGTGATTTTCAGCACCTCTGGTATTTATTTTACCAAATGCATGTCAGTTGAGTTATTTAAACTGACCTGTATCTCAATCAGGTTTATTGCTTAAAAAGTCTTTATTTCCTCCCAACAACCACATTGTCAATTCTTACCTTACTTCCTCCAGTTGACAATGCCTCTGTTGATAAGAGGACATTAATTAAAACATGGAAGAAAGCATAAAAGCAAGTAAAATCAGACCTGTGTTCTGCGTGTTCAGGACCGTTCTAGAGTGAAAGCTCTGGATTAACTGTATGTTCTGATTTCCTCTGACTGGATTGGACTCCATCCATCATCACCCTTATAAAATTAATGCACTGATGAGAAGTGTCACATATGGGAGCCATGGCTTCAGTGCCCAGCAGTGTGGATATACCCTGATATATGGGGAACTTTCTCTGGATGCTTTATATTGCGGCTGAGGGGTACTATCATCTTTTGCCAGACTCTCTGTTACCTTCTCTCATTATTGCGTGGATCTTATCGTGCGAAACCTGACATCCTGCTATGAGCAGAAGCAGTCAGAATGATATATGAGATGGCTTCAAGACAATAAAAATTAGGTAGACCTTGCTCCATTCTCTGTCAGTGTTACTGCCCTATTTTTTGAGAAGAGGGATCTGGGTGTGAAAGAACAGCCAGATGACAGCATAGAGTAGAAGGGTCATGTTTTACTTCCCTATCAGGTAACTATGGATAGCATGGGTTAGCACTGAGAAAGATGACAGAAGGATAAAATCAAGTATAAATGAGAAATATGTACTAAGAAAGATAGAAGTAAAAACAATGAAAGAAGAGAAAGCAGTGGTGTCAGGAGGAAAGGAAGGCATACAAGAGCTTAAGGAAAGGAAACAGCAAACAAAAAATCAGGACATATTATATATTTTTTGGTATCTGTTTTCTGCTCGGAAGCTTCTACCAAATAAAAGGCTCTATAATAGTGATTGATTTGTAATCTCTAGTGTCATTGCCCTCACTTCCCCCAAAGCCATCTGGAGGCTGTCTGTAGACAGCCCATTGAAAAGTATGAATTGCAGCGAAGAAATTCTGCCCGGCAGAAAGAGGGATTGGTAATCAATTCCCTTCCTGCCAGGCAGGGCTGCTCTGCTCCCTTCGCATTTGCTGTCTGGTATCCTGTCTGCAAAATGCCATCAGAGATGGTACCCAGGGAGGAGCACAATGATACCAGGGATTACAAATCAATCGTTCCCGTTGTTGCTGGAGCCTGCTGTTGAACGCTGAAGACAGACAACGCATCTTTCGTTCGATAATTTAGTTGTTCTTAAGGATTAACAACAAAAAAAATTGGGTGGCTTTTCAGGATTTGCTACTGTCTCTGGGCTGGTGGTGGCCAGGGGCGTGATGTCCAGCTGAAGGATGTTTTGTTAGTGGTGGAGCCTGGTTGCCTACAGTATGCGCTTGGGGGAGTGGTGGGACAAGCACGCTCCTGTGCAACACCAGCACTCATTCTTTTCAAAGCCCACGTCTTCCTGTATTTTCTCTCCTTTTAGTGTGTCTAAGGAGCTGGGCAGACAGCATTTTGAGAAGCGTGTAGGGTCTGCTCAGAAGTATGAACAGAAAAGGCTGGGGCTTGTTCATAATGCAGAAGGGTGGCGCTGGAGTTGGAGTGTGGGTTTCACAGCAGAGTGGTAACCTCAGACAACAGAGCAAGGTTGTGGGAGGAGGGAAAAACAGCCCCAAGCTGAAAACCCAGAGAACGGCTTTGGGGCAAAGTGCCAGAGCACTGGTAGGAAAGAAGCAGCACGTTCCTAGGTGAGAGCTCTTCCCTCCTCTTTTAGAATCATAGAATCGTCTAGGTTGGAAGAGGCTTTTAAGATCCTCTAGTACAACCAGCAACCTAACTCTGATAAAAAAAAACAAACCAAAACACCATACAAAAGAACCCCCCACATTACCAAACTATGTCGCTAAGCACTATGCCAGTCCATCTTTTGAAAACCTTCAGGGATGGTGCCTCAACCACTTCCCTGGGCAGCCTGTTCCAAGGCTTAATAACCCTTTCCATGTAAAAGTTTTTCCTGATATCAAATTTGAGTCCTCCCTGGTGCAACTTGAGGCCATTTCCTCTTGTCCTATCGCCTGTTCCTTGGGAGAAGAGACTGACCCCCCCCAGCTACACCCTCCTTTCAGGGAGTTGTAGAGAGTAAGAAGGTCTTCCCTCAGCCTCCTTTTCTCTAGGCTGAACACCCCCAGCTCCCTCAGCCTCTTCGCATAAGACTTGTTCTCCAGACCCCTCACCGGCTCCGTTGCCCTTCTCTGGACCTGCTCCAGCACCTCAATCTCTTTTTTTGTGGTGAGGGGCCCAAAACTAGACCCAGCCCTCAAGGTGGGGCCTCCCCAGTGCCCAGTACAGGGGGACAGTCACCTCCCAAGTCCTACTCACCACGCTGTTCTTGTTCCAGGCCAGGATGTTGTTGGCCTTCTTGGCCACCTGGGCACACTGCTGGCTCCTGTTCAGCCAACAGTCAACCAGCACCCCCGGGTCCTTTTCTGCTGGGCAGATCTCCAGCCACTCTGCGCCAGCCTGTAGCACTGCAGAGGGTTGGTGTTACCCAAGGGCAGGACCCGGCACTTGGCCTTGGTGAACCTCATCTCATTGGCCTCGGCCCATTGATCCAGCCTGTCCAGATCCCTCTGCAAGGCCTTCCTACCCTCCAGCAGGTCGACACTGCCACTCAGCTTGGTGTCATCTGTTAAAGAGAACTGGCCCCAATACTGAGCCCTGCAGCAGCTGAGGAGAAGGAGGAGGAGGTTAAGGTATCGGGTAGGAGGGCTGTCCTTACAGCCTGCTGTGGCACTCTGAGGTGGGATGTGGGTGTTCAGCAGATGCCACCTAGCTGCTCTGTACGTGTTGTCCTGGGCTGAGCAGGGAGGGTGTGGGGTAGTGAGGCCGGGTGTCATGGCGGCAGGTGCTGGGGTGGGCCTGTCCTACTGTCGCACAGCTCAGGCAAGGCCCTCTCAGGGCTCCTGCTAGGGATACAAAAGGAATAAATAAAAATGTAAAAGAGGAATTACTAAAACTGTCCCTTGATAACTAAATGGTTGATCATAAATTGGAGTGTCTATGCAAATGAAGTAAATAATTAAAAACTCCAAGAACAGCACTGACTAGGTGGTTGATGGCTGGCAATTATAAAAGCTGAATTTTTAATATGCATACATCTAAGGAGCCAGTAAAAATTAGCTTCTAGACTAATGGACTTGCCTTTCTTCCAAGGCAGAATTTTAATGAGAGCATTATTTATAGCAGAGCCCAAGAACGAGCATTTTCTTGCTTAGTCTCATTTCTTCTTTGCTGACACTTTATTCATTAACCTCTGAACTTCTTTAGAGAAGAATAATACTCTACACAGTGGAGGGCAAAGATCACCTTGACCCCCTGAAATTAGTCATGGGTCGTATATTGTTAGGAGAGTTACTTCTTCTAACAAATAATGTTTATAAAACCCCGTTGGTGATACATCCTCATTTCATGCTGGTTTCTGAGTCATTTATTTGCAGTTCAGTTCACTGAAGAGAAAATGAACATAATGTGGTATCTCATAGTGCAGTGCTTCTTGTGCCATCTTGTCTTGTACAGCGGGTAGATACACATCCAGATGAGACCTGAGAGGCTATTCTGGCCATATATATTCTTAATGGTGGATAAGAGGGCCTGTGTGTGGCTTGAAGACTTGCAAGGGCATGAGTTTGTTTTTGAGCTCAGATACTAGCTCTGCCAGTGACCCTCCTGTACAGCAGTAGGGAATGTATGAAGGGCAGAGCCCCCCCCCATCGGGGGTCGCAAACCCTGCGCTGCTCTAGAGCCTCTGCTGGCTGGAGGGGGACCTCAGGGCATCCTGCCTCCTGCAATTCCCTGCGGGGAATCAGAGTGAGAAGGACACAAGCCCAGCAGAGCTAGCTGCAAGCAAAACCAAAGCATTCTGGTTGAGATTTTAAACTTCTATTTGAAAATTTGCAGAATGGAATGCAAGCTATAGGTCACTTGCGTTTAAAGGTCTTCACGTGTTTTCCTTTTGAGTGTTGTTTTGTTAAATGCGTATTTTTTCTAATTTACAAAATAATATCCTTATTTATCTTTCTTTCAATAATCAGGAAAAATCTGGTTTTAACTGAAAAATAGCAAAGCCAATAAAATTAATGAAAGCGTCCTACTACTCGGATCTAGGAATAACTACTTATACTGGCCCTGGTGAGGAAGTAGATGGAAAAGGAGAATGAGCAAAAAAGAAAACAGAGTTTTATATTTGTTTGGGCTTTATAGTCAAATTGAACTGAAAGCACTTTTTTTAAAAAAAAATGCATTTCGCATGTAAAAAATATAATGGTGTCTTCTGAAAAGACAAACTTTTAGTTGTATTTCATTCTTTACTAGTCAAAATCATGTGGCTGAAAATTTTGACCTGCAAAGCATATATAATAGGCTAAGAATCATGCTGAGCCCTCACTGTATCTGAGAAATGGAACGGAGTTTTATTTTGTCCTGCTCTGCTTAAGCATAGTGTCAGGATTCCTCCAACAGCTTTCAGTCATGTATGCCAGTGTACTTCCTTTTCTCCACATTGTAAAATGGGCGCTAATTCCGTTCTGATTGGAGAGTAAGACTTCAACAGAGGCTCAGTCAGTTCCAGGATGTAAAATGCTGCGTAAGTAGCACTTTTTATTTATGACGGTTCTTATAACAATGTTCTTGAAGCTTGGGTGTTCAAATGATTGAACACTGAGAAGATCGCTACATAAGAAGTAGCATTTAATTTGGTAGATGCTTGAATGTTGTTATGGAGCAAGATTGTTGATGTGCATGTCTAATGCAGACAATGTTTTTCTGAATTACTTTTTAAAACTCCTTAGTTTTTGCCAGTGATATCTGCTTTCTGAGATGTGTCTATATATCTCAGGAAGTTATCAGATCTGTGTCTGACTCAGATGCTCTTTCATCTTGCTGAGTGCACATGACAACCCTCAGAGAAGACAGAAGGGAATTTGGGAATGTTTTTAACTTCCGATCACTGGAGCTGTAGACAGGTTTGAGACATTAAGGTCAGGACTTTAGGAGGATACAAAAGCGAATGGACATTTCTACGCACAATGAGACCGCACAATGTGTCAAACATAAAATATTTTGAATATGGGTAGAAAGTTTAGATTTGAGAACACAAAGTGATGTTTATGGACAGCATAACCACCTGTTCCATAAGAGACCCTTCTTAAGAAGTAGCTGCTTTTGCGTGCAACTGGATAGGAAAACTGTAGCAGAATTACTGAGGCACAGCACTTCCCATGCTTCGGGAAGTTTCTTCTGGGATAGAAAGGACTCTGTCTTATCCAGTGTTAGTATGTAGCATGGAGGTGCTCTGGAAAATGTCTGTGAACCTTCAGCTATGAATTAGCAGCTCGAGTATTCTCTTGGTTGTTTAAGACTTCCCCTTTTAGCAAAACATCTACTGCGCAAAATCAGCCAACGCAGCATCATAGTTAAGTGCCTGAATGAACTGAACCACTGAAGTACTCTTCTGTACTTTCCTTCCCTGTCCTAGCCCTGGTGGTGTGGCTCAGAGCTCAGTGGTGCAACTGTACATATGTTATGTCTGAACACAAAACTTCTCCCCTAATCCTAGTAGATGTGCCCTACTTTGCACTTATTTTCCAGTTGGTTTTTTTTTCTCTGCTCTGGGGTTTGCAGGTATTTCCTGAAAATGTACTTGTTTCACAAAATCACAGAATCACCTAGGTTGTAAGGGACCTTTTAAGATCATCTAGTCCAACCAATGGAAAAAAACCAAAAAAAAAACCCCAAAAACCCACACAAATCCCACACCACTCGTCTCTTGAATACCTCCAGGAATGGTGCCTCAACCACCTCCCTGGGCAGCCCATTCCAATGCCTGACAACCCCTTCAGGAAAGAAATATTTCCTAATATCTAACCTGAACCTCCCCTGGGGCAAATTGAAGCCATTACCCCTTGTCCTATCATCTGTGACTTGGGAGAAGAGACCAATCCCCGCCTTTCTACAGCATTATACAAAGTTCCACTGAAATTCAAACTTCCATAGGCTCTGTGAAAATGGTTGCAATTTTATCTAATGAAGGAGGAGTAAGAAAGTGTCAATGTTTTCATTACAGTTAATAGAGAGCTTTAGAAAACTAAACTTTGTAGGTGTTCCTTTCCACGTATGGTTAGTTCCAATTCTTGTGGTTTTCTTAGGTTCAGATAGTCATCCAGAAATGATAGCAGCTCCCACAGTCATTATTAGTCTGTGCAGAAACCCTGTGCCTTCGCACACAGCTCTCAGTGGGAACATACTATAAATCCAGCTTCAGCACCTGCCAGCTGTCTCGGCAGCCCCTTTGTATTCTGTGGCTCAGTTCTTCATTGTCTGCAAGTTCACAAGCGTTAGAGGCTTTGTTCCCTGGCCCAAATTTGTCCCCTTTCTTAGCTCAACCTCTTTGTGGACTTGCTGTGTCAGCAACAGCACGACAGGTTTTATTGAACACACCCCATTCTCCACGAATGTCTCCAGAGGACCTTTCAAAGAGGAGCTGGGAAGTGACTGCCTGACAGATCTCTACCCAACCATGGCTCTGAGCTGTAACCCCAATGTGGTGTCTGTACAAGGTCCTTTCATCCAGTAGTCAGTCAAGGTGCTGGGTGAAAACCACTCTGCTCCTATTTTAATTGGAGGCTTTTCAAGTCATCTCTTTTATTTCTACTGTGATTATTACATTTTTATTCATTCTGTCTTGAAAGACTCATCACCTATTGTAACCGCATGTCCTTTTTTTTTTTTTTTCTTTCTATGAGGACTTAATTTACTTAGAAATATTGAATATATTACAGAATAAGTAAAAGTATAAAGCTTCTCTTTTACTCTCAGCCAGCTGAGGGCTCGGCAGCTACAGGGCCCAATGCATTGGAAATATGAGGAAAGACAATGATAATGGCAAAGGAAAATAAAGAAGTGACCTTCTGGATTGTAAAATGTTGCAAACAGAAGCATGTCATATTTACCTCGCTGTCAATGTGTAAGCATTCAACAATTCAATCAATACCACCCGACGGTGAGTGGTTCTCTTTCTTCATTTTAATCTGTGCAGCTCACCATGGCGGCAGGAGCACAGCAGCGTTGGGAAAAGGGAATATTTTTTACCAGGATTATCTTGCAGCTGCCCCACCCTCTTTCCCAAAACCAAATTCACAGGGGCTTTGAGGCTTTAATTTTTACTTCTTCAAGAGTCAGAAGACAGACATTTGTTTTCTCTCCTGCTGCTTTGTATTCCCCCCTGGCTGCTCCTCCCATCATGTTGCTGAAGGCTGTGTTCTTCCCTTGTTTTGCTTCCCACTTTAATTTCCACGGGCTTTGCCATAATGTTGTGGCTTCTCAGCATAGGAAGGTTATCATTCCTGAGGCAGAGGATGTAGGAAGAAAACAAATCCCAATATCAGCTTCCGAGTTACAGTGGTTTGTGTTAGAAACCCATCTTTTCAATCACTGCATTGAACAAGGGCAGATTTTCATCAAAAGAAGCTCCTGGAGGGGTTACTTACTTTGAAGGAAATACATTAATTAAAACACTCCACAAAATAGTGGGTGAAGAAATGCATAACATTTCAGCTAGATTTTATGCTATGCTGAGCACTTTTTTGACCTTCATCTCCAAATGGTAAATGGAAATGTGATTTTGAAAGCTTTCGTATGTACTAGTAGCACAACTTCATTGTTTCCTCTGCAATTCCTCCTAGGAAAAAAAAAGCAGCAAAAATATGATACTGTTACCATATTTGCAGCTGAGGCTCTTTAGAGCCCAGGCAGACTAACATTAACAAATGATGATAATTAGGCTTGATTTGCATATTAAAATGTTCTTAATTAAACACTGATTCTGTAAACGTTTAAAGGCTGTAATCAATCTTTTGCAGGCTCTCTTGGTTATTTATATGATCTAATAAAGGCTAGAGGCTTTGTTAATGAGACCTCTATTTCCTAACTTGTATGTGTCAATGAGATTATTTCACTGACAATTACAGAGCAGATTGCCATTAATAACTCACAAAACCTGAATGCTGGAATTCTTTTGTCTGAGGCTACAGACGTGATATAACCCCTTTAATGGGAACCTGCTGTTTAAATTTTTCTTTCTGCTCAAAAATAGGGGCTCATGCCACAACCCTTACTAGGGAAAAATCCCAGGAAAGATACTTCATGGGGAATTTTTGTTAATGTAAAACCAAGCTCGTGGTGTCCTGTGAGCTGTTTGAATAATGGATCCAATATTTATACAGATTTGAGCTTAGTCATAATACATTTGGTCCCAGATCTAATCCTGACAACTCTGACAGTTAGGCTGAACTTTGTAAGAAACTTTTTTTAATTTAAGAGGTAATGTAATCATGCTGTAATTTTACAAGAGGTCTCTGAAAAGGCTTCCAGGAGTTCTGCTTCTCTTCAGGTCTTGTGCCCTGATGTCAGCATCTTGGAAAGATTGTGCTAAAACAGGTGAAGAGCTCTTCTTTCTCACATGCTAAATGTTTTTTTATTCTCCCTGCCCCCAATAACCTTGTTAGCACCAGAGAAAAACATTTTGGGGAAAGTGTTGATACTTCTTTGGAATAATTATTTTCAAGGTTTTTATTATTTGGCTGATCTTCTTGCACGTGAAGGACTATATATATATTTATCTATTTATGTATAAATGGATTTATACTATGATATTTGTTTTGTTGTGGGGTATTCCCAGTAAAGCTTTTCTGGTTTCAGCCCACTGCATATGTTTCTTTGAAGGTGACATAAATAGTTTCATACTCTGTAGTCCTTTAAGTCCAGTCACCAGGTACAGTATGATGGATTCAAAAACATATTTATTTATTTATTTATTTATATTTATTCTTATTTCATTTAAGTCATTAAATTTATTGGGAAATATTAATAAGCTTAACAAAACTAAACCACTAGAGTGTATTTTTAACGATGAAAATAATTTTTCTATGAAATGATCAATGAACTCTATAAAACAGGTGAGACTTTCAAAATCGGTGTTTTGCCTAATTCCTTTCCCACCAAGACTGAATACAGGCTTCTGCTGTGTAGAGTGCTATGGTGAAAGAGTAATATTGGTAATCCTTAGACTTAGATTCAGCAAGGTACTTTGCATGATGCAAGTATGGCCATCATATCATAGAATGGTTTGGGTTGGAAGGCACCTTAAAGATCATTGAGTTCCAAAGTCCCATCCAGCTGGGCCTTGAACCCCTCCAGGGATGGGGCACCCACAGCTTCTCTGGGCAACCTGTTCCAGTGCCTCACCACCCTCACAGGAAAGAATTTCTTCCTCATATCTCACCTAAATCTCCCCTCTTTCAGTTTAAAACCGTTACCCCTCATCCTATGTACATACACATCTTTTGATCATATTTAATGGCATAGGTAATTTCATATGCAATGAAACTTGACATCAGGTGAAAGGTTTTTTTCTAGCAAAGGCATTACCAAGTGTCCTCATTCTGTGAGTGAAACTGGAAATAATTTTGTCATTAGCTTTAATAGGCCTGAGATCTGTTTCATTTTGTGATATGCCCATGTGGTAGTGTGAGGCAATGACAAAAAGGATGTCGTCTTTTCATGCGGTATCTGTATTTCAGCTAAGCAAAAGGCCAAAAATATGTAAGGTTCACAGCATATAAAGCACGCAAGTTTATGAGACAAAACTAGCCTGTTCCTAAATGTAATGGAAGTTAACCATCATATATATTATTGAGATACTGATTTAGTAATTAATTACTTGTGCTTTGAAGGCTAAATAAAACTTAGACATCTGGCAGACTTACTGAAAAGTATAACTATTTCCATTGGTACCCGGACTTTCCTGCTTTGTTTTTTCTTCTCTCTAGAAAATCTCACTTTTGAAAACATTGACATGAATTTCATTTTGAATACTTACAAAATTCTGAACTTGAACCTGCAAAAGGTTAGGAATATTTTGGATAAGCCTTTTCAATCCTTTTCACTCCTTTCACTCAGAATATGTAGAAAGTGTATGCAGGATCTGGTGTATAGAATCTATGGAGAGTGTTTTATAAGAGCTGATTTTAACGTTTTCTTCTCTTTCACTGGTGATAATATGTTTTTCTTTTCAAATTTTGAAATCTGAAGTCTTCTTAAAATGAAACTGTTGATTTTTTTATTTTATTTTGTTTCAGTGACTTCTTTTTGTAGTTGGTAACTTCTTCCATGTTTCTAGCCAAATAGTCTGAATTCTCTTCTCTGATCCAGGTCTCCCAAAGTGGCAGTAGTTGGCAAAACTGGATCATGGTGAGCAAGTGATATGTTTTCCATTTCCATTCAGAGCCTGTTTTCTTTGCCAAGACCTCTGCTTTGGGAACCAGTCAACCCCTTCCTGTTGGTTGATGGAGAAAATGGAGATCAAAGAAGAACCTGACTTCCAGAGTGCTATTTCGCAATTGCAGGTTAACAAAAGAGCGGCAGACATGTTCTGTTAAGTTTGCCCTTTTTTGTTTTTCTCAGTTTGGTATTTTTCTCTATGCATCTGCCATTTTAAATTTGGATGAGATGCATTTGGTGCATAATGACTGCCAGAACGAAATTCACAGTGTGAATGCAGGAGGCTTACAAATTTGTTTATACCAATAGAAGTAAACACTCTCCCAATGACTGTCAGACAAGTAATAAGTTTGATCTTACTGGTTTACTCTTGATTTATACTGACTCTTTGAAGGGAAAAAATAGTTTCACCTTTTTCTTTATTTTCTTTTTTTTTCTTTTTAAACTCTTGGACCACCTCATTTGTCTTATGTAATAATCACAGTCATGTGTACGTACCTGCTTTTCCCTCTAGACTGTCTTTTTCAGTTAAAACCGTTAGTTTTTCCTTTCTTTTCTTAGGAACAGTAACTAGAGTTCTGGTATGAATTCACATTAGGCAACAGTTTGGCAAAATTGAGCTTCGGGTTTTAAGAGCGCTAAAATCCTTCAGGCTGATACTCAGCTTCTCATCTTCAGATAAGATCAGAACATAGTGCATCATGTTGCTTTGCTCAGTTGTTATTTCTTAACACTTTGTTACAGGAGCAAAATTGGATTAGCAGGTGAAGAAACACAATTCCTCAGTGCAGACACTGAAGGCAGTGCACAGGAGTGGTAGATTCAGATGTAGAAGCCAAATGTGTGCAGAAGCTGAATTATATACAACTGAACACCTCATCATGCCTTTTGTAGTTTTCTTGCAGGCCAGAAGCTATTCAACTCTCAGTGGAGGAAAAGTAAAAACTTCCCAAGCATGAAACTTAAATTTCAAACCCTCTTCCTTTCAAGGTGGGAAGAAAGGGTTTCCCATGTAGCCCTCTCTCTTTTTCTCATGTATAATTACATGATGTATTCATTGTTTTATTCTGCTTTCATGTAATTTCATTTTCAAAGCCAACAGAAATTCTTTAGTATTTCTTTTCTGTGCTTTCGCTGCACTCGTAGCTTTTCCTCTTATATTCCAGCAGCAACTTCCGCTTCTTTAAAATTAATATTTTTGATCACTTTTACATTAAAGCAATAGAGCTCATAATAGTTAATGTTAGACAGTCCTGCTAGGCTTCTGTCATTCAGACATTACTCTCTGGTATGTTTTGCAAAGTATTGGAATACCAGGTTAATTTAAAGTAAACTTTAGTCCTGGTAAAAATGGGCTGCCTCATATCGTGGAGCAAAAGGCTGTATCCCACGGTGAGAAGCCTGCAGTTAATGGGTTCCAGCTTATGGGATTTTCCTGGCCACCCCTGCTCTAGCACTGCTGATCCCCCCCTCATTGGAGCATTTAAACTCCAGGAGTTAGATTAAATAGGAGGAATGCAATTACCAAATTTGGCTTTTTTGGTGCTGACAGGGTGATGTATGTTCACCTGCCTTACAAATCCTTATTAAGATGCAGCAGCTTCTGCTACTGAGGCCATCTGCCAATAACAACCAGGGGAATAATATACAGGTCTGCTTTTAGTGAAAGAATTTCAATATGTTTGAGGGATTTTTTTTTTCTATTTATTTTGTTTTAAAGGAATAATGTGTCCAGCAAAGAAGTTTGTCCCTCCCTGTTCCTGAATGGTCTGTCATGGCCATTTAGGTGGGACTGTGCTTGTGTGTGATCTCTTCAGGTAGAGATGACTTTTCTCTCTCTTCACAGAGTAAGGTATAGGAAGGTATCTGCTTGTTCTATAACCTTTTTTCCTCCATATATTGTTAGAAGTGGAATGTCTCTTATGAGAATTTAGTGAGGAGAGAATCCCACACAGTCCTGTCTGTTTAAATACTGCCTGTGGTTACAGGTTTCCACAGCCTGCAGTACAAAAATCCAAGTGTCAGTAGAAGACAAAAAGATAATTCACTTTCATCTCGAGAACAAAGCTGAACAGAGGAGCTTTTTTCAACTTTTTCAATTCATGAAACATTTATCTTAGAGTCAGGTTACATTATGCTGGCAAGAATAGAATCTGTCAGCATTTCTACTATAAACTCCTGTTTTTAGTGGGTTTTAGGAGAGCCTTAGAGGTTCACTTTGAACAGATTTAGCAGACAAGGTCTTGGCCTAGAAACATACTTTCCCTACCGATTAAGAAAAATGAATATGACTGCATGTTCAGTGCAAAAGATATATTAATGTTACATTCAGGTGAAAGTTCAGATGCAGAAAAATGAGCAGAAAAATTCAGGAGTATCCCAGAGCAAGATTACTTTTGGATTTTCCCATATTTTTAATAGCAGGTGTTGCTAACTCTGAAGTGAAAGGAAGGCTTGTCTGATGAAAAGCACGGCATTAGGCTTAGCCAGCAGGCAGAGAGCTCTATTTCTAGTTTCTTTTACCTACCAGCTTTGGAAAAACGCTACTTCTCAAGTTCTTAATGTTTCACAGTATGAAAGTTGTTATATAAGTTCATGCATTTTAAAGAGATCCAAAATTTTGTTTCATTTCTTTTGGAAGATGTAGAGAATAGTGTTTAAAAAAAACCAAAAAAGTCAGGTTGGGGCTGTGTGTGAGAAAGGGAGATCTCTGTAAGAACAGCAAAGAGCCCAAGAGCTGATGCACTTCAGCTTTGGTTCACGTGCCTGTGTCTGTGAAACCTTGTGTATTAAGGCACACAAATCACTGTTGCAAGTTAGTTTTGTTCCCCAAATACAGGATTACAAAACATCTGAGTAATGACCTGGCTTTACCCTTGGTCTGACATCAAGAAACAGTATTCTCTACATGATTTTTCCCCCCCTGGGTCTATTCCAAGTCAGGAGAACAGAAGCAAACTTTGTGACGAAGGTTCTGTGCTTGAGCTGATCGAGTAAAACCTGTGGTGACAGATGGTAAAATTGTTTTCCAATTTGTTCATTGCTTACAGTACAGATACTGTGTGTCATGTGCTCATAAAAATCTCAGAGAGAGTAGCTGGGAGATGGATGCGTTTTTGCTTTGCTTTGAGTGGTGCCCTCTGGATGAGAGGGGATGGGGCAGATGGAGAAGAGCAGCTCTTGCTGCGAGCAGCTGGGCTGGCCTTGTAGGGGACACACACAGACTTTGTGTGATGCAGGAAATTGCTGGAGTGAGTTATTACAGACTGGGCTGAAAGGAAAGGCTTAAAGAAAGGAGCTGTCTTGTGAAAAATAGAGAGCGTAGGTGTTTTTAGACTCTTTCCTCCGGTTTTTGTGTTTAGCTGTCATATCCCATGAAAATTAGTTTTCTCACTTCTAAAAGTTACCCTTTTACAGCTTGTGCTCTAATAAGGAGAGCCAAACCCCTTTTGATGTTTCCAGTGTGCCTACTTCAAGACAACAACGCAGGCAGTTCCCCGGCAGCGTGGAGTGACTTCAGAGCCCGCAGGTCTGCCTGGAGACGTCACACGTTTCCTTCAGAGCTTGCCAGTGCCTTGTTGATGTGAGGTGCAGGTAGACCAAGCAGACAGACCATATAACAAAGAAGGCAAGGATTTGAGTAGGAGTCACGGTTTTAATTTTGCACTTTGCTGTAAAAAGTGAAAGCCATGGCCATATTTAGCAAGGGAGATTTGAGGGAAAGAGTAGACTGTCCCCAGTGAGTCAATAGCTGGTAATCCTGGTACACTTAAGAGGACGCTTATTTTAGGAAATGCTCAAGTCTAGTGAAGTGAGATTTCCAAGCATTATATTATTTGAATTTCTGAAAAAATTTTACCTATGTAAGATCAGACATTTCATTCAAGATACTAGGTTTTTTTTCCTCAATTAAAATCTACCCATTCATGAAAAAACTGAGGGGAGGTTTTGTTTTTTTTCTAATAACAAGAATGAGGTGAACAGTTCCTGTGCTGAGTGCTTCATGGTTTGAACGCTTTTCTCAGTTCAGCCCTTCTGAATGAATGTATTTCTTTGAGTTAATTTCTAAATGAACCAAGAAATTAGGAATAAATTTTATCTGAACACTGTTTAGATAAATCTCATACTCAAATGTTGTTATCTAAAACCTCATATCATATAAAACTAATAAAGATAATTACATATTGCACCTAGCATATTACACTCGGCCTGATCTAATGGATATGTTATCTTGATTTTGGAACTTGGCAAAGTAAGTTCGTTTATGTCAGACTTTCATGTATAGCAGGGCATTCAAAATCCAGAAAAATAATCAAAACGACAGAGTTTAAAAAAATGTGAGTGGTTTTACAATGATGCTCAACAGTTTTTGGCTGTGTGTTTTCTCCAGAGGTGCTTGTTAGGTTTGGGGTTTTTTTTGTTGTTGCTGCTGCTAAACTGGCAGTTAAAAGGAGTATACGAAGATACAGCTGCTGTGTTGCATAGTTAATGGTTGAACTTAATTCTACTGATGCAAAAAACTGTAGTATATCAATTATGACTGTCTTCAGCCTGTCTTGACTTGTCCTGGTAGTTGTATATCTATATGGACACAGTTGGGAGGATTTACAGCAGAATTTCACTATAGATTCCGGAGTCTTGAGCTTCTTTCCTTTGAAAGGAAGAACAAAAAATCATTTTAATACAGGTTTCTTGTTTAACTACTTTTGCAGCAGGGTTACTGTTCCCAGATCTGTAGTTCCAAGGGTCAGGCTGCTTTTCTTCAGTACTGGATTGCATTTTTTAAAAAAAAGAAATGTTTTCTCTATCAGAAGTCTTTTAGATAGTTCAAGTCTGAGGCAAGCAATTAATGTCTGTGCTCAGTGGAAGCTGAGAGGTTGATAGGCTCCATAACATAATGCTATGATGTATCTAACTGCTTCTGATGTTAATTTGTGGGTTTCAAAATGGAAAATTATACGCATGTGTGCATGTGTGAATAATCATTAAAAAAAATCATAATGCAGAACACTTCATATTTTGTTTTCTTTGAACGTTGCTATTATCTGTGTATTTTCCACAGAGGAAGAATGTACAGTTATTAATGTAATTGGGCAGTAGTTCAAGGAGTGAATAGAACTGAAATTTCCTCCATTAATATTTCAATCAAAACCTGATAATTCAGGTAATAATAATGTATTCTTAATAATTTACTGCCCTTTATACTGCTAGGGGATTAGATGCAAGGAGACTGGATAGAGCCCATGGGTTAAATGTGGAAAAAATTGACCTTTTTACAGCTGCAGAGGTCTGCTGTGATGCTTTGTTGTTTCTCCTACTTGCAATTTGTGATTATGTTATCATAGATTCACAGGATTGTCAGAGTTGGAAGGGACCTCTAGAGACCATCCAGTCCAACTCCCCTGTCAAAGCAGGGTTGCCCAGAGCACATCACTCAGGGCTTCATCCAGGCGGGTTTTGAAAATCTCCAGAGAAGGGGACTCCACGACCTCTCTTGGCAGCCTGTCCCAGGGCTCTGCCACCCTCACCCCAAAAAAGTTCTTCCTCACATTTGAATGGAACCTCCCATGTTCCAGTTTATGCCCCTTGTCCTGTCACTGAGAACCACTGAAAAGAGTCCGGCTCCATCCTCTCTCAACCCACCCTTTAGATCCTTGTCAGCATTGATAAGGTCTCCCCTCAGCCTTCTCTTCTCCAGGCTAAAGAGTCCCAGCTCTCTCAGCCTTTCCTCATAAGGGAGGTGCTCTAATCCCTTAATCATCTTTGTTGCTCTACATTGGACTTTCTCCAGTAGTTTCCTGTCTTTCTTGAACTGGGGAGCCCAGAACTGGATGCAGGATTCCAGTTGTGGCCTCCCCAGTGCAGAGCAGAGGGGGAGAATGACCTCCCTTGACCTCCTGGCCACACTTCTCCCTGTGCAGCCCAGGATTTCATTGGCCCTCTTGGCAACAAGGGCACATTGCTGGCTCATGGAGAGCCTACCATCCACTAGACTCCCAGATCCTTTTCCTCTGTAGTACTTTCCAGAAGAACCACCCCTAACCTATATTGATGCCTGGGGTTCTTCCTCCTCAGGTGCAGGACCTTACATTTGCCCGTGTTGAACCTTCTCATGTTCTTCTCTGCCCAGCCCTCCAGGCTTCCAGGTCACGCTGGATGGTGACACAGCCCTCTGGAGCACCAGGTGTGGTAATGCTCAGTGGGACCTTGAAGGTAGCAGCAAAGGAGTACAATTTTGCCTAACTGACAACTCCCCTGACATTAAGACAAGCTCCTCCTTTTTTCCTCTGCTCTTTCCCTTATGATACAAGCCCCAGATGTTTGTCCCTGCAATCTCAAACCTGAAAGAAATTCTCGTAAATGGCAGATGCATCCACTTGGTTCCTGGATGATGTGAAGCTGTTAGTAAGCCAAGGACCAATTTGCAAGGTGCCCCAGTGAAATTCCTCCGAAGAAGAGATTCTCCAACTTTGCTCCAAGGGAGGTTAAGCCTGGGACTTAGACAGCCTGTTCACATCTGGTTCAGTTCCACGTTGAATGAAACAAGGGTCCTGGAGGTGTTATAGTAGATTATTTTATAATTAAAGTCTGAAAATGAGAACTCTTGTGCAAAAGGGGTATCATTAACTTACTGCTAAGCTCTTGATGCTGAAAGCCCAGTGCTATCTTAACATGCAGTCTGATCCAGAGAATATTTATTAATTTGACACTACAGTTAAACAGTAAGCTTTCCAGTTTTGTTCATATGTCATCTCTGTCTGCAAAACTCAGATTTCCTGCTGTTGGTAAAGGAAACGCTAACTCTGCATTCAATAAAGATAAAGCGACACTTTGGAAATTAAGTTTCAGTGACAGTATTGAGAAACCCTTTACAGAACTGTTGCCTTTGTTTAGCTTTTATCATTATTATTATTACTATTACTACTACTATTATTAAAATCCTCTTCAGATGCTTTATGGAAGGAAAATCAGAAAGTTCACATTCATTTTGTGGCATGGCATCCATGTGGGTTTTTTTTTTTTGGGGGGGGGGGGTTCTTTGATTGTGATAGCTTGCATTTTCTGTGTTTGTGCAAAGGTTAATGTGTATATAATGGTATTTGATATTGTCTGATGGTAAATACTATTCCCTGCTGAGCAACAGCAGTTATTTTACAAGGGCTACCGTTTGCATGCGAAATATGTGCCGACGTTTGGTTTGTTGCTACAGACTGGGTACGAGTGATACTGTTGCTTGGCCACAGGGTAGATTTGATGTCCTTGAAATTTTTAGACTGCTCATATATGTTTGGTTATCTTTGTCTCCAATTATGTTACCTTTATCCAGTGTAATTTGACTGCCAACGTTTTGGGAATTTTGTGTAATCACATTTCTATTCCAACTGTGAATTTATAATCGAACAACAATTACTTAAATTTTCTTTTTATCAGGACTTATTAATTAATATTTTATTATTTAGAAATCATGTAAATATACATGTTTTTTGAGGTGAGGCTTTTTAGCACTTTTCCCCCCATGAGTCTGTTAAAAACTGTGGAGGACTCAAGAACTGTGCTCTGGCAACCTTTTTATGCTTAAAGTGGGTGACATGCTTGCTCTTTAAAAATAGTGGATTGTTTTTAACAGTCCAGAGCCTTTTTTTCTTGTTAATGTTTGTCTTGCAGTCGTTCCATGGGAATAATACTAACTGCCTAGTTTCATCTCAATAGTACATGCGGCCTTCAAGAAGAGACTACTTAAAGACAGAAAAGTAAATGAAAGATACAGTAAGATACAAAATGGCACTTGCAGATGTAGCCTGCTGCCTTTTTTTGGTCACCTTTTTTTTTTTTAAACAAGAGGAATTCTGTGACGCATTAAATGCTGGGCATTATCAGAAATTCGTATTCTAGTGCCATATGAACAAGGCTAGGAAGAGTCTCCTTGGTCTCCAAGTTCAGGCAAAAGGTTGCATGCAGGAGAAGGTAATTTATTTCCAGACTTTTCAAGCAACTTCTTACAATTAATGAGAATTTCTTATCCCTACTACTTGGAGTGGAGGGGAGTTTTCATATCTCACTCTTTGAGAAATGTCTTCTAATTTCCAACGGAAATTTATCTGCAGATAATGAATACCCATATGTTCCTGCGTCAACACTGCTCTTCAGCTTCAATAGCTCTTTTCCCTCTTTGCTCTTAACCCCTAGGATATTTACAACAGCAATCTAATCCCCTTTAACTGCTGATTTGTTGGACTGAGTTCTCCTAAATGGTTCAGAGATGTAATATGAACTATGGAGTATTATCAAGTAGTGTCACCCCAGAATTACTTTGTGGCCAAACCTCATTAACTACTTTCTTGAAAGGACTTGTTGCAAACAGAGAGAATATAGCGATAAAGCGTGCTGATAATAAACATGTAGGCGTCTTTGTCAGTGAAAAAGAAAATTCAAATGTCAGAGTAGGAGTGATGGGTTTTGTTTGATTTTAATTTTTGTGGATTGCGAAAATAAAAATAGAATTAAGCTGCTGGTGTAAACTCTGGAGAGGTATGATTAACCTATATATCCCTGCTCTGGAGAGATTGATTCAAGCTGGAATAAGTACAAAAAAGAACTACTAGGATGAGTAGAAGAATTTCAGGTCTTAGGTTTGGGTTTTTTTGTCTCTCCAGAAAAATGCAACAAATTATCTTTCAATTCCGGTGTCAGTAAAATGTTTTCTTAGGGTGGAAACTCGTTCTTCAGGATATATTTATACTGTTCAAAGCTGGGTTTCACTTTTAATAAAAAGTATTTTTGCTACTGTTACCAATGAAGCCAGTGATTTTTATGAAAACAGAGAAGTGTATCTACTTTTAATATCTCTGTCTTCCCGTCTGAAGACTTCGTTCTTTTTAGCAGGAGATATTGTGGTTGGATGCCTTCTGTATTGGGAGAACAAGTCAGATACCAGTGATGACATCTGACATATGTTTCTGCACTGTGTAGGTCACTTACAGCCTAATGTGGGAGATGACAAAAGATAATTAATTTTGATTTCATGCTTGTGATTCCTTAAGGAAGACCTTTAATGTTGTGTGTGGAATATCAAGACATATACAAGTCACTGCCTAAGAGCAAGAGCTCAGTCTTTTGGAAGCAGTGATTACACCTCCTAATTCAAAACCTTCTGCAAGGGAGGTGGCTTTTTTTTTGGTGATATTTGAATGCACCTTTTCTGCTAGCTATTATGAGAAGTAAGGATATGTATCCTTATAATTGTCAGAAATGTATTCCTCTTTTAGCAGCTGTTTTTTAGCACAAAAAGTGCTATGGCACACAGCCATAAAGTCAAGGTCTTTCTATTTACAAGGATATAGAAGAATTTATATCAGCATAACTTATTTAATTGCATTCTTTTTCTGTTTAATTCCTAGGGTCTCCGTCTTTACGCAATCTGTGGCCACCTGCATTCCTGTAATCATGCTGCATTCAACATTAAGGTAAGTTCTGTGTATGAATTTCCTTCCTTTTTTTTTTTTTTTTTTTTAAATCATTGTGTTCTTTGCTCTGATAAATACTGCCATGCATTTTGGTGAAATAGACACCTCTGCAGCTGAATTCATTATTATGGATAACTTCTAGAGCATTCAGTGTGGCACACACCTGCCAGCCAGAGTCCCAGAGACTGTTACAATAAAGCTGCTCCCTCCTCGTGCCTGCCTCCTTTCTCCATCGATCAGTGCGTGATATCTAAGCCATTCTCCTTTGACATGATCATTTAGTTACTTTACTTAAATGAAATTGGCTCTTAAGTTCTTTTCTTGCATGGTTAATTTTATAGCTGTTGTCCAAAAAGGATCATTTTGATTGGTATTGGTGACAGGCTGTGATCTGAATGCCTGTTAATTTTGGAAGGGAAGTAATTTTTCCAAAATGTTTCTTTGAGGTGATATGAAATATTCTGAAATTACTGAAACATTTGTGTTGTATGGTTCCTTTACTTCTCCTGGCCACACTGCTCTTTAAAACTGGCATGTGCTGGTTTCTGCTACTGCTTGCACTCTTTTTCTCTCGGGGACCAGCTTTCTTCCATCTTTTCTGAAAAAATATCTTAACAGTGCACTGGCTCTCACTGCAGACCAAGGTCCCAATTTTTGCTGTAGGAAATCCTGAATATTCTCCTCTCAATCACTATCAGCTACTGCTTTGCAACCTGCTTATGTCCACCCCATGCGTTGATAGGGTAAACCCTAGGGGTTGACATAGCAGAAAGTGTGGGACAAGCTTTTGTCAAGAAGGGCAATAGGAATTCCGAAGGCATCCTAATTATTCCTTGGCTACATGCGTGTATCTGTATATTTGACAGGCACAACCTGCCTCTCAGTATTTTGAAACAACATGGTGTAGTATAAAGAATATTTAACAGTAGCAGGAATTGTGAGGGAAATACTATAGCAATACTGTAGCACTGTCTTTAACGTGAATATTTACAAAGAGCCTCATGCTCTAATGTGACCTATAATGATTAACAGGAAGCTGGAAGACTGCGTGCTGATAATCTTCCAGATAAGCATGTTATTTTGATAAAGAATATTATAGTTGGCATTAAACTCTAGACTAAAATCATTGGTTGACATTCTCGGTGATTGAATTAGTAAAAATGGAAACATCCCGTGCAGCATTGATTAAACTGAGCAAGGAATATAATTTCAGAAGCTGTAATTGCAGTATATAAATTAACTCTGTATGTACTGGAAAACTACTGGTCTTGAGTTGTACAAGTTAAAAGTTGTCACATTGGTTGACTAGCAAAGCAAGCGCTGTATTTCAGCCAAATATAGCACCAAAGAACTATTCTCTCACCCTCTAGTGTTTGCCCACTAGGAAATTAAAATATTCCACCCTAAGCCAGATAATTAAGGTGTTTTGAGTGACACTTATTTAACTCATTTTGTTAAAAGGTGCATGTTTTATGAGGAAAAACAGTTTTATAGAAACATTAGTATTCTCAAAAATAGTTAATTGGAAAGGTTCTGGAGACTGAGCACGGGGCATTTGAACAAAGGTGCAACATCACTTCTAGAGCGGCTAATAGAAAGCCAAATGGCTAAACCTTGCCAAAGAAGCTCTGCAACCAGGCAAAGATTTGTTTGAAAAATCTGGTTCCTTAACTCTGAAATGGCCAAACAGGAAGCTGATTGCTGACAGAATCCTAGCAGGATGATTCTTTTTATATTTCTTTTTAATTTTTATACCCCAGTGTTACTGGTCTGCAGATTCCATGCTTTGTCAGAATTGTTGTCTGTAGGGTCAGACTCTGTGGGTACTGTGCTGTAAATGGTGAAAGATCCCAGGAGGTTCACTCATTTTTCTGCTTAGGGTATAGGTGAGTTTAAGTAGGCTCCTAAGTCATTTCAGTGGGCTTGTGATAGTTGTGTCTCAGGCTACTTGGTGCCCAGAAGAGTTTTGAAATTCTAATTACACTATGTCCTGTAGAGAAGATACAACGAAAAAGAACATATTTTCCAGTTAGATCCAGGCAGTGTGTCCAAAAATTAATGGACATTTTAGGCAAGGAGTATTATATGAGGAAGAAGGAAAAAAAGAATAATACATTTATATAAATTGAATAAATCCTCATTAAACTCTGTGAAACTGATTAAATCTGAGTTATTTACTATCGTGTGCTTCTGAAAAAGTTAATAGTTTTCTGCTAAGTGGGTGACGTTCAAAGCCAGAACTCTTAATAATGTTCAGAGTCCATAATTAGCAATTTTTCTATGGAACATCTGCCAGTTTGGCACCTGAAACGTTGCCGTTTGTTGGAGTTTGCTTGGCTGGGACGCGGACTCTCAGGAGAACCTGGTGGGTGGTCCTATTGCCCTGCTAGGTACTCTGGTCTAACTTCTGTAGTTGTGGTTCTGTCATGACAGTCGCTTTCAGGAGAGTCTAAATTCTGTGTTTTTGCAAGTTTCTTCTCTGCTTGTGGAAAATTTGAGGAGATTTGAGCAAAATCCGTATAGCTGTTTTTGATTTGAAGACATAGAAAAATGTATCTTTCCTCCTAAAAGTTAATGTTACTGTCGCTTTTACTCCCACGTCCTCGTAACACAACTGATTTCCAATTTTCCATTGAGGACTACGCCTCTGAGTAGCAACATGTGTGTGTGCTTGTAAGGATGCTTTTTAGAGGCTACTGTACGTGCTCCAGTTCTCTTCGAAGGCTCTGAGTGCAGTAGAAGATACATGGGAGCATACCTTAGCTGAGAAAGCAAATATGCACACTCTAGGGAAACCCAAGTGAGAGTGCATCTAAGAGGTACAGTAATTTCCCCAGGTTTTGAATGTTATCAGGATTTCAGGCTACCCCACTTAATTGTTGGACTCGGTATGACTGCACAAATGTAGGCTTATGGTGGGCATCAGGTGATGGAGAGAGCCCCTTTGCTACCAGAGTGCCTACATCTGGAGCTTAAGGCAGGGATGTCTAAGTCGGCCCTGGCAATTTCCTCTTTTGTAGGTGTTATGGAGAGAGATTATGCATCTGTACAATTCATGTAAGTATGAAAAATCAAACCACTAACATTTTTACACGAGTACTTGTTTTTTCCCCGAGGAATGGTGATCCCTTCTTGACCACTGACAAACCTTTTCTATAGTGTAATATAAAGTAGAAGTATAGCATAAATAGCTTTTGAAATAAGTTTTGCGTGTACTTTGCACAGCGTTTTGCCAGCTTAGCAAATCATTGTATGCTTATGAAGTATAAAGACTATAGATGCTTGGTTGAATCATTGCAAATTTAAAGTAGAATGAAATTTGCTCCCTTCTGTGTGTATTTATGTGTGTTGTGTTCAAATAAGACTATGATTATCATTCAGCTGTGTTTATCTGTATCTGCCATACTGTGTTTGGATGATGTTTGCATGTTAAGAAATCATTACAGAGGTTACCAAGTTAACTTAAAACAAAAAAATAGATTTTGGAATTATAGTTTGTATTAGGAAAACCAAAGGACTATAAAAAATGTCCTTGATAGCAAGTGCCCAATTTTACCTCCCCAAGCCAAAATGCAAACATTTAGGTCATTTTTCCATTGACTTAATGAAGGACAAATAATGTCAGACAGTTTTTAAACAAAAACAAAATTTCAATTTTGTTTACCTCCTCAGCAGTGCAGTTGGATGTCAGTTACCATTTAGCGGGGCCAATAATATTGATATTTGATGTCAGTTCTTATTCATTACTGCACCCAAATGATGCAAAAGTCAGATCTTTCAGATGTTTCTATGGATGGCCAAATAAAGCCAGGGATGTCTGACTGCATCTAGCAGACACAAACAATAAAAGAACAGAATACAAAATCAAAAACCTATCTGCTCTTATTGTTATTTATGTATTCAAAGTGTTCACCTCTTTGCATAAACTCAACGCCAGTTACTTACAAAGGTTACCTAGTAATATCAAACATGTTCAATTATACATGCAAAAGGGCTAATAGGTTCTTCCTCTAGTTTATTTCTGTCTCCGTGCACAAGAAATATAATTACGGAACTGAATTGCATTTTAAATACAGATTTTAGTATCATTAGTTAACCATTTTGGGGCCATCAAATGTTAGGAGTAAAAAAATAAATCTATTTTGTCTGTGTCATGGCAAGAAATAAAATCTGCATCAAAATACTCTCGTATCACCTGTTGGCAAAAAGCTTTTTCTGATTATAGTGAAATCCTCAGAAAACTGTGCTAGAATCCACTTTCATGTCCATTTTCCCCAATAATGATGTTTGTAGAGACATCGCTTTTGGCATTCTGTGTTGGCAGGCATTACAAGATTACCTGTCTGCAGGTATTACATAAAGACCTCGTGTTCTGTAAGAGGTGCTGCATTCCTACTCATTCAGTCTTTTCAGTCCCCTCTTTGTGGCATGTACTCTTTGCTGAATCCCAGTTGTTCTACATGGTCTCGGTGCTGTGAGTGCAAGACATACACGGGGTTCACGTGGTGTCTACTAGGACCTGGGCTCTGTAAAAGTGAAATAACTGAGGGACAGCTGCTCTTCCTTGGGAGGAAGCTGCAAATCTCATGATCATAGAATCATAGAATGGTTAGAGTTGGAAGGGACCTTAAAGACCTTTAAGTTCCATCCCCCCTGCCATGGGCAGGGACACCTCCCACCAGACCAGGTTGCTCAAAGCCCCATCCAGCCTGGCCTT
>JAOQGH010000077.1:40677639-40688550 GCA_025769975.1 Gallinago jamesoni | reverse complement strand
ATTTTAATATTAATTCTTCATTAAAGTAGTTTAGTTTGTTCTAAACTGCTCTCTCTCTCTCCTTATCTCTTCCTCTCTTCTCGTTTGCGGGAGCGGGGAACATCTGTCAGTCCGGTTGCAGTGATTTTGGCTGAAACCACGACATCCTTTTACTGGTTACCAGTTCGGAGGCTGGTAACCAGACTGGTCAGACTGGTAACAGGCTCATCAGCCCTTTGTTATGCTAGAGGTCAACCAGATTCCCAACAGTAATCGAAAGGAAAAATAATTACCAACCTTCTTTCTAGTTAGCAACAGGCCTAGAGCTTGAATCTGTTTCCGCTAAGGTTGATGAAAATCTTAGTCTGGTATCCTGGGGGGATGTTTGAAGTTATGGCATTTGTCTTCCCAAGTAACCATCACATGTGATGGAGCCCTGCTTTCCTCTAGGTGGCTGAACACTTTCCCACCGATGGGAAGCAGTGAATAAATTCCTTGTTTTGCTCTGCTTGTGTGTGCAGCTTTTTCTCTCCCTATTAAACTGTCTTTGTCTCAACCCACTCGTTTTTTCTCACTTTTCTCTCCCCCATCCCAGCTCGGGGGGAGCGAGCTAGTGGCTGCGTGGTTCTGGTTGCTGGCTGAGGTTAAACCATGACATCTACTCATCGTAAGAGTCCTGTAAAAAACATTTCATACAGCTACTTCTGTTTTGAAAACGAAGGACTTGCAAGTCAGTAAACCTGAAAAATTTGACATGAACTTCTCATATCAAAAAATTGAAAATGAGTTGCCTGTTCATTCATTATTTTGCCTTTTTAAAAATATGTGCAAAAGGTCATGAAACAAATACTGACCTGTGTTTGGAATTACTTTTTGAAGAGGATACTCCCGGGAAGAGTTTATCGCAGTCTAAAATAAAGCACTTGTTGCAGTTCATATATTCTTGATCTTTCACCGGTAAATCTGGAGGTGTGCTCATAAACAAGAGACAAAATTATTCAAATTTTTGTACTTATTGCTGATGTGAAACAGCAATTTTCAGGAAATATTTGCCTAAAGGGTACCTGGTGATTAGTCCTACTGTTCATCATTATTAATATTCACGAGAAAAAATAGTATATTTTTTTTTAAAAAGGGAAGAAGGAAACAGATTTTTAAAGCATTCTAGAAGTTATATAAATCTGTTAATTCCTGATGTTATATATATATATGAGCGTACCCATTTTAATGGGAGATCTTCTGTAATATAAAGATGTTCATTAAGTCAGCGGGAAAGGTAGAGTGGAGGGTAGAACTGTAAAGGCAATTAAAGGGCTTTAAAGTCCTTTAAGTGGAGCCTGGAACAGAACCAGTCTTTGAATCCAGACTAATTGAATCCTTGTATAAATTTTTTAATTACTTCAGCATGCGCACACGAAAAAGTACCAACTTGGTTATATAGAATAGGAAGCAAGTCTTACAAGTTCTATGAATTGTTCTACATGCTCTTTGATGAGAGGAAGCAATAGAACTGAGCTGAGGCTGCTGCAGCATAAAATGTCATGTAAATGAAAATCAGTACAATGGGAACTGCTTTTGCACATTTCTTCTTGGATCTCATCATCTCCTCCTTTTGCATGTAGGAAAATCAGTCAAGCCCTGATTGTCCAGCTTTCTGTTGAGTAAAATACGTCATCAAAAAGACATCATAAAAAAGACTTTAGTGTGGCAAGAAACAAAAAGAAGAAAATGAAGAACAAGGCAAAATAACTAAAATAGTAACTGTGAAAGAAATGAAAAAAAACAAAAGCTCATTGGAGAATTCAAAGTGATTCCATTTTAAAGCTTTTGAAAAGGGCTGTTGCTAGATGCAAATGAGTTTGTTTAACATATGACATCCCTTTTTTTTTCTTTGAACAACGTGTAGCTTCAAATTATCCTTAAGCTTGATTACATTCCTGGTTTGTTTCTTTCTATTGAAAAGCTGTTATCCCGCATCTCCAGCTCATTTGATTTAGAAAAGGTATGTAATTGAGATGACATCAAGCGAAAAGTGGTGAGATGTAATAGCCTGCTCATTAACAACTTCCTTTTTCTTTGTTTTCAGGGTAGGGGCTGCCTAGGAGAGGTGCTCCAGCCCTCTTATCATCTTCATGGCCCTCCTCTGGCCCTGTTCCAAGAGGTCCGTGTCCTCCTGTCTATAGTGGGCCTCATCCCCTCCATCATCGTGGTCAGGTAGTCTGTAGCAGACCCCTACAGTAATGTCATCTGCCCCTGTGTTCCCTTTAATCTTGACCCATAGGCTCTCCGTTTGGGTCTTCATCCATCCCCAGGTGGAGCTCCTTGCACTCCAGCTGTTTATTGACTCCTCCTTGTCTCCCCGGCCTGTCCTTCCTGAAGAGTCTGTATCCCTCCATTCCAACACTCTAGTCATAACAGCCATCCCACCATGTTTCTGTGATGCCAGTAAGATCAACCTGGAGACATGGGTATGTCTCTAACTCCTCTTGCTTGTTCCCCATACTATGTGCATTTGTGTAAAGGCCCTACAGCTGGGTGCCTGGTGGAGCTGACTTACTGGCTGGCGTGGCTGCATTTCCTTCATCCTGCTTTTCGGGTGTCCATCCTTTAAGGTGTTTTATCTGTGACTCCACGGTTCCTATTGCCTCAGGAGCCCCTAGCTTGTCCCCATAAGACATTGAGTGTTCTGCAGCTTATCCAGCATATCTCAGAGCAGCGGGTTGAGTGCCTTCCCTAGCTACCCATCCGTCAGACCTGGGAGCATCATCCCTTGGTTTGTCATAAGCAAGCCAGATAATATCCCCCCTCCCCCAACAAGCCCAGTTTTAAACTGGGTCCATTTATATCACGCCTCTGGGAGGAAATTGATAAAAAGTCTGCAGACTTTTGACAACAAGCTGGTTGACCTTGCTAGTAAGATAGACTGTAAACCCTTTTGAGCAGGACCATCTTCTGTAGCTTGTTTACACAGCACCGAGCACAGTGGGGTGGTGCTCCCAGACCAGGTCTCTCCAGCAGTGCTTCCCTATCATTCTTTCTGATGTGGCCACCCTGTGAAAGAAAGCTTAAATAACAAGTTAGGGTGGTTCAATGTATCTGGTACCTACTAGTGATTTGATTGGGTGAATTCCTGCAGGAGGGGAGGCTTGTTTACCCTGTTTACCCTTGCGTTTCTTAGAGATCCATAGGAAAAATGGGAGAAAATAAATATGGCAGAAAATAGGATGGCAAGATTGAAAGAGGATGGTGTGTGCATCTTCACTTGTGGTGTGGCAGCTACTGTAGCAAAATTAATTCATAGAAGGATGAGCCTGCAATAAAAGTAGATCAGATTGTTTTCCTCATAATTATGCAACTAGTAACAATCCCCTAATCAGGGCCAGTGGGAAGGTCAAAGTCAGTTCTTGAGTCACAGTCAGTTTGCGGCAGGGACTGTCTGATCAATGTTTGCATATCTGTCTTGGTGCTATTAAGATCTGTTAGCTGGACCATGCCATTACTTAAGAGAGAAATGTATTGAAAATCCATGGACACAACTGTTGATAACATAAGGAGGAGTCACAGAGCACCTGCTGGAGTGTCTTTTGTAACTACACTGAATGGGTTACGTGCAGTCTTATCCACATGGGCTGTCCATTGATCTGGTTCAAAATTGCTGAGTTACCAAAGCTGTAATTAAGAAGTTTTTATTGAACTGAAGTATGTTGGATATATACAAAACAAATTTGAAGACAGCCATATTCTAAACCAAAACAAACCAGAGCCAAGGTCCTCTATCCCACCTTGGGGAAAAAAAGTATTATTTACTAAAGTACCTCTATGGATAGAAAAAAAAAATTAGGACTAAAATGTAGGAATGTGTCAAAGGCATATTAGAGGTTCTGAAATAACAGGTATAAGGGATACTAGTGGGCTGTTGATAGTGGTGGACATAACCTTGGCAGAAGAGTGAGGTGTGAAGAGCTGGTCCAAAAGGTGAGCACTTACACTGAGGAACGGAGGGATTTTCTCTACGTGCACATACTCAGTTCCTCTTCCCTTTGCTGGCGTGATAGATAACGACCTAAGTAAAGCAGACCTGCCACTTGATTGCGTGTGTCCTCCCCTCCTGCTCCATGGTTACTGCTGTGTACCAGCTTCCCCAGCACCTCTGGTTCAGCTGAGATACACATCTTTAAATCTCTCTGAAAATCAGGTTACAGGGATCTCAGAATGGGCTTCCAAAACTGGTGATTTTTGCAGTTTTGGAAGTTTTATTAGACTTAGAGTTTTGCAAGAGTTGTTTTACAGAAACCAGTGGTGGGTACGTTTATAGTTAATTCAGACTCCATGCTATCTGAAAAGGGTGGGGAGGAGAGGAGGAAAAGCTTCAGCTGTTAAGCCCAGAAAACGGTGTCTGTAAGTGAAATGCATCAGAGAAAGGGAAGAAGGGAGGAGTGTTTCTGAAAAAAAACAACAACTCACACTTTTATTTCACATGAAGGATATAGATTGGATGTAACAAGTATTTTTAAACTCTCACTTTATGCTTATGGGCTGAAAGATTTATAAATGCAGAAGCAGACAGGTTCTACGGCTGCAGTGTGGCGTGGATGGAGGGACGGAATTCCCCCCCATGGGAGAAATGGGAGAATACTAACCTGGAATTCCGTAATTTTATCATGGCAAACGTATGAAAGTATTGCTTGTAAGAGTAAGGGACTGGATTCCATGATGATGCTTTTTTTTTTTGTTTCCATTAAAAATTTGCTTTATTGAGACGCAGTTCAAGCCATGCAACAATTTGGAGTGTAGCTGTTGTATTTGGGGGGTGTTGGTGTGTTTTTCTTCGATGGCCTGCATGACCTTGTTGTTTGTATAGGCTGAACTTCATGAAAGGAGCCAGATGAAATGAAAGAGAATTAGGCGGGTACAGCTGGGGAGCTAGTTAAACTAATAGCTTTTCTGTAACGCTCAGCATCATGATGTTGAGGTGAGTTGTACCTATGGTTACTGAGCCTTTTTGCAAAAAAAGTGCTCAGAGCTTACACATTGCTAGCCGAATTCTCCAAGCAATGATTACTTTGTTTCTCGGTATTACTCTGTATTAGTCCCTGTAACAAGCCAGAATGGAGTTCTGACATTTTAGATCTCCTCCAAATGAACCTAAAGATTTCATTATAGTTATACCATGATGGTGTTTCGAGGGCCATTACTTTCTACTTGAGAAGGCAATGGATATTTTCAGATCTTAATTCCTCTATTTGCTAGGTAACTCCACACATTTTCTTGCAGATACTATTTACGTGAAAGACGTAAAAATTAACTGAATATTAAAAAGTCATGGATATAGCACCTGACCCATGTTTTACCTGAGTCTCAGTTCCACACTGTTATGATTCTCCTTCAAAACAATATCCTTTAATCTAATCTTGCACTGTTGCCTAAATTGGAAAAGACATTGACTTTGATAACTCTGAGTGCACACCAGCTGAGGTGGTTTGGGGATTTTGAATATCTATTTAGGAGGTTAAAATGAAAAATAAATGTTTTTACACTGGTAGCTAGGGGTTTCTTTCTGTTATGGTGGCAGGAATTAGCTAAACAAAGTCACGTTTGGGTGTCCTTTACAGTGCCTTCTTTGATTTTGCATTTGTTCATATGTTACGTATTCAAAATACTTCTGCCACTTTTTTAGGGTTTTGTTTGAGTTTGGTTTTTCTTTTTGTAAATTAGTATTGAAGAGAGGCATGGGGGACATGGTCCTGCTGTCTTTCCTTGCATAGAGAATCCTTGCATGCTTCTGACTCACTGAAATGAGTGAGATTGTCCATAGGGTGGCTACTAATGAATGTGCAGCAGTGAAGCAGTGTCTGTTCTGCTCTAATCTTATGTTTCCTCTAGAAAACATGAGTAGACAAATTAAAAATCAGTGCTAAAGGACCATTCCTGTGACTGTGAGAAGAAAAGGTATAATCACAAACCACATTCTTAGGGGACACTGGTATCAAAATTCAAAAGAACCTCCTTTCTCTTTTTCACTTACATTTTAAAGTTAAAGTCATATCGGATTGTATTGCTGCTGTTCAAGTCAACATAGTTGTTAAGAGACTGTGATGACCTCACATACAATAATTTACATTTATTTAAATACGTACAGTTACTATGCCTGGCATCAGTGGGCATCCAGCCCTGTGTCATATCCTTTCTTCTTTGCAGAAGTACAAAAGTGATGCCTTTATTTTGTTTCCAACATTGACAGGGTGATACCATTGCTTCCTGTGACTCCTCTGGCGTGATGAAGCTCTGGGACGTTCAGAAGTCGGTCCCCATTTTATCTGAAGATGCAGGCCCACATTCTGCCAACCAGGTCATCTTTGATTGCTCTGGTAGGATTCTAAAGCAACTTTTTCTACCTAAGATGTGGTTTATTTTGAAACCTCTTGAATTTCTCTCTGGTTCCAAAGCCAGATAGCATGTGCAAAACAACATAGATACATTAATTTTAAAGAAGAGTTACCTGATTGTGCCAATGGTTGATGCAATTGTTTTATATGGACTAGACTGGCAAATTGACTGATGGTCCACTTACATAAAATGAAAGATATGCAATAACAAAAACGGCAATTAATTACAAAAATATGATATAAAATACAGTACTCATCTCTGGGGGTAAAAAACTTAGCAAGATTACCTCTGTTCTAGTGATGTTTATTCTCTGTTATGTTCTTTTGTTCTTTTATTTGCTAATTCTGTGGTTGCGTTTCATAACCAATCTTACTAATTCCTCTTACAATTGCCTCAGAACTTCATTGTGTTGACAGGATTTCTTACTATGCACAAAGAATTGAAGCAATCGGTTATTTTTCATCATCAACCATGTATTACCATGTCAGCAATATTGTGAGGTAATGTGCATTTTCAGTTGAAGAGGGGCTGTTGTAAAACACGGAGGTTTTTGTTGTTTTAAACCCAATATTGATCTTCAATTCCAAAGTACGGACAAGCATTCATGTTACAGGCACAGAATTAGATCCTAGCTTAGGAAATTATTCTTACTCAAAGGTGGTACAATATATGATATGATATAATACACTAATATATAATGTAATACATATAGGTCTGTTGCAAAATATGTATACATTTGTATTCTGTTATGTGCATAAAATATAATGCTTCAATAGAATATGAGAGCTAATTAAGGAATTGTTAAACATATAGTATGATATTTTGTCATAGTGCCCCACATCCTGTGGAATGCATAATATCAATATATTGAGTCACTAGGCAGAAAACTTTGCCATCAAATTCTATATTATTTGTATAGTGATTTTACAGATCTCTCTGCTGTAACTTTAAATAAGGTATTTTCATTTCCAAGGGGAAAAAATGCATTGACACTGTCCTATTTTGACAGCTTTCCAGAGACAAATTTAATCACTATTCTATTTATGTGCATAATTTGGAATAAGAGCTTGTTTTTTGTTCAGGAGGATTTGAAGAAATTTTGCATTTTTGTTTCTGGAGTGTAATGGTGGGTCATTTGCAAAGGAGTGGCATCGCTGAAAAACCCTGTAGCAATATTTCTAGCCAGATGGGAACTTTCCAGTAGAAAGGTAATCTAAATGGGCAAATTTTTCCATCAGTTGGATAAAATCCAAAATTTTCTCTGCAGGAGTAACCCTACAACAGAGATATCAAATTGGGATGGATGATCACGAGGCATAATGCAACAGGATGCGATTGCACCTAGCTAAAGATAGGTAGATATCTAGCCAAATGAGACTATTGCCATTCCAGTTGTTTGAAGAGAGATGGTGGTGCCTCTGGCACCTAACAGAGAGAGGCAATATTGTTTAGCAGACCTGGCCACACTTGGGGTGGATCTTTAAATCATGCTGACACCATGGTGTCATACCTTTTGGTTTGTTTTTTTTCCTGAGTTGCTAAGCTAGCTAAGCCAGAGTTAGCCTGAATAATCTTAAAATGGCCCTTGATACATCACTGAGAGAGGCTAACCGATGTGCTTCTCTGCCACAGCAGAGGGCTAGATAAAATGATCCAGCAGGTTCCTGCATTGTTTGTCTAAGCAGTAATTCATGGATTTGGTCAGCCTAAAGTATTCAGTCAGTCATTTGAATGGAGGTAACTAAAAATCATAATCATGTTGAAATATGGCAAACAGCCAAAAATAACAGGAGATGGGAGAATGTATCCTGCGTTTAACTAACAGGCTGTTGGGCATTGGCCATCTGTCTCCTTTGGGACCTCTGTCTCTGGAGAAACTTGGGTCGATTTTTCTGACCTTATCAAAGCGTGGCTTAGTTTCCAGCTGTATCCCTCAGTCTCTCCTGGTGATGATACCACCCCCAAAATACTTGACTGCATTAATAGTCATCAATAATGGAAATAAATCAGCATCTTACAGGTGGATTTAAAGACTAGATTAGAGAGCCATGGTTGAGCACTTTTTTTTCCTCTGCCCAGTTATTATTTAAATTATAGCTAATAAGGATAAAAAAGTTTTATGAAAAGTTTGGCGGTATCAGCAAATGAGACTGAAGCCAGAGATACTAAGGCCTCATCTAATGGGAGATTTTTTTTGTTTTCCATTGTATTGTTTTCAAGTAATTACCATTGCAAATGTAATGTAGACCAACCAACACATCTTACCTTTTGTATTTAAGTGGCACTATCTTTTGCTGGTATGACATGCACTGGATGGGAGTTGCTTAACAAAGAGTTTAGTAGCAAGAATGATTTTATAAATTACTAAGATTCTTCTGATGGTGTTAATGGGAATGGTCCTTGTGAACTCTAGTGATCTGAATCCTATTCATGGCATAAATGCTTGACCATAAAGCCATTTTCTACTTTATCAAATACTCAAATCTTAAATAAGTTAATGAAAAAAGTTGTGTATAAATCTTTCTGCTTTACCTACACTCTGCCGTAGCTTTTCCTTAGCTCAGATTAGAGGTGGGCTTTCTGATATGGCATACTTGGAAATGAGGAGAAATTAGTTACATCATTAATTACCATTGTGCTTTATGTGGATTTTCTTCTTTCCCCCAGTCTGTCTGAAACTACCTCATGGAGCTGGCAGAGACTCAGCCCACTGAAGCCAGTGATCTTCAATATTATGCTCAATCTCAGAAACGCAAAGGAACACATCCTTTGTATTCTGCGTGCTGTGAATGTTCTCTGAGAGGGCACCAGTTGTGGTTACTGTGCAAGATGGGCCACAATGTAGCTGATTTTTCAACTAAATTCACTTTTATTTTTTCATATGCAAGTTAACCAGCCATCTCCATGTATTTAATATTGTTGTGTAGCATTCATGAATCCCTAAAACACCCTCTTGCCATCACCTTTTGTGTTTCCAGTTGCTGTTTAGAAAATTTACTTAATATGTTTAATCACAACACATTGTTGCATATGTAAGAGTTAGAGAAGCTGTAGAGGTTCCTAGTGTATATGCCATGACATATTTATTTACTATCATAATGTATTAAAACAAACAAACCAGACAAACCCCATTACAACAGCAACAGTCCAAAATCGATAGCAGTTTCGATAAGGCCAAGGGAAAGCAAACAATATTTGGAAAAATAGGCTGCTATATTTTGAGATTTGGAGATACAATGAGGTCTTATCGTTTAACCTGCTTCCATACAAGCTGGCAACGCTCTCAGTGTTGAAGAGGTGTGAAGGATATGTGATTGTTCTGCCAGAGCATGAATAAATAGCCTTAAAATGCCTCTGGATATCTCAAAGGGCAGTATGTGCCTATTTTATTTAGAGGGAGAGTATATTAAAAGAATGTAAACTAGTGTGAAAGTTCAGAAATGCTACGATCACGATTACTTTGTAATATAAGTGGTTTATCTTAGTGGTTAGGAATTCTGGGGGTGCAGGAGACACATTGTTTTAGGAAGTGACTGTCGAACAAATGGTACCACTGTCAACCATGGTGGGGTGAGGGTAACTACTCAGTGTTGCTGTCTAAAAAGCAGGCTTAATTTGCTGAAGTGCACATCACGTGACATTATACAGGACTGGTATCATGAGATAGTCATTAGTCCAGTGGGTGATGATTGTTTGCTATTCAGTCTGGGGTTGGTTTGGGGGTTACACAATGATTCAAACAACTTGTTTATCTATATTATGATGTGATTTTCTGGGATGCCAATGCTGAAGTGCTTTCAATATTTGCATTTGACATTATTTGGGCTATAATATTAATATTAAAGCCACAGACAATCCACACAGGCATCATGTGGGATGGAGAAATAGCCTCAGGTTGTTAGAATTTCTGCTGATACTGAGTCTTCAGGTAAAGTTCCAGAATTACAGTTTTCAGATTCCTTATCTGATAACAATTTCTATGCTCAGAACACAAGTGGTAGAAATAGTTCTTGTGAACTGAGGGGAAAAGTTCAGAAGTATAAATTGTATTTTTGAATTCATATGTGCCTAGTTGAGTATATATTCTGTTTCTTAAAGGAGACATAAATAATGTTGATTTATTATATGGCAGTCTCATTTATTTAGAGGTGTGATGTTGCAGTGGTGTACCCACTCAGTTTTCTCTTTGATTTCCTCAATTTCGATTCGTATATTGACTGCAAAGACAAGCTGGTATTGAGGTGCCAGGTGTCTGTCTTTTCTCTTGCCTTCACATTTTTGTTTCATTGATACCGCTTAAGTGGCACTGAGTAGATAAAGCTTCGTCTTGGCAGGGTGAGGGATTTTTTTGACATGGAAGAAGCTCTGCTTTGCTGAGAAGTATACAATGGATTTCGTAGTGGGTGGCTGGATGTGGGGAGAACAGGGAACACACCTGCACCTCTCAGATCTCAGGAGGGTCTGTGAACAGGTTGTACTGGGTCTGGTGGAGAAAGGGTTAATTTCTTCCCAGGACCTAGCAGGGACACAGGTATTCCATCCCAT
>JAOQGH010000077.1:40627096-40673427 GCA_025769975.1 Gallinago jamesoni | reverse complement strand
GTGTGGTGTGCATATATGCTGTTAAACTGACCCTGTCTGGCACGCACATTTGGAGGAGCGATCCCCTGTGCGTCCAGTGCTTCAATAAAGGATACTGCTTAATAGTCATCCCGACTATTGAGTCCTGATTTCGTCTTTCACGGCATCAATGTGTTCTATTTTGCATTTATTGTTTACATGAATTCCAGCTTACAGAATGCTACAATTAGCAAATTCCCACTTTGAAAGTATTTACTGTGATTGAATGAGAACTCCTTTATTTCAGTCAGACTGCACAGCTCTCTCTGAAGCCTGGCTTAGATACAAGAGCTTCATCTCCTGATTAGCTTATTCCTGCAGACAGTCAGAAAGTAAGGATCTCTGAAGGTCATCACAGCCTTTCTTCCATGAAAGCTCCTCTTAAATATCGACAGTTATCCAGTTCTTGTGTTTTGAGTAAAGCATCTGTATTGTAGGTAAGGAAATGAATCAATACTGCATTCATTATTCATATCCTGTAATAAAAGAAAGGGATTTTTGAAATAAGATTTTATATTGATCTAGTACTTGTGTGTACTTTCTGTATGTTAAAGATACAAGGGAGAACAGCTATGGCATTCTCTGCCAAGGACTGGATAGGTCAGGGAATCTGTAAGGGGATAGAGATTTGCATCCTCTTCACTGTTGAAATTAAATATATTTTCATTACTGACCAAGAGTCATTAGCAGGTGGCTTTGTGGACCAATCCAGAATTGTGTTAGGAGCATAGAACATACACTTATGAAAAGAAGAAATAGGATGGTTTTTAAAGGAAGCAAATACTTGGAGAGAAGACGACAGAGTACATTGGGATTGGATGCTTTGGAGAAAAAAAATAATTCTTGTGACAACCTAAGTAACTCAAGTATGTTGCTTCAAACTTAAGAATAATTTATGTAATTTGGTCTCCTTACCCAGTATTCTTTGTCCTTTCAAGAAGCAAAGTTCATATTTTGATTAGAAACTTTGAAATGAAATGTCAGATGCTTTCATCTAAAAAGGTCTTTAAAACAATCTGTGAACAGTATTTAACTTTCCACTTTTTGGGAGGTAAAAACTATGCCAGTCTAAGTTGAGTTTGAATAACACACTTTCAGTAAATAAAAGACCTACGTTTTTGTCAAACTTGCTATTTTTCCAGTATACATTTTTAAAAGTAACTGAACTATAAAGAAGATTATTTACCTCTCATTTAGTAAACTCCATGGATACCTGTATTGTGATTATCAAGAAAATTTTGTTCTTCCACTTGGTAAATGAAATATATTCATGAGCTAGTTCTTTTCAGGGCTTAGAAAGTGGCGTCTCTTTTCAAGAGAGAGATTATCTTTAAATGAAAAGTGTGCTGTCTTTAGCCTTTTTTTATTTTTATTTTATTGACAGATTGTCACGAGCTGAAATGCGTAATCATCAATAGCAAGTGATCCATGGGGCTGTGCAGAATAAATTGATTAACAATATAATCTCCATACAGATGTCTTAGGAGTGCTTGTTATTTTTTTATGAACCGATCTGGGAGTCTTGCTCGCATTTGATGGGCCAGGTGGAAAAAGGTGAGCGAGACAAAGTTCAGGGCATCCCTGCGGTTATCCCGTTGCTGCTCGCAGTCAGAACCAGCTGAAGCGGTGGTCTGATGTACAAGGAAAGGCACCTTGTCTTCTGAAAAGGAAAAAATGCTAGAAATTTGCTCCTACCACAGTATCTGCCAGGCTCTTTTTTTCAGGCCTGTGTGCCAACAATGCCGTTCCACTACTAAGAAAATCGTGATTTAGATGCCTTTGAGGCATTTAACTTAGGTTTATGCAGAACTATTCCTCAGAGAAAATTGGAGGCAATTTTCGGATTAGATAACTGACCGAGGAGAAAGAGAGTGCAAAACTTGCATATCCACTTTTTCCAGATGGTTATTCATTAGGAAGCCTTCAAACTGCTCGTAAATATTGCCTGTCCTTTTCTAAAGGCCCACACTAGCAAGTGCATGGCCATTTCCTCAGCAGAAAGACATCTTTTGTACGGAGACTTTTGGGCAACAAAATAAACTAATTTAGTTCCCTTTCTTTTTCTGTGGCAAAATACTATACATGATGGTGAATGGGAATATAAGGAAGAAAAGAAATTCTATAAACAGCCTCCAAAGTCTGACTTGGCTATTTGAACTGTTTGTTTGGTTTGGTTTAGACTCTGGAATGAACTTTTTAAATGTCTTTGACGGTCTTTCAACTTGTGAAAATATCTTGCACGTAGAGTTGTTAGCTCTCCGAGTATCACATGCTCTTGGGGAGTTCAATAAAATCTACTTACCTATAGTCTTTTTTTTTTTAAATTAAATTGAGTGAAAAAAAGGAAATACCTTAATTAATCCTATTTTTTCCTTTAAGAATAGAGAGAAAAAAAAAAGAAAGTGGTGGTGATGGCAGAGAGTTCTTTAATGTTGGGTTCTTGTCTAACGTCATTGCCCTTTTCACCCTTTATGCTGTAAATGGAGATGCGTGGAATACCTCAGTCATCCTGCCTGGAAACACAGGAGACAAAGAATGGAATGTTTGTGGGTCATAGCAAAGGTCTGTTTTGCCAGTATCCCATCTCTGGCAAGGGGCAGGGCATGATGCTTAGGGAAAATAGGTAAAACCAGAGCGAGTAAACCCTGAGGTTTCTCTGCTACTCTTCTCCCCGTGGACTAGAACCTCCCAGAGCTGGGGACCTCATGCAATTTGTCTGCCGTTCATGGCGCTCTCATCTGTTAAACTCATCTGATCTTTTGTTTTGGAGCTTCTTTATATTTCAGCTTCTAACAGATCCCATAAAGTACTTCTCTGCCTTTGCTTTAAATCTCTTAATGATACATTCTGATTCTCATACTGAGGGGAATCACTGTATAATTGGTCCTCGTTCAACCTTTTCATGCTGAGACTTCTTCCCCTACTCTCTTTGCAGAACTGAAGAGTCCGTGTCTGTTTAATCTCCTAGATACATACACCTTTCCTCATCTTTCTTTGTTTGTTGCCCTTCTGTAAGTCTTAGTTCGAGTATATTCGTTTAGAGACAGAGGAGAGTGACAGGCCTGTACGATTTGTTTAAGATGTGCTTAAATCATGGTTTCAAATAGAGGCCTAATGAGGTTTCCTGGTTTTGTTCTCTTGCTCTTTTTTTCCCCACAATAAATCCTGACATTATATCAAGCTGCTGTTTTCAAAGAAGTATCCACGGTGACTGCGAGATCTCTTACCTGAATGACAAAGGATAGTTTATGGTCCATTGTTGGATTTGTATAATTAAGGGTATTTTTGTCCATCTGAATCATTTAGTGTTTCTCAGAATTCAGTTTATCTGCCACTTTATTACTTAATCCAGTAGCACCTTGAGATTCTTCAATGAGTCTATGAAATACACTGTCGTCTTGAAAAACATGAATAATTCTATACTATCAGTGACTGTCACCTCAGTATTCACCTTCCCACCCTTTTAAAAAATGTTTATTAATATGCTCACTAGCAGAGGTCCCTGAATAGATGTCACATTCTTCTGGTAATCTGTTCCTGTGTTTTCCAGACTATGTGCTATTGGAAAGCTTCCTTTTTTTTCTTTTTTGTTCCTTTTGTCCCTCCCCACTTTGGTTGTCAGAAACTTTTAGGAATTCAAGTATCTTAGTCAGGTGACCCTTACTCTTATGCTTCTCAGCGTAGGAATCCATCAAAGAACTGGAACAGATTCCTGAGCTGTGGTTTCCCTCAGCTGCTCCTCATAAGACTTGACTTCTCTAGACCCTCACTAGCTTTGTTGCCCTTCTCAGTGTCTTTCCTGTAGTGTCTTTCTTGTAGTGAGGGGCCCAAAACTGGACACAGCCGTCGAGGTGGGGCCTCACCAGTGCCAAATACAGAGGGACAGTCACTTCCTAGTCCTAATGGCCATGCTGTTCCTGCTACAGGCCAGGATGCTGTTAGCCTTCTTGGCCACCTTGGCACACTGCTGGTTCATATTCAGCTGGCTGTCAAACAACACCCCCAGGTCCTTTTCTGCCAGGCAGCTCTCCTGCCCCTCTTCCTATAGGGGAGAGGGATTTAGGCTTTTGGTACATGCGGCACCTAACTTTCTTTGCATCACCTCATCTTTAATAGAATGGATGACTGTTGCCAATAAAGGAATGTGTCAGCAATTCGCTCAGCCAAAGACATCTATCTATATAATGTAAGATGTTTGGTTTCTCAGCCGGATGTGCATCTGAAGTTGGATGGTTACCTTAAAGTTGGATGTTAAGATCGGGATTTAAATTGTTAACATTGTCCTTGGAGTGCATGATTCATTGAATTTGAGAATTTAATTGTGCATTCCATAAAAAAAGCAGAGTTTAAAACATAGTCTGTTAAATTAATTGCTCTCTCTGGCTTCCTTGCCAGATCTGTAGTAGTAGCCAATAACAAGATATTCAGGATCATCCCTTTTTGTTTTCCAGACTGCAGTCACAGCTGTCTACTTTAAACTCTAACATACAATTATGTATATTTGGCTAAACAGGTTTTTTCTTACATCAGTAGAATTAGCCCTCTCCATTTTGTGTCCAGTATTTGGGGTTTTTCATTTTTATTGTGTATTCTTTTTCCTTCAATTTCATACACCAGCCAGTCGGCCTGAATGACATTGGGACTGTCTCTGATAGTATAATGGACATTTATAGCAATGACTGTAATTAATGATTAATATTTTAGCTGTGCTTGCAAGCTGAGTTTAGGCACTGGCAAAATAAAGAGTTGCCTAGGGTCATTGGCTGATGGACCAGCAAAATAATGGGCCTCATTTAAGCAGATGAACCCTCTGCATCATACTGTAGGGAGGGTAGATCTGTGACAGTGCTGGCCTTGCTCAGCACTGTGGCTGAGAGGGCTCCTCCAACTTCATCCCTGAGCAGCTCCAAATGCCAGGACCAAGTGAACTGGCATTAGAAATGCACATTCCTTCCCCATTACAGCTTCTACACCTGATGGGAAGCTTTTGAATCTGGGACTGCTGAGCCTTATGATAGAGGTATTGTGATTGATGTAATGTTCATGTAATTTTTAGTTTTGAATTAACATGTTTGTTATATTTTTTTTCTTCAAATATTTGTGTAAATTAGTAGACAACTGATGTTTGATAGGACATTGCAGGAATGGTAACACAAAAGCAAGGAAAGCAAGGTTATTGGGTAAAATGGACACTTTTTCCCTGGCATCAGAGCAAAACATTGGAAAGGAAACAGGAAAGGAAATCAATAAAAAGAACCAACCCCACAGAAATTATTAAACATTATCTCAGAATCCCCTGAAGAAAACAAACAAACAAACAAACAAACAAAAAACCCCAACCCATGCTTTCCTGAAATATCATCCAAAGTCTTTGCTAATAGATAGATCTGAAGTTTGCAGAGAAGACTGATATTGTTTGCTGGGAAGTGTTGAGCATCCCCATGGCATTACCTGCTTTGTGATCTCTGTGGCAAGCTCTGTGTTCTCTGTGGCAAGCTAGGACTTAGTGAGCCAAGGTGGAGGGCATCTTGAGTCTTTGTGTTGCTCCTTTCAAGGGAAGAGAAGTCTGAGCCTCAGACCTCCGTAGAGGATTTCTTCCTGGCTTCTGTCATATTGATACAACATGCTCTGTGTTGCTGTTACTGTAGTCCAACCTAGCCAGCTTCAGCCAGCTTCTGTCCTGTCTAGCAGGCACCATAGTGTCTCTCCAGGACATTTTCTGAGACGTCGTTTGGGACCCAACTGAGCACTGCAATGTCTGAATGCTGCAGCAGGCTACTCTCTTAGTGGTTCATTAGGTCAGACATCTCAGCTCTGTGATGTTTTTCAAACACAGCTTCACTGGGAGTCCTAATTTAAAATTCCTGTACACGTGCATGCTGCTGGCCTGAGAGCTCTTCAGACTACCTGCTTCAAACTCTTCCATTAACCAGGGACTCTCTTACATATTTTATAATAACTCCTTTACATTCATTACTCATTTGTTTTCTGTTATTATTTTCATTTAATGCTATAAAAGCTTTTCTGTTCTTATATTTGATGTTCACTTCTGTGATTTGTCCTAATGTTCTCTGTAAGTTTTAGGAGTACTGAGGTGAATGTCTAAATAATTCAGCAGAATGGATCCAAAATGACACAAACTGAGTTGCTCAATAGATGAAAGCACAATCACACCCATTAGCATAGAGCTGACATTCACTTTATGTGCAGGTTACATGACGATTACGGTCCTTTGGCTCTTTACTGTTTTGCTGTTAACGTACACATTCACAGGCTGTTTGGGCTTTTGTGAATGACATACCAAGGGCTGGACAAGGTTTTATTACCAGAAATTACCCTGTTAGGTGTGTGAAGCTGGTTTTTGTGTAAAGATGTGGCAGAGTGACCATTAGGATCCTGCCATCGTAAAATTACTAGTGTGGCTCTATCAGCTGCACTATAAGCACTGCTATACCACGTGTGCATATATTTGAAGTGTGCTGCACTGAACTTCTCTCTAGTGTTGTCCGGATCATCCTTTTCTTACAGTTTGTGGAGGAGAGGTGCACACCAAACCCTAGTTAACAGTCTGGCCATCATCATGGAAACACAATGCTTGTCAGTACAGCCTCTCCAGAAATGGAACAGAATCACATGAGGTTGGAAGGGACCTCTGGAGATCATCTAGTCCAACCCCCCTGCCAAAGCAGGTCCACCCAGAACAGGTTGCACAGGAAGGTGTCCAGGTGGGGCTTGAATGTCTCCAGAGAAGGAGACTCCACCCCGGGCAGCCTCTTCCAGGGCTCTTCCACCCTCAAAGGAAACAAGTTGCTCCTCATGTTTAGGTGGAACTTCTATTCAAGTTTGTGCCCGTTTCCTCTTGTCCTGTCTGTCACTGGGCACCACTGAAAAAAGATTGGCCCCATCCTCTTGACACATTTCCTTTAAGTCTTGATAAGCATTGATCAGATCCCCTCTCAGTCTTCTTCAGGCTACAAAGACCCAAGTCCCTCAGCCTTTCCTCATAAGGGAGATGCTCCAAGCCCCTCATCATCTTTGTAGCCCTCTGCTGTACCCTCTCCAGCAGTTCCGTGTCCTTCTGGAACTGGGGAGCCCAGAACTGGTCCCAGTGCTCCAGATGGGGCCTCACCAGTGTAGAGCAGAGGGGAGGATGACCTCTCTCTACCTGCTGGTCACACTCTTCTTGATGTACCCCAGGATGCCATTAGCCTTCTTGGCCACAAGGGCACATTGCTGGCTCATGGTCATCCTGTTGTCCACCAGGACTCCCAAGTCTTTCTCCTCTGAGCTGCAGGTCAGCCCCCAACCTGTCCTGGTGCAGGGGGTTATATCTCCCCTGGTGCAGCACCCTACACTTGCCTTTATTGAAGTTCATCAGGTTCCTTTCTGCCCAACTCTCCAGCGTGTATCCCAGTGGAAATGGATTCAAGCATTTTTTGTCTTTGGTTGTACAGGACCAACAAAAGTAAAAACACCTTTATATATGCTTAGTGATTTAAAAGCAGCAAACACATTTCAGCCCACCTACCACCACAGACATGATCAGTTTTGGTATTTCTAAGCAAAACAAATACTTCCAAAGGCACTATTGTGAACAGATGGACTAACATTCATAAACAAGACAGTTCCCTTTGTAAGTGGTTTGTTTGAATAAAATGTATTGTTTCCACTGAAAATTAAACTACAATTTGCTTAAATTATTTTTATATTTGGCCATTATATTATGAGCATATGAAATGGACAAAATGTTAAGAATAATTAATCAGAGTGGTCCTGAATGCCCTGGTGAGCCTGAAAAATCATATATAAAAGCAAGCAGCTATCTGTGGAGCTGGCAATTCTACTTATATAAGCACATCTGTTTACATCTATGCCTGCTCCCTAAAGAAGAATACATCTTATGTGAAGAATTCCCACCAGATCCCCCAGTCATTTTATCATTCAAGAATGTTCTTCCTGTTTGTTCTCCCTCTTTCTTTTATAAGAAACTATAGAATTAATTTTTTTTCAGTCCTGTCTCATAGAACACTTACAAGACAAATACTGGACGTAGCATATAAAATTAAACAAGTTTGTTCTCTTCCGATTCCATAATGAATAAAAATGGTTGCCAACCATTTATATATTCTGTTGACTCACAGTGGCTTATGGTCTTGTCTTGGATTTCTTTCTCCCCTCCTTTATTCTCATCTTGAATCTCTCAGACCATCTCTTGTTAAACCTCAGATACAAGTCATTTTATATCTAATTGATAGTGTGGAAAGAGTGTTTGCTGTTAACATGTTTACATCTGGTCAGTGAGAGATTATAAAACTTCTTTTTTAAAAAAAGGAGGTACTAATGAATTCCAAACTCTTTGTGTTTTCCTGTATCCCCCAGTCCGAGGAGTTCTGCAAATACAGGGCTAATGTTTTACTGCAGAGAAGCAGCAGACATATGTACCCTGGCTTATGTTCCATCCTCAGAACTACTTCAACAACAAAATTACCTGAATAACATCAGATATAAGCATGTGGACTTTTTTGATCTTTTTATTAAATCCTAGTATCAAAGGGGATTTATCCACTCTCAAACATAAGATGGGGGGAGCCCAGCTTTTGAAGATCATTTGAATTTCTTTCATTTGGTGGCCTAATCTTCTTCCTACTCTATTGAACTTCTGTAAATTGTTTTAGAACAAAAAAAAAAAGTCTCTAAGAGTTTAACTTCTGATTTAATTATCAAAGTATAAATTCTTTACACAAACTTTAGTGACAGAGCAAATACAAACTAAAATGAGGTCAAGCCAAAAAAGAAGCAAATTCAATTAGCCTCTTCAAAGAAATCTTGACTTGATTTCGAGTTTTGAATTACAGATTTAGAATAAGGGTGGGTTTTTTTTCTCATCAGCTTCTGTGGAAGAGAAATACATTAATTAATGTCACTTCTAACAGTAAATTCCCAACCAATTTTAGTGGTTCAGGTGCTTGGAAGGCTGTTATCTCAGACATGCTGCTCTCTTCCCAGGTAGGTAGTTCCACTCTGACCACCAAAATATTCCTCATATTTTTGGCTTCTAAGCCATTGAAGGTAGGAGGCACAGCTCTATGCTCTGCCCATGTTTTATTCAGAGGGATGTGTTTCGGGAATACCTGATTGCTCTTTGAATCACGGCCCTGCGAGCCACCGCAGGAGTCCAGCAGCCTCCCTGCACCAACACAGTTGGGTTAACCCCCACTGATAGAGCAGTGTGTTGCACTGATTCATCGACGCTTTTGCACAATTGAAGTTGTCTAGAACCAGATGCAGTTCCTAGTGAAATTCCTTTTGCTTTGGTGGGAAGTGAATGGAGCGCATAAACGAAGATCACATTAGTAGTAAGTTGTAGCTTTAAAGTATCCATTATTGCTATTCAGTTTTATTAGCGTTCTCTTAACATAAGCTTTTGCTTGAAATGTCTTTCTTCTGTCACATGCTTTCTGCTTGCTGAGAGGCTGCTGCTACTCGTTTTTGGGTCTGGGTGCATTATGTGCATCTTATGCAGAGAAATGGGGCTCTGGCAATCTTTCCTGGTGTACACATACTTATACTCCCCAGCCTTTTCTGGCAGAGCTTTTCCATGAACTCCCATCCTTCATTGCCGAAGTGATACTAGGTTTTCTGCATCACTTACGAGGAATAATATTTTACCTAATATTTGTTCTTTCTGTTGAAAGCAGTGGCTAGCTCTGTTTTAAGTGAATCAGTTATTCCACAGATCTGGCCCCAGAGGCCTTAGAGACAGAAGGAAATAGTAAGGGCAGTGTCTGTTTGACAGGGAATGGTGAAAGCCAGGTTACGGGATATGTTCCTGCTGCCGACTCTTTGTAAGTGCTGGAGTAGGATGTAGTGCTCAAAGGACCCGTCATCCAGCACTTTATGTGGGGTTTGATAATTGCGGGGAAGATGAAGGGGACCAGTGGACCGATTGATTCTCAAATTGAAAACCTTCTTGGGATTTGTGGATGAGAAGCTCAACATGAGCTGGCAGCGCGTGCTGACAGCCCAGAGAGCCAACCGTGTCCTGGGCTGCATCAAGAGAAGTGTGGCCAGCAGGTCTCGGGAGGTGATTGGAACTCAATGGTCTTTAAGGTCCCTTCCAGCTCAACCCAATCTATGATTCTATGATTGGGGGTGTTGATACATTTGTTTTTTCCATGAAGGGTGAAAGAAAGTTTTGGCAGGAGTAGATGAGATATTTAAGACAAGTGGGGTTAAGACAAGTCTCTGTATGTAGAGGGTGTATCCGCAGGTTCTTCCCTGCAGTGGAGGCAGCAAATCTTAGCCCATGTGGATGAGAGCTTGATTTCTTCATTCTCAGAGCAGCACGCTGAAGGGTTTTTGCAAGTGCTTGAAGCAGCTGGCCTTGACTCTTCTGGCTGTATTGGTGCACCTTTTCATGGCGATCTTCTTGGGTCTACATAAAGTGGGCTATGTGTTGCTGTTTTATATATTTAAGTGGTCACTGAGAGTGTGCAGATGACATCTGAATCGTGGGAAGAAGTGAATCTAGAAAAATGAACAGTGCGCAGACTACCCTGGGCTTTTTTCCTTTGTAAGCCACATGAACTGAATTTCTGTCTGACTGTATTGGAGTTAACGTAGCGTTAGGAGGTACTGTTTGATCTGTTCCTTGACTAATATTTTTTTTACTGTCTTAACTTTTTCTTTAGTGGGTATTTCTCATAAAGAGCATCTATCTCTTTTTTTGCTATGTTTATTGTAACAGTGTCTTTCCTAGATAGATTTTTAAGTAGACATCTCGCTATCTTTTGTAGAAATCTGGATGTAGTATTCTTCAGCTGTTTAGCTGTAACAAAATACTTTTCCCAACCCATCAAGTTATTCCAGCAGTCCAAAGCAGAGATTAAAAGAGAGGTTTATATTTAAGAATAGATCACAGCCAAAGAAATTTAGAGTATTATGGGATTCTCTGTCGAGGCCTTTGAAGATATTGTCTAAAACACTTTTTAACTACTTGGCTCTATCAGCTATGGGGGAGTTATCATCTACTATTTCCAGACGGGTAGCAGATAAAGTCTTAAAGGCTTGGAGCAATCCCAATTGTACAGTGAGTCAATTTATGGGAAAAATATCTCTTGAATCAGTAGTTAAAACTTTATTACAGATGGCTCAGATATTGGGCTTGATTTATTCTTTATATCTTCTGTAGTGACATGAATGAATTGTGTGTAGAAAAGCCACATCATACTTATTACAGAATAAAGGGCAAAAAGCAAAGGTAGTTGCTTCTTCATGGGTTCAAATCACTTTTTCCAGAGGCAGAAGAGAGAACACAGAAATAAACCAAAATTCTTTTTAAGTTGTTGGAACAAGTTAACAACACATTTGTTTATATTTAGGATGTGCTTCAAGGCAGTTAATATAAATGTCTTTTATACATACCAAAGAAAGTTGTTTCACCTGATGATAGTATTTGATTTGACTTCACACCTCCCTAAAACTTGAATAATGCAAAGCAAAGAGAAAGAAGATCTTAATGATTTTAGTTTGGTTATATCTTACCAGATTTGCTTAGAACTGAAAATTCCTGGTACTTTTGGAAACAGAAGGCATTTCTTTAACTGTGACACACCTGAATATTTGCACTAGATATATCTCAAGGAAAAAAACACGTTTTCAAAAATTTCTTTAAATGATATATAATAAAATTCCTACAGCCATCATCATATTGTCACTATTTTCTTCTGTAAGGAGAATGCATGGCAGGCTATGCAAAAATTATTCTGAGAACCCATACTCTATTTTAAATTAAAATTAAGAATGTACTGGGATTCTAAGTGGGCTGCAGTGTTTGATTTCTGATTTTATTTTCATATTCCATGTAATACAGGCCATAGTTTATGATTATATTTTTTGAAGGAGAGTCTTGATTTCAAATTTTTTAGGTAATAGTGAAAAATTCATGAAAAAATCATAACTGGGAAAATCCTCATAATCCATACTTTACATGTTTGGAATAAGATGAAAATTATAAAATATAATTGAATTAGAACTGGTTAAAATGGTTGTCTTGCGCACACATTACATAAATTAGAAGTATTGCAGAAATAATTTGTTGAAGTCTTTTCCAGTTTCTCTTGACATTTGATAGAGTTCTCTTGACTTGGATTGCTAAGCTGGGGATCCTTGGATCAAATCCATCCTCTGTCTTGACCTTTTAAAAATATCTGTGCTTTAAAGTTTGTAATATCAGATGTTGCAAAGGAAAGGTGAAAAAGAAACCACTGGGTGATTATGGAGAAATCTACCCAGTATGTAACGTGCTTCTCAAACCAGCTTCTTGAGATTGACTCACGAGCTGCTGCATGAAGGTGTGTAAGTTATAAAATTTTTTAACCTGTTGTATTTTTAGAAAGAAAGTGATTGAATGGCATAATACGACATTAATGCCCATATCAGCTAATAAAATAAATGCTATGCTATTATTCATGATATTTTAAGAATAAAAATCGTTGGCAATGTATGTATAAAATAGACGCGAATAATGACAGAACCTATTAGGCTCTAACTTCAAAAATATCCAGCAATTATGCAACTTAAATTAGCAATCTTAACTTACCCATATATTTACATATTAATGGTCCTAAGTGGTAATTGTGATTGTCTCTTATCATTGCTTACTTTGACCCTCATTTTTCAAATAAGAAATATGAAAATCCATTAAGTAACATTAATATTAGAAAATTAATTTAAGGCAATATATCATCAATTAGCAAACCCTTAACACATCTTGCTATTTTCACCTGATGTGCACTTGAAGAAAAACAAGATAATTATTTTATGCATGTCTAAATTAGAGGATATCATCTTACGCGCATGTGATAGAAATGAGAAATAAAGTATATTCGATTTCCTGGCCTGGATCTAGTAAAGCATCAAAATTCCTGTTGACTTCTCTAGAGTATTCACACGGGGCTTGTCAAGGGCATACAGCTCTGCAACATACGGAGTCAAGGCCAGTGCCAACATCTTTTGACTGGGAAGGTCAACACCTTTATGCTTGGGCACATTATTATTTTTTTTTTAATTTATGCAACTAAGTGTTCTCACAAGTAAGCAAGAACTTCCTTCTGATAATTAATGCATCTAGTTTATCTTTACGCCGTACATACAGAATGACTCTCCTGATTCATTCTCCTTCGTAGGGAATGACATACCTACGGCTGTTCTGCGTTATAGAATGAGATTAGAAAGCAGCATTTGCATCTGGCCAATAGGTCGTTAGTCATCATATCAAAAAATGGAGCTAATGTGGAATAATAATGTGTGAAGTTGCTTCCAAGTACTGAAGACTAAAATACATTTTCACAATGTGCTGCTCTTGTAAGGAACAAAAAAAAAAAAGAAAATAGCAAAAGCCATTAAAAACTAAATGCCTCTTATTCGTCATGTCAGTGAGGCTATCATCATCTGTTACAGGACATTTATGATTTTTTGGACTGCAAATGTTATTGTTGGGCAGAAAAGCAGGAATGATTTTTGTTATTTCCTTAAATGCCAGCCATGTAAATAATGTCTCTTTTATCCACCTCTTTTTCAAAGGCCACATTTTCAAGTATTTTAGCGTTCTTCGAAAAGCGCTTACATTGTGAGAGTTTGTTCATGTTAGAAACTTTATTAAGTTGCCAACTATGGAACATGCTGTAAAGATACTTTGCAGAAAAGAGGTATGATTCCCCCCATCGCCACCTTTTAATATGAATTTCCCCTGGTTATCCATGTAAATGTTAGACTGGAGGGGTGTGGGGGGGGTGGCTCTGTGAGGCGTGTGGTTGATAGAACACTAAGTGTAACTGGAAATGCTTTGACAGAAGCTTCAAATCTTCATGCTTGCAGATTTTAAAGATGAGCTAGGAATCCGAACAGTTTGAGATCTGGCTTCAGTAACAGGCTGACTTGGTGGAGTTTCGAGGTGTAATTAATAAATTTCTGTGTGAGAATTAGCTTTTCCATAGCCTGACTGCTTACTGAGAGCTGTGGATGCTCTGTTCTGCGCTGCCCATCCACTGCTCCATAAACATTGCTCTTGCGGGCTATTAAGTTTCTCAGTTCTATTTGTAGGAGAGTTTTGTTTTTCCAGTGGTGGCTGCTAATTAATTCCGATTCCATTGTCCTTTGAAAAATCTCAGAATCCTGTTTGTCACTAAGATTTAAACTGGCTGTAATCAGCAGATTAATTGGTGAAAAGAATATGGGGTAGCAAGATTAGTGCAACATAACGAGCCAAGGTACTGCTGCTACCACCATGAACGATGACAGTGTGCAGAGAATATATTAAAGGCAACAAGGACTCCTGTTATTTTGGAGCATGTTAGATCAAATAACATCTCCAAAATTACACCCACTGGATAGAAAGCTGATGAAAACCGGAGGCAGGCTAAGGAAGTTTGCTATTGGCTTTTATCTTTACATGCAGATCGAGCAGCCAAAATGAATTACAGTTATACATGGAAATAGCTCTGGGATACACAACTAGCAGAAGAATGGTGTAACTGTCAGTGCAAGGCTTTGCAACATTATTCAGAGACTTAGAGGCAATTAACCTGACTTCACTCAGCTGAGTTTTCAGGAGGAAAATAAACAGCATAACTTCGGAATGAGAGTTTCTGATTATTTTTATTTATTTTACATATTCACCGTAGAAAGTATTTGCACATTAAAGATAGCTGTAAAACATTAAATTAGGCAAATAAGCCTTATATATAGGAAAAAATTGAAAGTAAATTTAGCCTACCAAGTCCAATTTGAATTGATTTTCATATTTTAAAGTGTTTTAGTGGTCATGATCAACAGTTAAATTTTTGTAGTTTAGCTAGCTCAGTTCTTACAACTAGCATGAACGTGGTTCTTTCAGAGAACAGAACTTTTCCTCGTTCAGGTGTGAAGTGTAACTTCAAGCAGTACGAAGCTGAGGACTCTAAGCAAGCACCATGGGGGTAAAGCGGAGCGAGCTTTCTTCATTATAAAGACTCCAGGTGACTGGTTTTCCCCACTGTCTTGACTCCAGTATAGAGGCTGGCACAGCTGCAGGTTAAGGGCTGGTAAAATGAGCCTTTAAGAGGCAGTTCACCGTAGCAGTGTCATTTCATGTAAAGGTTTTGTTTGTGTGTCTGCACGCACTGGTGATTGGGGCACCACGGGTAACCTTAGGATGGAGCACGATGTAGTTTTGCAGGAAGGCAGTAGTGAGTGGCTTGTGTCTTTGTGCAGAATTGCCACTACTTGAAATTTTGCCAGGTGAAAGCATTCGAGTGAGGCAGAGTGGGACTTGCTAGCCCCTGACTGCTACAGGGGGTTGTGTGTATTCTAGTGATGAACTGGTTCATGCAGGAGAACCCCCCCATGCAGAAGTACCCTGATGCAGAATCTCCTTTAACAGTACTCTTGGGCAGAGCATTTAGCAGCCTTGTCCCAACCCTTGTCCTGTGGCTATGAGACTGCCAACATTTAGCTCCTGAAACCAGAGCCTCCCATAAAATAGTAAAATAAAGAAATGGCATTTTGTTGTAGATATTAAGGAGATATTCCCATGCAGTGTTTTCATCCCCTTTCCTCTGCAGTATTTTGTTCATTCCTGTCCTTGGCAGGTGTTTCTGGTCACAGTGCCTTACACGGATTCTGTTGAACATTGCATTCCAGGGATGCTGTTTCTTTAGCAAAGGGAGCAGAAGGTGCCTCTGTGTCAGACAGGTGAGAAACAGGGCAGCAGAAGAGATAGAGCTGCTGCTCTTCCTCCTGCATGGAGTGAGCAAAAGCAGAGTCTGGGCAAAAGAAGAGGGAGGAAGCCAAAGATTTAGGAACGAAGACAGGGACAAGCACATAATGGACAGAATCAGTAAAAAGAATTGGGAAGAGACATTTGTGTAAGGGAATATGGCTGTATTTATTGACTTCTGGGAAAGCAAAGTAATACAGAGTCTCGAAGTGATAGCTTTAGGAAAGGGAGCGTGTTGATTGTGAGGGAGTAGATAATTGATGCTGGAAGAAGGGAATTTGCATGTACATCCATAGCATGCAAAAATAAAACATGTTCACTGGCAACAGCAGTCAGACATTTTGAATATTTTGAATATGCAAATTTAAGATTGCATATACATGTGCAAGTGTTATGTATGCAAGAAATCTCTGCCTAAATTTCGCAGGTTCACTTTGTGTCTCTGCTAATACAAAACTACGTTGAACAGAGCTTGACTGGGGAGAGAGCAGTGAGGGGGATCTGTATGGGACTGAAAACAAGGAACATACTGTAATTATGTTAAAACCAAGCATCACAAGCAGGAAATGCAAAGTTATGATTACTATTAAAAGAGACCCAGGCATGTTAATTTATGGAAATTAGCAGTTTAAGACATCTAAAAAACTATGTGCTGACATAAAATTCTGCTATAAAATTATGATTACAGCATTTTCCTGTTTGTGGCCCTAAATTAGTTTAATTTTTAAAGATGCATTTTCTCTGCATGACGCCACTTCAGTGAAGGAAACGAGACGTTCAGTTTGCATTTATAACCTTGCAGGAGTGGCGTAAAGCAGGAGGATTATGTCAGTGAGCTTAGTCTCTGCATTTTTCTTCATGGATTATTTTGCTCATGCTTTGAGGGCTGACCATTTTTGACTTTTTCTAAACTCTTTGTGTTTCGTTATATCATCCATGTTTAAGTGTAAAATACTCAATGCAATCCATTTAGGTGTATGAACAAAGAGCTCCAGAACTGAGGACAGGGCTGTTAGAACTGAACCATGTGACTGTACTCTCCCATCATTTGCTTTAAAAAAAACAAAACAATAAATACTCCAATTCTTCAATTGAAATACTTTTCTGTTGCGGAAACTCTTAATCCACTACATAGACTCTAGCATTTTTACCTTGAAGTGAAAAGCAATTTTCCAATCAGCCCTATGTTGAAGTTATTAGTGTTCAAGGCCACAAGGTATATGTTAAGTGCTCTTCAACTTCCTCTGACAGTTCTTCCAGGAAATAAAACAAAAGTGGTGTTTTTTTTTCTTTTTTGACCATTAAAAAAAGAAGCATAGACACATTTTTGCTCTTGCTTCTCTCTTTGTGACATAGTTGTCATAATTTCAACCAGCGAAATGACTTATTCTGCATTAGCGGTAATAAAAACATGGTACTTGAACATTTCTCTACAAGGTAATATCTGAAGGAGCTGAAAAGAAAACTGAAATCTTGCTTGTAGGAAGACTTAAAAATAGAAGATCATTTATCACGCTATAAATAGGGAAATATTCATGTTGGAATAAGTAATAGAAAATGAATAAGTGTAAAAAATCAGATGTATCTTTTTAATATTAATGTATGTTTTAAATGGGTGCTTAAAATCTGGAGTTGGGTATGTAGCTATGCCTAACAGGGGCATAATTCTAATTCATCATCAGTGGAACTTCATTCCTAAGCTGTTTAAGAGCCTATATACATATTGTGGTATGTGCTGTAAACAAAGTTAGAAGGCTGGCTTTCATTTCCCAGTTTTGAAGGGTTGGCTTTCAGCTCTTGGATCACAGCTGTAGCTCCATGAGCACTTCTGGCGTAAGTTCACAGTGCTGCTTGGAGGGATGGACGCTTCTTCTCTCCCCTTCCTTCTTCCTGGCATTGGTGGTGTGTAGCTGCTTTGCCAGCCAGACCTGGGAACCAGTTCAGATAAAATCCACTCTGAAAAATGGAAGTTACTTTTCAGCTGTGTTTGTTTCCCACTTAAGCTCACGACATAGCCACAAGAATGTTTGTGTTGGCAAAAAAGAGAGGAGAAGAAACGCATCCCTGGGAGTGGGTTGGAGAGCAGAACCACTATTTGTGTCAGCAGCGCACTTGCTGCTGGGATAAAAAAATCTTGAAATTATACCATCAGAGGGGAGAGGGAGTTTTAATCCTGTGCAGCCATAGGCAGTACGTGGTCTGACAAGAACGTGAAACCAGTTTAATCACTAATTTTAACTATAAGAGGCAATTCTGCCCTCCTGTTTCTTCTTCTGTCCTTGTCCCTTGACTTGTTGTCCCTCTGCATCCTTGAGCTGTCTCCGGTCTTAGAATTGAAGAATCATAGAATGGTTAGAGTTGGAAAGGACCTTAAAGATCATAGAGTTCCAACCCCCAGGGACACCTCCCACCAGACCAGGTTGCTCAAAGTCCATCCAGCCTTGTCTTGAACACCTCCAGGGATGGGGCATCCACAGCTTCTCTGGGCAACCTGTTCCAGTGCCTCACCACCCTCACAGGAAAGAATTTCTTCTTAGTATCTAATCTGAATTTCCCCTTTATCAGTTTAAAAACATTACCCCTCATCCTATCACTGCACTTCCTGATAAAGAGTCCCTCCCCAGCTCTCCTGTAGGCCCCCTTCAGGTACTGGAAGGCTGCTCTAAGGTCTCCCTGGAGCCTTCTATTCTCCAGGCTGAAAAATCCCAACTCTCTCAGCCTTTCCTCATAGGAGAGGTGCTCCAGACCTCTTATCATTTTCGTGGCCCTCCATAGGACCCATTCCAACAGGTCCATGCCCTTCCTGTGACTTAAGAGTTGGGCACAGTACTCCAGGTGGGGTCTCACCAAAACAGAATAGAGGGGTAGAATCACCTCCCTTGACCTGCTGGCCACTTCTTTTGAAGCAGCCCCGGATGCAGTTGGCTCTCTGGGCTGCCAGTGAGCACATTTCCAGCTCATACTGAGCATCTCATCCACGAGCACTCCCAAGTCCTCCTCAGGGCTGCTCTCAATCAGTTCCCCTCCCAACCTGTATTTGTGCTTGGGCTTGCCATGTCCCAGGTGCAGGACTTTGCACTTGGCCTGGCTGAACTTGTCATTCTCATGAGAACCATTCTCATGGTTCTTCATTCTCATGATTATCTTACCTGACATCTCATTGAGCCAGTTCAAGGAGTTAAACCTACACAAAGCTAACCCTACAAACAAAAAGGGGGGATGTAATCCTTTGGGTTTGACTCTTTAGCATGAATGTGGTGTAGGAGAAGGGGCAGGAACAGGGAGGGGGGGTATAAGGTGGACCGGGCACTGCCTTATTGCATGGGTTTAAAGATTGTATTAGCCACATCACCTGACAGCAGTCATAGCCAGGGGAATAATTTAAATTGAACATATAAAATGGAAAACAAGGATGTTGTTAAATTCAGAAATCAACAGCAGGATAAGGCAGGGATTTCCTGAGGATGTTAGATGGTAAGTCTCCCATTGAAATTCAGACAAGTTCCAGCGTCTACTTCCCATAGGCTCCCAAAGTTGAGATTAAATTCTTTAAGACTTTTATTATAAATACTAAAAGCTTAATAAAACATTATATGTTTTGGATAAAACTCTGGCCCCGCTAAAAACAAAATTGAGAGTTTTAACTTCTCCAAGGCCAGTGTTTACCATACTGGCTTTAATGAACCCATTGGATATATTATATGCTATGAGGCTAGTATGTGCTTCAGAAGAAAACTCCACAACCTTCATTAGAGCAAGCCAAGCATGTTTAGCACTCTCATGAAATAAGAATAACACTTTTGAAATAACAAGTGCAGGATGTCAATTGATTTACTGGACGATAAGAGGTAACACTTGCAATTGTGAGACTTTAGAAATCCAATTATTTCTATTAATATGCTTTCATTAAAGAGCCATATTTCAGTGCTGTCCCATGCCTCGCTTGTCTTCCTGCCTGTTATCAAACTGAAGCCTTTAAAATCTCCTGTTTGCATTTTAATTGGCTTTGGGAATAAGCAGGAAGAGAATAATGGAAATAAGTGGCAAAATTAAAGTAATGTCTTTGAGAATGTGGAAGCATATAACAGGCATGTAACAGACTCTTTCTCACGAACATAAGCCCCTGCTTATGATACACTTGTGTCTGAGACATCTGAATCCTTTTTGTCTCATCATTTAAAAGAGGGGGAAGGAGGCTTTTTAATTCTGAACATGCTCTGTGTGTGTTTCAGCGTTAGCATCACAGTTGGAGTCGGGAAATATCTTCACTAAGCCCTGCCTGTATTTCAAGCCAGCATTCTGAAGTGGAGAGTTTTAATTCATATAAACATTGAGAAATGGAGGTGACGGTGGAGGCAATTCTGCCGGCAGAGGTGAGCACAATCAGTGCTGAGCAGATTTCCCCGGCTCGCAGGACTCCGCACCTTCACCATTTAGGATTAAACCCTCCGGGGCCATGTGGATTGAGCCTCTGCAATTATTTTATTTATTTTATTATTATATTATTGTCACCACAATAAAACGCGGCGTTTTTCAATCTCTCAACCTCAGCTCTTAGGGGATCTACCTGGCAATATACGGATCGAGTTTTCTGCAGTGGTGTGGTGAACAGAAATGGTTTTTCTTACGCTGCATTTCCAAACGTGGTGATGACGGAGATTGGTTCAATTTGGGTACGTGCTCACTGCCTTGCCTGCCATTAGCATCCTGCTCATAGATCTTCCTAAAAGGCCGACAGAAGGTTGCAGTCTAGAAATTGTTCCTGTAACCTGGCAATACACAAAGTCTCAGGGGCGAGGGGCATCCCTAGGAGCTGTATTTATTTAGCCATAGCCCAGTAGTATTTAGAAGTAGATTGCCACAGTATGGCTGCTTTCTTATTGCAGATGAAACCCTCTGTGTGTCCCTTTCCCTGTGGATGTGAAGTCCCACCAAATCAACGTAACAAATTAAACCCAAACTCCTAAACTGAAGTTAATGCTGACTGAGCTGCAGTCGCTTTTCCGGACTCCCAGTTACTGCAGACGCTTGAGATGGGTTAGTGATTTGGCACTGAAGCTCAAAAGCCTTCCAGCGATTTTAATGTGGATATGAATGGTTATTGTTTTATTCAAAAGTTACCACTCGTGGCCTACAGTATGACTGGACTAAATTATTAATTTCTGGAGATTCTAATGGAAAGAGAGGAAGGGAATTTTATTCAAAAGACTCATTTGGAAACCAAAATGCTATTAGGGCGTGTAGGTTTCCAATTTGGATGAGCAAAGAATAATACATCAGCTCTTTTTTTCCTTTCCTGTCATAGTCAGTTCTTAAAGCATGAGTGGGATACTCTCCAGTTCCAGGTGGAGAGAATAGATTTATTTTATGCCAAAAATAATGAGCTCGTGTGTGTTTCTGTGCTTTTGCGTTAAATGGCAGTTTATATTCACTGACCTCTTTGCTGAAAGGGGGGGTTGTAGATGATCTGACAAATGGTCATCAAATACAATACGCTTTTCTTAGGTTGTCAAAGTTTGTTTGGAGTAGAAGTGACCGGAGCAAATGTATGATTATGCCTAGAAATAAGGAAAGCTTAGTTTTATTCAGGCAGGAGAGGTCAAGTTAGATCATTGCAGGCTGAGTGAATGGGGTACGTGGGGAGCTTCTGGCTCCTCTGCCTCCCGCGGTGATGGTTTCCATTAAGTCATGGATGGAGTGGGTGCCCAGTCTCTCTTGGCTTTGACAAACAAGGAAGAGGGTATGTCATCTGAACAACGACTGACAGTGACTGCAAGGAGAATTTTCTCTATTATATCCTTATGCAACGTCTCATGAAAGCAAATTCAAGCACAGGCAGAGGCTTCTGATGGATTTGCATCATTTTGATACGTAACTTTTTGCTCTGCTTCTAAAGAACCCCAACAAACCCACCTCACTTTTTCAGTAGACTTCAGGATGACTTCAGAGTATTGCTGTTTAAGAGAGTTCCAAAGGAAGAAGTTGCTTCATTTTATTTGTTCATATGCTGCTGCATTAATATCAGAGAGCAATACTGCTTGAAATAATCTAAACAATTTTCTATTTAGCACTTGAATGTATCAGGAAGAAACTGTCTATCTTAAATGAGCATAAAAATCATTAATGCATTTTCCTAAGGGAGCCAAAATCTGGATTTTATATAAATTGCTGTTAAAGTTTAAACACACATCCGACGATATATTTCAGAATATCAGATGGCTTAATAAGAATTGTTTAATGTTATTTCTAAAATGTGTGGGGACTTATGGTAATTGAGATTCAGCAAGAATATCTGAACTGTTATGTTTTATTTAGCCAATATATATCTATATAGCTATAAATTGGGTTTGATTTGCTTTTAAATTTTAAGTGCATCTTACTGGATGAAATTATGTCCTTTCATGCTAAAAACCACAAGCTGTTATCTTTTTCTTTCGGGTCACCCTATAATTTGCTTACTTTCCCTCCTCTGCAATACGAATGGATAAAAACAGGTAGCACAACAGGGAAGCACTTGTAAAAAAAGCATGAAAAAAGTACACCAACTGGAAAGAAAAAAAATGAACACACCCTTATCAGTAGCTGAAGAGTACTACGAAGGGAAACCTGGTTTCTTTTATCTTAGCCTTGGTGTTCAATGTCTGTCTGTGCCCAGCAAAGTTTAAATATTCTTTAAGCTGGCCCAGCATCAGAGTGGACTTGGGATCTGAACTCCGGGGAGTCTTTACAGCTCAAAGTTATTCCTGTGCTCTATTAATAGTACATAGCAGAAGCTTATTCCGAGCACATTACTTCCCTGTAGTTCCTTATTCGGGAAGGTAAAATGGACGTTAGCTGGCTAAAAGCATGGGATTAAAAGGTCCAGTATATATAAAAAGGAGGAAGGGGGGAAATCCCTCAAAAACCCCCTCTTGCTTTGTGTGTCGCGGTAGACTCTGGATCTGACATTGAACACCCTTGCGTGTGTGTAGTTTGCTGCACTAAGTGATGTGCCGTTTGCTTGGCCTACTTGGACCTCCCAAGCCCCTGAAAGCAAAATACAAAGATTACTACCTTTTGTGAAAACACAGCCCTTTCCCTCCAGGGGTTCAGATCCACCAGCAATCATTGCAAGTCACTATTAGATTGATTCAGCGCCATGCTGGGCTTTTCTCTTACTTTTCCCTCAATTATGGAGGCTGACAGAAAGAAGAAGAAGAAGTATGCTGCAATAAATGGGAAAGAAAGTGAGGAAAATATTGGCATTTCCTAAGATTTAGGACACAGTCACAGTAAATCCAAAGACTTAATAGGAACCTGACTTTAATATAAGAAAAACACCAGATTCGGTCTCCAAAGGCAAATAATTTCTGTGACTTCTCATTTCTGACAGAAATGCTGGCTCTTCATGTAATTTGTCTAGAGATATTGGTGAATCTTAATCTGTGGAATATGATACAAGCATGGGTCTTAAATGCTCTGTTCACCATTTTTCTGTATTTGAACTGGAATATATTTTGAATTTCCACAATAGTCTTTGATAACTGTAATTTTTCACACTTCAAATGTGTACCTTAATAGAAAGACAAATGGAAAATCATCTCAAGAATTGTGAATAAGACTTTGCAACCTCAAGTTTGTATTACAGGCCTGAAGGCAGATTTGCATTCGGGTATTTATTAATACAGATAGATTTTTGTTCTGGAAGCTGGCTTCCTCTTTCCACACTCAGCTGTTATTAGAGATCTCTCTACCAAGTGCAGAGGACTAGGGCTATTTTTATATGTTACATATTTTTTTTCTTCTTTGCTAGAACTTTTATATGTTAGATTTCTTAGAGACATTTTTCAGAGGCAGATTATGGGAAGCGTCAGGTATGGAAACCCCCCAGCTAGCAGAGGTTCCTACTGTATAGGTGACTCGGCAGTTCTGCATTAATTCTTCCCAGGACCTGACTTAATCACAGTGCTTTGCAGCACGGGATCTTCCCAGAGCAGTACTCTTTCTGTGGCTTAATGTATCCCACAAAAGGCTATTTCTCTCTGCCTCGGGCCCAAAGGAACAGACACACTGAACTCCTAAGCTTCCATTTATTTTGATATCGCTCTGCCTGAACCTGAGATCTCCTCCTTGTGAAGGTCCTTTCTATAGGCAGGGCAAAGTGTAAGTTCTGGTGAATTTTGGAAGCTTCTGAAGTGAGGGAGAAAAGGAAGTTTTGATGTAAGGATTTCAATGATCAGCTTACAGTAATTACAGGATCCAGCCACAGCATCACTTCAGTGGTCGCACGACTAGTTCCATTGATTGATTCTGTTGCTGTGCCTGTTTGATGTCAGTGTCTCTAATATTAATTTTGAGTTGTTGGTGTGGTTTTGTACAAGATGTCTGCCTTAACACTGGAGATGCCTCCATGTGAAGGGATTTCTCCAAGTGATGATTCTTTTTCTTGAACCTGAAGCCCAATTTCGATCTAATATTTTCCCTGCTCTCACAGACAAGCCTAAGAGAATCATAAATTGTCTCTAAGCCAGGGAATCTATCAGAGTTACAGAGAATGAAAAAACCTCTGCATATTGGACAAGTTTCTCTGTGCTGCTTCTCTGTATTGTTTAATTCTCTGAATTAAATATGGATTACTTCCTTCTAAAATTGAGCTCCTTGGAGACAGTATAGGTTCTTCTCTCAAATAAAGTATTCGGACAATACCTTCACCACCAGAATGGTACATGTATGTCTATGAAGGGATTGACTATAAAGCCACTTTAAAATCCTTGAAGTTTTCTTTTTCCTTTTCATCCTGCCGAGGAAGGTATTAGAGTCTCAGTGGAGCAGCCCTTGGGATACAGTGCCTGAGGTTTTGAGGCATCTTGTTTTCTGTTTAGCTCTTTTTGGAGATAACTCAATACTAGATCAACGCTGGAGAATGTCTGCTCTTTTACCTCAGGCTTAGAGATCTAAAGTTTCATATCCATCTCTTTCTGTGTCCCTTTCAATTATCTGTTATATGCATATGAGTGATTGCTTTGGGAAAGCAATTTTGCCATCCTTTTTTCCCCAATTACACTGCAAGTTATTCTGATTTTACAGCAGACAACGTCCAGAATTTTACATATGAGAGTGTATAAGGGTCACATTGAAGAAGGACAGAAAAAGATTTCTCATCATTCTCTCTGCTTCTCTACTAGCTCACATACCTAGTTGCTTTCCTATTTTTCTCAGAATTCACTTGCCTTAAGTGTTGTGGGAAAAGCAGTATCATAAAGCAAATTAGGAGCTGCAGGAGGTCTCTAACACAACATCCTGCCCAAAGCAGGATCAGATACGACATCAGACCAGGCTTCTTGAGGGCTTTATCCAGCCTGCTGTTGAAAACCTCCAAGGATAGAGAGTGTACAACCTCTTCGGGCAGCTACTTTCACTGCTCGACTGTGATCACTGGGGAAAAGTTTCCTTTTGTCCAATATGAACCTGTTTTATTTCAATTTATGCCCATTGTCTCTCAGTCTCCGACCATCTACCATCTCACTGAGCAAGTGCTTTGGCTGTTGACCATCTTAGTGGCCCTTCACTGAATTCACTCCAGTTTATCAACATCCTTCTTGAACGGGGGGCCCAAGACTGAAAGCAATATCTAGATGCAGTCTAATGAGTGCCTCGCTAAAGATGGGTTAACAGCTGTGCTTCTATTAGTATGGTCTTGGATGAGGTAAGACTTCGTTACTGCCAGTAGGAAGAATTTGGGAGACTATCTCAGTTCTGGACTTCAGTTTCTAGGAACCTAAGGGGGTTCAGAGAATATTTCAAGCGGAAGCTTGGACTGATAACTTCCAACTTGAATCATTCTGAGTCTATGGGTCTATAAGGTTTGTCAAAAAATCACAGTGACCAGTAAACTGGTAACCTTTCCTTCACCCACTCAATGTTTGATGTTTACTATTGAAAAGAAGACTCTGCATGTGCTATACCTCATTTTAAAAAATAAAAGAGTTTTTAACATTATCAAAATATGTATCAAAATAGCAAAAAGCCAAAATATAGCAAATATTAAAATATTGTCGAGCGAAAGCAACATTAGGTTTTAATAGTTAAGCATTCAAATTATTTTTTTATTTCAAATATGTGCTTTTAATTCCTGTATTTATTGCTCTTATGGTTTTGGGTTTTTTTCCTAGCATGTCTAAAAAAACAGGATATAGGCTCTGATTTTTTTCCTGAAATTCCACAAGGACCCAGATGAACAATGAAAACATACTTCTGTTACATACATTACTTTATTGCATGTAATAGAAATATTACCTGAAGCATCTAAATGTTTAAAAAGACATGAGTGTTTAAATCACTGTGGAACTTCTACTATAGCATGTAATAATTTGAGATCTTACAGTGGGTTTCCTCCTGATCTCACCACTTTTTAAAACACAGTACACAATTTTAGTGCGGTTTTATCCTTGTTCTTACTGGGAGCTAAAGTGATAACCTCTCTTTCTGTTTTAAGGCTTCTTTTAAAATGCAGAATTGGGCTTTTATTATTTATTGCTGGTTTTTGTCAGTACTTCAGTACACAGTTTATCAGTTAATATGGTGAATTTGGTTTATTTTTGTAAGAAGGAAAGGAGAGTGTTTTAAAACTGCACTTGTTTACACTTGAGAAAGCACTTGCGAAATGGAGCATGTTACTCATTGGCCTTTATTCAGGGATTGGATAAGGACACCACAGTAGTGTTCAGCAAGGGCAAAATCCATCTCCTAAGGCCAGAAGGAACCATGACAGAAGTACAGAAATGATAAGAAATATTAGCATTTTGAAAGACATCTTGAGGTGTCAGGAGATACCAAGGCTATGGACATCTGACCAGATCAGTATATACAGACCCTCGACTTTTTCCCAGTAGTTCTTCTGTAAAGCATCTAAAAAGTTGACATGGTGCACCACCATTTTCAGTAACCATCTCAGCATTTAAGTACACACCATCATGAGATCACATCTTTTTTAGGACCGAGTTTCTCTAGCTTCCAGAGAATCTGTTTTATTATGCCTTTGTCTACCAAGACTGACAAACTCCCTGTGATCAGTCCCTGTGATCAGCTGCCTTGTGTAAGCTTGCACACGTAGTAAGGTCACCTTTCAGCTTTTGATTTCATAAGTGACAATTACATTTTGTGAATCTTAGTGGGTTTGCATCTGGCCACCTGTGGTCCAAGTTGGAGTATATTTTAAACGCTCCTGGCTTTCTCCTTGGTCCCCTTGCTCTGGACATGGTCGCGTGAGACTGCTAAACCTTAGGAAAGCAAAGTCACACAATCACAGAATCCCATGGGGTTGGAAGGGACCTCCGGAGATCATCTAGTCCAACCCCCCTGCCAAAGCAGGTCCACCCAGAGCAGGTTGCACAGGAAGGTGTCCAGGTGGGGTTTGAGTGTCTCCAGAGAAGGAGACTCCAGCATCTCCCTGGGCAGCCTCTTCCAGTACTCTGCCACCCTCAAAAGAAAGAAGTTCCTCCTCCTGTTTAGGTGGAACTTCTTACATTGAGGTTTGTGCCCATTTCCTCTTGTCCTGTCCCTGGGCACCACTGAAAAAAGACTGGCCCCATCCTCCTGACACCCTCTCTTTAAGTATTTACCAGCATTGATCAGATGCCCCCTCAGCCTTCTCTTCTCTAGACTAAAAAGACCCAAGTCCCAAGTTGTCCTGAGTCTGCTGGCTGCTGGGAAACAAACACTGGGGGAAGTTTCTCTTCTCAAAATAACTGATGTTCCCATACTTTTCTTCTGTATGAATTTTACAGTTACCGTCAAGCTGTAATTATTGTGGATATGATTTTATATGGTGGTTTTGTGACATGGATTCTCAATATGCTTTTCCTTCTGTTTGAATTCTTATGCTGACTTTTGTGAATATACAGAAGAAGCAAATTCACTTCTTACCTCTCACAGGTCCCGGTGGTTGTTGTTCATATTACAGAACAGAAGAGCTCAGAGCCGAGCGGTGACGATAATTCTTGTATCAGTAGTGATGAAGTATGGCAGGTAAGATCAAAGCTGGTATATACACAGTGTAAGAGACAGTGCCTGACTGGGAGGACTTTAGAGACATGTCCACAGAGGCATTAGGTGCCTCAGCACCTTTAGGGATCTAAGCTGCATAATCTACAAAGACATTACAAAGGAAGACGGGCAGAGAGAAAGGTATGGATGACTTGCCCAAGGTTATGCGGCAATACCTGTAACAGAGCTAACAAACAAGCTGGGTGTCATTCCCTCTGCTCTCAAGGGGTCTTCCCTTTTTTTTTTTCGGTGCAAGATACCTTTTCAGGTAAGACAGAAAAATGGAAAATTTGGGGGTGAACTTTTGTTGCTGACTTTCTTCTTTTTTCCAACCTATTCCACAGTGCCCTATTTTTAGAAGTAATGCATAGCGCCTGTACAGAGCAGCTGGGCTCTCTGAGTCTTCACAGAATAACTCTTCATAGGTTCCTCAAACTTGGAAAGCAGAGTGAAATGTTTCCCTGCATTATGCTTTCTGCAGATCTTTTCTACAACAATAAGACAAGTCATTGTAATGTAAATTATTCTGGTCTGCATCATAACCCTCTGCCGTACAGAAAAGTGTTTCCAGCGATTCTCACGTTAGATATTGGTTTGACTTTATCAGAGAAAGATCTCGCTTTCTAAGAGTTTAAGAAGCAGGAGGGCAGTGAGTGAAAGACTCACTCAAGGCTTTTTACCATCAGACAGACGAGGAATTATAGCTGTAAGGGTCAGGATAGTAATGGCCCCCAGACATCTGAAGCTCAAGAAACCCCCATCAACATTCACTGCAGTAATGGTGTTGCCCCGAATGAAATATCTATTCTTTTCTTAAGTCTTTGAGGTGCAAACTTCTTCATGTAAGTGAGTTTCTAAGGAAAGTTGCTTAACTATTGCTGAAAAAACAGAGTGCTGAGAAGAGCTGTGGGAGCTCCAGCATTTTACAGCTCTAAGAACAAAGATCTGGCACAAAGAGTTGCGGTAAAGTTCATTTTGCCTTGGGATGGCAAAAAGAGTAATGACCTCTAAAACATCACTCCAGCCCTGATTTCTGAGATTCTGAAATGCCTGCTGGATTTCCAGGAGCTACAGAAAAAACATCTTGAGCAGGTAAACCACAGCAGCTCCCGCATCTCTGTCTGGAGGGCTGCTGCGTTGTATTAATGCTGACTGGCCCCAAACTACTTTTGCATCTAATGGAAGCTTGTAATCCATTTCAGCAGCTGGAGTATGCTGTGTTAGTTCTCTTGCTATTGTAGAAATGGTAAATGAGGCCGCTGCAATGAAGAGTTCTTGTTCATGTCATCTTCCCCAAAATTATGGAAAAAGCAAAATGCACTCCCCTGGGGGGCAAACGTGACTGCACTGCAGGGGGTGATGCTATTTTCTCAGGAGTGGATGGGGGGAGGCCAGCCCATTAATCCAGAACTCCCAGGCCAGCACTTCTTGAAAGCTGAGAATTAAAGGAGGTACTGCAGATGGCTTCAGAGCTCCTAAGGATGCTGCTTTAGGAGTGAAGCTGCCAAACGCAATTGTGTCTTCGGCTGGATACGCGGCGTTCCGCGCATTCTGCAGTTGAAATGCAGTTGCAATGTGGGGAGAAATAGGAATAGAAAACTTCAAAAAAAGTAGCTGACAAAAGCAGAGGCTTGCCTGCTGCCTTGACATCAGCGAGCACTTGCAACCGTGTTTTTTGTCCCGGCCTTTTGCAGTCAGTTTTCCTTGGAGTGGTAACAGGATTGCTGCATGTAACAGGATTGCTGCATGAAGTCCAGCAACAAGCAAACACAGACGGTCCAGCAGTGCTTTAGACCTGTTTCTGATCAGGCAGAGGTCAGGACTGAAACTGTGCTTAAATTCAGTGACATAGTGCTGGGCAATATAATTGCAATATATAATTGCAAAATGCAATTGCAATCCCCTTCTTTCCCCTGCAATGGCAGAGAGTTTTGATTTCATTTCCTTACATGGATAAGGAAGGACTTAAAAGATTCTGCCAGTTCAAATACACAAATACTTTCTGGAAAATACCCAGTGAGATTTATTTACACCATGGTTTGCTCTTAAACTCCATACAGCTTTCCACCTTCTCTCCTTGCTGCTGCTGCTTTATATTTTTTTAAGCAATATGTGAACTCGACTCTTGTATTGTGTCACAGCTGCGGGAAATACTCTGCAGAACGGCACCTCCATTGTAATTGGGGAGTCCTTGAGACTTCTCAGCCCCATTAAAAACTGGAGACAGTACAAGAGCATAACCTGTCGGGTTTCCTTTCTTTTCAGCCACATTGTAATTGCTGTATGTGGCACAGAAAATGTGGTATAGTAAAAATCTAATATTTTGACAGAGGGAAAGATTGATGGAGTAAAGGCATTACTCAGCATTTTGAAGATTTGCCTTGTCTCAACGCTGCCTGGCTCTCTATGGTTTCTGATCTATGAAAGCAGAGTCTGGAGTATTTTAGTACAAATTTAGGGGGTATCCTCTCATAAGTAGGGAAATTAAATAGGTGAGAACAATTTTAATCATCTGTCTCCATAGCAAATCAGTGATTGCTCTTTGCCCATTGGAAAATAAAACAAAAATTCTTGCTAATAAATTTAGAGAAGAGAAAAGCTAAATTATAATGTTCAATTATTATTAAATACTATTTCATGTCTTTCATTTTGATTATGAACACCAACAATTGACAAGATTGAAAGTGAAAACAAAGCTTTCTTTAAGAGTTTCTAATAGAGAGAGGCTACAACCAGACCACTTAAAATTCATGGTTACGTCACCAAAATATATATTTGAAACACCACATGTGAAATCTTCCTTGAAAAACTCTGCACGTAGTAGATTTGTTTCCAAGTCATAGAGTAAAACTACTGTTGGATTCCAGTCACTAAACTATAGGTGAACCTGTGAAGCTGGAAATGTCCCGGAGGCTGTCATGTAACATTTTCTGGTGACTTGGGATAACCCTCTCTGCTGCCCAGAATGTAAAACAGCCTCTGTGAGAACACTGCAAGTGCTCACTTTTCAAATTCAGACCAAAAAAATCCACTCTTGTACACTAGTATGTTCCAAAGCAAGACCAAATAGTGCTGGATTTATGTGTGGCAGAATGTGCAGCATTTCTGCTGCCATCAGAAAAAAAAACAACAAACAGTCATTTAAAAAATTACATTAATATGTAATTATTTGACATACTGTCAGGTCACAAGCATAGTCATTTCTTGTAATACATGCTTGGATTTTTTGAAGGTTTTAAAAAACCTTCACTCTAATAATATGGGAAGTCACATGAAAACAACTGCCAAATTCACACTTAAATAGAAAAATTTTGCCTTATTTTAGCCAGTTTGCCAAGAGATTGCAGAGGGCTCCAAAGAGTGCTCCAGAGTGCTAGTGGAGATGAAATAGTAGAGCACAGTAGGGTGGGGTATGGACTGCATTTCTTTTTTGTCTCTGACTGTCTTGGTCCCTGAGATCTGTAAGTTTAGATCAAGACTTGGCAGAAGAAATGAAGCTCCATGTGTCTTACTGAGCTGATTTTGGCCATTAGGAACAGTGAATGTAGATGTAAAAGGCGACTCTCCTGGGTGAGCATGTTTACTTCTCCATAATTACAGGAAAATATGTCAGATAATTTATTTTTTTTTTCTCAAATGTGCCTTAAAAATTATTAGTTTTTAAAAGACTGTTTCAGAACCTTACTCTCTGGAGAGTTAAAACCTTTATTCTGAGTTTCAGCCCCTTTTTCTTCTCCTGCATATATTGACTCTTCTCTCCTTGTTGGTATTTAATCTTCAGCAGAATTTCACTGAGCTGTCATACCTTCTGTCAGCCTTTGTTTTGTGGAGGTAGATAACTAGGGCCTTATAATGCCCTCTTGTAAGATTGTCCCTTCAGGTTCCTGATGACATTTACACTAGAATAATCCCCCCATCTTCTACCTCAATGTGTTATACCCGCAGGTTGCATCACCCCGATATGTATGGCTGTATCACCCTGCAGGAGCATCATCTTCCTGTGATCAGCCAATATTCCTCCTGAACCCTCAGTTTATAGCAGAAATTTGTATTAATCTCCAGGGCAAGACCTTGCACTTCTTACTACCATAATTTATTTCTTTTTTTTTCACTCTGGTCCTTAGTGTCATCCAGGTCTTCTTGTATGTGATTGTGATCCTCATCAGCACTGCCATCTAACTTTGTGCCATTAATGTTTAATTAGTTTGATTCTTCTATTTTATGCCAAGACAACTAATGAAAATGCTAAATAAAATGAGTCTCAAGACCAATCTGGGAAGTTTTCGTTAATAGGTTTCTCCCCATTTGGTAGCTTCTCTTTCTCCCCATCTTATTTCATCCTCTTCAGCTACATTTCTTTTAAGCATGTTTTGGTGCTAATTCAAATATTTTTGAGTTTAATAATAATTTTCCCATGTAGCAGTTAATTTGACACTTTACCAGAATCCAGAAGAGTTTTTTTTTTTACTTTTTCTTTGGTCAGAAAAAAAAATCGTTTTTTCACAAAAAGATTCTGTCTCTCTTGCTGTGGTGGTAAACGCACTTCACAAGGTGTTCAGTTTTCCATGAATACCATGGTTTTAGGGCTTTTGTTGTTCTTACAGCAGTGTGGCAAGGCCCCTTGTTATGTGATAGCAGGGACCTTATGACAAACTGTGTCTGTTCCAAATACACTTTTGAAAGTGTTAACCAGTTTATGTCGCCTGTTCAATACAGATAAGTTCCAATTTCCTTAAAATGCATCAAAGCTCTTTATGATAAACCTTTAATTGTTAATCTATCCTTTAGACATAAGCTATCGGGTATTATTTCTGAGAATACATCTGCACAGGAGAATGAGGGTGTGATTTTGGTAAAAAACCACTGGTGAAAAATCAACAACAGCTGTCCTGAATACATGCACTTCAAATGACATGACCTGTGGATGAGCTATTTTTTTTTGGTGCCATTTCCCCTGTGCTGCCTAGGTTAATGAAACATAGGTGTACCCTATAACCTGCTATAACCACTCCCTTTTTACTGGGAGGTGTGGTGGGGTCTCAAGGATTCAGAGGCTGCTGATATCCTCAGGGCAGAGGTTAGGAAATCCAGTTTCTGTACTCTATGTTAATGCCCATTCCTAATGGAAGTAGGCTATAAATTACCCTTGCTTAGGTTGGACAGGATCTCTTAGCTTAGTTCTACAAGGGCACAGGCCTCACAAAATCCCTGCAGTTCCTAAAACTCTCTAAAAACATCTAGGAAGAAGTGGCGATGTCCACTGTATTTTACTTGTTTTCCAATTGAGTGTTTGCTTATGGCTAGTAAAATCCTGATGGTGAATTTTTCACGCTATCGCTGCGATGTGCATAAACTCCAGCACTGCAATTTGGGAGCCCGAGAGGTGAATCAGAGGAACTCCTTCAGTGTTCACTTGCTGTTTAGGATCCCCTTGCTCTTTCAGGATCATGTCGAGACTACCATAAATGTGAGATTCCAGCAGGTAAGTTTGCATATTATGCAAGATTCTTTCACTTCAATGCATCCAGTTAATGCATCCGGATGGAAGAGTTAGCATGGGATCTGTTGAAGTTTTACAGTTACTTAGTCTTATTTTAGTGAAAAGAAATAATTAAATGTGCAAATTGTGTTTTCTCTTTCCATCTCTTTAAAATTTGGTGGTGATCAGATGTCTTTTTCTGGCACCTTTTCAAATTTAATGAATCAAAAAAAATACTATTTGTATTAGGGCTCGTTTCCTTGTCAGTGTTGTATTTATCTGTTCTTAGTTTATCTCTTGAGGTTCATTTTAAAATCTGTAGATCTTAATCATACCTTTGTTTGATTCCTACTGCGTAAGTACCATCATTGTTCTCTCTTCTGCTCTCTCTTCTGCATTGCTTTTCCTTTTTAAAAAACAAATCATCAATAAATGTTTGGAAGTTTTATTTCACAGGAATCCAAATAATTTCCATTTTTCTTTGTGAGGTTTTATGGTACTGTTTTATGTCTACACAGAGTGAACTTGAGATGGGCGACAGAAGTTGGATCGAGCTACCGTATTTCTTAGTATTTACATATTCTTTTTACAAGATAATACAGCCTTACTTTAATTAGTCTAAAGCATTGTTTAAGCAGTTAATGTTTTCATACAAATTTAACTTCTATTTCTATCTGTTCATCATGAAAAAAAGATGTAGCTAAGGGTTAGTACCCCAATCTGGATGAAATATTTCAGTTGTTCATTCTTTTTCTTCTTTTCATTACTTAAAACTCCTGCATATGTGCCCTTCTCTGTGCACAGATTTTGCATATGTGTAGTTTTTGCTCCTCCACTGTCTTTTTTTGCTCCAGATGTTGATTATATATTTTGATTTGGATCTTTGGCCTTTAGGGCCAAGTTGCTGTTGCCTTATCTACGAGCTTCCCGGCACAGATGAATACGTGGAAGCCAAATGAAGCTCTGGAGCTGCCTTATGTTCTGGTCTGAGCTGGACTTACCTTTTGGAACAGCGTAAGCCCTGTGGGAAAGCACAGAGGGAGCAGTGGCTCTCCTTCATTTCAGATAAAGGAAAAGTAGGAGTACTTCTTTCTGTTCCATCCCTGTAAAAAATGTTTGATAGATGCTTGCTTCATGTTTTATTTTTATAAGACTTTAAGCCAATGAGCCTTTGCTGAATCATAGTCTAAAACTCTGAAGGTTTGGTTGAGTTTCTGAATGTTACAGGTGTTCCTCTGGGTTACAGAACTACAAATAACAGTGACTCCTCCAGAACAAAATAAGGGTCCAGCATTAATTAATGCTTTTTCCATTAGTAGCCCTGTTCAAAGGTGCTGATTAAGAGTTACAATTGCATTTAATCAGAAAATTTAATGTAATGGCTTTTTTCTTTTTGTTAAACTAATGTAAGCTTTATTAATATTGCTAAAGTGAACACTCCTTAGAGTGAATTAAACACCAGTTTTATAGAAGATGTTGCATATATGTTCCATAGTGTTTGCGTCTGTTTAGCTGACCTTCTCATTTGTTACTCTCAGTGCCAGCTAGTGCTTTTTCTCTTTCAATGAACATTGGTTTTTTAACGTGAAATGCCACTGTTTTTTCTTTGGCAAGAGAATGTCAGCGTCTGCAGAGTAAGAGCAGTTTAGAGCACTTGCTGGCAATTGGGGTATTAATCATTACTATGATTTGCTGCTCACGATAAAATCCTCTCTTTAGAAACGTATCTTTATAGTAAGATTGACCGTGTAGGTTCAAAAGATTCACATTGTGACTCTGAAAGCTTGTATTTTAGGTCAATGTAATCTGCAGAAGTAGCTGGTATTAGAGCGCTAAGGCGGCTGACAACTGTCCTTGATGAGCGAGGTTGCTCCCTTTTTTCTTTAAAAGATTAAAAAGGCAGCTACTTGTTCATTTGTCTTTGTATGCTGAGCTCCTGGAAATGCCAGGCTGTGTACTTCATACTGGTTAGCACGCATCCTCTGTGCTGGCTTAGGGAAATACCTTAAAGCAGGATCTCCTGGGACAACTATAGCCATCTTGAATAAATCGGAGTCTGGACACATCTCCCCTTCTCAACAGCCTTCCTAAAGCTCAATGGTTCCCACCAGTAACACATAGCATTTCCTTTGCTTGTGGGAGCTGTCTTTGTCCAAATTCTTCCCCACACTGTGGAGAAAGAGTGCTGCTGTATGACCTTAGACAGTCCATCTTGGTATGCAGAGACAATCCAAGTATGGATTGGGCAGATAGTCAATCAGTATCTTGCACATTAGCACATAGGATAAACCTTTGTAAATCGTGTTGGGTGCTAAAGCTTGGATGTGATTGAAAATACTGTTTTGAACATTTTGGTTTTTTTCAGTCTGGTGTTAGACTGAATCAACTGGTGTCTTCAGAAGAACATCAGAAAGTCATTATAAGGCCCTTCTAAGTAATTTACTGTTCAAAGCTGCACGAGTTAAACCACTAAGAAATTGATTCACATTTTTGCTTTCACATATCTAATTATGGATTTTATAATAGTATGCATTATATAAGATACTGTTCTGTATGATCTTTTCAGTGATATTTTTAATCATTTACAGTATTTCTGTATTACATCTTTGTCTCGTTTGTTGCCTGTTTTGATCTATTCAGAGTTCAGTAACATATCTAATATAATTCTCTTCCATCTGTCTTTCTCACATCTTTATTCAGGCTGCTTCCTTAGCTCCCTTTCAGCACAAAATCGTGATTAAAAGCTAAATCTTCGTTATTTCTATTGAAAAATCCTAACTCCATGGCCCTTCCTTAACTTTGTATGCTGATTATTGTTCACATATTTGCCCAAAGCCTTATTTTTCAGGTCAGGTAATTCACTCCATGTACTGTTTATGTCCTCTGCAGTTTCTTGGTGTAGAAGTTTCTCTCATTTGAGAGAACAGATGAAACCATATTAGACTTTCAATACATTTAAGGTCAAGCATTAAAAATTCCTTCTGTCTGCTCACTTGAGATGAGATACTTGGAGCATTTCTTTGTTCTTTTTCAGACAATCTTGTAAATCTCTGTGAAGGGCACTGTGATAAATCAGTAAATAACCACCAAATTTGCAAAGTATCTGCTGGCACAACAGATTGCAGAGCTGAGCCAGAGAGGCTCACCTGTGGTTCCCTCCTTATCTTACAGAGTTCAGGGGGGGCATTTTGTAGGTGACAATTCTCCTTTTAGGGTAAGAGGTTGCCATTTCTCTGCTGATCCTCCCCTTCCTTTCTCTTCAGAAAACTGTCTTAGATGGAAAATGTCAGCCCTATCAGATGTGTTCCCCTTTCATCTGGGAATTGACTGGGTTTAGAGAAGTGGCAGGTTGGATGGAGATGCGAAGGTGCCTCCTGTCTTTAACAAGAATGGTAAAAGAGGAATCTCTTTGTGCCTAAAAGCAGCTTTCAGTCTTTGAGCATTAAGGCGACCAATTGGTGTGACATAAGAGTTTCATCCAATGCCTCCCACTGGCTAAAGGCTGAGGTCATGTGCCAACTGGAGAGGTGACACATTGATGGAAAAACATCATATTTCTAGCTGATCTTTTCTCCTTCATAATTCTATGACCATGATGATAATTTAGAGCAGTGTATTTTCAATTCTCTGGGCAAGTTCCTTGGTGCACTTAATACTTCATTTGTAAGCAGTTTCACTATTCCTACATGGCATCTGTCGGGCTTTTGCTTGGGAGCAGCTGATCCCATCATGAACAGGTATAATTTGAAGATGCAAAGTCGTGTCTTGTGAGCGTTCAAGCTGCTTTTAAACTTGCTTTTAGTTTATCTTCAACCGTTTCTTTAAGGATTCTCAGCTGTGTCTTGTACTGTTGGTAGTTTCTGTCTATGTGAAATGCACAATAATGCCAGGAGGCTTCATTGCCGCATTTTTAAAAATACCCTAAAATCTGTCTTTTACCAGCAATTTCCATAAGTTGACAGCCTGCTCACATTTCTCTGACTTTCAAACCCCTTGGATCAGAAGAAGGAATTATCAGTAACGCCGCCTTTCCCTCAGATTGGCAGAAACGATACACCATTGTGCTACTTGAAACTTGTCCATCTTCACAAGATTTATATGGGAATTAGGCGGTAAATTGACCCTGTGTGTTCATGGAAGCAAGTTTCAACCAGCAAGGGATGCCTTCTCCATTAATAAATCGGAATTTACTTGCTGTCCTTGAAAAAGAGCATAGTGGTTCTGCCTACGCGGTGTCCTGTGACACGACGCATTTCCTTACACTAGGGCAAAGTGGGTGTAAAATATCATCCCTCTGCTTTGACAGCGCTTTGTTTCCCTTCGCAGCAGCACTCGATAATCTGACAACAGAGAATCAGGACCTTTTAATTTTAATGAAAAACTGACCCACATTCTTGCTCGTGAAGTTATTTATCCTGGTAATTTATAGATCACATCCTACCCACTCAGGAAACGAGGATGTTTGATAGAGCAAGAAAAACTGACTTCAAATCCTCAAGTACTTCAGAGAACTTGTAGTGATAAATGGGTTTTAATTAATTTAAATATAGTTAGAAGGCCACATGAAGCATTATTTTAAAGTGATAGCAGAAGAAACTAGAGAGATTTGATATCCCTTTATTTGTTATGTTTTCTGACATGCTAATGTGCAGTGGAGCATGCAGAAAGGATCTGGCCATCACAAATGCACATCAAACATATTTTATTTCAGAATAACTAGTAATGTAATGGTTTTGTCTGGTTTTAGCTTCTATTCAGTAGGTCACCGTTAGAATTACATAGACAATTGTATCGCATAGCTGACTAGTGATTTAGAATTGTGTGTTATGCAGAAACTAACACTCTCTCCAGACATCCTTCTGCGTGTCACCCTGTTGAAACAGAGTGGAATTTTAAGCAAATTTTAAGCAATTTTTTTGTTTCCATAAGCTCCGTAGTACAGATTGCTTAGTGTAAACGGGCATAGCTGTATTAGCGAAGAGTAATTTTACAGGCTAAGCTGTACAATTACTGTTGTATTTTACAGCTGACCTCAACCGTTCTTTAAAATAGCTGTTATGAAAATGAATAGATTGTCTTCCATTTCGAGTGGCTCCTTGTTCTTCCTCCTGACTTCTGAACCCATGATGGGCTCCTGACTGAGTAATTTGCAATCGGGTGTTGTGGTCATTGGACTTCTTCATGTCTCTTTCAACTCTACTGAAGTCAGTGGCCCCAGAGACTCAATGAGGTGGGTAAATTCTTGATCCACTCAAGAAAGGTAATGCAAATAGAGTCGCTATGGCTATACCAGTTTAATCTGGAGGATTGCAGTCCTCCTTCCTTGTGTGTCATTGACACAGAAAAATTAACTGTAGAGAATTTGGCCTTTCCTTGAGGAAGTCCCAGGTCTAAGAGAGCTAATTAAGTTGTTTTGCCATCGTTAGAATTTGGTTCTGTAGCCCAGTCACTGCTCTGGTGTGGAATACAGCATGAAGTCAAGAAAGTACTTTTCGCCATTCACTGTAGTTTCACCAGGCCCCTGACTTTGGATTCTCCCTGTTTCCAGCAAACGGTTTCTGTGTAATCCTTGCTTTTTCTTGGACAAAAGAAAGCTGTGTCGGGAAGCTGCATGCTTAGCTTGTGCCTGCTGCAGTATTTCCTCTTGCAAAGGGGATTCACCACCCACCTCTTTGTGAGATGTCTTAGTGACGCGTGGCCAGGGTAGAATCTTGACCCCAGTCTGGACCTGGAAATATTACATAGCCCATACCATATATAGAGGCAAACTGATGAAAGAGCTAGCTAATTCTCTGTTCTATCAGTTAATTAGCATGAAAGCCTGACAAATGATCATTAAAAAGAAAGATATTTTTTTCCCCTGAGCTGTTCTTCAACTTTTTTTATTCTTGCGTGTCACTCTTAATTTATTTTTACCATATAAACAATTTAGTGTTATGAAAAAAATCTGTCTTAGATGTATTTAAGATTTAAGTATATATTAGTATACTAGTACATTAGTAATAATAATAGTATATTAGTATAAGATATACTTATCTGAAGAGTAGATTAGTTCATTTTGTTTCCTTTTAACGCATCTGCTATCCTACTCACTGAAAAGGAGTAACACTGTCCTGTGAGTGAATAGACAAGGGTGAAGTCAGTTGGGAGCCTGAAAGGTTTCTTCCAGTTTTTGGAAGGTTTTCTATTAATGCTACTACAATATAGACAGGTACTACAAATATGGAAAGGGAGAAAGGATTCCTTGAAAATATTTGGTAAAATATCCTGAAGGATGTCTTTCAATGAAACCAAGAAATGAAGCACAAAGGCCATTTTAGTTGCTTCCTTTGTTAGATAAAAATAATTTGTCTCAAAATTCTTCTGAAATGCCAGCCACAAGGTAAATGTAACGTATTGATGAAAAACCTGCATGAAATTCAGAACTTTAATCTACTAATAATTAACTTCCAAACACCACTAAGTAGCTTTAATTGGCACTGTGGCTGAGAGTTTACTTGTAAAAGTGTTACTAATGAACAGAACAATCATGATCAGAGGCCGCATGAAAGGTTTCTCAAATGTTTCATTATAGATCCACAAAAATGTGATCGGGAATGACCGTGCATCTGATTTATAATTTATTCTCTCTGTTCATAGAAGAATATAATTCAGTTATTTAAATAGTAAGTACTGAAAGTAGTTTATGCCCAGAGGAAGAAAGTTTGTAAGATGAAATAATTTATCTCAACTGCTACTTTCCTGACTTGGGCAAGTAACTTCAGAATATTGCAGTATTTGTCTCTATTTGTAGCAGGGGAAAAGGTTATTTTATTTGAAGATATTTGTTTCTTTTTGTCTCCTGCAGACAGTTCATGTTTTATAGACCTGTGGAATATCAAGTCACTGCACAGCCAGTGGTGAGGCTGTGTAGGGATATAAACAGCTGTTGCAAAATAACTTCTTAAGCATTAAAAGCCCCTGTTAGATATTTTTGATACGGAAGAGCATCCTGATGTTGAGCTGTGGCAGCTGCTTGAGGGGTCCTGTCAGTCCTGTCAGTTTTCTGCAGTTTTCTGCAGTTTGGTGTCATCTCCATGAACCTGACATGCAGAAATCCTCTTTTGGGCAGACTTTCCACCTGTTATTCCATTCACTTGTCTCACGATTGTATGGCTTTTCCTGGTTTTAGGGCAGACAGGGCACTAGCTATATCACTTCCAGAATATTTACAAATGTAAAGGATGATTCTCCTTTCATCCTTGGCCACCTCCCATCCTACTCAGTACAGGACAGCAGGTCTGCGGAGTATTAGATCTGTAGGATGTGATGTTGTAGGTAACTGCTGTCACTTTTCTGTCTAGATGGAGAAATTTAAGGGTTTTTTCTACTGGCGTTGTCTAAGGGAAGAAAAAATAGGTCCAGTTTTGTCTTTGACCTCAGTGCTATGTGGATCAAGTTAACGGAATGGCTCTTGATGTAGTGTGGGGAAAGAGCCACTGTCTGTGAAATCTGTGGAAGTATATCCTGATTTTTCCACTTAAAGTCCTTTGACGTTAACGAGAAGCCCCCCCAGCATATTTGCCTGTCATCAAATTCAGACTATTTTGAGGAGAGATAAAAGAGACAGAAATTAAGGAATTCTGGAGAGTGATGCTAAAGGGATAATGCTGAATAGAGCTGCCTGAGATCTGTCTAATGTTGACAAATCCACCTGCATTTGAAAAATTATACATTGCTTTTGTGGCATCTAGATTTAGGATAAGTTTTCTCATAGCCTTTCCTATACACGCCTTAATCACCATTCTGTAATTATCGTAAGGGAAAAATTGTGGAGGCTTGAAATTAGTGTAAAACACGCATTAAATTTAAGACACAATGTACATAATCCATTGTGATATCAGCATAAGCAACATTCAGACTTCCCAGGAGATAAAAAATACAGAAGTAACTGCACGGCATAGTAAATTCGGACATGACTAATTACAACATTGACTTAAAAAAAAAAATCTAGACTTTACATTTCCTACCAAAAGATGATAGATTTTTTTTTTAAATAACAGGTAATTACATAGCATAGTTACTTGAAAAGTAATGTAAAAAGAGCAAAATCATGCTTTTTGTTTTGGATACCTTTTTCTCATCTACTGTGGTCTTGATTTGCCAATTCATAGTTTGATATATAGTACTTCTCCATAGCATAGTGGGGGGGGGTGGTTAAGACAGTCTGGAAAACATAATGTTGAATGTGCATATTTGAAATACTTGGATTGCTTTCTCTTCATATACAAGTGAGTGAAAACCTGTGGTTTGAATAAGTGGGAACAAATGAATGAGGGAGGATTTCCAGTCCTGTGAAATTGTCAGTGTGGATTGCCTACAACTTTTGCACATGGCAATTTTCAAAGATTTGGTGTAGCTTGAAAGACAATAAAATGAAATAAGTATGAGCAAATAGAAATGAGGAAGGAATAGGCTTATGAGGCTCTGGAGGGAAAAAATTAGAAGGGCAAAAACCCAACTAGAACTTAATGTGGCTTCTACTACAAAACAAAAAAATGTTTTCATAAATACATTAGCAATAAAAAGAGTAATAAAGGTACCTCCATCCTTTATTAGATGAGGGCAGAAACGCAGTGACCAAAGATGAGGAAAAGACTGAGGTACTTAATCACAGACTCACAGAATTGTAGGGGTTGGAAGGGACCTTTGGAGATCATCTAGTCCAACACTCTGCCAAAGCAGGTCCACCCAGAGCAGGCTGTACAGGAACGCACCCAGGTAGGGTTTGAACGTCTCCAGAGAAGGAGATCCCACAACCTCTCTGGGCAGCCTGTGCCAGGGCTCTGCCACCCTCACCCTAAAGAAGCTTTTCCTTATGTTGAGATGGAACTTCCCATGTTACAGCTTGTGTCTGTTGCCCCTTGTCCTGTCACCAGGCACCACTGAAAAGAGCCTGATCCCATTGTCTTGCCACCTGCCCTTCAGATGTTTATAAGCATTGATGAGGTCCCCTCTCAGTCTTCTCTCCTCCAGGCTAAACAGACCCAGGTCTCTCAGCCTTTCCTTAGAAGAAAGATGCTTCATTCCCTTGATCATATTTCTAGCCCTCTGCTGGACTCTGTCCAGTAGTTCCCTGACCTTCTTGGACTGGGGGGCCCAGGACTGGACACAGCGCTCCAGATGTGGTCTCAGTAGGGCAGAGTAGAGGGGGAGGATGACCTCCCTCAACCTGCTCTCTACTTCTTTTTAATGCCACCTTTGCCTCAGTCTTTCACAGACCACTTGTTCCCTGAGTATCCAGCCCCCAAGCTAGTAGACAGGGATGGGGAGCAGAATGAAGCCTCTGTAATCCAAAGGGACATGATGAGGAACCTGCTCCAACATCTGGACATACGCAAGTCTATGGGACTGGATGGGATCCACCCAGAGGGAGATGCTGGAAGAGCTCACCAAGCCACTTTCCATCACTTACCAGCTGTCCTGGCAAACTGGGGAGGCCACAGTTGATTGGAGGTTAGCAAATGTGATGCGCATGAACATGAAAGGCTAGAAGGATGATCTGGGGAACTGCAGGCCTGTCAGTCTGACCTTGGCGCCTGAAAAGGCCATGGAATATCATCGTGAGTGCCATGATGAGGCACATGAAGGACACTCAGGTGATCAGGCCCAGCCAGCATGAGTTCATGAAAGGCAGGTCCTGCTTGACAAACCTGATCTCCTACAAAACAGACTCACTTGGTGGAAAGACTGGATATTGTTTACCTGTTTACTTTAGTAAAGCCTTTGACACCATTTCCTGCAGCATTCTCCTGGAGAAACTGGCTGCTCATGTCCTGGACAGGAGTACTCTTTGCTGCATAAAAAAACTGGCTGGAGGGCCAGGCCCAGACGTGGGGGTGAATGGAGTTAAATCTAGTTGGCAGCCAGTCACAAGTGGTGTTCCCCAGGGCTTAGTATTGGGGCCAGTTCTGTTTAGTATCTTTATCAACAACCCCAATGAGGTGAATGCACCCTCACTCAGTGTAAGTTTGCAGGTGACACCAAGTTGGGTGGGAGTATTGATCTGCTTCAGGGTAGGAAGACTCTACAGAGGGATCCAGCCAGGATGGGTTGATGGGCCGAGGCCGGAGGTATGAGGTTGAACAAGGTCAAGTGCCAGGTCCTGCACTTGGGTCACACCAACCCCGTGCAGTGCTGCAGGCTTGGGGAAGAGTGGCTGGAGCTGCCTGGCAGGAAAGGACCTGGAGGTGTTGATCAGCTGTCGGCTAAACATGAGACAGCAGAATGCCCAGGTGGTCAAGGTGGCCAACAGCATCCTGGCCTGTAGCAGGAGCATGGTGAGCAGGACTAAGGAAGTGATTGTCTTGCTTTACATAGCACTGGTGAGGCAGCATCTCAAGTACTGTGTCCAGTTTTGAGCCCCTCACTACAAGAAAAGCATTGAGGTGCCAGAACATGTTCAGAGAAGGGCAACAAAGCTGGTGAGGGGTCTGGAGAACAAGTTCTATGAGGAGCGGCTGAAAGAGCTAGGGTTGTTCAGCCTGGAGAAAAGGAGGCTGAGGGGAGACTTGATCACTCTGAACAACTACCTGCGAGGAGGCTGTAGCGAGGTGGGGGTTGGTCTCTCCTATCAAGTAACAAGTGATAGGACAAGAGGACATGGGCTCGTGTTGTGCCAGGGGAGGTTTAGGATGGATATTAGGAAAAAATTCTTCACCGAAAGGGTTATCGAACATTGGAACTGTTGAGGCTGGACAGAAAAGCTGCCTGGGGAAGTGGTTGAATAACCATCCCTGGAGGTATTGAAAGGACAGGTAGATACAGTGCTTAGGGACATGGTTTAGTGTTGGTTTTGGACATGTTAGGTTAATGGTTGGACTTGTTGATCTTAAAGGTCCCTTCCAACCTAGACGATTCTATGAGTGTATGAAAATTTGGGTCAGTGGCATTTGCAGTGATTCCCCTCAAAGCATAGAGAATCACTGCAAATACTACAGGTAAGGTAAACACTGGGATGTGGGAAATGTCAATGTTTTTAACTGTTTGTGCCCCATGTGCCTGTACCTGCAGGAAACTAGCTGTTTGAATTGTGTGGCTTTAGAGCTTGTATGTAAGTGGGTTTCATGTGGAGCTACTGCACTTGTGTGGGTAAAAAGAGGATGGATGCAGTGTAGTAGTATTAAGTAATAATTCAAGTCACAAAGAAATGCCCTATGCCCGTCAGCTGTTCGTTGGGTTTTTTTTATTGAAATGAATGAATTGATAGAATACACCTGGATGTGTGTAAGAATGTCAAAGGATAACTTACTTTAATGATATGGCTGTATTTTTAAGGTGTGCTTGCTTTAAGTTCTAGTGAAATTTTGTTGGGCTGGTTAATCAGATTGTACTGCCTAAAAGAAACAATAGTGTACGTCTAAACTTTCCCATTCCGGAAGAAAAAGAGTTCCTATCAGCTTTTTTAGTTGGTGGGCGAATGCTGCTTTTTTGACTTTTCAGCGGCCGCATGCTGAAATGGTGCTGTCAGCTGTAGTGAAATTCCTTTTTGTTAATAGGAAATCAGATGTGAGCCAGGGGCCAGATACGGGGAGGGAGTGGAGCGCTGAGCTAAAATTCATGTGCCGTGGCTCTGAGCGGGACTCGGGTTTGGCTCAGCGTCAGGCTGATGTGATTTACGGACTTCCGGGTACGCACTGGTTCATGTATGTGTAGCACAGGTCTGTGACTGTTGCACATAGCACACACGTGCTTTGAATTTCTCTGGGCACCCCTGTCCTATGGGATTAATACCCTTTCCTTCTTTCAAAGGTGAATTGTGAAAATAGATACTAAATTCCAGGTACTTGGGTGCTCTGCTGCTGGCCGTATGAGGTAGATGTGGGTATTTGTAACCGATGGCACTGTCTAATACCTGGGAGTAATGGCCTCAGCATCTATGCTGCTATTTTCAGTGAACCTGCCCTTGAGTTAAAGGACTTGTGAAGAAGAGCATCAGAATTTGTCTTCAGATCAGCAGAAAACATTTTCAAACCCAGGTATCTAGGGCATTTTTTTTTAATTTAGCTTCTAAGCATTTATTTTTAGATGGCATGGCTCCACTTGATAGCAGAGTGTGAATTTAAATGTTGTAAAGCAATATAAATGGCCATTAAGTTAGGAAGCACAGTATGACCTTTTTGAAAAATTATGCCAAACATTGTGTTTGCTTTGTGAGCTAAGTGGAACTTCTGGAAGGCTGTTGCTGATGAAAGGTACCGGCTAGGTCTCTGGGGAGAGAGCACATTATTACAAGATGAATCTGGGGATATGACAAAAATAACAAAACAAAGCTGTAAGACAGGGTTAGATTTTAACAGGAAGAAATTCAGATTGATTGCGGTGGCTTTTGTATGCCTTCCTTTTCCAGAACAAAATGAATGCGCTTTATTTTTTTAATTTAACTTAACTTTCCAGCTTTAAAGTTGTGCTATCAAATCCTGAAATATGCTAGGGGAGGGGGACTGTGGGAGAGCATTTGTGTAAACTTGCCAAATATTTATGTGCCTTCATTTGTAGAATTCTGTTTGTTATTATTAAATATTAGAGCAGCAATGAAGAGCCCCGACCAGTGCTGATATCCCAATACACTGGGTTGCATGCAAAGGGTAAGGAGCAGCTGAAGCAGGCGGGGAGGTAGAGTTTTAATAGAGATGAGGTGCAGTTGAAGAGGTGCAGAGGTTTAAGGCTGGGGCAGAGTATCATCAGTGACTCACCATGGACCGGGGAAGCTATTCTGAGTTGTTGAATATTGACATATTATATCTCAAATGTACCCTGAAAACAGGAGGAAGTATTGCTTTTATTTCTTCAGACTGAGCCTCAAGACTTCTCTCTGCATGAGTGAATAGAAGATTCAGATTCTTTCTGTTGGTGCAGAAGTGGTTGATCGTCTTCACAACTTTGTAAGGGACATTAGATATTAGGAAATATTAGATAGATATTAGGAAATATTAGATAGATATTAGGAAATATTTCTTTACTGAAAGGGTTATCAAACATTGGAATGGGCTGCCCAGGGAGGTGGTTGAGGCA
>JAOQGH010000077.1:40572408-40625038 GCA_025769975.1 Gallinago jamesoni | reverse complement strand
ATTGGAATGGGCTGCCCAGGGAGGTGGTTGAGGCACCATCCCTGGAGGTGTTCAAGAGACGGGTTGACATGGTGCTCGGGGCTATGGATTAGTAGTGGATTGGTGTTGTTTTGGGTGTGGTGTGGGGTTTGTGGGGGCTTTTTTGTTTGGGGGGGGGTTGTGTTGTTTTTTTTTTCATTGGTTGGACTAGATGATCTTAAAAGGTCCCTTCCAACCTAGGTGGGTGATTCTGTGGCGATTCTCCCCTTTTTGGTGATGTATCCCTCTTCCAGTGAACCCCAGCAATGACTTGTGTTTGCTGGGCCACCCCTACGCAGCAGCTGAGACCGCAGCACCCTCCAGCAGACGTCATTTGAACACTATTAGTCCTTAGCTGAGGTACCGCTGGTCAGATGTCTGCAGATGGAAAGACGTTGTGCGCGTGGGTCTGCTTTGTGCTGCTGTAGGTTCAGCGGTGGTACCAACCGAGCATTACAACCCGCGGTGAGGCTGGGTTGTACGTACCCTACCCTTGCCCTAAAGGCACAGCTCTCATCTGTGCTTCTCTCCTGTGTGTCGATGGCAGCTTTGTGATTTGCAAGCTAATAATGTTTTTGGCGCAGTTTTAGCTATAGAACAAATCCTTGTTAGTGATGATTTCTAAAGCACAATTTTAATAATGACATTCTTCACTTACATGATGTAGCGCTTTTCAAAGCACTTAGGAATTATTACCGAAATCTCAAAATACATCCTTAGGGTAAGTTTAGTTCCAGCAATTATTCAAATTGAGAAACAGAAGCACAGGGGTTTAAATAACTTGCCAAAAGTTGTAGCAGAAGTTTGTAGCAACGCTGAACTGGATTCTTGGATTCCTGCTCTCTATGGAGGATAACACGGCTTTCTCTCTATCACCCTTGAAGCACTATCCTTTGTTATTGTCTTTACTTTTTAAATGAAGCCAATCTTCTAAAGACTGAATTTTGCTTCTTTTCCCTTTTGTACGTATCTGTTAAATAAAACACATTTCTTCAAATACCGTTTCGGTTGTAAAGGGCATTTGTTTCATCCCATACTTCTTAATTGTACCTTTCCAGTTAAGACTGCTACTACCATTGGCAATGCGAGTACATCAATCATCTCTCAAACCGTAGCAGAGTTCTGAATTATGAAACACATTTATATATAAGCAAGAGGCTGCAAGTACTTATTTGGGAAAATAAAAAGAATAATTATATGCATTGCCTTAAACAGTTGAACCTGGGTCGTCAGGTGGTATAAATCACCATAGCAACATCAAATTTGGTGAATCTGACTTTGCACAAAGCAGAGATCTATTCTTCATTTTTCCTTCACCCCTTGAAGACTTCGGTTCTCCACAGCTTCTTTGTCCTTTACATCAGCCTCTAACTTTTTGGACTCCCTCTACTTCCTAGATCATATCCCCAGCAAACCCTTTCTCCTCGTGTGCTCATGTCATTACAGAGCACCATAAAGCTCCAGGTAACGCTCTCTCCTTTCGAACCCAGCTGCCTTTTCTGGCGTGTAACTTCAGACTTCTTCCAGTAATGCCACCACCTTCTGTTGCTCATTCCCTTCCCTTTCAACTCCCTTGTGGCAGTCTCTTTTGTCTTGTATTCCCTTGCTTTCCCACCCCTTCAGCTACCTACCCACGCGCTTTCTCTTTACTCTCAGCATGAGTTGCCTTCCTCGTGGTTTTGTCCTCCGTTCAGCCTGGATGCCTCAAGAAATAAGGCTTATATAATTGGTCCATCTGTCAGGCCCTCTGTGTGTGTGTGTCAATCCGCCTTTAATAACTTGGAACCTGGATGCTAATCGCAGCTAAACCAGAAGGAGGGGCAGCACCATACGAGATGGCAGACTCCCTCAGGTTTCATGACAACGAGCGATTAGGGAGAGCATGTAAGTGGTGGATGGAAGAATATGTAGAAGAATATGTAGAATATTCAGCAGTTATACACCATATCTGGCAGCAAATGGCTGTATTTATCCTGTAGCTTGGTGCTGTTTCTTGTCTGTGATGACCAAATGGAAGAGGTGGCGTGAACTGGGCAAGGCAACGGAAGATACAGATCTACCCCAAATTGAACAACATTAGTACCATGGATCACAGAATAATGTTTTTTCTTCTTCAAGCTCCTTGTTCTACTTGATTTTCCTCCAGATTTTCTCCCCTTTCTTTTCCCCCTCCACCTGTCTTTGTGTCTGAAGTTTTCCTCTTTCCTTCCTTTTCCATCTTTTCCCCTCCCTGCCCTCATCCTCTCTTCATAAATTCCTTTTCTCCTAAGGAATGCCTCGCTAGTATTTTCAGTCTTGCCTTCAATCCTGTACTCCCCCACATACTTTCTTGTTACTGCTAATTGTGCTCCCTTCCTGGACTGACACTGCTTCCCGAGAGGAAGGAGAACTGCCGTAATGATTGGTGGCAGCAATGTCTTAACCATCTTCTTAGAGCACAAACACTGTCACAGTGTTTGAAAAGCTACATTAATTGAACATAGATTTGTTCAAGCTGCTCATTGAATGGATTTCCCTCGTGCCTGGCTTGTGTTACAGCTTATTTTAGCTATAGACTGAATCCGAACAATAGTTATTACTCCTACCAACAGCTGCCTCCACAAAATGCCGTACCACACTTGATCTGAGGGCAGAGGACCTTGAATGTGCCAGCACAGAGACTCAAGCAATCCTGAACACCAACAACTGGGCACTAAGTGCGATCCTGGGTTATTGAACTGTGTACTTGGAACTCAAAGGGAAAAAAAAACAACTTTTAATTGCATAGATTTTACTGAAGATCAACTTGTGCAAGGGAGTTCATCTGCCACCCGTGCAGCAGTTCGGGGATTGGGGTTATGGTTGTTTTGGGGCCAGGACTGCAGAACGGGCTGGCAGGGAAAGAGGGGGACATTGCTGCCCTCTGAGGTTCTGCCACAGCTACAATGGTCTGTTTAATTTGTGTGTTGGCTTTGACCTGTGTCTGTGTGTGATTCCTGTGTGTGGTGCACCGTGGAGGTTCAAGTATGCTCATTCCCACCTTTACTTGTAAGTCATCAGCCTTCTGTTTCAACCTGACCCTGGCTCCCCTTGTAGAAGTGGGATTGCCATGTGGAGTGTTCCTGGGTGGGAGAGGTGTCTCACCTAAACCCCAACTCCTTTTCCACAGCTTAGGCTACGTGACAACAGTATGTTGCAAACGGAATGAATTGATAAAGAAGTATCTTGGTAAGATGGAGGTTTTTTTGCTAACCCACGGGCGGTAGCGACATACTGATCCATGCCCATCCATGAACAACCTCACTCAGCCACATAACCTCCAGGAAGCGAAAGAGTGCTTCTGCTAATGATAATTCTGCTATACCCAGGCACCTCTTACAGTGGTAGTGATTTCTTACTTTAACAACTGTCACCCTTCAGTGTGACACAAAAGCAAGGACGCCTGAAGGCAATGACATATCCTCTGAGAGGAGGCCTTCCAGCATCTTCCTTCCATTACCAGTTTTAAAACGTCTCAAGCCTGTAACTGGGAGCAGCGTCGGTAGCAATCAGTGCTTGCCCACATGGTTTTGTTTTATAAATACAGTATGCTGCTGGTGGTGTGGTCTTCAGAGTTACCAAACAAAGCCAGTTGTGGTTAACATCAGTAGGAGACCCCCTGTCTCTGGAACTTCACTTCTGAGTTGTGATCTGCATCCTCGGGGTCTGCCTGTCGGGTTGGGCTTGCTGATGTAGAGCTTTAGCAAGGGCACAGGTGCAGTGGCCCCGTGCATGTAAGCACGATATATTTGCATTTCATCTCTCTGAATCAGCGCAATTCCCTTAACTACCCTCTTCAGTAAATTCCTAATTGCCAGCAATTTATGTCTTTACCTATTTATTGCAGCTTGCAAAGTTTGCAAGTAAATTTGGCTTGTGATTTTGTGTTTGTGCGTGTGTGTAGCAGTTAAATCATTTATGTTCTGAGAACTTTAAAGAAACATATGCCTTAAAATCAGCAAAGCATTCACTACTTTTGCATACACAGTGAAGCCTATTTTATTTTATTGCGTTAGATTACTAAATAACCTTGGTTGTTATTCTTCAAGGTCTCAGTGTGTTGAGCCATTAACAACTATGGAATGTATCTAAACTGCATTATAGCTGCATAACTACAAGCTAAGGGGTAATCGAAGATCTGTCAGGCTTAACGTAAGCATATGGACAGCTCTTCGCTACTAATATAGGGGGAAAAAAAACCCACCACTTAATTTGGAATTTTTAGGCAGAAGTCTCTAAGGATGCTTTTACCTAAATGATCTTCAACTTAGACAATGCAACTGGAATCACCAATGTAGGACAATAAGGAACTAGGAGTTACTATGCTTTGAAAGGGAAAAGCAGCATGTGAATATTTAATCTGTGTATATGTATAAAATTAGTACAGAGATAAACGATTTGATGAGTAATGATGCATATATTTAATTCATAGTATTATGTATTTTTAAAGAAAATGTAAGTAGGTGAAAGCTTGAGCTTAATTAAAATAACAAAAGAAGCATTCAGACTAGTTTATTCTCTGCTAAACATTGAAACACGTGACAAGTTCTGAAAATCGGAGTTTGTGGAAGGAAGGAACCAGAAGAATCTGTGAGGTTTAACAGGAGTTCTGGTTACAGTGTGGACAGCAGGCTTTTCACAAAGTCTGCAGATTTTGTAGAAATACAATGTATTGAACCTTTCAGGCATTGTCACTGGATGTGCCTTTCATCATCAGAGCAACATCAATGCTAAAGTTTTGGAAGTTCCAGGCTTTCTGACACTGCAGTACTATTCTTGATGGTTTTGTGTGGATGTTCTAACTTTTGTATTATTAAGACCAAGGTGTGATTAATATAAAGAGAAAGGTGGTGCTGCATGGTGGAAAATGCATTTTTCTTCTTAAGCCTCTGTCAAGCAATTTTTCAGGAAGAATGGCACAGTTTAAGAAATCCAAATCTTGAATTCACATTGACTCAGAGGGCATCCAGCAAGAGAGAGATGAAGTTTTAATTTCCAGTCTAGCTGTGTGCTGGTTCAGATCCAGCAGAGGTTAGAGCTGAAACAGGGACAGAATGTGATAGAAGAGCTGAAAACATCTTCTGACGGTCAGCAAAGCGGCTGTGAACTGCTGCGACCCTCCTCCAGGTACACAGCTGGTCAATTGGTGTTGATATTATACAGCAACGCCTCCAGGCGGAATTGGCACGGCGTTTTGCCGGTCTTCATCCATATAGATCTGTTTTTTTTTTCCCTTCCAAGGGCTTACATAAGCCCCGAGATTTTATATAAGCATATACAAGTAACATATGAAGTATGGAGATGAAAGTAGTACAATCTAATATATACCACTGGGATATAATATAGTAAGAGGTAATATATATATATCCATGAGAGACAGGCTCAGTACGAGAATTACTAGAAGTTATTTTGCTGGAATCAAGATAGATCTTTGCCGTAATATGTTTACCAGGGACTTCTGTATTGTGATTTATTGAGAAGCTCTGTTATTGCTTTTAATTTTGAAAACTCATCTATAACATGTTCACAGGAGTGAAACTCAAGTAAACTATATGTTCAGGATATTGTTGTTAGTGTGTTATGTTTTATGCTGCTTCGAGGTGCCTTAAATGATTTCTCTGTTGGCAGGTCTTTATTTTCTGGGTATTGCAGGTAGCTCTAGACTACAAATAAATTAAATCCTGTTGTGTTGCTGCTACTTCTTCAGAAAACCAGATGTTTAACGTCTGTCTATATGGAAAAAAAATCATACAAATATATCAGATTTTTTTCCTGATAGCTTACATGTTGTTATTAATTGTTTTCTTATAGTCATTTTGAAATAGGTAGGTCTAAAAGAAATATGGAAAAGGCAGTGGTGGTTAACAAAGTACTTGAGGAAGGCTGTGCCTCATGTACAGGCTGCAAGGAAGGAGGAACAAAGAGGTTTGTGTGAGAAGCTGATAAGCTCCTGTGTTGTTACAGAGGACACATTCAAAATCAGGCTCGTCAAGCCAACCCTGTCTGTTCTGTCTCAGCTAAATCTTGGCATAGTAGAAGCTGTCCGTGATACCAAAACCCTATTAGAAGTGACACATGTTCTTGATTTCACTGACAGGCATTGAGCGTGCATGCCATGTTTCCCTTTTTCTTGTGTTTAGTTGGACAGTTGCCCCATCACTGGCACCGAGCAGAAAAGTTACTGGGTCTGGCTCATACATCGTTTACTGGAGTAGCATTGCAGAGTCCTTCCAAAGTTCTCCTGTGGCATTATGAAGGACAGGTCCACAGAACAAATTTAAAAAAAAAGACTTTCTTTAAAGGTCACACCCTCAGCTTTGTGACTGAATGCTGTTCTCGTGTAGCAGCCTTGCACGTACGTATGTGCTGCATGCTAAACCTCGAAATACAAGTATCTCATCTAATTGGTGTGACGTGGCTCTACGGGCCCAGACAACCTGTGCAAGTGAGCCTGATGCTCTGTGCAGCTTTGGAGCTAGCGGGAGCAGGTGCCACTGTCGTCCATTCACGGATAACTACAGACATAAGTTAGCTTAATAGTCTACGAGTACGCTGTTTTCTAGAGGAGGTGTTAAATGCATAGCTATTGCTGACTGTCAGCCAGTTGCACATCTGGGAAGTCCTTCCAGAATCAGACACGCTTCTGAAAAACAACTAAAGGAGTGTGTTTTACTCAGGCATACTGGCTGACCTAAGAGATGTTTAGGTAGATATTTAAAGCTAGTAAAAGTGGCAGGTGAATGGGAGTTATCCCAGATGGCTTCCTGCTGATCTCCAAGAACATCTCTGGAACATGAAGTTAAATCCTCTGTGGAAAGGGATAAAAGGTCTTGTCTGTAGCTACATGCAACTCTTGTTATAATCAAGGAGCCACTGTCTTGCCAGAACTATGATTTGACCTCTGAAGTGCAACAGGGAATTATTGTGGACCTCTGCCTCTGTGTGGAGAAATCCAGTTTAGGAAAGATGAGTTGTGTTTTAACCCCAGATCTAAGTCAATAGGTGGTGTCCATCTCTTAGAAGTGTCTATGCAAATTTAGGAGATAAACAACTTGCCGTGCCTGCATATAAATATGCATTTAAAGGTTTTAATAGTTTTGTGCCTGAACTTCTCTAGTTCAAGTTTTAGAAGTCATTGTGTTTGGTTGCTGGGTTTTGATTTTGTCTTTTTTTCTTTCCTAAATTAGCATATCTCAGGTTGTTAGGGAAATGCATGCGGTACTTTGTCTGTCGATTGAAGCATTAATTGCCTTCGGCCTTCGTGCTGTAACCACCGGAATTATTCTTTCACAGTCCCCTTCAGGTCTCTAGTTTGAGTGCCTTAGACACTGGGAAATCTGGACTCACTCAATGTGCAGGAGAGTAAAGAGAGTTCTTAAGCCCTGGGTTTCGGTCCATGAATTAACACGGCTACTGGGATAAGGGGACTGTATCTTTCCACTTCTCTGAAGTGCTTAACTCACTATTTGTGCGCCATTAAATAAGAGGCAATAACAATAATCCATATCTGACCATTCAGAGGAGTGAATCCACCGTGCCTTCAAGCAGTTCACAGCCAGTAAACGGGATCATATAGTGCATATCATCTGCATTTAGTGTGACTGCTTGGTACAGAGAATATTGATTATTTTTCCATATTATCATTCTGAGTTTATATCTTCATTTCTTTCCCCTCAGAGAACCACTCTTTTAGCCCAGTGAGGTTGTTTTTTTTCCAGATACACACCTGTGTATCTAAGGGATCAACACCAACAGGTATTTCTGGCAGGAATACTCTTGAATTTCTGGTTTCTGTGGACTTTGCACCGCTTTTCATATATTCTGACTGTAAGAACACAAATAAGCTGGCCATTTCTAGATGAAAAACAAAATTTTTTTCACCAAAATGGATTCTGAATTCTTATATATACATATATAATATTTTATATATTATATAAAATATAATATTATAAAATGAATTCAGATTCTTATATTAAAAGTTTTAGGTTATGTGCTCTACCTCTGGATTACTGAATATTGTTCATATTGCATAAGAACTTAAGAGTTTTTTTCCCTTGTTACACAGGAGATGTTACTTAGCTATTTTTAAGAATTTAAATGTAGTTCCAGAGAAAGGTAAAGAGGACATACCAGCTTTTGAGAGAAAGATGAAGGACGGAGGCTGGCTTTCTGCCTTTCATCTTGATATATTGTGTAACACCAATTGGACAGAGAAACGCTCTTTCTAATGGAAAGAGCAAGCTTTACTTCAGGCTGGTAGGATCACATGTGTGCAGAATGGATGGAAATTCATAAATGGTGAGGAGGTGAGCCTGCAGCAGACTTGGGATGCCGGGTAAAAACACTGTCTGTCAATGCCACTACATGTTCACAGATGCAGGTGGGAACTATCCCAAACAGTAAAATATGTTACCAGATACAATGTGGTATTGTTGTGATCTGGCTACTACCTTGGATTTTCCTTGATTTTTGGATTGTGATGTTTCTCTTTACCCTTTGCCTACTGAATTGCGGGATTATTTTTTTTCCCCAACAAACATAGGTAAACTTGTTTTGTTGGTACTCTTTAAATTATTCACATGCAACCTAGCCACTTGAGCTCCAATGGAATAAAAAGCTTTATTCCAAACCAACGATGCATTAGAAGGATGTTGGCAGCATTTTATATTGCTGCAACACTTTGTGTTTAATGAGGAAAATGCTTTAAGTGCACACGTACCACTGTGGCACAGAGGATGAAGATATTTGAGTAGACTCTGTTCACATTTGTGATTGTTCCAATCCTGTTCTTTTTGTTTAAACAGCAACTTAAATTAACATAAAAATAAAAATGTAATATGTAGAGCTTCTAGTGAAGTAGACACACAAATTATTGGGAGGGAAGAAAAAAAATTCAGTAAAATAAAATTAATATTGAGCTTAGTGGGAGTTTACTAAGATGTAGATTCATTGAAACCATTTGTTAATATGAACACTTCTTGATTTAGGAGCTCTAGAGTTCACCAGTTAACCAGGGAGCTCATCTAACTTCTAGAAAGAAGTGGCAAATGTGCTGTCATCTCTGCTTCACAGGATTAAAGACATATAACTCAAAGAATACTATAGCTGATGCTGAAGAAATCAGGTACACACAAACTTAATCTTTCAAGGTGAAAAAGTCATTTAAGCCAGTAAACCAGAATCTCAACTGAGGTTAAGATGTTAATTTTGATTTTTCTCACGCTGAAAAGTTGGGCCCTGATTTTTCTGTGCCATTTTCCTTGCTGGAGGGTTGACATTTGTGTAACTCTAAAGTGTATCTACTGTCGTATGACAGCTGAAGCTTTGGTTCATGATTTTTTGAGCATGCTGAGAAACAAACCTGTATTCAACATACAGGTTTTACTCTTGTGCAGACACCAGGACGTGACCCTCAGCTGCCCTAAGTCAAATTAATTCCTGTGCTGAGAAAGGAGTTATATCTCAGCTGCAGCTCTGGTACGTGCTCTTAAACATTTTACATGTAAAAAGGCAGTGATTCTGGTACTGGGATATAACTCGTGGAAAAAACAAAATACAAAGAAAGCCCAGTCATGTTGACTTTGTGGATGATGGGAAGGGAACAATGGGAAAATCTGTTAGGGTCAATTACCTTTTACTCCCTTTCTCTTCTGCTCGTTTTTGTAGTGGAAGGTAACGAGGACTAGAGAAAACTAGAAATGATGAATAGGTGAAAAAAATTCAGTGCACTGCTCTCATTGGGCAGCTGCTTTAAAGAAGAGTGTCCTCAACGGGAAGACAAATAATTCCTTGTGGTCTATACCAGCTGGGAAACTGGCTTCTATTTGTTACTTTTTCTTTTATTTTTTATTTTTTTAAATATTTCTCTTGGATTTGTGTTTTCTTTCAATTTCCAGGAAAAACACCTGCCTGAGCGCATACGTCTAATAAATCCTCTGTAATTTCCTACCAAAGGAATTCTTTCAATGATAAATACCAATGGACTAGTTTGCCTTTGTAAAAGCAGTTCTGGCTGGATTGACTAACATATTGACTGAAAAAATATGCCTGTTTTTCATCCAGAGTTATTTTGTGTAGAGAATAACCCCTTTTTCCAGACAGCCCTCCACTGACATATTTTTGTCTTTGAAAATTTTCCCCTTCTTCTCTTGATTGTTATTCAATGCGGTGTTGCTTGCCTTTTCTCCTTGGTAGCTGCACAAAGACAAATTCTGCCCATAAATTCCAGAGGAGCTTTCTTCATGTTAAATGAATTTCATTTAATGCATCTTAGGGGGGAAGCATTTAAACCACGGTATTGCTGAACTTTGCCCTTCTCAGTTTTTGTTAGAATGACCTGTCATTCCTTTCTTTTGATGATTCAGCTTCTCCAGAATGTTTCCTTTTCAGTCCTCATTAATCCCTCTACTAATATGTGTTGTTTTAACTGAGTTCCAAAAGTGTACCTGCGTATGTTATTTCTTGTCATCTTCTCCTTTTAATTCATGCTGCAGCTGGTTTTGCTCTCTCCAAGTCCAAAAACATCTAAAACCAGATCTTTTATTCTTGGTAAGGTGTTTAGAAATAAATCACTGATCTCCCTTTCCTGAGTCAGGAAAGGGAATTTGGAACTGAAACTCCAGGTAGGCAAAAGATGCTGCTGGCTATTGCAGCCTGTATATTCAGATACAAAGCATTTAAACTTTTCAAGGTGAAAATGTTTTTCACAGTAATCAGACCGAACACTCAAATGCAAGAAAATAAAAGCTCAACCTTTTAGATTGGTCCTGTAAAATAAGCTGTGATCATATCCTTACCTCTTGAAGGGAAATGAGTGTGATTAATGAACCAAATCATATATTTTAATGTTTATGATAAAATAGTTATTCCAAAGAGAAAACAATATCTTTAGCAATACAAAATATTTTGATTTGCCCCTTTTTTTTTAATCTGCTTCTTGTTTTCATTGCCTTGAAATTCAGGTAGGCTGGCATTTATTGCCAAGATGTTACTGTTTCAAGTCTTTCCCTTCCTATTTGCCTTTCCATCTTCTGTGCATATAATGTCCTTTTCCATTCCCTCTCCCTCTCAAGCTGAAATGCTTTTTCTATTGCGTGTTTTTCTAAGTCTTTCTACAGATAAATTAACCACATGAGGGAAACTCTGCAGCAGTCTTTCCCATTGTTATTCTGTGGAAGTTAATAGAAATGTACAAAGGGTAAAATATGTCTCTAAATGTTAGATCCATTAACTTACTGACCTTTAAAAAGGTTGGGTGGCAAGTGAATCTTGGTATGCCTAGTAATTTTCAGTCACTGAAAACTAACTAAACATACATGTAAGTGAAAAACTTAATGAAATACTGAGGATGCATGTTATAAGATATGTCTCCTATTCCACTGAAAGCACTGGAAAACCACTGGTTTCAGCTAGCTTGTGGAAGAGGCTAGTATACTTACCTGTGGTCCATTTTTCTATTCTCTTTAGAAATGTGTATAGTGTACTGGTTTCACCTTGACTCCTCTGGAAGATCAATTTGTGTCCTAAACCACAGATGTTGTAGTGTCATTCTTAGCATAATAATCACAGGTGGCTTTCTTCCTCATATATAAACTTTCAAGCTGTGGTATTTTTTTTCTTTTAAATAATTTAAGCAGGGGGTTAGTCTTTGGTTGGTTTGTGGTTTGTTTTTTTTTTCCCTCCCTACTAATTCTACTCTAAGGCTGTTTGAAGACCTCTCATTTCTACTAGTTTTCTTTTCTAGGTTACATATATATGTAGTCAATTTGTACTGAATTATCTTCCCGTATGTTTTACTTTAACTTCAAACTTCATGCTTACTCTCGTAGGTTACATTATCACATCGGGCTTATCCTCATTCAGACCTGGGTTTTGATCTGCTACGTTGCATCTTTTAGGCTCCTTGCTTCCATGATCTTCTCTTTGGGCTTGCAAGCACCTCCACTTTCAGACTAAGCTGTTAAACTATAGTTTATGCAGTATTCCAGATGAAGTGGCATGAGGAACTTTGAAAAAGGCATTAATACTCCTTCACTTGTGCTGTATATCGCCATTTATCCTAGCATCAAATGCAGACCTGATGTGTTGGAAGCAGTAGAGGTAGCAGGTGTGATCAGTGAACTCTTTCTGTTGTCATCTGTGGAGTGGGTTGTTGTGAAATTGTTGATGAGCCATATGCCTGTCTGTGGACCTTACCCAGTTTCTGCAGAGAATTTCTTTTCTGTGTAAGGTTAATTGTGTCCCCAAAAACTGACGAGAAGAGCAGCTCCTTTCAAGCATATCACTTAGTAGGGATTTGCAATGGTCAGTGCGAAACAAATGAGTTCAGAGTCTTGGGAAATACCCTGAAGTTGATATGTAAGGTTCTCATACTCAGAAAGGTGAAGTATCATTGGGCACTGCAAGATAACGGCAGTATTTTGCCACGGTCTTATATTTTAACTAGCTAAATGTAGGAAAGAAAACCTCTTACCCCCTGCTATTCCTTGGGAACATCCCCTCACATGGATGTGCCTGTTGCTTTGCCTTTCCTCGAAGCATCTTTTTGTCTAGTATGACCTTTTCAAAGTGAGAGTGACCACTCCTCAGTGTGTCTTTTCAGACTATGAAATGCCTCTGTTTAATACATATTTCATATAGGAACTTCGGTAGCATGGAGCCTGCAGTCTGGTTTGCTGGTGTGAATGTTGATGTGTGGATTACTGCGTTGTCTGCAATGGTTCCTAGATCTTAAGAGAGTGTAGCTCATTTAGAACTCATCTCTTTTCTTTCTTAGGAGTTTGATTGGAATAAATATGCATTAAGTCTTTTTGTTAAAAGCTGTCAAGGCACCTTAATGTGTAACGCAAGCAAAAAAATGTATTTTTAAATTATTTTGGTTTCATGACAAGGCTTATTCCACTTTGATGTGGAAATCTCTTATTCACTGATGTGGAAATCTCTTATTCGCACGCATCTGTAATCTGCATCTGTAATCTAACAAATAATCAATATTAGGATGACAACTACTCAATACTGTGCAGCTGCATATAGTAGGGACTATGTTTCCCAGACATCTGTTTTGTGTTTCTATCAACTCATAAGGGACACTGGATGTGATGTTGTTACTTCAAGAGTAGACTCATTGGTTTAAGAGGGGCTATTTGTAAAGGGAGACTGTTAGTTCAGGATGAATAAAGTAACTGGAATCTGGCCCTTACAAATTCAACATATTCCTGTTGATTAGCTGTAACTGGAGTTGCTTTGAATCTCTAAGTTACAGCTTTGCAGACCCAGACTATGCAGTATGAATACAAATTTTCACAGACCCTGTGTCTATTTGGATTTGATTTTGAATCAGAATTTTCTTACTCTTTCCCTATACTATGTGCTCATTTGACTTATATGAAAAGCCTTCTCTAGTATATATCATAGATGAAGTAGCAATTCCTCGGTCTTTCCAGAGACAGATCAAAACCTGTGCAGTTTATCCAAATTTAGATTGTCAGTGCAGACTTTTACAGACCTATCTGATGAATGAATATTTCTGAATTGTGTTCACCATACTCCTTTATCAAAGCTCTGTTGCTTATTTTATATTGTTGGATCTCATATATTTTCATGCCAGCTGTAACTACATTTCCTCGGTTCTTTTCTCTGCCAGGTTTGGCTGTTACATTGAATATGAACAGATTATTTTGTGGTATGAAGATCAGTCATTTAAGGCTAAATTGGTTACTGAGTACAGAAGAATTTTTTTCCTGAGAACCATGCATCTTGGGAGAAAGTATAGTATTAAAGGTGCTTAGAGACAATTCCATTTTACATCTGAAGTTCTTCTCCAAAATTTAGCAAATTAGAATCATAGAATGGTTAAAGTTAGAAGGGACCTTAAAGATCATCTAGTTCCAACCCCCCTGCCATGGGCAGGGACACCTCCCACCACACCAGGTTGCTTAAAGCCCCATCCAGCCTGGCCTTGAACACCTCCAGGGATGGGGCATCCACAGCTTCTCTGGGCAACCTGTTCCATTGCATCACCACCCTCACAGGAAAGAAATTCTTCCTAAAAGATGCTAGAGAACATCAGTGTTTCAAAATAACAATGGAAGTTGCTTCTCTAACTACGTTCTGTTTAAATACATTTTTTAAAGTCAGTAGTTTTTGAATAATAGTCAATTAACATGTTTCAGTTGAGAATCAGGCAAAATATTCCATTACATCATCCTAATTTGTACAGTTTGTGCAACTTGTTCATCTATCTTTGAAAGACTCCATCTCAACTGACTCTAATCATCTAGAAGTTGCTCCCTCTCTGGAGAGATAGAGCTATTTTCTGAATGATGATTCATCTTATCCAAATATAATTTAAATACTTCACAAGAATAACCTAGACACATAACATGGAGATAGCTCAAGTAGGGTGAAATGCACCTTCACCTTTGATATGTGATCTTGTAGGAGTTTTCAGATGTGTTTATGAAGGTTAAAGGTTTGTTATGTTCTGAAGTGATCCATGTCCATCTTTCAGGACATTCGTGTTTACATAGTTTAATACTGAATTTCTGCTTTCCACAGCTAATTAGTGTGATGACAAGATGCTAGAAAGAAAAGGCAGGGTGTCTTTTTACTTAGAGGACCCTTTCACCTTGTCCTGGTCTAACTTGTCCTTGCTGCTTCCCTGGGCACTGCATTGCGTGCCTTGGGAATTGTGCAATCGCTAAAAGCTTCAATGAAACTCTTCCTCGTAACACAGTACTTGTACTTGCAAGGATGGCAAAGGCTGGAGGTGGTGTTTGAAGACGTGGTTAGTTATTGAGGGGGAGGGAAATCAAGTTTAACCCGCTGTTAAGGGAAAAAAGAGGAGCTGAAGCGGGTAAATGATGAGCAGGAGGGAAATGAGACAGCAAGTACTTAGCAGAAAGGAGTGATTGAGAGCTCTTAGGAGTGCCAAGGAGCTGGGAGGAAGAGAGGCTTGGAAAGTGGGGTTTGGAGAGCAAGTTCTCATCTCATTGTCATCTCAGGAGTGTTCACTCTGCAGTACTTTTCATTAGAATGTGTGTCTTCTGTAATCCACTTCAACACGTGTAATTTGTGTCGGGGGAGCAATCTGGTTTTATCCTTTTCCCTCTGAGACTGGTGCTATATCTAGTCCTGTGCCTTGAATTAGCCCGTCTCCCTTCATTCATAAAGCTTGAGCTTCCTCTGTAATAACAACAGTGTTCTTGAGCTGATTCAGATGCATACCTAGACAGTTTATTTTTGGATCCCAAGATTGCTTTAAAAATGTATCTCAGTCCAAACTTCTGCTAGTGGTTAACCAAGTGAACCTGGTTTTGGTTCAATATCCCCATGATCTCAATCCCAATAGCTTCATTCTTTCTTTTTTTTTTTTTTAAGTATGCCTTCTATAATAAATTCACAGTCAAGAGGAAACGTGTTAATACTCTGAACAAAGCAAGCTTTGATTTCATGGTTTAGCAAATCAGTCAAATTTTATCATTGTTGCTAGTTGGTGCTTCCACAAACACAACCTGTAGCAGCCTTTTTTTTTTTTTTTTTGCCTTTGTAAAGCTTTGGAAAGCTCAACTCCCTCACAAACTACCAAATTCCCATTGATCAAAGCAAGAAAGAGGCAAATCCATTTGTATCAATGACAAATGGATTTAAGATACTATATTTGGGTCCTTTTAAAGTAAATAATCTCTATAAAAAAATACCTCTGGTTTTAACTGGATTTCCAATATGAATTTTCCTCATGTTGTAGAAATCTGAAAATAAAGGAAGAGTTAAAGCACTATATATAAATACTTACGTATCACAGACTCATAGTGTTTCTGCGGAATATCTGTGACCTGCAGGAAAAAAATTAACAATACCGGATCTCATCTGATTTGGTGGTAGAATAGCCGAAACCCTAATTAGTTGGCATAATGCTGCTGTCCACTCATAATGTCATGTTACTTCAGAATTATGGTTCCCTTAAAGTTAAGCATAATGATTAGGAATTTGCAAAATTGTCTCTTTCTGTCTATTTTTTTCATTGCCAGGAGATATATATTGGGAGGAAGTGGGCACCAATGGCAGTAAATGTGAGTGATCTCACATATTTGGATTACCAGGGTAGTATAGTATCTTTAAAATGATTGGCTAAATTGTCTTAAGTAAAACTAATAAGGCAATAACTTGGCATAAACTAAGTATTAACATTTTTCCTCTCTTTAATAGCCAGGGAAAGAGAATAAATAAATGTGGGATGTAGCAAAAAAAGATGGGGTCCAAGACCAATCAGAGTAAACTCAAAACCAGATACAAACGTCAGTGGAATTTGGACTTTGGAGGATCTGAGAAAGGGAGAATGGTCAAAATTAGAACTTGAAAAAGCCAGTTATTTCTCTAAGAATCAGTTCTATCCCTTTTCAAGTGCAGACTTTTTCCCAAAAGTGCATTTAGAGAGTGCAGAGGGCCAGGAAGGGAAGAGAGAGAGCTCACAATAGAAAGCTTTCTGGTAAATGCAGTAGGTACCCAGAGGATATTAGAAGACTTTTGAGTAAACTGTATGATTGTACCCTGGCTGAAAAACACAAGAGCCTGTAATTATGCTGCGTTGCATTTATTCACTGATGAATTCTTTTAGCTCTTTATTCCCCCATGGGATATCCTTTATTTACAAGTCCCATGTTTTGGGTGTACTGTGTTTTTAATACCATTCATAATTTTGTTTTGGAACCTTGGTATTTATCAGAACAGTATAGCATATAACAGCCACTTTTTTGCCTTTGTGCAGCTAAATAAATAACATATATAATACATATCCACCTCAGTGCTGAATATATTATGGCAAACTCACAGTACTGTACTTTTCAACATCCAGCTCTACGATTTAACTCTGCTCTGTACTATTTCTTTATTAAATCAGACAGATTGGTGATCTGTTTTGCAGTGCATGGAATGTAAGCAGTCCCTGGTACTCTTCATTCTCTGCACACCCTCTGTTCTTTAAGATATTTATTGAAATGGTTGGTGAGGTGCAGCAAGCCAGACATAACATTCCCCCTGCCTTCTGTGCGACTACACTGTAATGAAGAATTAATAACAGATTCTTGAAGAATATTAATCACACTTTCACAAGCCAGTAGGGAACAATTTAAGTGCAGGAAAATTAATGTAATGGTCCAGCTCGGAGGCCCACACAGAAAGTCAGAAGAAACGGGCACTGCTACAGGGCTTTCCTTCACCTGATGCGGTGAAGCATTAGTGCAACTCGTTGCACAATCCACTGAGCTGCCTCTGTTCTCAGCAGATCTTGGCCTTCCAAAGCATCTGGGCCCATTATCAATCGGCACCCCTCCTCTGCACAGGAACTCACTGAAAAGCCCTCTCTTCACAGGATGGAGAACAGAGCTAAATGGAAACCATTCATCCCTTCCTGTAAGAATATTCCCAATTGAGGTAAAAGGTAATCTGACAATCTTCATACATTAGCGTACAAAAAGTCTTGCAGCCAGTGAAATGTTTACTTACAATATTTTCAAAATTAAATATTTTTGATATCTTCAAAATATTTCATTGCAAGCTTCATATCATCTCCCAAGTCACAGACGATAGGACAAGGGGCTTCAAGTTGCGCCAGGGGAGGTTCAGGTTAGATATTGGGAAATACTTCTTTCCTGAAAGGGTTGTCAGGCATTGGAATGGGCTGCCCAGGGAGGTGATTGAGGCACCATCCCTGGAGGTGTTCAAGAGATGAGTTGACATGGTGTTGTTTTGGGTGTGGTGTGGGGTTTTTTGTTCATTTGGGGGGGCTAGGGGGGTGGGTTGGTTGGTTGTTTTTTTTTTCATTGGTTGGACTAGATGATCTTAAAAGGCCCCTTCCAAACTAGGTGAATGATTCTGTGGAGGTTGGTTATTCTGTGGAGGTTGGTTATTCTGTGGTTCTTTTTAATTTCATATTTCATCTTTTGGAAATAAATGTGAAACTTAAACTTCAAAATGAAAACTAGTTTTAAGCAAACCTCCCTTTGAGACTTCTCATCCCAAAAGACATCAGAATGAAAATTCTGGTTATTCTAAAAAAACTTTCTAACACTTTTGCAGGTCTGGAGAATCATCTGAAACCTCTTCATTCTGGAGGGCAGTTTCAATTTTGACAAATGGGTGCTCTAGAGGAAAAAAAAAAATTGTCAACTACTCTGTTACTAGCCACAGAGCAAATTTCCCAATGAGGCTTTACAATACCACGTTTTCTTGAGGTAAGAGTTCTATGCTAATTTTGCAGTAGTTAGTGCGTTCCATTTTTGCAAAATGCAGGGTCAGAAGTTGACCCTGCAAAGCATCTTTAATGAAAATTTATAACAGTCTGAGTATAACCTGTAAAAGAATTAATTTTTCAGATTATTTTAAAATAATACACAAAGGGTAATCATGTTAAAAGAGTACTATTAATTAGACGCTGTGTTAAAATGAAAAAAGCTTTATGAAGAAGACTACAGTGTTTCACTGTGGTCTTGTTTTTTAATCAGGATAAACATATTACATCAGGAAGAGCTATATATTTTTAGTAAGCTCACTGTTAAGGAACTTTACTAAAGCAAGACTAAATCTTGGCCCCACAGTTAAGCACAGAAATGACTGACTACTCAGATAGGAGTGGGGGGCTACTTGTGAGTGTGATTATTTTAGGGAAAAATCTCCCAGTCCTAGCCCAGTTAGGGGTTTGTCGCTATGTTGAATAGCAAAGGCTCCAGTGAAGCGGTCATGAAAAATTTGTCAGGTTTCCAAATTAATCTTTTGTTATCCCCAGCGAATTGTTCCTAGTTCTCTAATGCAAAGCGTGTTCGGTGTGTGTAACTTCTCATGGCCAGCTGCTTGCTGGAGTGAGTAACTGGGTCCTGCTGCTGCATGGTGGGATGCTCTGCCATACCCTGCTGAGCTGTGCCAGTGGCTTCCTGCTGGTTTTTCAGGTAGGTAGGATGCTCGTGGCATGTTCACAGTCACCGGGGCTCAGCCTTTCTCTTCTTCCAGCTCACCCTGATTGCTTCCTGCTGTCCTGTTGTATTAGATGCTTAGGACAACAGCCCTGTCTTTGCACTTAGTCTGTTGAGGAGCTTAGCCTTTCTGACAAGCTCTAAGTGCTTATAAAACTGAACTGAGGCAACAAGGATGTGCTGTGGCTCAGAGGCGTGGTGTGTGTGGAGACCTGCATTAAGCCAGCTGAACCTGGCAATGCTTTTCCCCACCATCTTTTGGCGGGGGGTATGTGGGGTGTCCTTCTATCCTGAATTTGGTGACAGTGTTACCACAAAACACAGACTCTGGTGATTCTTCATCCCTAGTCAGTCAGCGAAAGGGACCCTTTGCCTCATCTAATAATAAAGGTGGCAGATTTGGCATGAGTCCTTGGAGCCTCTAGAAACTGTATTATTTGTTTTTTCCAAGACCTTTCAGATTGCTCTGACTCTTGCTTAAACATGGGGATGAGGATAGGAGGGTATTATACCCTGTTCTCTTCTTCCTTAATTCACTTCTTTAGGTATACATGACGCTGCCACCCCAGGTTAAATCTCCAGAGATCACACAAGAGATGAAAAAAACTCATTTTGGTCTTTTTGCCCTTGCTTTAGGGCAGGAGCATCTATTTTCCAAAGCATTCAAGTATTTCTTCTGAATCTGCATGCTGGATATAGATTTTTTTTTTTTATATATATAACTTTCAGGCAAAGGAGGAATGACTTCACATGTTCAAAGCAGTAATCAAAATGCAGTCTCTGAATTCAAGCTCTGATGTAAATGCTACAAAAAATCCCAATCAGTTCCTAGCACAATTTCATAAGGGCACACAAGGAACACCTTGATTAAAACAGTGGTCTACTGAGCCTGCTTTCTAACTGCTTCTCATTGTATTAATTCAAAGTTTTTCTCTTATTGGAAAATTAAGTAGCAGGTGTAGTTTTAATGAACTGTAGCAGACTGGGTTTAGTGGTGTGGTAAATAGGTTGTGATATTCATTTCCAATTAAAGTTCTTTTGCAAAGATCAATGAAGCACATTCTCATAAATTGAATCACAGTAAACTAATAAACAAATTTCTTTCAGGTTGCTGATGGCAAATTCTTATTTCCTTAACATGTTAGATCACATCATAGTATTAATTATATGATGTATGAGCAACAAAGAAGCAATTATTTATTTAGGAATAATTTTATATTTATTTTTGCCTTGGAGTTAGCTTTACAGATAATTCCATACCTATAGGTAAGGAATGTTAGGCATTAGAAAAAATGAAATTTCAAGTTAATATTTTTAATGCTTGAATTCTGTCTGTCATTCAAAAAGATTTTTTTAAATCTTGTTAATGAATGTGCTGCATTATTTGTTTTGCTGATTAAAAGGACCACTAAATCTGGAAGGGTGTACCATAACCTTTAAACTCAATTACTATAGGAGACATTTGCATCAGTAGCAACAATGTTCGTGAATAATAAAGCATAGGCTTAATTCTGCATCTGTAAACACACTGCTATAGTCATTATAAAAAATTAAGATATTAATTTACCAATCTTAAATGTCAGCAGTATATTCTTAGTATATAGTAATGGTGTGACAGTTTGTTGGGATCCTACTCTCTCTATGTAAGAATACATTTTGGTGCACAGAGCACTGATCGTTGATTGAGGTCCCTGGGGGGATACCAGCACATAGACTAGGATAATAAAAATGATGAAATAAAGCTCTCACTGTAGAATAATGTAATTTCTTGAGATCCTGTCATTATTGTAGGCATGTGAGATGCCTATCAAAATGGATTAAACATCCCAGAAGGAGCTTTTTTTAGGCTTCCACTACACGAGGTTACATAAGCTAAGCTTGGGTTTGGAAGGCCAAACTCTCTTAGGCCCCTTTTTAAGCTGATGGAGACGGATCAGTTTTGCTGGAGGCCATTCAAAGCCCTGAGGTTAGACTTCTCTGGCATGCTAACTGGAGGGGCTCATCTCTCACCTTCAGCTGCAGAGAGAAGCGAGAGAGCAGGCTGAAGCTTACTTTGTGAATATCTTCTATATAAGAAATAGGAATTTGTGAATCTTTTTCTGAAGAGATAGTTTTAAGTCTGGACATGCTCATTGTCTGCAGTCTTCTTCACGGTACTAAAGCATCCACAACATCTTTTCCTTCCACGTAAGAGAAGCTGCTGCTTTATTGGACAAAGGACAAGAGAAAATGGCCTCAAGTTGCACCAGGGGAGGTTCACATTGGATATTAGGAAAAATTTTTACACTGAAAGGGTTATTAAGCATTGGAACAGGCTGTCCAGGGAAGTGGTTGAGGCACCATCCTTGGAGATTTTCAAAAGACGGGTTGACATGGTGCTTAGAGACATAGTTCAGTAATGTGGGGGAGGTTCTTTTGTATGGTTTTCTTTTTGGTTTTGTTTTTTTTTAAGCAGAGTTAGGTTGATGGTTGGACTAGGTGATCTTAAAGGTCCCTTCCTACCTAGACAACTCTATGATTGGCTCTTCAGGGCATGCTCTAGTGCCCAAGATTATTGGTTTGTGGTGGGGTGTTTTGTGTGGGGTTGTGGGTGTGGGGTTTAGTTGGTGGGTGCTTTTTTTGTGTGTTTTTTTCTGATTTTTGTGGGGTTTTTTTGGTTTGTTTTGGGTTGTGGGTGTGTTTTTGTATTTGTTTGGGTGGGGTTTTTTGGGTTTTTTTTTGGGGGGGTGTTTTTTTTTTGTGGCTGGACTTGATGATCTCAAAGGTCCCTCCCAACCACTAAGATTCTGTGATTCTGTGATGATTCTATGATTGCATTTTGGGATCTTGATTCTGATTTTTCCCATCTGCTGTTTATTTCAGGCTAAGTTTATTGCAAATGACTGACTGCTCCTCGTTAATAGTTACCTGAGTTTGCAAGTGGAAAGCTGTCTTTTCCTGCCTTGGACTGGCAGCAACTTTGGAGGAATCCACTTCTGAAAAGATGAAAACCTTGTGGTTGCCTTTGTCTTATTTCTAATGCAAAACATGTCTTGAAATTTTGCAGTCAGCCAAAAATCTTTTTCAGGCTTAAATATAGTTATTGTGCAAGTACAGGCTATCTGGAAATCCAGCATTTATTTTCCTTATGAGACCAGAGCAAGAGATAAAAGGGAAAGATTTAGGTCACGTAAAAGGGAAAATAAAGTGGCTGGTAACTTTTGTGTAGCTCACTCATGTGTCTCTTTCTGTGCTGCCCTTGTCCTTGGGTTCCTTGTGTTCCTTGTGTTTGTCTAGGAGGTGAACTGTAAAGTATAATCACAGTCATTTTCTTGATCTTCAGTCCTCTGGCAGATAACCGCAATTCTCTGGTGGTAATATTTTCTGTTCTTACAGATCTTTTTACAAAAGCTTCCATAAAAGTGATTATTCTGTTTGAGTCATAGCAGTAGGTTTCTTCTTGGGGGAAGGGGAATGAAATAACAGAAATCTGACTGTAATTATAAATCATTAGGTTAGCACTTGTGACAGTTTCCAGAGTGGAGGTGGAGCCTATATCTGGATGTGCCAAAGTCCTACTGGTGATGTAGGGTGGCTGTGGTCATTTGAAAAGTGTAGTGCCAGCTAGTCCTTGTAAGGAAAGCAGAACTCTTTCCCGCTTCACATCGAGCAGAGTCAGTCTTAGGTCCGTCCTAGCTTTGCCTTAGGTCTTTTCTGAGCCTTTTCCAGAAGCCTTGAAGTTGTAATTCTTCCAAACAAGCAAAAGCCCATGTTATCTTCAAGCTGTGGATTTCTTTGCTCAGCACGTAAATGCTTGGATCTTTTGGCTCACTTGTGCAGCATCAGAGATGGCTCCAGGCAGCAGGTTCACGCATGTCCTCTGCAAGTTTCTCTGTTGCGGCTCTGCGTTATACCTCAGTATTGCCCAGCAAGTTTTATGAATGAGTACGAGTTATTTGTGATCAGAAGTGCTAGTGTTAATCAAATACTAGCCAAAGATACTCTAACCACTGGGAAGCACCTTTCCATCTCATGCCCTTGATTTGAGTTATTCTATTCAGTTAATAAGTTTGGAAACAGAAGAAAAGCAACCATTCCAATAGCACAACACACTTGAGATGGGAGGAAAATTAATCTGCAGTTTAACAGACTGAGAAGAACTTACTGTAGTGCAAAATAAAGTTTGCAATATGATGAATTGCTTGTGTTGTGTGGAACGGGACATGAGATGAAAGTTCCAACACGATTTTCCTGAGAGAGTGGAGTTTGACTTGAGTTTATTTGATATCATCATCCAGCATCCCTCCTCTGCAGAGAGCATCATCAGACCCAGCACTTGTGTAACTGTTAAGTGGGGTGAGTTAGAAGGCATATGGATGTGTGGCTGGCTGGATGTAAATTTTTACATTGAAGTTTGTAGAAAGTCTATATCTATAAATCTAAATAGTTAAGGAATTTACTTAATGCATATGCTTGTTTGTGTGCATAGTCACCTCAGTTTTGTACATAAGGAGAAATTTGCTGATTTTGTTCAGTGACCTAGTTAGATTTCCCACCAACTTCACCACAACACATAATAGAAAAAGAAAATATCTTGGTTTCATTGAAGTCACTGATGACATTCCCACCAGTGTAGTAGGACAAGGACTTCTGCCTAGATCCTCAGGAGAGAGGATAAGACAGATTTCTATATTAATATATTTTTTCTCAAATGTTGAAAGTAAGTATCAGAGCTATATGTTGGTAAAATACTGGAAATACTAATGTATTTTCACATGTGAAATCATTATTTTTGATTCATAAAAGCTCCGAATTATTAGCATACAACAGCAGTCTTCACCTCGTGAGAACTGTTGTGCTGGTAGAAAAGGAAGGCATGTGGTCTCTCTGAAAGTAAGGCACCTCTTGGTAAATCTTCCTACGATCTGTACCAACAGAACAGCAAGTTTCCTTACTTGCTCCCAACCCTTCCCAAACATTTCTCTACAGTCATCTTAATTACATTCCTGTATTTCAAAGTTAAGCATTTTATCTCTGGCCTGAATTGGCATGGCGTCCAAGCCACTCATGGATAAAATAGAGGTGGAGGGAATGTATGTGCTAAAAGCTTGTGTAGGTTCAAATTAGCTGGACAGGCTCACAAAAGAAAAATCCAGTGTGGGCTGTTAAATATAACCAGACTGCTCTGTCTCAGGAAAGCTGTGTGTTGCTGACAGTCAGAAAACTACTCTGAGAAGGTATCACTATGTTCCTGCCCTGTTCTTATACTCTTTCTCCAGTAGGGAGATTGAGATTAAATGGATCTTTCGCCCTGTCTGTATGGATTTTCTTATATTCTTAGATTTTTATCTACTATACTATTCAGATCCCTGCTTAAAATCCACTTCAGATTTTTTTTTCTTCCTTCTTTTCATGTTCTTCTCATCTTATGCAACCCTTGTATGGATAATGTCATCTTTTATGACTCTAAAGCCTGATGTAAAACTATTATGCCAAAGTATTTTTTAATCTCAAAAATAGTTCAAGGTATCTGACAAACTGGGGAATAGCTACTGAAATGGAAATTACCTGTGGAGAGATTTGTTTATAAATTTAGGCTTCTCTGTTCTCTTGGGTGATTTGAATGATTCCAGCTTACACAGAGTTTGAGGGCTTCGATCACCAGGTAATGATGTGGTTAACAGAAGATTGGATTTCCTGTGAGAAGCAATTACCTTGATTGATAAGAAAATTTGAGAAAATTCGTTCAAGACTTAATGAGATTGACAAGGTCATGGTTGAGCCAAGCATCCACCTTGAATAGATAAGGTTATGTGTTTAGAAGAAGTAATCCAAAGACAATAAGCTCCTCAAAAAATGGATCATTTTTATCTATGCTGAGATGATGAATGAAAACATTAGACTTGTGCCTGTGACAGAGAGTCTGGGGTGTGAAGATCAGGAGAGATTCTTCATGAAGTCATTTATAGCACTAGTATTGCTCCTGTCCCTTTCTTATACCATTAAAAAGAATATAAAAATGACTTTCAGAATCTTTGTGGCCTCGAAAATCATCCCAGACCTTTATCTTACAACTCTGTGAGGTGTTTTGTCTGTCAAGAAAACTGGAGGTCGTAAGAGAAGGGATATCATTCCTGACTGCGAGCTCATCTCCTGCTATACACAGCAGGGTCCCTTAGGGCTGTCAGCAAAGCCAAAAAACGCTTTTTAAATTCATGAATCCTGGCTCTCTCTTAGCCTGGGTTAAAAAAAAAAAATAAAATATTGCTAAGGTAACTAAATAAGACATTAAAAGGAGACAAATAGATGGGAAAAGGAGATGATGTATTATTTCAAACATGCTAGGAGTCATTTCTGGAAAAATTCATTTACACACGTAGTTTCTATCTTGAAGTGATGCGGTGGATTTTGTTATTTTGTTTTCTGTTGCAAGTGATAAGAAGTGGACATGGGCAGTAGAAACAGTAACTAATACTTTTTAGTATACTTTAAATATGAGTGTTTGAACCCACATGAAAAATAAAACCTGTGCTTTAGCCTTATCCCAAATCTAACTATATGGTGTTCCTCTGCTTGTTTTTTTTATTGATGTATCATAAGTATTGGAACCAACTAAGTTAGAAGTTTCTAGCTATATCTCATCATAACTCCTGGCTCATTTTCACTATTTTTTTAATATTTACTTGTGTATAGTGATTCCAACATACAGTAGTCTTTTAAAGGCATGTGGCTTCCCCCTTGGAGTTAGTCTGGCTCCTCTTAAAAGGCAGAAAAATGTGGTTTTATTAGTTATGCAAGATCCTTACAAGCAGTGTACCATAAAAAGGCACTTGAAACTTACTTTGGAAGAGTTGTATCATTCTATTTCAGAAAAGTGTGTTCAAAAAAGCTTATATTTTCTTATATAATATTTTTTAAAGCATTTGTGTGTCATGGGAGTAAATACATGAATGGGAAAATAATTGAAAATGGAGTAAGAGTTGGACATATTCAGTGTTTAGTCTACGTTGGACTGTAGACACTTTTCTGTACACTTCATTCAGTTTTCATTTAATAGATCACCCCAGAATGCAAGGAAGGTAAATGTGCATTCATTTTTCTGTGGAGTTTGTGAATGCATGCACAGAAACCTGCAGCTCCTGATCCCCAGCAGGTAGACTAATCCTACTTTCACTGAGCCAATGCCAAGTACCTGCCCCTTCATTTTCTATTCATTTCACTGTTTTTACAATTACACTGAGTAAAAAGGATTGCCTGCTCACCACAGCAGGATTTCTGAATCATTTCTATAGAACCCCATTATGCTTTTACAGAACACCTTTAATTTCATCTCTAAATTCTGCAAAAATCTCCTAGAAAGCAAAAATCTCCTAAAGTATACCTTTTGCTGAGGCAGTGGTTCTATTTTCAGGTTTCAGTAAATAAAGTAGTGAAACTACTCGTGCTTTATAGAATTTGTTTATATTGTTATCAGTAACCCTGTGTGAAAACACACTTGAAATGCAATAGATGCAATGCCCTTAGTTTTGAAGGATCCTACTGCCCTCTTAATTTTATTAGGAAAATTAAATTATGAGTAGTTCTACAGTCAATGGACAGGATTCTAACCTAATGTAACAGCTTTTAATACCAGGGCATAAGACATAATGCAGATAGAAAATTTAAAATTATGTGGAGTTTTTTCTTGTGATGCAAATAACCCTTGTTTAACATTTACCTGTTGGTTTTGCATTTCTAATGGAAATGGTTTTTTTCAGCACTAAAAGTGAAGGGGTGTCCTCGTTGACAGCTAGGTTACTTTGGCAGAAGGAGATTTTTGAGAAGGAGATTCATGGGAGAGCAGTGTGTTGGGTAGAAGTAAAGGTACCATGCTTACAGGGTGGTTGCCTAGGCTTCCTGATGGATGCTGAAACTTCATTCTCGACTCAGTGGCCTTATGATTTCTCCTTTTGTTCGGTTTATGACTGTTGACCTCATTTTTCTTCCTTGTCTGTTTGTAGAAGCTGCACTCCTTTCTCTTACCCACACTGCTGTTCTGGTCAGCTTGGTTACAAAACCCAACAAATCTCTGTTTCTTCTATATGAAAACTCCCTAATTACAAATTGTTACAGACACAGAAACCTTTGATGCCTTAGCTGTGCTTCACCAATGATGAGCATGGGACATAACTATGGACATATAACAGGATCTTAAAGGCTTGATGTAGTGAGATTTCCAACATATTCTTAGTTGAGCTTAAAAGACTGTGATTCCCTTAGAGTTTTCTTCCTGAATTACCAAAATGGTGTTAATAATTATGTCTTGGGCTTCTTGCAGGGTGTCTGCAACAAGGGTAGAGTGCTTAACTATCCCGTACATCATGGTGTTTCCCTCCCCAGTGCAAATCTACTCAGAAGTTTAGTTCTTAACATAAAACGTTACTGAGACATCATGTATTGATGTTGTCATCCTTTAGGATTTGATTTTCCAATGCTAGCCAGCTTAAAATATTTCTTGCAGTTCACAGCTGAGATGGAGGTATTGAAGTCTTCCAAGAAGCATTCCTATGCTGTTGGGTCCTCTGGGGCTGTGGTTTCTGGTTATTTATTCTGTTGTGAGATTTTGACGCTGAAGGTGCCTAGAGCTTTAGATAAGCAAATTCATCAGACTGAGTCATGCATAACCACCAGCATTTTCTTGCTCAAATTTACAGGTATATTGAAGAGGTCATTCATTTTTATGCAGTAGGGGGTTGTGATTCCTGATGCATTCATTAGGGAGGGCATCTGGGGGGAAACAATCAGACAAGAGCAAGTCAATTTGTCTTCCTTTATTGATGGCAAAACCATGAATCTCCTTGAGCTGGAGATCTGCCTTGGATTGATGCCATGTTGAACATAAGCTCCCTGAGAAAAGCTTTATTCTTTTCTCAGGGTTGAAAGACAGTAATTTTGTGTTGTTCCTCTTATTGTATGGCCTTCCTCTGCAGAAGAGAAAAACAGGTTAAGTCAATGACAGATGTGAAGCGATCAGATCTCCAGAACTTTGTCACCTAGTCATTCAGCTTCATGTGATGCTAATTTAGAGATGACATAAAGCAAGAGACAGGTTGCATGCCAGCGAGTGGCTGCATTGATAAAGAGACTAGCAGCCTGTTGGGGAAATAATTAATAAAAGAACCACAGCAATAATAAGAAATCTGCCCTTCTGATCTATCTCAGTATGGTGAGGAACGTGCTTAACTTTTCACATATGGATAGCTTCTTGGAAGTAATTTCTTCACTGGAAGTGGATGAAAATATTCATGTACTGAAAATGTATATACGATTAGTTATGTTCTAGCTAAATATTTCCTCTTACCTCTGTATATGTCCTTGGGTGTCTTTCAAAACCTGTGACTCTTTATCCTGCTGTCTGGCAATTTGCACATACATAGAAAGGGTCATTTGTGTTTCTTGCTTTGTGAAGAAGAGGAGAGCCTGTAATGCTGCAATGAAAATACCAGTAGAGCAGAACATCCCCCCCTTCCCAAAGAGAAGAATTTAATTAGCATAAGTCCTCCTTCTTCTTGAGAGAAGAGAGATACAGCTCCCAGGCTTGGTTGGGTTGTTGTTTTTTTTTTGGGGGGGGGGAGGGGAGGGAGGACTTGAGAGATTTGTAAATTATTTTATCCAGCATGAAACAAAGAATATTCATAAAGCAGGAGGAAATTGCTTTGGATTGGGAATGGTTCATTCTAACAGACCAGACTGTCAAAGGGGAAGAAGACATTTTCCTCATGTGTTCATGTATGTTAAACAGTTCTGCAATAAGAATCCTTCCATCTCTCTCTCTCTTTTATGAGGTGGCTGATGCCAGAAGTTTAAGATGAGTAAAATCTTCTAAGACATCATTTTGGGGTGAGCTTGTGGAAGTCGCATGAAGTTTAACCAAGCCAAGTGGAGGGTCCTGCACCTGGGACATGGCAATACCAAGCACAAATACATGTTGGGCAGAGAATGGCTGGACAGCAGCTCTGAGAAAGAGGACCTGGGGGTGTTGGTGAATGTGCAATGTGCACTGGCAGCCCAGAGAGCCAACCACATCCTGGGCTCCATCAAGAGAAGTGTGGCCAGCGGGTCATGGGAGATGATTCTACCCCTCTACTCTGCTCTTGTGAGACCCCACCTGGAGCACTGTGTCCAGATCTGAAGTCCTCAGCACAGGAAGGACATGGTTCTGTTGGAACAGGTCCAGTGGAGAGCCACAAAGATGATCAGAGGGCTGGAGCACCTCTCCTATGAAGACAGGCTGAGAGAGAGCTGAGCTCGTTCAGCCTGGAGAAGAGAAGGCTCCAGGAAGACCTTATAACGGCCTTTCAAGGGAGCTACAGGAGAGCTGGGGAGGGACTCTTTGTCAGGAAGTATTTAGATTAGATATCAGAAAGAAATTCTTTCCAGTGAGGGTGGTGAGACGCTGGAACAGGTTGCCCACAGAAGCTGTGGCTGCCCCATCCCTGGAGGGGTTCAAGGACAGGCTAGATGGGGGTTTGAGCAAGCTGGTCTGGTGGGAGGTGTCCTCCCTGCCCATGGCAGGGCGGTTGGAACTGGATGATCTTTAAGGTCCCTTCCAATCCAAACCATTCTATGATTTTCAAGTTTGGTAGAGTTCCTGTTTTCTTGATCTTTCTCCTCCTCCATCAGTGTTTCTACCAGCTGTCAGCTACAATGTTCAGTTTGGTCTCCAACTAGTTTAAGTTTAGTTGGTTTGGGAGAGGGGAAGACAAGGGTTAATCAACTTGTATTTCTATTGCTTGTTTAACCTTTAAAATCAGAACATTATAGGCTGTGAGGGATTTGAAATGAAACTTCCATTCAGATTACCGTGACAGCTTCAACTTGACTTTGCTTTACAATGATTTAAAATCAAAAGAGTTTTCACTTTTTTGGAAATCATGCAGTGCCCTTTTTTAGCTTAAACCCCAGGGATAATTTTTCATTGCTCTTGATAGAAACTCTTTTGGCACTGTCAGCCTCGCTACGTTAGCATTCATCCAGGCTTTCTAGTTAATGTTTTCTTTACTATCAAGAACTGTTGCAATCCAGGTTAACCTTTTAGAGGGTTTGTCACAATGCACAGAGCAAGTAAACAGACATCAAACTAATCTCCTCAGTCTGGTGTGATGGGTTGTCAGTTGTCTGGGAATACCTATTGCCTGACATTACACTGTACAGTGTAATTCCATTCTTATTAAAAAAATTTATAGGCAAAGCCCTTGACACTGTATTTTAATTATCATAGTTGTAAAATAATCTGGGCAGGTCACTTTCCTCTATCTTTTCCACTGAGTATTTCTACAACCTGTTTTTGTAAAGTGAACCATTTAGCTGAAATAAAAATTGAGTTTAATATAGACAATTGTAGGAGCAGAGAAATTGTCATAACACATCAGAGCAATGGTTGGTCTGGAGTTGCTAAGGTGTCTTGCCTTTGACAGGAGCCAGGACCAGAAGCTTCAGAAAATGGTTTAAAACACCTGTAATGGATAATTGAACAGTAACATATCAGGGGATTAGGGGGCTAGGTTGTTCTGGCCAACCTCAAGCAGGTAGCAACTGCCTTATGTCCTGAAGTATGATGGCCAAAATCCTTTAAACACTGAAACAACACACCTACCTTGACTGCTTGTAGAAACTTACTGAGTCATTTAAATGCCACGTTTCTCATTTCAATGAGCATGTGAATTTATAGAATCATAAAATTGTTTGGGTTAGAAGGGACCTTAAAGATCATCCAGTTCCAACCCCCCTGCCATGGGACCAGCCTCCCACACCTCCCATCAGACCAGCTTGCTCAAAGCCCCATCCAGCCTGGCCTTGAACCCCTCCAGGGATGGGGCAGCCACAGCTTCTCTGGGCAACTTGTTCCATTGCATCACCACCCTCACAGGAAAGAATTTTTTCCTAATAACTAATCTAAATATCTCCTCTTTCAGTTAAAAACCATTACCCTTCATCTTATCACTGTACTCCCTCATAAAGAGTCCTTCCCCATCTTTCCTGTAGGCCTCCTTTAGATACAGAAAGGCTGCAATAAGGTCTTCCCAGAGCCTTCTCTTCTCCAGGATGAACAACCCCAACTCTCTCAGCCTGTCCTCGTAGGAGAGGTGCTCCAGCCCCCTGATCATCTTCATGGCCATCCACTAGACCTGTTCCAACAAGTCCATGTCCTTCCTGTGTTGAGGACTCAAGAGCTGAATGCAGTATTCCAGGTGGGGTCTCACAAGAGCAGAGCAGAGTAGAGGGGTAGAATCACCTCCCTTGACCTGCTGGCCACGCTTTTTTTGATGCAGCCCACAATGCAGTTGGCTTTCTGGGCTGCCAGTGCACATTGCTGGCTCATGTTGAGCTTTTCATCCACCAACACCCCCAGTCCCCTCTCCTCAGGGCTGCTCTCAATCCATTCTCCTTCCCAGCCTGTATTGGTGTTTGGGATTGCTGTCACCCAGGTGCAGGACCTTGCACTTCTCTGAAGCTTCATTTTTCCCACCATTGTACTTTCTGATGTATTTACCCTGTACAACTCTTCCCAGCCCGTCTGTCTCCATGTAGGGAGTTTATGCTCATTTGAATAAGAATCCTCTGTCTTGCAGCTTCCTGCAGATGCTTTTGAGCCCTTGACAAGTCTCTCCGGTGCCACAGCAGAAAGGCACTCTCATCCATCCTCGATGCTGTAGATCCTGTCAGCAACAGCAGCATGTGCTGCCAGGATACTACAGAGCATAAATCTGTTGGCAGTGACAGCTCTTCCACGGCCTCTCCAATCTGCAGCTATCAGAAACACAGCTCTGGACAATGGCCATTCTTTTATTTAATATTTGGCTGGCTGGGTTGATTCCTATCTACCTAGAAGCAGTAGTAGTTCTAAACTGCCTGGAAAACCTCCCTCTCTCCCAGTGTGGACATGAAATTTCAAACATCGTCTTTAAAAGAGAAGTTGGATTGTATTTTTGAAGTGTCCTTACAGAGAAGTATGCAGTGCCTGATGGGTCTCTATTGTGGTTTCTAAATGAATATACATCGAGGACACCTGGGCAAATTTGTGTAGGATCCCGTCTGTGTTTCAGACGCATAAGTTAACAGGAATTTTGCATCAAAAGGACCATGAGATGAGAACTGTGAACAAACCTGCCTTCCAGTGATGTTTTTCCCAAGTATTCTGCAGCCAGCTTTATGCTCAGATACCAGGTTGCTTAAATGAATGAGAATATGCACTAGTTTGATCTCCCTTTTTTTTTTTTTGTCTCCGCCCCTACTTCTGGCAGGTATAAGGAGTATCTCATGGCAAAGCGCTAGCCGTGCAGCAATAGTTTACCTTTTTTTCCTCTCAGGAGAAAAACCTTGGCTTTCCGTTTCATGTCTTCGAGGTTCCAGACAAGCTGAAAGGCATATGAGAGAGAGGGATTGGAGCTTGATTCTCCTTCTTACACTGGTGCTACGCTAGTTTGACACTGCTGAAAATCAGCAGTACAGCAATATAAGAGCTGAACATATCTGTGTGGGATGGGCTGACATATTTTCATCCCTGAAACCCTGAGATGAGGTTCTAAGCTCAGGGATCTTTCTGGTACAATACAAGACCTCATTGCCCTCTACAGCTCCCTGAAAGGAAGGTGTAGAGAAGTGGGGGTTGGCCTCTTCTCCCAAGGGAATAATGACAGGAGCAGAGGAAATGGTCTGAAGTTGGGGCAGGGGGGGTTTAGATTAGATCTCAGGAAGAGTGACTTTCCTGAGAGGGTGGTCAGGCCCTGGAACAGCCTGCCCAGGGAGGTGGTGGAGTCACCATCCCTGGAGGGATTTAAGAAACGAGTAGAGGTGGCACTTGAAGGCATGCTATATTGCCCAAGATTGTGGGGGTCTTTTGTGTGTGTGTGTCATTGGACTCGATGATCTCAGAGGTCCCTTCCAACCATGACATTTCTGTGATCTTGTCACAGTGCCATGGGACTAGATCTTGAAACCAAGGATCCACTCCCCTCCCCCCCCCGAAGATGGACTCAGAATGAGCACTGTTAAATAAATTTGGTACTAGAATAGATTAAATACAAATATTGACTTTTTTTTGGTTTTAACCATCATATTAGTCCAAGAGGATAACTGCCTAAATAAAAGCTGAGCTCTGTCGCATTAATTATGTTTTATGCTGGTGATATTAAAAGAATGACCCTCTTAAATCTGATCTTAATAGAAATCCCCTGATGTTTTTAATGATTTCTTTATTAGGGTTCTTATCCTGCCATAAGATGCTTTTGTTTCTCAGTAATTACTCATGGTTAAAATAACATGTTATGTAAATGCTGTAGTAAAGCTGTAGATTGAGCTTCTTTAAGGCAACATTTATAGCTGTGCTGTCTTTCCTCCCTCACACCCACTTTGTTCATTTTGTGCTCTTTCCAGGGTCAAGCATATCTCAGTACAGAAACTGTTTACAGCTTAGAGGTGGTTTTTTTCGTAGTAAGTGTTACCACCCTAATTTTTCTTTGAAAACTAATAGCCTAATGTCATTCAAGGAAAGGTCTGCTGCAACTGATGGCAGGATTTCCTGCAATGTCAGTAATTCACTTTTGTGCACTGTACTTGACCCTAAAGTGCTGATTTTATCCTTCCATCATAAACAGTCGAAAATATTTTTACTTGCATTGTTTACTTGAGAAGGGGGAGGAAACATGCCCAGCTTTCTTCATCTTTGCTTTCGAATGCTTCTTTTCTTTTTTGATGAAAAGTTTGGCATTCTTTGGTTTCTATTCCAAAGCATGTTTCTTTAAACCGTCATGCATTTTCTGCATTTAGCAGACTGGAAATTAAAGGATTGAGAAATTCTAATATTCAGAGACAGATTAACATTTACGTTTACAATGGAAAGAGAATCTGTTTATTATGTTGAATAAAGTGGAGATTTAACCAGCCAACCAGCAAAGCCACCTTTGCTGACACTTGACCTGTCAGTGAAGTTCAGTCCTGTATGTGCTTCTCTTCCCCATTCTGCTTGCAGAAATGCTCAGAGCAATCATCAACTGCTGAGTCAGTTGAGTTCTGTTGATTTATTAAAAAAATAAAACCAAAACCAGCCAACCAAAAAACAAACAACAACAAAAAAATCCAAGCCATTTTGCAGCTTGCTCTGGTTTTTTTTGACCATCTTCCAAGTTGATTCTTGGGTGCAAGAAATCTGGATCTGCCATCTTAGCTTCAACTTGATTGACCAAGATAACCTTCTATGAAGGGAGAAAAAAGCAGAGGGAGAGCAGCCCTACAGTCTCCCAGCACATCTGTTTGCACCTATGCAGTTGCTTGGTGTCCTGGACGAAGACTTAATTGAAGTGAACAGAGGCTTTACCCTGTCACAAACTGACATTACCTCAAAGTCAGGCTGTTTCTCTGAAGTTTGCCATGCCCCCACACACCCTCCCAGGTTCTAGTTTGCTGGGCTGATATCAAAGGCAGTTCCCACCAAAATTGCTTGTAATGAAAATAGGTTGAAAAGTGCAAACTGGATCTTTACTGTTTACAATAATGGCTCTTCCCTATGAAATTATCAAATTTTACAAAGCAGGTGATTCATATCAAGAGCATTCTTAACAGCCACTAAGAAACAGATCTATTCCTCAAAAGAAATCTGCCTTTTTATTAAGTAGTAGTCGTCAGGAAAGCTAGCTTCAATGCAGATCATTGCCTGCTACTATCTTGTGCCCATCACAGATGGCAGGAGGGACATTTGGGACCATTAATAACAGAAGCTGTCAGCAATTCTTTTAATGATAGAACCGTGCTGCCGCCTTTAAACAGAAAATAACATGATTTGTGTAGCAAAAACTATTGCTCAGTGATAGGGACGTCATCATCTGTCATCCCTCTTTTCTTTCTAAGGGAGCTATTCAGGAAACTGGCACTGCTTTACCAGTTGCACTTTTAACTTCAACCACAATGCAAAGCCAGCGTTTGTTTTTCCTGGGACTGATTGGTTCTTCTGAAATACATATAAGCTACATGTGTGCGTTCAGTCAGTGGAATCCACCATTAGATATTTGTAATTTTTGCCCAAAGATGCTTCTGAATCTACTCGGTCTAATTCAGCTGTGCTCTGAGGGATTTCAAAGTCCTTAGTTGATGCTGGCTTTGTTTCATATTGTTTCCTTTTATTTCAGTTTATTTTTTCTAGCATGTTTACTTTTCCTCTTGACATAATATTTTCTTGATTCATATTCCTTAATCTTATATCATTTTCCTCTTATTTATATTCATCTCTGTTTTCTTTTTATTTGTTCTCATTTTTTTCCTCCTCTTATTTTGCCTTAGTTAAATTCCTCCACTTTTTCTCTGTTTTTCATCCGTTGCAGGATACCAGCCACTCTCTTTGCTGTGATCAAATAACATAATCGTGCTTCCTCTGACACAAAGGAGATAACCCCTTTGTGCGTGTCCCTTTCTTGCTAAGCGATACAGACAACTCTCAAGTGATGACAAAAGCCAGCTAAGCGGTGATGAAATATAAACAGTTTTTGGCACGCTGCTGAAATCTGGCATTGAAGAGAGGTGGTGCTATTTTGATTGATTCGCTGGTGGGATCCAAGGGGAGGGATGAAGCTGTCTAAGTGTTAAGAGTCTTTACTGGTAGCACAGATGACAGCCTTAAGACAAGCCCTAAGGGGTATGTCTTTGAAATTTAATAACGTAGGAAGAAAAATATTCCACACTTCACTAGCAAATCTAATGCTGCACAGTAAAACCATTATGAAGCTCTTTTTTTATTTTTTTAATTTTTTTTTTTGAGAAAAAAGAAAAGAGATGGTTTACAAAAGTTGATTAAGAATGTGGTTTCCACACTGCTTCATTTTAGAAAATCATGCTGATGGCTGATGTATGTTTTCCGGGATGTTATAACTTTTGAAGTGTATTAATTTTCCCTGCTGGTGAAAATGTTTTTCAAGAAGACTGTGGGAGGAGGAAAGGGGCCTGACATCCTTATTATGCTGTCACATAAAGTCTACTTCTTCAGTCTCTTCAAGGTCTTCTCTCTGGAAGAGTGACAGACTAATAGGTCCTATTCTTAAATTCTAAGTATCCTTGATAGTGCACCAAGCAATTTATCTTTAAAATAAAAAGTGAAAAAAGTTCAGCAGTTGCAGAAAGTCACTGGGAGATATCTGAATAAAATTGAATTTCTCCTATCTTGCAAAAATATAAACACAGAGTATTGACACGCTTGTCTCTGAGTGCACCAGATGTAATTACCAACTTAGTATAAATTTCGTTCCCATCACAGGATCTTGAGTCAGGAATATCATATGCTCCCAAGCCTGTAAGCCACTGCAGTGTTTCCAACGGGAAATACTGATTTTTGATGACATGATCCACTGTGGCGTGAAATAAGATCGTGTTGTTACATGTATTTGGGTGAAGCACAAATAAGATTTAATAACATAGAAATAAATCAAATACAGAGCATCTACTTATTCTCCATCAGATCCCTAAGATCAGAAATCTGGAGCTTAGCAGTAGCGGGAAGAGAGAGACGTGACTTTCAGGACTTGATGATGCTGGTATTTTGCCTCTGATGTCATAATTTGTGAATCCAGTTGTAGGTTTCTAGCCGTGAGAATGCAGTAAAATATTCCAGGCCTGCATTTCAAAGAGTAATAAATAAGCTGCATCAGCATGTAAGAAGCAAAAGCTTTGATAGTGCATGGAATTTGCCTAAACAGTTCAGGTAGTCAGTGAATTACCTGTTCCTGCTAAATGAGTAACTCTTACTTAAAAACATCCAGATTGGCCCCAGACTGTGCAAACTAGGCAATATAAATGCAGCTCGTAAAGCTCAGCCACAGACAAACAAGATGAGCAAAAAAAGCCCTGTTGATTTTGAAGTAAATCGGATGTATTCACAAGATTGTCTTAGTTTTGGTTTGTCTTGAAATTGCAGAATAGGTGGGAGGGAAATGGGAATGCTGGATCGTGAAGTGGTGGCAGGAACATACGGGCAAACCAATTCGTGGTTCATCTCGGGATATCATTGAGCTTACTTGGGAAGCTGTTTTTCCTAATTCTTTCCTGATTCTGCTTAGCTACTTTTCTAGTGACTGGTATCAATGAGCAAAAATTCAGTTTCTTGTTCCCGTCTAGAAATCTAGCAACTGTCTCTGGAGGAAGCCCAGTTCACCCCACTGGTCCCCATAGGTGATCCTGAGTGACTGTCAGTTTGGATCTTTCCTCTTTCTTTGCAACACGCTCCAGCTATGAATAGAGCTATCTCTAGTTTATCTTTGCTCCCTGAACTAACTGATATGCTCTCCAAAACCTCCATATTAGCCAGGTAATGGCTTTGAATTCTGGGAGAACCAGTGGACTCAGAACACACATGTACGTAGGTGTCTTCTTGAAGATTTTTTTTCCTCACGTTGCCTTTCTCGTACAGCCATTGGAAGGTAATTCCTGTTAGCTGCACAGCCCTCTGCAGCACTCTGTGCCTCACACCTACCTCTAGTTGCCATTCCAGCTTATTTTAACCCACATAAAAATGCTAATTCAGACATACTCTTTCATTGCTTATTCACTTTTTTTTTTTAACATCCTTTGGTGTCAACAGTGTTCATAGACACAATGTCATGGGGCATTCATCAAGAAAAAGTTACCTTCTGATTTATTCCACTGTGGGATTTCTCCTATCCCATCCCTGGCACCGTTGTTGCTGTTTAGAGCCTAGCTCCTATGCAGCCTCAACTCACTTAACCATAGTTGGTTTTTTTTAACATTGCCTGTATTTTGTTCTTTCACAAGTGATCTCTTGCTTAACTCAATACCTTTCTTTATGCTTAAAGCCTGTAGGCTCCAAACAGAAGTTTCCTCTTCTGCTAGCAGCTTATTCCTTTTATATGATACTATACACTTAAAAGTAATTTACCAATCCAGACAAAATCAGGTTAATTTGAAAAGGTTTCAGGTTTCTGTGCTTGCCTTTACCATAAAATCACAGTGTACTGAAGTTTAAGAAACAATCATTAGTATATATCAAGAAATCTCTACTCAGAGTTGATTTCTTGTAATTATTGTCATACTTCAAACTTAGGCCAGGCTTTTAAACAATGAAGAGTCAGCTCTCTGATAAATCTGACTTTGAAACAAGGAAACTTCTCTTCTTTCCATAGGGCAGATCAGTGAGATAGAGCTAATATCAATAAATAATATAAAGCTATCGAGGCCACATTCTGTTTTCAGACCACTCAAAGCTTGAAGATATCAAAAAGGGGACGTTGTTTGACCCAACTAAGATACAGGTGAAGAATTTCAGTGCTTGAGCATGTCTGGATTTATAATACGCTCCAAGAGGCAACGAATATAAGACTGGGGAATTCTACTTCCCTGTTTGCAAGCTTTTCATCCTTGCCATATATAATAATATTCTTTTTCATTAAATAATAATTAATGTAAATACAGTACAAGTTACTAATGAAACTAAGGTTGAAATACAGGATTGAAATACAGTTGTGCAGGAGACAAATGGGTACACGACTTGCAGATACGGGCGATGGATGATGCTAACTGTTTGTAATAAGCCCGTGCCTTTCGCAGGAATTCAAGTCTTACTCCACGAGTCCCACTGAGGCAGGTGATGTGATGAGAACCGATTCGCGTAGCACTAAGAGAATATCAAAAGGAGATTTTTTGACATGATTTAATGTTCTGAGAAACAGGTTCAGGTCCTAATCCAGAATTTGCTATTGATGACTTCCGTTCATTCAGATCCACTACTGAACAGTTTTCACTGACTCAAGTATTTGAATTACGGATATTTAGGTACTAAGGGAAAATCTGATTTTAATTTTTAAGCAGAATCTCGCTTTAGCATCCAAAACAATGGAGTTCTTTCTGTGTGGGTTCACCCTCCATATTTCTTTAATTTAGAGAGGATTCTAAATTTCTGTCTAAAACTTTAGACTTAATGATTCCAGATTTCCTGAAAAGTGTCAGTGTATCTCATACAGGCCAGAAGACACCTGCAGAAGCTATACTGGTGTTTTGCACAGGATGGCTTGATTTCTGGGTCTCCTTCCAGTATCTCAGTGTCTAAATTCGGCTAAAAGGGCATCTGAAAAGCCTTTCGCAATATTAATGCTGCACATAAACAATTACCTACCACAATACCACATCTGAAAATGAAGGGAAGAGTATTTGCATGCTAACAAGTGCTGTGGTTGGTGTTCACAACTTTGGTATCCAACAACTTTGTGAATTTCATTAGCAAATTAAATCCTATTGCATTAAATAATTAAGTGGATTAGGTAATTGTTGTTCAGTTGTTGCCCAGTTGTTGCCCCACTTGTTCAGTCACCTCCACGTGAATGTGTTCTAATGAAGTCCTGCATCTGTTATGTTTCTGGGATGTGCTGCTGATTCTAAGTTAATGCACTCTTGCCATAATTGCTTTTTAATACACTAGATTAAAAGATTATCTTTAAATTAAACTGTATTTACAACAACAGAAAGAATCACATGAATTATATGTTAATCAGCAGATTCCAAGATTTAAATGATTTTCTAATTCTAGTTATTACGATTACTCAATGTCTTTAGGACCTCATATTTAATCAGCAATTTTACTCATGATTTATTGTGGTGCAAAACCAAAATTGTAAGGAATAAAATATTCCACCAGTACAAGTAGGGATAGGGAAACAGATCATATCAAACTATTTCTAGTCATTATCATCTGTCTGTGGGAATTCTTGTCCTTGTTATGCCAGACATATTAGCTCACGAACAGCTGCAGTAAATACAGAAACTAGATTTTTTCCTAGGACTGGATCCTTTTTTCAACTTCTCTTTCTTTGCTAAATGATTACTAGCTGTGAAGTACTGGTCTGTATGTTGTTTGTTGTTTACAGACAGGCCAGCAGTACACCTTTCAGAGAAAGCATCGCTTGTGCAATGAAATTAGGGCGGTTCTTTCTTAGTGCACCAGGGGTATTAACCAGAAATATAACTGAGAGTTGGGTGCCAAACCAAAATAACTTTCAGCAGAGACTGAGACTTCAGTGCCCTAAGTCATTCTGAAAGTTTAAGTTTAAACTTAAGTTTAAGTTTACCCTGGTAATTAGGATGGAGTGAAGGTAAAAGAGGTGGTGGAATGGTCATTGCCTATAGAGCTGTGTTCATGATGTTCAGGTAAAACAAGAATAAATAAGTTGATACAATAGAAGAGGCTTTTTTCCTCTCTCTCCTATCGTCTTGATTTAGTGCTGACACATTTCTACGTGTTAAGCCATGTACAGTGTCTGCCCCTATTCAGACTTCTGAATTTGCAGTTAAGTCTCATGGAAGGCTGTTTTCTCAACAGCCATTACCAGAAGCACGAAGAACGTTAAAGAGCAGGTGCCTTTGCTGAAGCAGAAGGAACTCTGCTGAACAGCTTTCTGATTGAGGAAATTTGACATGAGTGTCTTCGATTGATCTTATTCATGTCTTCTGTGTCTTTGAAGAAAGCGTTGGTTAGTTGAGTCGTGGAACTTGTCGATGTAAAGACTTCTGGGTGAATCAGACAAATGAGATATTGAAAGCTAAACAGATGGAAAGGAGGAAGCTGAAAAAAATAAAACCTAAATGAATGACATGTCTTTGAAGAAAGAAATTTGAACTGGTGTAGTTGAGGAGTGGAGAGTGGTATGGTGAGAACAGGTAATAGTGACTATCCCAGGAGCAGAGTTTTGTTGCGTGGAAGACAGCACAAGAGAGTAGCACATCTTGGGGAGGGTGTTGTGAGAAAGAGCTGAAGGCGATTCACTGGAGATGTCATGGAAGAAGTGATGAAATTGCATGTGGCTGGGATGTTTCGATGGAAGGAATTGCAGCCAATGTTCAGGCTCTTGACCTATTTATTGCCTATATAGAATAAGGGAGTCTGGAGACGGCTCCCTTATAAGCTATGTGGGTTACAACAAGATTGAGGCAGACCAGGAGCCTGGGTTGGATAGAGTTTTCATGGTGAATTTTCATATTTCATCTCAGCTCTGCTTTAAACATACTCCTTGATTTTTATAAGCAGAAATAAGAACAAAGGAACAAACCCTTTAAAATCCAGCTTATCAGGCCAGATTTCAGTGGTAGTGATACTGGCATCTGCTGCTGCATTTATATCTGAAGTTAAAATCTTGGCCCTTAGCCTGTGAGCAGCAGTTTATGACCATTCTGGATACAGTTCAGAGCTATGCTAAGTGGTTTCATTTGAAAGACATTTTTCAATTACAGAAAAACAATTTTGGGAAAAGGTTCCGTTCAAAAGTACTTGTTGAAATTCCATTTCTGCAGCCTGGCATGGTTGCTTTGGTTATGTTGCTAAAGCTCTTGTGAAGCTATATTAATGCCCTGGCCAAATGTGTTAATACTGCATAAGGAAAACAGGAGCTGAATCTGAATCAAACCTTTGGAGATGTATATGGGATTCCGAGAGTTTGGATATGAAACTGGAGGCTGGTTTTTACCTTCAGTAATTGCTGCAATATAAACCTCAACCCTGAGCATCTCAAGCTTTTGAGAAAATCTAGAACCAAATTTGAACCCTGACTTAAAACAAATGTAATTTAAGGAAGCTAAATGAATTTGCAGCTTTAACTCAAAGGCAGATCTGAAGGCTCACAGCAAGAAGAAAGAATAGACACAATAAAAGTGCCATCTAATGGAAACGTCAAATAAATTTATTAAAAGTTAATAACAAATATTAACTGCCTTACAGAATCATCTAGTCACCTGGAGAATCCAGATGAAAGAGATCTGCATTCCTGGAAATGGACTCACGGGACTGCAATGGAGTATTTAAAACAAAAACTCTCCCAACGTGGAAGAACACAACCTAACCCATAGTTTCCTTGTACAGAAAACAAGTCACTTGAATTCTGCCCTAAGATCAGACTTTCCTGTTTACCAGAGGACGATGTTTAGAGGACTTGTGTATAAATGAAATAAAAGGCCAGTGGCTGGTGGTTTCTTTGGCTAGACATGGCTGATCACTCTGTCCCAGTTAGACTCTGAACAGTCTAAGCTTTTCTTGGAGCAGTACCTAGCTCTGTGTGCTGTCCCAAAACCCCAGGTGCTGCAAGAATAAGACTTTAGCTTTGACAATGCAAATTGGGCATTGTAATAGCTCCGGTTCCACACAGGACTATGTCAGTACAGTACTAACAAGCTACTTCTTAATTTAGAACAATATAGAAGACATTTTAAACAGCATTTAAAATTTGCGTGGAGCAGTGGAATTTATAAGTGATTTTCTGTGTGATCATTTTTTGTCCTGTCAGAATACTCATTTAGGTGATTTAGTCATCCATAAGGTTACAGAGGCCCAGCTGCATTAATGTGCTGGTTAGAAAGCTAAAGGAAAAAGTTGTTTTTAGAAATCATCAAAAGAACACGTAGCTCACAAAAAAAAATGCAAACTGACAGTCCAAGTGGGAAACGTGTCAGAAAAAGAGTAGGTTTTGTATGGAGGCTGGAAGAGGGGAAAGGATATGTTTTAGCCTGATGAATGGAATGAAGGGTGCGTAGCTAGAAACAATGGCTCACAATGGGACCAGTTTAAGCATAGGTGAGAAGATAAAGAATAAGGAGTGTGAAGCAAAGAACTGGACTGATGTTAGAAAATGAAGGAGGCCATGGAAGAACCAAGAAAGATACACTGAAAACACCACCTGCAGGTAGATATAGAGCTTAGTACAAGAAGAAGGAAAAATATCAGTGGAGGAGAAAAGGAGCTATTACAGCACAGCGTACATTTTCAAAGAAAGGGAGAAAGTGAGGTACTCACCAGGACCTTTTTTGGGTAAACTTGAAGGAGACAGGAAGGTTGCAGGAAATTACATAATTAGATACGGAAAGATATACCTTGGGACTTGCATTCTATTCGTCTAAGATCTTATGAGCAAGAATTACCTCCTACAACTGTAGGTTTGCCGGAATATAAAAGTAGAAAAAGCAATGAGAAAAGATAATACCGTGGTGAAGAAAGAGAGGTCTCCCTCTTTTGGAGACCATGGCAGTCTAAATATTAGCTGAAGTCATCCGGCAAATGAAAGGTGGATGTCTCTATTTGACAGGGTTGCTTTGGAAACCTGGATTTAAATGAAAATAATTTAAACTACCCATGCTTATGCAATTCTAGGAAAGGGATGGATTGAATTTAAAAAGCCCTACCTCCATCATTTTATAGTGTAACTGTCTCTGTGAGCACAGGAAAGAGCAACGAACATCTCGAAGCAATCAGTAGTATTGCAAATGGCAAGTTCAAGGAAAAGGAACACAGTTCAAGGCACATTTTATATCTTAACCTGATATATTGAGAGACTACTTGGGTCTAGTAGGACATTTCCAGTTTGGAAACTGTTACATGTCATGGACTAAGGCTTGAAAGAGCCATCAGTTTGCAGGCTCTGAGACAAACTCATTCAGGCTTGACCTATGCTGGCTTCTTGGGCAAGGGACAAATAATCCATAAAAAACTAAAACCACTTTTTGGCTGTGAATAAAAGCAGTAACATACCAGTCAGTCCAGGACAATGAGTAATAAACAATTCATGTATTTCAGACACTTAAAGCATAGGAAAGGCCACAAAACAGGCAAAAGCATTAACCCCGCTTAAAACCTTGGCAGGGAGCACTGCAAAGAGCTGCACTTGAAGTATCATAAATCTGCAAAATGTCTAATGTATCCTACTATGAGCTTTTTTTTTTGTAAGTATCACTTAGCTGTATTATTACAAGATATTTTGTGTATACCTGACACAATAAGAACTATATTAACTTAGGATTCCTTTTCAACACTCTCTAGCTACGTCCCATTACCTCATCATAGATTTTTATTGGATGCTAGCCAGCGATTCAGTATTAGTGTCATAAATGCCGTTTTGACATACGACATTTGTTATACTCGACAGCAGCATTCATTACTGTAAGCAATAGCAGCCAGACTGCATTTCCTTATAGTCGTTAGCCGTTCCTTGATGAGAGGTGAGAGTAATTTGGCAGCTGGTGAGAGCGGAGCGGCCCAAGGAAGTGACACTGTGTATTATCTCTTGTGGTTCCATTGATGCCTTGTGTGCCTATGTAGCCAGGAGATCTGCTGTTGATGTAACAGCAGTGAACACTTTTGTTATTATTTATGGCTTTTAAAATAATGCCTGGAGGCTCCACTGGGCAAGCTGTAAAGTGGTTCCTTCCACTAGAACTTCCTAGTAGTTCCTCCACTAGTCAATCTAAGGAGATAAACTGAACAAAGTAGTAATTTCACTTTCTGTTGCAGATGGGAAGCTGAGGCACAGGGAAATTAAATGACACGTACTGATCTACAAACTTGTCCAGCCTCTGCCTTAGCCACAAGTCTGTTCGTTCTCCACTAATGTTTTGGCGGGGTGTTTGTGGATTTGCACCTATAAAAGTTATTAGGTTCCTGCAGCAAATGTTCTTTGGTAATTAAAGTACTAAAGGCCTAGGGGTTTGGGGGTTTTTTTTCCCTTCTTCTCTGTGAATAGAAACCTTTGGAGCACCAATACAGACACTTAAAGCTACATAAACATCCACCTGTGGTTTCTGGCCACCTACCTGACTCATACTACCTGAAAATATGTATCTTAGTTCTTACAACTGGGGTTTCCTAACTCCTTTGACTGTGTGGCTTCTGTGGAGCTGTGTGACACTGTGAGATTAATTTGACCCCTAGTAATAGCAGAGACTGCCACATTACAGGTGGCAATAAAATTATTTTTACCAGCTTTTAATTTGTTTTTGTTTTGTTGTTTGTTTGTTTGTTTTTTACAGAGTGGAATGCTAAAGATTCAAAAAGGCCTATCCTGGGATAATCATTAGCTCAGGAACTAGTTACTGCAGCTGCACTGGGGGGACGAGAGGAGAGCAGGAGCAGGAATCCAGATACCCTTCTATTTGTGCAGTAAGTACTATAAACAGTTAAAGGCTGTTAACTGTTGTGGTCTGATTTACTCTTGTTCTTCCCTCGGTTTCATGTCAATATTGAATCAAAGCAGTTTTGAATTAGAGAAAACTTACTGCCTGCCCAGCTCATCTGCTACATTAGTATAGCTAATACTATACATAATACTAATATTAGTATTAGAAAAAATGGTCTGGGTGTATAGGGCTTGTTTTAAGCAGTTGAGTTTCACCTACGCTTGTCACTGAATAACTGTTACTCCTACTACAGTTCCCCTCTCAGGGAAAAAAAAAAAATCACAGAAGAAAGTTTAAGAAAAAAACTATATAAGGCTTCATTTGCCAAATATAACTCCATGGGTAAGCAAGCCAGCTCACCTCTGCGATAGATTTATGCCAGGAGCATTTTCTAGCATGGGACTCCAAGGGCATAAAAGTCAGGATTTCATAGTAGTATGAGGCTAATGATTAAAGTATGTGTGATGGTAGTCACAGTAACAGCACTGAACAGGGAAGCACCCGCCTCTCTCTTAGGTGTTCTGACAGCCTGATATTAAAGACCTGCAAGTGTCAGAAGATGTAGGAAATCAGCTGGCCTCTTTGACAGATTTTACAGCGTAGCGTTTGTGCTGTCAAGGCAGTGAATATGACAACCCTGAGAAATGACAGTAATAGGAATGTTTGGGTAAGGGAAGAAGCCTAATAGAGATGCCGCTGTTGACAATAACATGCTTATGTTAAAAGTGGACTCTTTGTTTGAGCTTTTACTTAGAGAAGATTTTTTTTTTTTTAGCCCTGTTTTTCTGTTTTGTTTTCAGAGTCTTCCTGTGTGTCTGTCTATTGTAACTACCATGGTAAAATACTATTTAGTTGTAATGCGGATGAAAAATACAAGTCATTCTGTTATACTCTGTTTCACTTAAATTATTACGATAGTGTAGGCAACAGCTGAAGGCTGCACTGATTAGTATTAAAAATCACCATTTTTTTTAATCCTGAAAAATTCATAACCAGAGAAAAGAAACCAACTTAAGAGTTGGGAGAGCTGAAGTTTGAGGAGATTAAGGATGGCATTGAACCCATCTATCTGGCTACCTAAATTTGAGGTAATTTGCTCAAGCTACTCATGGGGCTACCTCTGGAGTAAATGGAGAGTGAGGACCTGCAGAACACATTTTATTCTATTCAGATCTTTCGCAGTCACCATGGAAAATGCCCAGGCAGCTGCTATAGGCTGGGCACAGAAAAGTCAGGAGGGTAACCTCAGGCTAAGCTGGAGGCATACACAGCACAAACCAGGCTCGGCTTTCACAGCTGCCACCCCTGCATCAGCCTTCCTCTCCAGGGAGCATTGTGTAGGGAAGCATTTTGCTTAACAAAAAAAAAACAGAATTCACATCCATTAGGTTATTCTCTAAGCGTGAAATAATAATGATAACAAGAAGTTAGCTTTAAGGACAAAACAGAGGTGTTTCCTGATCTTATTTGCTTAGAAAAGACTGATGAGTGCAAGAAACGTTAGGAGTCAACAGTGTTTACCTAGAGCTTCTGCTCTGATCTGGGCTCATAAGGACACCAAACTTGTCTTTAAGGAGCATGTCCAGAGATAAAACATTTAGGCAGAACATTGTGACATAAAGCAAGATAAATATTTTTCCACTAAAGTGCTTGTTCTCTGAAGTAATAGATTTCATGACTCCTGCTTGGACTCTGAAAGTAAACTGAAGTTTGCCTTCCAGGTCTGCCGAACCACGGGCAAACCCTTTTGTCTGAGCCCACCTTCATCCCAGGCTTTGACCACCTGCAGTGGTTATTAGCTGTGGTGTAAGAGCTGGCTCTTGGGGTCAAGAGATTTGTATTAATAAGGAAGCGCTAATTACAGTCCATTTTGATAAGCTCAAAAATACAGCAGAGACAAGTCCATTATCTCAGAGTTATTAGGGCTCCAAGACGCTGACAGCGCACATGATCTGCTTTGCTACCAAATGCTACCAAATTACGGTTTATTGCCACAGCATGAGAGTCGCCCCAAATGATGATGACAGGTTTAATAGAGGTCACTGCCTAAGTCTGACTTCCGATGGTATTTAGGCACCTGGAGGTGCATACAGGTGCCTTATTCCGTTTTCAGCAGCTCTGCTATCAACAGGGCTGCCAGCAGCACAAATCAGGTGATTTCTTTGGAAAATTCCTTTGAGGTGCCCGTTTGCAAGTTTTGAGTGGGATTTAATCCCACCCTGCCTCAGCTGTCTGAAAAGGAGCTCTGTCGAGTCCCTCGGTGCACAGGGCCTGCAATAGCTTGCCAAAAGAGGCAGGGCGAGTTCCTCTGAAAAGGAGGTTTTTCTCACTGGTAGCTGCAGAAGGAGTCCAGATGAACTAACTGCTCGTCTCGGGATGGCAAGGTTAGACGAGATGAATCCCACTCCGTGTCAAAAAACGATTACGCATCTGGTCATTCCTTTAGAGTTAATGGAAAGGATGATGCATATGCTGTCCAAGGGAAAAATAAATCATTGTTCACATCCTGGTCTCATCTTCTGTAACTCAAGCATATCCATCTTACCGTTCGAGAAAGGAAGGAGGATCAAAGAGGCTTTAACTGAATGACTGCAGGCATCTGAAAATAGAGAGTGGGGTAAAGAGAAAGAATAGAATATAATAATAAAAAGGTCATCTTCTATTCTCTGAATGCTTTTAAAACTGTGTTTCCATTAGTCAGAGCTATGTTCCTGCATACCTGGAATTTTTCTTCTCTTTATACATTGCTCAGCTTCACTGAATTCTTAAAAATGAGACATACTGATACCTAAAATACATACAGCTGCAGTGAAGTAGGAAGTTCAGAGGAAAGCATGTTCTTGCACCCAAATCTATATTCAGGGACCTCATTTGTAACAGAAACTAGAATAAATTTCAATTTGTGGTGACAGAAGTTTTTCTGTGACTTAATTTTCCTAAGTTAACCCATCAGTAAGTTTTATTTTTTCTAATGAAAATTTTTATTTAACATAAGTGCGACTTTTTTTCCCCTCACACTCTTGAAACAGGGAGAGGTGTATGTATTATGGAGATAACATTGCCCACAGTACAGTAGTGGATATACTGCTTCCAATATGTAAGGTTAACAGGAGAGAAAAACTTGTTCTTCAGAATAAGATTTTAGTGTGAACCTTAACTAAGCTCTGGAGCATTTACCATCACATAAAAAGTCCTTCAGAAAGTTTCTTTGTAAGCAGAGCTTCAGCATGGCAACTTCTGCAGATAACTTTACGGTGATTTATTCCTTTTTGAAGATCATCAGATGATACTGATCTTTACTCTTTTCTTCCATTGCTTTCCCCTCATACAGCATCCTAAAATTTGGCATCTTTGTTGTAGCCCTGGGAAGCACAAGCACTACCAGCAACAACATTACTGAGGTCACCTTCTCTGAAGTTGCTCATCCAACAAATGTTGAGGAGGATGTTGCAAGGCTCCAGGCAGCTCCCTCTTGCTGCAGCATCGCTGAACACATTCCCCGTTAGCAGCAATATAAAAACCCAACAGTGCCTTTTGGGATTTGAAATTTCGGAAGAGCTCAGTGGGACCAAGGTCCCACAGTCAGTAACAGTCCAAGGGTTTTTGCCAGAATGCCATCTGCTTTGTTCCTTGCCTTTTTTTTCTCCTCTCAGGTAGATTAACTTGGAAACATAGATCTTAGGAGGAGAGGCTGAGGGACTTGGGTCTTTTTAGTCTGGAGAAGACTGAGGAGGAGTCTGATCAATGCTTCTAAATACTTAAAGGGAGGTTGTCAAGAGGATGGGGCTGGTCTTTTTTCAGTGGTGCCCAGGGACAGGACAAGAGGAAATGGGCACAAGCTTGAATATAGGAAGTTCCACCTCAACATGAGGAGGAACTTGTTTCCTTTGAGGGTGGCAGAGCCCTGGAAGAGGCTGCCCAGGGAGGTGGTGGAGTCTCCTTCTCTGGAGACATTCAAAACCCACGTGGACACATTCCCTGCTCTGGGTGGACCTGCTTTGGCAGGGGGGTTGGACTAGATGATCTTCAGAGGTCCCTTCCGACCCCATATCGTTCTGTGATTCTGTGATCTACATGTGCCCACATATAGGTATTCTAGGTAACACTGAAAGCTAGACAAATGCGTTTGTATTACATGCACAAAAATATTCTTTTTTGGTAGAAATTTTCATGAAAAAACCTCCAGTCCTGGACAGAAGATCGAGGTTGCTGTCCTTTCGGTCTCAATATTATTTTTTAATATATTCTGAATATATTCAAGCATGCCTCATTAACACATCCAGAAAGGTTTTGACATCTTGAAGGCTCTGCTCCAAAAGTTTCTGCTTTAAATACTTTCTTGTTTGTTTTGAAATTACTTTGAAAATCCCAAATGCTACTAAAAGGCCAACTGAAATCTAATATAAACAAGCTCAAGTCCAGCTGAAAGGTAGCTTTACACTAATGGCCTGGGTCTAGAAATCCTTATAAAAAGGCTTAAAGTTCTTTTATATAAGGGATTTTCTTCAGATAAATGCTTTCTTTGCTCTGAGTAACTTTCTGGTGATTTTTTTTGATTGAAAAAGGATTTGTTGAGTTCTGAGATCTGCTTAAGCTCTGGAAATAATGCCTCTTTGCCTAGGTCACATTTTTCACACAGTAAGAAGTCCTCTTTTTCCACTGGCCAGGCGTTACTCCATACCCTTACTCTTTTGAGGGAAATTTGGAAGGCCATATCCCACCGCACACTCACTTCTCATCCTGGACAAATCTCTATACGCAGATTTTTAAAGATAATAACTGAGTTTCTGTAGACACTCTGCCTGAGTAATTTGAGTCTTTCTGTGAATCACTTTCCACCTTTGTAAATGTCTATTGAGCAATTAGTCTAAGAAACTTCTCCGCACATACTTTTCTGTTATTACCTTCTTCTAATACTTTGGTCTAGGAAACATGCATTATATGCCCCTACTCAGCTATAAAACTGCCTTTCTCTTTAAAAGGTCGAACTGTTAGTGTACTGCTAAAAGCCAAATAAAAGTGAATTTGTTCATTATAAGACCTTGTGCTGTAACTCATTATTGCAATAATGAATCTCTTTGTGATGCCCTGATCCTGCCATCATTTAAGCACATGATTACACTGAATTGAATGACTTCACATGCATAAGGTGAGTCACGAGTTTAAGTGCATACTGAGATGAGTTAATTTTCCCTAATATACTTTGCCAAATCTCCATCTATTTAAATACTTCTGAGAAAGGAGAGAAAAAAAAAAAAGTCAATACATTAGAGAATAACAAAAGGATTTTATTTTGGTACCAATATATTAAAAACCTATATCAGCAGATTATTGCACCTCTCCTCTCGTTCCTAGCTTGCCTTTTGGTCTCCATTACTGAGAATATTTAGTAAATTGTTGCAAGTGAATTACAACCTACTCAAGATTATTCTGCTGTGCCCTCTCCTATGAACAAATACAGTGGGAAGGCAAAGGGAGGAGGGTGTTGCCATTATTTCCAAGACAAGAATATTTAGGACGTTTAATTCACATTTGAGAATGGAGAACTTATAACAATATCAAAAAAGTGCATTCCTAAGCAAAATAATAGTGTACATTTGGAAGACAAGAAATAGTTGCTATATTTGTTGAAAGCTGTTTGTAGAACAAAAAAACAATGTACAACATCTATCGTATGGTGAAATCAGTTGCTTGGTAAATAACATTCTGCTTGGTGTGACAGTAATGGAGAATTTTATCTACAGCCACTGTAATCATAGTTTGCAGCATCTGTTAGGCATTTTATTTACTCTTATTTAGACAAGCACACTAACATTTGCATGAAGAACGTTCGATTTTAGTATATGGCACCCTTTTCATCTGTCTCTCTACCCCTCCTCAGAAAGGTTCCTCAAAATTACAGTTTTGTCTAATTTTGTGCCATGTAAAAATGGCAGGCCAGGTCATGAGCTGGTGTAAAGGAACTTAGTGCTTTCTTCCCATTCCCCAGGTTAAGGATCCGAGCCCATCCAGTTCACGTTCCTCTGCAGGACAGGTGACTGGGTGATGCCAACTCAGAAGCTGGAGGTCACATAGCCACTGTCATGCCATACTGTGGTCAGGCTGAGAAGCAAGTCGTATGTGCAGATGAGATGTACTGCTCTAGATGTGCTCTATATTCCTGAAACAGCTTTGCATGGGTGGTGGTACCTCGTACCTCTATATGGGGCAGTGCCCAGACAAGACTTTAGGCCCAAGTCGTCTCCTGCTGCCAAGATGCACATAAAACATTTCACTAGGGGAAGGCAGTGTGATCATGGCTAATTAAATTTATAATTATCTGTAGCCTTGACCTCCCTGATCTATTTGCTGTATTCCTTGTTGTGGTTGCCTTTTTTTTTAATTATATGTAGTCTGCAGGTTATCCAAGGCAGGGACTGGGTATTTTTGCCTTTTACACCTAACCTGAGAGGTGCCCCATTCCCTGGAGACTCTTTAGGTTGAGTGATCCCCATGATGATGCAAATGGTTGCAATAATGACAAAAGATCTTAATTCAGAGGGAGTGCAAGCCATTAGGGCTGCGTGATTTATAATATTGTCATGAAGAGAGATGCCTTTTAAAAAGGCAATAGGAAAGAAAATATGTTTGGTACAATGTGTTATGTAAGGAATTAGTAGCCTTTGGTAAGCAAAGTTTCAAAAAACCCCTACTCTTAAAATATATTCTATTGACTAACAATTAGGTGCCAAAGGTAAGCTAAATTACATTTTGCCTATTCTTGAATAGAGTTTAAAAGTTTTGAGTAATGACATTGGTTGAGCTATTAGTTAAGTCCTTAAAATATGAGTAGTTTATTGATACTTTCCATTTTGGGACATCTTTCTTTAAAAAAACCCACACAACAAAACCAGATGGTGCTCTGCGTGTATAGGAGAAATCAATGGTTGGGATCAATACTGCCTCCACAGGTCATAAATGCTGAGAAGCATTTCTGTCTATCTAAATTGATCCTAGAGAATTCCTTAAATTGGTTCTGATGTGTATAAAAATCATTTCCCTATTGATCAAAGCGTTTCTTTCTTTCTTTCTTTGATATGTTATTTCATCTCTGCCATCAGTAACGGTCTTAGACTTCTCTATGCAGTTATGATAAACAGAATTTCTTAAATCCATGCAAGATTATAATTTTAATGGAACAAGAAAGAACTGGGTTTGTGTCTTTGAAGATGAATGGTTTGCTTACTGTTAGGCAGTGCAAGTATTTTCAAATTGGAAAGTTACTACATCTGAATTATTTACAAGCAAGTCTAAAATAACTGCTGTACTTTTATTAGAAGTGATTGTCCAAATGCAGCACCCCCACTAGTCTGTTTGCTTGGGGAGCAAGAGCTGCTGGAACAGAGAGGAGAGTGTTCGATCTTTCACTGTCCTTGTTCTGGTCTGTGTCTGAGCAAAAGAGTTAATGAGGCTGAGGCTATGGAAAAAAAAATATTCTGAGACAGCAAACATGCTAGTTATCAGTGTGAAAGTCTCAGCCCAACATGCTACAGTGAGTTGTGGAGTTTGTGACTTCATGGAATTGTCAGAGTTGGAAGGGACACTCTAGAGATCATCCAGTCCAGCTCCCCAACCAAAGCAGGGTTGCCCAGAGCACATCACTCAGGACGGCATCCAGGCAGGGCTTGAAGATCTCCAGAGAAGGGGAC
>JAOQGH010000077.1:40532981-40565750 GCA_025769975.1 Gallinago jamesoni | reverse complement strand
AACCAACCCCCCCCCCCCTCCCTCCCCCCCCCCCATCCCTCCCCTTCCCCCGCCGTGGCAAACCTTGAATCGCAAGAGATCCTCTGGGCACAGGGAGGGGATATAGATGGTTTTAGGCTTTTATTTTCCTCTTTTCCCCATCTTTCTTACTCCCCTCCCCAAGACCTGAGGAAATCCAGCCCAAGTTCGTCGCGATGACTGCGCTGCTGCTGCTGGCATCGGGGTTTCTCCGCGGCATCCCTGCCTCTGGACCGCTTCTCCGCCTTTGAATCCCGAACCGCTGGGTTAAAGCTTTAGTTCTCATGTGGTTGCCGGGCTGCCGCTTTCCCCCCTCCCCGTCTCTTGCCACGGGAGGTGGAGGAAAGGGGATTATTGTCCGTGAGTCAACACCGAAAATGTGATTAAGAGGAACTGCTCTCACTAATCTGTTTCTAACCTTTTAGTCCACGGTGGCCCGTGACCCCTTTCGGCTTTCACACCGAGCCTGATTAGGTAAGTGTAAATTATTCACTCGGGGTGAGGGAAGGCGGATGGAAGCGTTTTACTGGGAGACTTACCTCCAGTCCTGGCCTCTCTCGTGATGAGAAATGATGAGAAAGTTCAGCTGTAAACTAATTCTGAGCTGAGCAGCGTTTGTTTACTTGTTGGAATCTGTCCGTGCAAGACACCTGCAGTCTGTCTGATTCCCAGGAGTGCCGACGAGCTGAGTGCTTGGGAGTTGCTGTGGGACATCTCGGATGCTGTAGCAAAACACAGTGGTCTTATTTATGATCTTTGGAGAACTTTCTTTTTTTATATATATATATATATATATGATTCAGAGAGCTTCCTCATCAAACTCCAATAAATTCTCTTCATTGTTTCACATTTTCCTTGGACGTGACTGACTTCGTTTGCTTCTGCTTGCTTTCTCTTTTTTTTTCTTTTTTTTTTCCCCTAAATGCCCACCAATCTGCAGTGTTGCAACCTACCTGTTAGCGTTTCTCTGCTCGGTGGATACCTAAAGCAGCTCTCTCTGCCTGAATCACTCAATTTCCAGACAGCGTGTTACCATAGATTTTGCCGATAGTAGTACCAGGCGTGCATGGTGCTCGTGATGGGAACGTAGCTAGTACTTCAATTAAGAAGATATCTTCTGAATTTAATAAAGCTTGTGTAATATCCGGTGTCTCCCTCTGATGTGGCTTTGCAAAAACTGCTTTGTCAACAGGATCCCTTAGCTGCTTCTCTAGGATTAAAGCTTTCTCTTCCCGCTGCTGCCGCTGCTTGCTTTTTTTCTTTTTTTTTTTTTTGGCTTTGATTAGGGGAGAATTAATTGCTGAACATCTGCAGTCCACCAAAAATCCCAATATGTAAAAAATACCTCCCAGAGGGGGTGGAGCGGGAGTAGGTGTTTGCCTGCTGGGTGTAAGGTTAATGCCTGTTTATCTGTAGCGCGTGTGTCTGTCTGTCTGTCTGTGTCTGTGTGTGTGCACACCACGGGAGCGGAGGAAGAGAAGGAATGACATGCACATCCAAACAGTCCGTCTGGCGGTCGGTGCCAGCGACTGCCTCCATCCTTCCTCAGTCCTTGCCATGCTGACGTCTCGCCTCCCTTCAAAGTTTCCTGCAATACTTTGCCCAGCAGCTCCCTTAAGAGAGGTCAGAAACCATTTTGCCACTGGGGCTGGGCTGGCTGGTGGGCGGTGAGCAGGCAGGACGGTGTGGATGACGGCAGCGCATTGGCACCGGGGGCACACACGGGGAGCCTCTCCCCGGGGGCAGCACCAACCTCCTCTTCCTCCCTGGGTCGGTCCTCAGCTCCACCTCGGCTTCAGCAGAGCTCTCCAGAGGTCGGGCCGTGCCACCTCGCTCCCAAAGTTTTAGTGAGGCTCCCGTTTAATCAGACGGAGAGATTTCAGCAGCTCCACGACATTTGACACCCTGCTCTCTCTGGGAATTACTGAAATGCTGAATAATGGAGCAGGTGAATGACATCTTTGCTTTTGTTGGGATTAGACGTTCCTGCCACAGGCTGGGCTATCTTGGTAGCCCGGGTGGTCTCTTCCCTCCTCCTCAGAAATGCTTCTGTATAAAATTCTGCACTATTCCACTATTCCCAGCACCATCTTTCACGCCAGGCCAGATCTACCTACAGAGTATGCATTTTATCTCATTTTTCAACTCGGGTTTCCCAGCTCGGCTTTATGAAGTGGGTTGTGCACCGTACGTAGCACAGAGGGACAGCGGCCACAGCAGGAGCTTCAGACCACGCTTAAACTTGGGTTCAAATCCCTCGGAGCTGCCCATTGCCATGAGGTTTTGGGCAGTTTCTTTTAAATTCTGGTGCATCAAGAAACTCGATTGCACACATGAGGGAAATAAAAATGGGATGATTCTGTGATCCACCCTTTCTATAGGGATATTTTGTGGGGATATGCTTAGAGGCATGTGTGCCTAATTTATGTATTTCATATGCTTTATTCTCTTTAACAATAATTGAGAAGAGGCTTAGTTTCAATGAGACAGTCATAGTTTTCTGTGCAGTTTGAAAGCACTGATTTATTCGTGGGTACTGGTTGAAACTCTGCCCTTTAAAAGTCGATATTCCTTAGAATTTTGAATTTGTTCTCACTTAAAAATATTTGTTTACAGACCACACCACTGGTGTCCCTATGGAAGCAGCTGTTTCTATCTGGCATTGAGATCCCATGGGGAAGCTGAGGAGGGGGATGGCTCTTCATATCCATGAAGCCTGGATACTTCTGTTTGTAATCCCTGCTTTGGTCACTTCAGCTGCCATCAATCATGAAGACTACCCCGCTGATGAAGGGGACCAGACCTCCAGTAATGACAATCTGATCTTTGATGACTACCGAGGGAAGGGCTGTGTGGATGACAGTGGCTTTGTGTACAAACTGGGAGAACGTTTTTTCCCGGGACATTCCAACTGTCCCTGTGTCTGTACTGAGGATGGACCTGTTTGCGATCAACCAGAATGCCCTAAAATCCACCCAAAGTGCACAAAAGTGGAACACAATGGGTGCTGCCCAGAATGCAAAGAAGTGAAAAACTTTTGTGAATATCATGGGAAAAATTACAAAATCTTGGAGGAATTCAAGGTATGAAACCCTTTCTTCAGTATTTACTATTAGTATGCTGTAGGAATTGTGTTTCTGTTGGGGACTCTCAAAGGCACTCAGTATTTGCTTGCTGCTGTTAATTGATGCTGAAGTCCTTTTTAGCTGTGATACAGGTCTGGCACCTTCCTCCTTATGTGGACTCACTGAGGGACGATGGTGAGTCAAAAGCCCCCCATGTGAATTGCCAGCTCTCTGAGTCTGCCACTTTGGACAGCCTCCTCCTTTGCTCGTAGCATGAGTCAGGTTTGACTACCGGCAGTGTCTGTAAAAACAGTGGTAAATCAATACTGAGTGCTTTTTAAGAACCCCTTTTCCAATTTGGATAGCAAAAATTGATGGCATAGTACTGAGAGTTATTACTCATAACTGTATGAGAATGCAAGTAACTAGATTGCAAGCTGTATTTAATATTTTCATTTCAGCTGTGATAAGGCTGTCTAGAATGGCAGAAGATGAGTTCCTACACAGATGACCATCTCAAGTTACTAGGAGTAGGGGTTTTAATTGTAATGGTTAAGTTCCTATAGCAATGTTGTAAAGAAATCGTTCTGGAAAATATCTCAAAGACCAGATTTTCAAAAACCATTACCCTATATCCAACCTACATCTCTCATTCTAATGAGTTTGATTGCATGTTTTCAATTCTGCAAAGGGAAAGAGCATTTCACAATGAAGAACAGGTTCTGTAAAGGTAATAGGTATACATGAGTTTGTTCTCCCAGGTCACGTGGCTTTAAGATAATTAACGACAGCCTATAACTCTTCATGGCTGTATGCCTGATCTCATTATACACTTACCAATTTATTTTCTTTTTTGACAATGAAAATAATTCCATATAGGTCTGCGTGCTTTGCAAGTTCTTGATAACAGAGATCACAATTTCCTTTTTCCCATATATTGTAATTTTTGGTGAAGGTAGGATTTAGTTCCTTATCATGTATGGTTTACGTTAATCTTTTTCTGTCCATCTGTAACAGCAATCACTCAGTATGGGCAAGACAGTTTAATGTCATAGATACCAAGTGAAACAAATATATGGGGAGCATTTCCTTGAGGGCCATCTTGATCAACCTGTTCTCTGCTTTGCTTTGCTGAGGATGTGAAGATGCTGATCTTGTGAACTGCTTAAATAATGGTTTCTTCTTGTCCTAGGAAGGCCTAGCTCAACTTCATCCCACAGTCATGCGTCAATGGTCCCATTTTGACTGCTGTGTTGTCAGGTGGTGAAGTGTCCCACATGGGTGTCGTTCTGACGCATGGTCAGGTTCTTACGTGAGAGTTATAAGGACACTTTTTGGAGAGGTTTTAGGAAGGAGAAAGTTACACAGACTCTTTTTGGAGAGATTTCAGTGGGAGAATAATGAGATGGATCTTCTCATTAAAGTGTCTTTTGCACGTGAATGAAGTACAAGGTACTAATCACTTTTCCCAAAAGAAATATTGCACCCTGATAACGGATTAAGGGATAGAGAAACAGAATTTAAGAGAGAAAGGCTATGAGAGAGAGTAAAAGTAATCTGGCTCATTGTTTGTTGTGCTCAAAGTCTGTGGGTGTTGTGTGGAAAGCAAAGTTCCAGCATCCTCTGAGATGGTGGGATGCCACCTTTGCGCACAATAACCTTCAGTAGTCCAGGACTAATGTGAGATCCTTCAGACTTTATTTAGTTGAGAGTTGAGCCTTTGACCTGGACCTGTGTTTTGCTGAGAGTTCAATACCTTGTGGAGTAGGGCAGGAAAGGTTAGTTCGTTGGTTTGTGTTTTTTTTTAAATCGATGTGTTTACCTAGAATAAATGGTGACATTCTTTTTTTCCTCTAAGTAGTGGAAGAGATTCAGGCAACGAAAGATTATTGTGCACTTCCAGGGGTCTTTTGGGGGGGTAAAGGAGCATCTGTGAACTATGAGTTTATAAATTCTATAGGAATTTATAGGAAAACGGAACTTTTTCAGGATTCAGGATTTCAGAAATCCAAAAATCAGGATTTCAGAATCAGGAAACTGCTGCTATGAAGTGAAATCTTGACTTCATTGGAGCATCCGAGCATTTTACTTCAACAGAACAAACGTTTTACCTGCTATCTCCATGGATTAAATTCTGAGCAGTTCATAGGTTTTACAGGATCTGAGCTCTGCTCTTCCCTCTTCCTATTGAATTTAGGTGGTCTGCAAACTTTCTCAAGTCCATTCCACACATACTGAAGTCAAAGAGGAGGGGCTCTCTCTAGTTGTTCTGACCCACAAACAGACTGCTTTCGGTGGAAATGGAAGCGCTCTTTTATCTGGGCTCAAAACCGTTTCACCCACTTGATTTACTTTTGCTAACGTGTAGGTGCCAAATCATCATCCGTAGAAGTTCTCATCACTGCTTAGTTACAACTGAAATTAGCCTCCATTTACAAATCTCTTGCAAGTGTGTGTCTGTGCGTGTGTGTGCACACAAACATTCATCCTTGGTCTAGTAGTATTACCATGACTGACTCGTCTTGTAGAAATTTCAACTGCCTGATCTTTCACAAATTAGAATTATTTTTTTTTTGTCTCTAGGAATTGTTTTTCTCTAGGATAGCAAAATCTGTGAGAGGTTTCCATTTGGGAGAATTTTCCTGTCTTGTTTCGAGGTTTCTGTTTAGGTTTGGGGTGAGAAATCCAAATGTGATTTAATGTTTTTTTGTCTTACCACTGAGAGTAACTGTGACTATCTCAGGGTAAAGGAATAGTTCTAAAGGCCTATTTCTTGAACATTCAGCTTTCTTCTGGTGAACTCATCTTGTACCTCTGATTTTTTTGACTCAACAATCGTAAGCACAAAATATAAACATGACAACAAGCCATTTAGCTTAGACAGCTGTCCAAATGTTTATGCTTGTTCCCTAAATCGTTTACACGTGCAAATGAAATGCTGAACTGAAGTTCAATTGTAAATCTAAACTCATTAGTAGTTTTTCTTGTGTCCCTTTGTAAAGCCTTGTGTCCCTGGCAGATGGTTTAGTAACCCTGTGTAGCATCTTCATAGCTCTGTAATGGGTCCTGGGAGATCTTTGTGGGTTTGGGGCCCCAGCTGCCCATATGGAACCTGCCTCATCCCCTTGATTTGCCTGGGACTTATCCACAGCTTCAGCTGAAGCTGCGGTTCCACCTGGAAACACCCGCAGAAAAGGTCAGCGCAGTCTACCTGGTGTGAACCAAGATCTGACTCAAACGTGTTTAATACGTAGATTGCTGTCCAGTGTTCAGGATTTTGACTCCTGAGGAGCAGTATGCAGGAGAAAAGGGGAAGTCTGGTGGCTTTTACTGGGATCCTTCTATCTCTTTCCCAACCTCATTTTCCACTTCTCCCCTTGTCAGCCTTGAATCTGGTATCTCGAGTCTCCTCCGGTCCCTCCCAGAGGCAAACACGGGGTGATGGGGGGCTGTGGTGGCTGCAGGGAAGGTGTGAAGGATGCTGCAGGTCTGAGGCAGTCTCTCTGTTTTCTCCAGAGAGATCTGGCGGGGACTCTCAGGGTCACTTAACAGCTTGCTTTTTCTCCCACACGTCAGCCGTGTTTTGATTTTCCTCCTGGAGGTTAAAGGTCCAAGTCCCAGGTGCTCAGATCTTTCAGAGAGGTTGCTAATCCTCCTGTTTCTTCCTGGGGAGAGAAAACAAGCAAATAACAACTCAGAGAGCAAACTCCGAGAGCAGGCTCGGTTATTCTAAGTATACATGGTTTGTGTTTTAAATCAATGTTCACAGACAGCAGCTTATGTAGACTTAAGGAGACAGCGTACCGGCCAGCGTGATGGATGTTCATTGGCAGCTTATGGAGAAATTGTGCAAATGTCAGTGAGACAACGGTTTTCCTAAGTGCTGATTAGTTTTTCCTCCCTTGCATAACTTACTCTGAGGAAAGCACACGCGTGCCCAGGTTTGAGAAACACAGTGCATGGTTTAAGGTACAGTTAGGAGCCATTTGAAAAGGATTAGGTTGACAGTTTGAAAAGTCTGTAGTCACTTCTGAACTTCCTAGATCTCTCATCACGCAATATAGGCATATGCAGAATAACCTCCTTTCTATGGACCTGTATGAATTTGTAGCAAAATACCATTGCTAGGAAATGAATGATTGGCTCACAAGAGATTGTCAAGCTACTGTCTTGAAACGCTCTCTTAATTTTAGACCCTACGAGCAGGAACTGCTCCCTGTCCCTGCAGAAGGGTGAATCCTGGTGACATGGTATTTGGTAGCGTAGTGTCATCTTTCTCAAAGTCAACGACAGACATTTTCTAGCCACAGTAACTAAAGTACCTCTGTTTGCCTGGCAGCACATTGGGTAAGGTATCCTTTGGGTGGGAACACAAGAGGCTTTGGCATCACAGCTTGGCCTTCCTGCTAATATTCATGTCAGAAGGGCAGCTTCAACCTGCAGCTGTGAACTTGAGCTTGGAAACAGCTCTGAACACACAGACATTTCTTGGGTGCACGTTAGTGCCCCTCCCTGCATTCTGCCAAGCACAGAACTGCAATTTTTTCTGCTGCCTTTAATCTGCCTGCCGTTCCCAGTGACTTCTCCACCTCCTTGTCCTCTCCACTTCCACCTTCACTGCTCCCAATTCCGTTCTCACTCAGTCCCTAGATGATGCCTAAATGTTTGTCCCTTGCATTGAGCACAAGTGTGGAGGGATGGGAGAACAACCCTTGCCGTTGAGCAGGCCTCTGCACTGTGGGGGGAAAAACAAAAAAAAAGTCAGGAAAGGGCAAATTTTAGCTTCATTCTAGGACAGAATATCCGCCGACTTGAAAAGAGCCAGGATTTCACTGCTGGAGTTCTCCTTTATTTTTCTTTTCCGTCTTTCCTGCCACTGTATCTTAAGTTCATTGCTTTGTTTTGTCCACAAATCATCTGTAATCCTGCAGCTAGGGCTTCTATATCTCGCTGACTTTATGTCTTCTTGAGTAGCACTTTGCACAGTAGGAATCACAGCTCTAACAGGGATCTTCAGGGTATAATCAGAATCCAAAATAAATGAGGGACTATATAAGCATAGCATTATCATATACTAATTCTCATCTTATTATGGAAACCTTTACTTCAGAATAGTGGCACCTCCTTCTCCTTTGTTAATGCTCTTTAAAAATGTTTTATTAATGCAATTATCTCAATATAACTTAACAAAATAAGACCTCTCATCAAAAGGCATTAGCACATGCAAGAGTGTATTCGGCTGCTATCCCAGCATCTCTCAGTCACTGAAATGCAGTGTGATCATTCTGCCACAGGAGAGGAGGAGGCAATGAAACCAAAAAGTGATTCCCCTCCCCCAGAGCCGTGCCAGAAATAGAAATTAAGTGGTGCAGACCACAGCCTGGCTCTGACCACGAGTTTAACCCAAGCCTGGGAGTGCAACCATATCAAATAGGAATGGAACACTTGGGACCCTCGTGGAGCGTTACTGCTGGAATGATGCTGTTCGGTGAAAAACAAAGAGTTGGGTGCAGCCCTGGGTTGAAAAGGAAGGTGAGGGGGGAGAAGTGTGCAACCACCCCTGGTGCCTGGTGGGGTGCAGTGAGCTGCTTTGAGAGCCCCCCTCCACCCTGCCTAGCGGTTTATGGACTTGTCCAGCTGCAGGCGTGGAGTGTGGATGCCACGGTTTATGTCCACATGAGAGAACAGAGGTACAGTACCTGAGGAGCCTCACTAGGCCACTAGAAAAACAGAATGGTGAGAAAAGAAAGGTTCTTTACTGAGTTTTCTTCTGTATCATGTGAGCGTTCCATTTCCTGGTGAATCTTGGAAACCACTCAAATCATGGCAAGCTAATCATCACAAGAACTACCTTTTGGTAGTACACTAACCAGTCATCCAAACCGCTAGAAGGTTTTAGACTTCACTCTTAAATTACAAGAAACTGATTACTAACCCAAGCCAGCGTGGGGTCCCAATTTTAATATTGGCATTTTTCTCTAAGGTATGTGCAGCAGATTTTTTTTTTCCACTATGACTCAAACAAATGGGGCCTTTTTTTTTCTTCTTCTTCTTGTGTGTTCTGCAATTTCACGTACGGCTAGAAAATCATAATACAAAAGAAATTTCAATAACGTGCCTGTGCTTTAATAAAAGGAGCTATATGAACAATGCCAGCTCTGAAGATAGCATACAGCCATTGAAATCAGACAGGGGAAACAGAACATCAGTCAGATGGAAAAGTATGACTTATTATCTCCCTCCTGGCAAAATTACAGTGACAATGTCTATGCAAAGGAATCTGAAATTACTGACTTACTGTATTTCTGTCATAATTGTACCAAGAAAACATACTAAAATAGATAGATCAATATATGACATGCCTATAGTGATCTCTTTTTTTTAAACTATGTACTTAGCTACAGATTCTATAACATAAATATTACATTATGCACAAGTATATTATCACAATAGGTGAAAGATGATGATGTATATTCAGAATTTGTCTACAAAAAAATCCATGCTGCTGTTTTTCCCAGATCCTAGCAATACAAGTTATAAACGGAGGCCCCAGAAGCTCAGAGCACAGTGGCTCCAGCTGCACAGCACGCATACTTCTCTCAAGCTCCCCATTGAAATAGATGAGACCCAAAACTCAAGCATCAGCATGATTCTAAATCACCAGGAATTAAGCACAAGCCCCCGTGTTTTCATCAAAGGCATCAGTGTGGGAGCGCAGTGGAGAATTTGGCCTGTATGTGAGAACTCAAGGGATTGGTATTTTTCCAGTAAATACAACTCAGGAACGAACACGTGCCCAACGTTCGTAGCATCAAATCTGGGGCTGGGCTTTCAGATACCCGCTCCGGGAAATAGCCCATTGGCTCTGCTTGCTTCCAGAATTGGGGACTCTCCAGAGAGCTACTGAAAGAGAGGAGGTACCTCTGCACAGCTGGAGAAGGGGCTCTGGCATCCCCCTTCCCTTCCATTGCTGCTGGAGCCACGCTGTTAAGAAAATGGGGGGTGCAGTACATGCAACTATTACTTCCAAGAGTTTTAAAATCAAGTCTGAGGCTTTATTATCGTGCCAGACAATGCTTGGTGGGGCCAAGGAGAGAAAGAAGCGCTTGTCCCTCGGCTTGCCCAGGGCATGTCCATCTCTGCTGCCCAAGATCTTTCTGAAGGAGGATGTCATCCACAAAAACATTGGCAGACCATTGGCAAGAAATTCTTCAGGCAACCGTTTCCTACCAGAGCGAGGGGAAGCGCAGGTGTGTGTTTGTTGCTACTGGAATGTGTTTTACGCAGAATGGCATTCATTAAAAATAATGCTTAATTAGCTAATTATCCTATTTATTGTTTTTAAGACTGTAATTAGGTAAAAGTCACGTAATGACAACGCTCAGTCTAGTTGCAAAATAAATGTACCTGTAGCGTTAGGCTTCCTTTCTCTTTGCTCTGTGGTACGGTTCAGAGGTAACTCTTTGGGAATGACAATAAAATCAATGTGCTTGGAGGTGCATTAGGGTGTGAAGCAGCTCCTCAAAGCAGGGAATCTCACACACTGTGAGCTATGAAATGCTGCAGCTCCATGGGTCACGAGTTGCACTGGTGTGAAGTTCAGTACCAGTTAGATACCCTGCTGTGGCATTTGTGTGATCCTGACCTGAGATGAGGATTTGCCCAAGGGAACTTCCATGAAGCCTAATCCACTTTGCCAGCTGCCAGAAAGTCGAAAGTTAGGCTAGGCTGGAGTACTGTGTCCAGCTCTGGAGTCTTCAACATAGAAAGGACATGGACCTGTTGGAATGGGTCCTGTGGAGGATGGAGATGATCAGAGGGATGGAGCACCTCTCCTATGAGGACAAGCTGAGAGAGCTGGGGTTGTTCAGCTGGAGAAGAGAAGGCTCCGGGGAGACCTTAGAGAAGCCTCCCACTATCTGAAGGGAGCTACAGGAGAGCTGGGGAGGGACTCTTTGTCAGGGAGTGCAGGGACAGGACAAGGGGGAACAGTTTTAAATTGGCAGAGGGGAGATTTAGATTAGATACCAGAAAGAAATTCTTTGCTGTGAGGGTGGTGAGGCACTGGAACAGGTTGCCCAGAGAAGCTGTGGCTGCCCCATCCCTGGAAGTGTTCAAGGCCAGGCTGGATGGGGCTTTGAGCAAGCTGGTCTGGTGGGAGGTGTCCCTGCCCATGGCAGGGGAGTTGGAACTGGGTGATCTTTAAGGTCCTTTCCAACTCTAACCATTCTATGATTCTATGAAAAAGCCACCAGGAAAGAAGTGCAAAGTCATGTTGTTAAAGAAAACTCCACAGCTGCTCTCGGTGGAGAAAACCAACCATGAGACTGCAGATACGCAGCTCCCGTGCAAAAAGGGCTAGGGCTTGGCTCAAGGTTGTCTTCTATCAGCTAATGGAGGAGTTGTTCTCCAGACCAACACATGGCTCCTGGGAGCTTTTTAAATGCATCAAGTTGTATGGTACGTAGTGAATATGTGAGTACAAAGCTCCTAATGCTATCACAATCCTGAATCACCAGATGTAGGCTCAGGATACCTGGTGAGGTGTATCTCCTGTGCTTCTCTCCCTATCTTGCTTACTGATCTGTAGTAGCTTCCCAGGAATTTTTACAAAAGGATGGTAAGAGTAGTATTTTCTCCAGGTATGGACAGGCATGGTCTGAGGCTGAAGGGAGGAGGGGTATACGTGATCTGGGGGGATTATACCATCATCTTCCCATAGCCTTCCCATCTCCAGAATCCAAGTCTGCTCACTAGCCTGCTGGCAAGACTCTTGTAGCTGTGAATAGACAAGGAACAGTTAGGGGTAGCTAAAATTGAGCTTTGGCTGGAGGGCTGCAACATCTGTAGGCTAAGAAAATAGGCAAGTGATCTTAAACCTCCTTATGACGGGGCTGGTTTGAGCATAGGATGGAGTCACCATTTGTAGAAAACGTTTTTTGTAATGTATTTTTGTCTCTCTTATCCTTTGAGTTGAGCGAGAAATTTGTCATTTCATTTCAGTCCTGGACTAGTAATGGTTGCGTACATGTTGGGGACTCCCTTAGAAATACGGGATGTCGGCATCCACTTCTGCTGCTTTCTGGAAGCCAGCTCCTTGTTTTAGCTGATCTGCAGTATGGTGCAAGCATTTCTCAATTTTTGGATGGCACAGTTCATTTGTATCGCTAGTGCTCCATATAAGTAAGATACAGCTCCAGTTTTTCACTGCAAATAAATCACCTAATGACTTAGTACTTTTTTCCTGTTGCAAAATCATTTGCAACCTGATGGTGTTTTCAGTGGTTGTAGTCGTCTATAATCACCCGCTGGATTGTTTATTTGAGCAGCTTTCCACCTATGGAAAATCCAAGTCATTACAGTTTCTGTAACATAACTGATATTGTGTCTCTGCTAGCTGGATGGAGGATTCTTATTTTTTTAAGTAAATATCAAAAATGAGTGAATTTTTTGCCCCATGCAAGTTCTTGCATTGGTGCATACGTGCACACACACACAAAAAAGAGCCATTTACCAGACCACAAGTTAGACAATTATTTATGATAGTAGTAAAGGCAAAGTGAGTAGCCCAGAACAGAAACGGGCTGATTTCAATCTTGCCTTGGGCTGGGACTCCCTACCTACCCGTTCTCCACACTTTGGCACCTGCAAAATTTCTCAGCTGAAAGCTTTATCTTAACTTTCCTGCAATCTCCTGCTAATGTGCCCGAGATCACAGGCAATTTCAATAACAATGAAAATGATTCTAATTTCGACTTCGGGAGTATCTTCTTTGAGTGCTATCCTGGTTTCTTTTTTATTCATCTCCCCTGGTTTATGTCTTCCCACCCCAGAAACCATTTTTACATCCGATTTTGTTCATCAGGTCCTTTTTAACTTGCTTCCCTTTCTTGCTTCCTGCCAATAAATTCACCACCTGAAACTGTAGCTACAAAAATCATTTCCATCAGAATTGCCATTGTCCTTAGTGTCATTAAAAGTTAGAGCTACTCTTGAGATGTAAGTGCCCAATTTGACAGACTTCACTTCCCATCGCTCTGCTTTTCCTGCTGTCTTATCTGCGTGGGACAGGATGCCATCAGTCGAGCCTGTCTGAGGGGGGAGGCCGAATGGGATGATCACACTGGCACATGCTCTCTTGAAAAATAAAAGATGGGGAGACTGGCAGCAGCGATGGTTTTTGGCTTTCCTTCCCCTGGAGTCCAGCACTGGCAGGGGATGGGACTGGCAGTCCTTCCCAGGGACACTTAGGCAGGAGGTGCCTGTGGATGCAGCTAGTGGATCTGAATCTAAGGCAAGGCAGTGCAAGTGTGTGCAGAAACACCAGATTAGATCCACTGCATTCAAAACTGCCCTGACATCAGTGGAAAACCTCTTCTTTTTAAGGGGTTTGCACTTCTTTTTATAACATGTTCTCAAAGGGGCGGAAAGTACTGCAGCCCTGTATTTAGGAAAACTACTGAAAAAAAATGAAAACTTTTTTTCTGTTGCAATATAATCTAGAAAAGGCATATACTTACACACCATTCCTTTGTTGGTGTTTAAAGGAGGTGGGAGGTAACGTGGCTGATTAAGGTTTGCAGCAATATCAAGAGTCCTTGCATCTGCTCTGCATTGGCTCTAGTGTGATGGATCCTTGGGTTTCCAGGGGGCTTAGAAAGAAAGGCCACTGGCTGAATTTCTTGGCTACATACCACTTCAAATCCCAGTCAAACCAAGGAGGTTTCTCCAGTCATTCTGCCCATCTTGTAAATACACCCATTTGGCTGCAGAAAGCATCACAGGCCCCAATAGCAGTGTTTGTTCAATACAGTGGAAATACTTAGTCTTCTGCTGACTTGAACAGCCCCTGCGTGATGTATATGTTTATAGTAACATGATTAGGTGGTTGTAAACACTTACATGAAGCTTTCCTGTTCCCTTCCTGAAAATAAATGTCAAGTATTTGTGGTATAGTAGTTGAAAAGTTTGTATTGCTCTGTACTTGTTTGCTAGTAGCTGTGTATAACTGATGAAGGGCTGTTGTGGGATAGACAGCAGGTGGACATGGTTCTTATGTGACCACTTCATGGGACCTAGTCAATGAGAAGAAGTCTTCAAGTATGAGGTTATGGGACATTCTTGGACAAATTCCCTCTCCAAGCTTAGCTGGAGAGTGTAGGAAGGACGGGGAAGAGAGTAGCCCAATAAATCCTGATAACTGGATCTCAGAACAGGTGACTAGATGGCAATTGCAAGAATTTGAAGTAGGTTTGAGTGACCTGTACGCTAGCTCCAGCAAAGGTAAAACTTCTTCCAGGAGGCTGAAAACTCAGGTATGAAGGAAGTACTACTACACAATTCACAGTCTTTTCTTGAAAAGGTGAGGAGAGGTCCAAGGTCTTGGGAAGTGGCTGTTCTAAACATGCCTGGAGGAAATCAGGAGCTGGCATCTAAATTCGTAGAGTGGGAAGTTTCAAGGAATAACAGGTCTGTGTATAGTCTGTTTTAGTGGTATATGATCCGGTGGCTCCTGAAATACTTAGGTGCCAAATAGGTACCACTTTGCTCTCAGAAGGCTGCTTGGAAAAAGGGCTCCGTTTTCCCAGCTCCTGGAGGGGAATGAATTGCAACCCCCCAGTCTGAGTGAAGCCAGCTGGATTAATCTCAGCTGATCACAGGAGGCTGTGGCCTTAAAACTTGGTCTGCTATCTCCTCTGAGCTGGGCAGCAGCCTTCATATAGGACTGATATGGAACTCGTGGAAAGCACAGTTAGCCTGGTGAATGTGACGGCAGAGCAAAACCTGAGAGAAACTGCTTCTGATTGGCAGATCAAAGAGGAAAAGAGAAAGTATCAATCAGATGTCATCTTCAAAGTTTTTCATTTGTCTTAGGTAAATCACTCCCTTTCCACCTCTCCAGAGATGCTCACATACAAGCAGCTGAGTCTGATTGACAAGCAGATGTGTAGACAGAGAATCCTTATTGGAGGCAGGGAAGAGGAGGGCTGCAGTTTAATGTTTCATATATTTATACATGCTTCCTCCGTTCACTCAAAAAGAGTACTTATTATTCAGTAATGAGCTTTTGGAGGGCAATCCACATATTACCTTTCACATGTTTGGGACAGCAGAGAGGCAGCTTAGGGTGCTGTAGTAGTTGTGAGCTAGTTGGTGAAATTCAGTAAGTATTTGGGACAAGAGAATTTCTATGCTTAAATGCATATAAATGCTTAGATGCAGTAAAGCAAGATCTTACAAGAGCCTGCCTAAAAACTTGAAATTTTGTGTGTTGGTTATTTGTGTGACTGTACCAGCTACCTTGGTTAAAAAATGCTTGATTCAGATCTCTTCGGTTGTGAAGAGCATAAAAGAGTAGATTTAAGCACCGGCTTTCAAATTCTGTTTTCTATTTTCTCCACCACTACCTTAAGTTTGGGAAGAATTAGTATTTGAGACTATTTTCCTCGAGAAGTGTTTGACTGTGCAATCTCTCGGTCTGTGCACCAGTCCTTCTGGATGGTTTGAGGGTGTGCTGGAGCCCTCAAGTGTAGACCTCTCAGACATAGGAAGTTTCTGTGGGTTTATGAAACCTAGTGGCTGATCAAGAACCCACATGTTGTCCAATCCCTTAAGAGAGGGAGCCCTTTGCCACTGTGAGGAGTATCTGGATGACATTAGCAAGCATAATTCCTACGTGGGCTGGCATTTGCTTCCAAAGAGAGGGTGGAAATGGTGGGGAGTTGATGTACATGGGATCGAGAGTGAGGATTAGGGGACAGAGTATCCACCCCTTGTTCACCTGCCTGATTTCCCCTGCTCAGGGTGTATCTTGTTTCTCATTCTATTTCCTTCACTGCCTTTTTTGTTTGTTTGTTTATATCATCTATCAAATTTATCATTATGTGCTCATGCACGTAAAATCTTTATTAGCCATGCGTATTCTCTATTCTCTGTTTTAATTTTCTTTCCTTCTTTCTTTGTTAACTAACTCTGCTTATTGCAGATGTTTCCCATTTGACAGCACCTGAAAGTAAGGTTTTTCAGCCCTGCAGCCAAAGGAGTGCTGGCTCCTTCCTCCTGCCACCCCGCTTTACAGGATGGGGCCATCCCCTGATAGAAGCAGGGAATGAACCTGCCCTCCCTGCTAAGCCTAGGGTCACAGTCCTCCTTGAGAACAATAAAACAGAAGAGAAATAGAAGTTGTGCCATGATCTTGGATATGGTGTACAGGGTCCACATCCTTGTTTCTTTGGTCTCTTAGAAGCAACTGGGCAAAGGAGAAGTGAATCAGGGACAATGATGAGACTGACCAGGTCCTTTGTGCTCAGCATCCCTCTTCATCTGCTCTCAAAAATCCCTGAATGGCAGTTAGATATTGGCCATGTTTGCTTCCCACTGACTTGGCTTGATTTGACCCCTACACTGTGACAACATCAGAGAGAACATCCTCAGTATTTCTGAGAGTTAATGCTCTCCCCCTTGTAAGTGAAAATTGGGTAAAAAGAATTTCAGGTACTTTGCACCAGTTTTCCCAAGTCAAAAAGCTGTCTTGGTACCTTCTACCAGTTGGTACCTTGGACCCAGTTCACTCTTCTGCTTTTAATAATAGTCCCATTTGTTAAAACAAGCCTTGAACAGTAAGGGTCCCGGTGTGTGGGTGTATATCCGTGGTATGGCTGGGCACTGTGAACATCCTTTCATTTTGGACAATGGTGAGAAAAACATTTCTGCACCAATATCTCTTGAAATCCTTTCTAACAAATCCTTCCCGAGAGAGTATTCTAAGAGATTATTCTGCCTTGGACAGGTGGAGTGAATAAATCATCTTCTGGCTCAAGCCTTTTATGATCCTTTAATCTTAATACTTTTTCCAGAATATCAGTTTAAGGGGCACCAATAAAGCGCTTGCACTTTCCATGAGGGAATGGCGTAGCCTCTGATTTGTGTCCTCTCTCCTTCAGACTTCAGAAACCCTCTTGTTTTTTTCAACCCCGTTTTTCAGTAGGGATGAGAGTTTCTTTTCAGGCACTGGTGTTTACTGCTGTTTGAACTTCAGTGGCTACAAAAGTGTAAACTACCCCTCTTCCACAGGGGATAGATCTTTAAATCAGGAACCGAAACTTTGGAACACCTTTCACTGGTTCACTCTTCTTCAGTGTTTCCCAGTTTGTCAATTTTTCAATTTTTCTACCTACTGCCTATGTAAATAAACAGAGGACTTTCTTGGCCAATGTCCCATAATTGTTCCACAAGAAGGGTAGCTCCAGGGAAATTAATAGCTGGGGTGCAGAGCTCACAGACAACACTAAAACGATGCTCAATCAGTGTGCTTTGGGCAAAGTCCTTCCTGAAAGGGCCAATTGGATCCCATGGCACATCCCACAGGAGAAAGTGCCGAGACGTTCGTAAACTAAGTGGACAGGGAGACCGGAGTCAACCATGGAGCTGAGCAGCTGGGTAGGATCCACAGTAAGGGGCAGTGGCAAGTGAGCAGGATGGTCAGAGAGAGGAAGAACCTGGAGTCCAAGAACAAGCAGCTTGACCTTGATAAGATGGGGAAGAGGAGGTGGCTGAGGAAAGTCTTGTCATTCATTCTAAAGAGACTTTTTAGTTTGCTGGCTGCTCGTCCCCTGTACTGCCGAGGTGTGCGCTTTCCTTCTCTAATTGCGTGCAATCCTTCCCTCTTGAAAAGCTGCTCTCGGTGTCAGGCAACATCACGGTTTTATTACAGTGTCATTTTCAGGTTACGCCGACAATGCAAAAGCAAAAGATGCGCGTGTCATGTCTCATTTACTCAGTTGCAGAGTCGTTTGGGGGCATCTTCTACTTGTGCTGATCATCTTTAAGCCGCAGATTGGGCTGGAAACGCATCATGTATTCCTTAGTATCCCAGCCATTCTGGTGGGGAAGGGGGGGACAAGTCCTGAAGGATGCATCGGTGAAAGCCTCCACAAATCACAAGATCTAGTTCTGCTGCTCCATATAATTAGTGATTAAAATGAGTGAAAACAAAGCAGCAATTTTCTTATTGATCCCTTAGCAAATAGTTCTGTCTATTTCCTTCTGTATTGTTTCTTCTTATTAAATAGCCTTGAATAAGAAATGTCAGTCAAATGAATTTAGATTCCTGGTGCTTCAGACAGAAATCAAAGTGGGATTGAATGAGGAAAGATAATTAGAGAGAGGAATTCCACCTCCACAGACTTCTTCCCTTGCTCCAGGAGTGCTGATTTTATCTAAATTGCCAAAGCCGTGAGCAAATGAGAGGTGATGGGAATTATAGACTGCAGACGCTGAGACAAAGCAAGGGAAGCTTTAATTAGTGCATTCTAAGGTAGAAATGAATTTCCTGAGAATAAATTATTTGACTTAAGACATACGGAGCTTCTTAGAGGTGAACTGAAGAGCCAGAACCAGGGCTACACAGGTTGTATCTGTCTTGTGGAAATGAGTGACCCATCATCACTAGGGTCTGAAACACATGGGGATGAATCCTCCTTTCCTTTGCATCTCTCTTTTTTTTTTTTTTTAAATACGGAGGAATTCCCATTGCTGCAGATTCCTATCAGTGCAACAGAAAGCAGATTTTTTTCTACATTTACTCATTCAAGTGATACTGATGGATCTACTGTTGCTGAGGAATCGGGATTCATGTGTTGAATCTACAGGTACTAAAAGGAAGTTATTTTCCTTTCAAATTCTCCTCTTATACTCCTTTCTTAGCTCTCTTGTCATCCTTTCATCACACTTGCAGACACGTAAGGACACTGGGAACCTTAAAGCACTGACCTTTCTATTTTTCAACAGATTTCCGTAGCTTTTTAAAGCGTGAGACAGTGACAACTCTGCTATTCAGAGGTGGATAGGGATTCCTGCTAGAATTGATGGAGCTGAAAGCAAAACCTTTTAGCTGGGTGCTTTAATCCAGAACTCCCTGACTTCAGCAGAATTATTCAGGCTCTTAATTATTTACATATTCTGTGTGAGGTGGTTGCTGACAAACCTTTTTGAAAAAGGCAAGTGTGGAGCCAGCGTTGGGTCTAATGATTATATTATGGGAGTGCTTACAGACCTCTGATGCAGCTGCTGCAAAAAAACACAGAATAAAATGCTTTTGCCCCTCCAAAGGCAACACCTTTCCCCTCCACTCTGAAAAGCAAAAACTAGAGAGGCTGGTGAATGGAGAGTCCACCCCACCAGCACCTTTCTGACAGACTGGGGTTTGCTGGCAGTGGTGGTCTACACAGAGATAAGAACATGACCTGGAAAATCACTCTGTCCTCCCTTCCTAGTGTGAGCCACCACTTGTGGTCTTCCAAAAATCCTGCTCTGCTCTTGGGCAAATGTGTAAGATAACACCAGGGCAGAGGTACAACCTAGTGGCTTCAGCTCGGTCTTTTTGACAAAGGGACCTAAAGTCTCATGAAAGCTAAAAAAACAAACCCCACATTCCCTCTGGGAAAACAAGTATCATGCTCATTGGTTTTTCTAATGTTCTGGTTGCCTATTTCAGATGTTGCTATTTTGTCCTATAGGTTAATTTGTGTTAGCCATGATGAATGAATGCAGTCAAGAGGTATTGAACGCTGATGTGTTTATCTTATGGCAAGATAGAAATGTTGCAAACTTGTGAGCTGCAGGAGGAAATGGGCTAATTTTAGATTTGTTCCTAGCCCTCGCCATGCGAATGGTGTCGCTGCGAGCCCAGCAATGAAGTTCACTGTGTTGTAGCAGACTGCGCAGTTCCCGAGTGTGTCAACCCAGTCTATGAACCAGAACAGTGTTGTCCGGTCTGCAAAAATGGTAAGAAAGTACTGTATTGGCTTTAATAAAGAGGTATAAAGGAAACATTTTATTAAAATGTTGTTACTGATGCATCACCAGGAGGTTTGCTTCCATCGACACAGGCTGGAGTTGGGGCTTTTGCTTCTCCTTGCGTGTGAGCTTCAGTTATGAGGTGGCAACTGTGAAAATTAAGGCTGCCCTTCCTGGCCTGGCCTGTGTCTTTTCATGGAGATGATGGGATTGTTGACTTAAGTAAGGCTTTATAGGACTGAGTGCTGATATCAGTGATAGTCGTTTCATGTCCCTAAATTAAGAAGCTAACGGTTATTACCTAAAACCAGGGGGAAACTCATTGAAATCAATGGCAAAACTTCCACTGGAGCCAGTAAGACACCCACCAAGCCTGTCACGTTGTAGGTTGTGTGCTGGAGTCTGGGTGTGTAGCGTCGGCCCTCGTTGTTGAAACAATTTCATGAATTGGAGTTGGGTTCAGCAATGCTTTCAAGAAAGGTTTTGGGATGACTGAAAGTACCTCTTTGGAAAATACATCTGTTTCCAAGAAGGTCTCCCCAGTCTTGTACCACAACCCATACACACATACATCTCTGGCAAAACACCTTTCTCCTAATGTAGATATGAAGAAAGATTAAGAGTTGAGCTAGCTTCACATAAACCTCTTCATGGCTTTCTTAACGTACAAGAAATGGCTGCTTAGACTCATCTTCTTGGGTGTCAAATTCACTACCCATATATATTTCCTTTTACATACATCCCCTGCTGCTGGATAAGAGTACCGGTTGCTTTTTGGATCTAAGTGAAAATGTTTACAAAGAAATAACATTTTCAACACATTTTCTGCTCTTTAAGACAGAGAAAAGGCAAGCAGTTGGAAATGCAAAATATTTTTACTTAAAGGAATTGGCAAAATTAAGACCAGTCTGGAAAATTATACCAAAAATACTACTTGAAATCCTGAGGTTTACAGTAAGCCTTAATTTTTACTCAAAAAATATTTTACAGGGTTTTCATTTAGAGTTTTATGTTTCTGTTGAAAAGCAGAAAATGTTCATAGGAAACATCATTATTTTGTTGTTGCTGTTGATGGTGATCTTCAGAGAAAAGGTATGTTACCGAGCTCTAACCACCACCTCTGCAGATAGCCCGTTGCCCTTGGGTATGAGGTTTCCTTTCCCACTCAGCAGGATTGATGTCTTGGGTTGTTGCCTGAGAGGGGTAAGGGTGGCCATTGTCATGCCTGTCACTGTAGCTCTGACTCATTTACATCTGAATGAAGGCTGCGGGGGTGCGTTTGGCCTCTGTGTTCACATCACATATAGGGTGATGCCATGCTGAATCCCCCTCACTCATGGTGGCAGCGCTTGCTGATTCCTTCACATCTGGTTCACATCACAGGAACCCAAACTGTGAGCATCGCTCCGGCTTCCCCAGGAGTGCAGATTCAAAGGTGGCTTCACACAGGTCCAGGAGCTGCTGGATTTTGCCACCAAACCTTCACCACCATGACCAGTTGCCCCAATAACCAGACTACCCCACTTGGTGGCTTTCTGTGTTGCAGTCCCAAACTCCCTTGTGACCAAGAGTGGGCAGCATCTTTCTTCTGAAAACAGGCAGGTTGCCCAGAGAGCCAGGAGAAAAGGAAAAGAAGCAACTACTACTGGTGGGCGCAAGGACAGGAGGAAGAAGGAATATCAGCCACCTGCTGGAGGGGCTCCGGGGCACAGTATAGTGATTGGATCCTCAACTAGAAGCCAGGAGGCTTGCTCCCTGGTTTTGCCAAATTTCTCCACTCCTCTCTTCAATCATCTGTTGGAGATCCAAAGTTCTCTCAAACCTGTTTTAGGCAAGGGAGTATTTCTTAAGATCAGCCTACGCATATTGGGGATCCTGGTCTCTGGAGATCAGGGAGACCAGGGCTTACAGCACAAGCTTTGAGCCAGAGGTGGATGAAGGGAAGAGGTAGCATGGTGCTGTGGTTGTTCCTTGGGGCTGAGGACCGTATCTGCATGTGGAATACTGTGGAGGGGAGCTGAACCCCTTCTTGCATCCCAGCCTGGCTGTAGGGATGAGATGTGGGACACCCTCCCAAGCTGGCAGGGCTTTCTGCTCCTCCTGCTGCTGCAGCCAGTGCTGACTGGCTAATAGCTGGCCAAATCCCCATCATTTTGACTTGATCCTTCACAAATGAAATGAAATCATTCACAAAGCAGTAGGAATAAGGAATAAGGCATAGAATCATAGTAGGCACCAAGAGAACGAGACGAGCAAACGTTGTTATTGCTCTTGGACGTGGCTCCAAATGTGGCGCCTTCACATCCCTCTTAGATTTTGGGAACTTCATGTGAAAGAGTTACAGACGTTGCTGGGTCTCTTCCCTCTCTGAATCCCTCTGACACATCCTAATGAATGAGGATCGCAATGCTTTAAGCTGTCTGTTCATCTTGAGACCAAGATTTTATCTTTTGGCTCTCCACTGCAGCCAGTCAATTAAAGCTCAGTTTCACAAATGCGTGAAGATAACACAAACTGACAGAGCTACTTAAATGACTGAACAATAACCCGTCCCCCACCTTTTTTTTTAATTTATTTGGCTTTTTCCTTCCATCCAGTAGCTTTCGCTTTCTACCAAAGTGGTGAAGGTAGTTACAGTGACATGTCTCACTGTGATGAAGATTTTAGCTTCTGTGATGAAGATTCTATCTTAGTCTCAGTCCCTGTGGTCATCGTTTCAGACTGGCAAACAGAAGAGCTGAAGGGATACAGCTGTTGGGGGGGGAGAGAGGAGGGAGAAATGTTAATCCCCAGGACAACGTGTAGTGCAAATCCTCATTTCAAAAACTGCTCCTTCAAATTTTTGGTAAGGAAAATCCTTGTTTTGGGTTAAAACACAGCCCTGCATCATTTGCTGCACTCTGCTAGTGATGTGGCTTGCCTGCTTGTTTAGCTGTTGCTGCCATTAATGGGAGAATAATTTCCTCTCCATACATTCAGATAGATTTTCATGCCTTTCTTAATTATGTCTTGCCAAGGGCAAAAGTGTTTTGAAGCAGTGAGGTTAATGCAAAAATCTGTTGATTCTAACATACCTGACCTGAAGATTCATAAAAAGCCAATATCAATTTCCCTCCCTCTACCATCATTTAAGAGCAGTCTGAACAAGTGGCTCTGGAGATTTATTCCTTATTGTCAAAAGAAATAGAATTGCTATCTCGGGCTTCACTGAATGCCGTGTAGATGGTGCAAAGCTGGCTCTGCTGGGCAAGGAAGGGATGCCGTTGTCCGTGTGGAGCAGGCAGAGCTCGCTGGGAGGATGCAATTTGGGAGGGAGGGAGGGAGGGAGGGAGAGGACATTTTATCCTTCGTGTCCCATCATCCAATTTGTCAGAGTGGATTTTAAGGGTGATGGCTCCAGGTGCTGTGCAGCATTTCTGTTGTGGAGATGAAAGGTCACTGGATTTCACGTTTCCTGGTAGTGACAGATAGTGAGAATTACGGCCCCAAGTTGTTATTTCTAGTCATTGTGACTTCTCCAGACAAAAGTGTGTCAACTGTTGTTAACTCTCTCCTCTGCGGGGTCTAAAACTTGCCTATCACTGTTAAAATCAAGCTCATGGCTGCCACCGTCTGTGCTGTCCCTCCTACCCCGAGGTTCTCCTGCAGTTCAGTGAGGGCATCCATCCACTCTGCTTATGCTGAAGCCTTTCCAAGCAGAAATCCCCCCACGAGGTCTCTTCATCCTCCTGTGTCCAGGGCTGGAGACATGCCTGTGTAGTGTTACTCCTACCACCCCGGGGTCTTCTCACCTGACCATGAATTCTTCATTTCCTAACCTCTGCTTGTTCCTCCCTGTAAATCCATCTTCTGGATTTACTGAGTCTCATTACTGGTGGGGCGTGTGGTTTTCAAAGCCCTTCCTTACTCATCGCTGCGGGGTTGCTCTTTATGTTTCCTTCAAGCCTTTGGACGTGGTCTGGCAAGGATGCAGGATTGGGGAGGGACGGGGGGATCCCCAGTGTGTCATCACTCACATCTCTTAATCTGGTTTAATTTGGCCTCCAGATTAAATGAGTTCCTCTTGACAGCTTGGAACAACTCTCACCTTCTGCTGTGTGCAAAGGGAGAAATTAATTGCATTTTGCCTTCCCCAGTTCTCTTTCTTCAGGGCCAAAGCCACCAACTCCTGATGTGCCCTTTCTGGGGTAGGGGGAGAGTAAATGTGCTCCAGAAGGGAGTCCTCCGGGTGGCCTCAGAGGTCCTTCCTCCAACACCATGCTGAGTTAGCAACATGCTGATCTTTGCCCAGTGCTCTAAGGGGTCTCAGCTTCACTCCACCAGTGCATCTGTCCCATTTGCTGCTCTGTGGAAGAAAAAAACAAGACACAATTTCAAATTGCTCAGGGAAAGGCTGGAGGTGAGCGGAGGCAAGGAAAGGGCAGCGCAGGGTCCCCATGTTCTCCTGGTTTTACAAAGTGCTCCTTCAAAATTCTGTCCAGAAATAATCTCAACATTAGCAAAAAAAATTCATCATGATGGGGGATTTTATGGCACAGCTGTGTCGGGGAAATTAATTTAAGAATTCCAATAAGTGCCACAATAGAATTGTTAACTTCTCCTCTCTAAAGTGTGAAATTCTTTTCAGAGCATTTCAAAGGCGCCTTCACCCATTTACACATACATTAACGCAATTGCTAAAATAGACTTTGCCTTGGCATTTTCATTTTCTTGAGGGATGAACAGAATAAGCATTATAAATTTCTGGTTCAGGGTCTGGTTTTGCTTTTAATTTAATTTTTGTTGCCACTAATCCTCAACAAAAGGATTTGTTACCCAACAAGACAGATAAAAGCTAACACGTCCACGATGAAATACTTCCTGGCAAGTGTGCTTACTCACGGTAGCGTGGGGTTCTGGAGACACCCGTGATGAAATACTGGGCAGCAGGAAGACGTTTTGTAGATAATCTGTCACCAAGTCTTTAATTAAAGTTTTAAATTATCACAGTTGATACAGATTTCAAAGTAAAGACTCTGATCCTGCCCTCCCCACATGAGTAAAAGATCCCTTCGACCTTCAACAGATTTTACCTTGGTAAAATAGCATGGATTCAGACAAAGTCCATATGGGTATTTATTGTTATATGCTATAAATATTAATGATTCCATACAAATGTCTTCATCTTTTAGGACGTTAGCACAAAAGTGAGTAAATAATGATTTATTTCCATGCATATAAAGCCACATTTCACCTAAGCTTCTCTCTTAATTTACTGAGAATACGAACTTGCTGCTCATTATTTCTCTGCTCAAGTTAATTTGAAATAAGCATTCTGCACCTCAGCCTGTTCCTTCTGTAACACAGTGTGTTTTGCCCAGAAAATCCCTGGGGATTTTCCCAGAACCATTGAAGTTTAGGACAGCCTTCCCTTTAGCAAACAAATAACGTGTTACACGTGTCCCTAAGTGAATTTAGCACACCACCGTGTAGAACAAGGCCCGGGGCCTGACCTTTTCCTAGTAAGTAGTATCTTTTCTCTAAGTGGGAGTTTTTTTGAAGGCTCCAAGGGCCAAATGGGTGTCCCTTTGGAAAAGCTCCACTGTGGACAATGGTGGGAGTTGGTGCCAGGCCGTGGACAGGCCGTTTCTGTCCTGGGTGAAAGTTGGTTCAGGAGTTTCCTTCACTTTCCTAAATTAAGCAGGGTTAATACTGATTACTGCGCAGGTGGGTAGGCTTCCCAGGAAAATCTAGATGCCACAGAAAGAGATGTTGGTGATGACCAGGGCTCTTCTTCTGAATCAGTGAGATGACCAAGTCAATGCCCCAGGTGTTTTCTTAGGGGGGCAATGCAATGTGTTTATTTTGCAAAACCCTTTGGGATTTTGGGGGACAAAAGGCTCCATATAAGTGTAAATTGTTTCATGTATTTTCAGTAAAGGTAATGGATTAAGAGTGCAAGTTGTTAACTAATAGTGACAAAAAGAACTTTTCCATGTGGTCTCCAAATTATCAGCTATCTTGAAAAGTGCCAAGATTTTAATAACAAATAATTCAGTGCCTGGATATTAACTTACCTGTGCTTTATTGCATAAATATAGCTTGTCATTATCTGCAAGGTGTTGATCACTGAATCTCCATGTCATTGTTTTGGAAAGCATCTGCTTCTAACGTGATCAGTGACCAAAAAGTCAATGAAGTGTGAAAAAAAATTACTAAAAGTTTGAGGAAAAAAAGGATGGTTTTGGGGAGAGGATGTTTTGTCTGCCATTTGATTATATACAACTGTTGCAGGATAAAGATGATACAGAAAATGTGGCGAGAGGACAAGAGAAGACTTCATATTCATTTATTTTATGGAAAACAGTGGTTTGGAGCCATTGGGAAATTCCTTTAGAAAAAAAACAACTAAATAAAATTCCTCTTCTAATTTATTTCAGGAATTCCTGAAATGGCCAGATTTTAAGATTGCAGTTAAAACTCCTTCAGTCAAAGTCTATGCAATATGATGATTGGTTGTGCATTGATGCAAGTTGAATGTGACCAGCCATGAAGATGTATTCCCCACGCCGGACTTTGCTGGACTCCACAATCCTCTTCATAGGTCCCGGAGGCAGAAGCTGGTAGCATAGCATTAGCCGCATCACCCTTCCTTCTTGGTGGATGAAATATTCATGGCAGCCAGCCAGGTTTTTTTTGGGTACTCGGTTGACCCCACCACTACCACCCCTTTCAGATGGCAGGCTGAAGGGTCACGGGAAGGACCTGCTGCTCTTTGGGCAGTGTTTGCCCACCACGTGGGCGCTGGTGGTTGTTTCACGGCCGACTCCTTAGTGCTGCTGTGCTGAGGCAGAGATGCCACCCCAAATCTGTCATCTGCCATTTTTACAGAACCTATAGAAGCTGCCTTAACATTGGGATGACAGAGCCAGAGTGCACCGAGGCTACAAAAATCAGTGGTTCTGGAAGGCTGAAGGCAAAAGAAAATTCCTGAGACTACAAATGATGCATTTTTGATTGTTTGTTGGCTAATGTTCTTTGTGTTTACCAGCAGGAATGTAAACTGTGGTGCCCTATTAGCTCAATTAAAGAGTGATTTGATTACCAGCAGAGGGGAAAAAAAGGATTGATTTAAAAGCTGGTAGAAGATCAAGACTGAAAACAACATGGTACATTTGGGCCAAGCAGTCACCAACCTGGCAAAATACTTTGTACTTGCTTTACTGTTTCTAGAAAAAAAAGAAGTCTTTTCACTGAAATTGATTTTCAGTGGAGCTCATTCACCTCCACCGCTCTGGACCAAGTGGTTAAAGGCATGTAGATGCTGAACTTGCTGATGAGAGTTAGGTATGTAAGCATCTATCAAGAGCTAGCCCCTCCATCACTTTTGGAAACCTCACCGCCGTTGGATTATCCAGGTGCTTAAATGCCTTGCTGGCTCAGGACTGTGACGTGCTCCCTGTGGACACAACTGTTGGAAGAGTCGTTTAACAACAGTGTAAATCCTTGGAAAGATAAATAGAGATTTAAACCTTCCAAAATCAGCCATCCTGGTGCTGGATAGCATCAGCTGAGCTGAATCCTCCTCCACCTCCTGAAGTTTAGAAGAAGGAGAGACTAAAAGAGGCCAGGGAGAGGCAAAGTCTTTAGAGAACAAAAAATACATGAACTGAGCAGTGCTTAATGTAATTAACTCTATCACACAGCTCAGCGCTCGCACAAAGTGGTAGCTGCTGGACTGTGTAGCATCAGTGACAGGGAAAAGCCCGATTCAAAGAGAACTGCAGTGGAGCTCCAGCAGGACAGCAGCCCCTTTTGACCTGACGTGTTCATCCGCACGCTTCCAGATGCTTCCTGAGCATTTGTGGTCTCTTCCTCTGCCCAGGAAGCAAGAAAAGGGTAATTGACACGTTTAACAGGCAGGAAAAGACTCTGCCAGACAGCCGAAGGCCAGACAGGAGCTGAAAGCTGCTATCCTGAGTTTGTACCCCAGGTCCTAACCACGTTGCCATGCTTCCACCCCAGGAGAGCTCAAAATGAATGTCTAGAGGCACCCTAAAGAGAAGGGCCGAGGAGGATTGTGAGGAGTCAGTTGTTGGATGGGACTTGCTCTGAAGCTCAATCACAGCTTACAGAGATGTGGGAAACACGTTACTGCATTGCTCTTTAACCTCAGAAATATTTATGAAGAAGCATCTGTTCACTAGTGATTGTTTCCCCTGGGGAAAATGTTGCTGACATTTTTGTGCACAAGCCTGTGGCAGTGGTAGTTCAAGATCCACTAGCATCATGCTAGTAGAGGAGGAGGTGGGCTTGGATTTTTTTGGGGGTTCCTAGATTCAGGTTGGGAAACCAGGTTCCTTTTGCAGAAGACAGTACTGAAATTAAAGCAGGCGTGATGTTGCTGTTCCCCACCTAATCAGCTTCTTGGCGTGGCTTAAAAGACCAAAAGTGACATTATTATCCCATTACAATGCTGTGAACCATTTTGCTGCAAGGGAAACCTAAAGTCAAATCCTGAGCCTGTGTCAGTGTAAGACCAGCAGTGTTGTCTTACTCTGATTTACTCCAGCTGAGGATCTGACCTGCAAGAAGTAATATCTGTGGGTGACTCACAGGCAAATTGGAGGAGGCTGGGGTGTTTTGCATGGCCAGGCTTTCTAAAAGGATTAGAGATGGGTCTGCTTTTGCTGCTCTAGAAGGTTGGGATTATTAAGCATATCTGTATGAGAAGAGTGGCAGACACTGTCTTCATGTATTTCTAATTTAATGAATGTTTAATGCTTCTTTTATTGGAGCCTACATATATGTAGAGTAGAGGACTTTAACAAGGGGTTGACTTATGTCAAATAATTGATGTTTGAGCTGCTCCTTTTACATGAAATGCAGACTTTACAGAGCAAAGAGACTGTAATGAAAATATGAATTAAAGATTAGAGCTAAGCAAGTCTGAGAAAACTTAGAATTAAAAAAGGCACTTAGAAGTTTTCTCCTCCCGCTTCCTTTCCTTCCCTCCGCCTTTTCTACATCTCCATCCTCTCTGCTTCTTTGGTAGGGTCCTGCATTTCAGCCACAGCCTTCTGTCTTCTACACCTACGCGTATTAGTGAAGGAAATCAGTGCAGTAATCTCATTCTCTCTATTACTGTGTGTTTGCACATCACCCTAGCCTATTACGCTTGCCAACCCACCAGTCAGTTTGCCTGGAGAGACTAAAAAGTATTTTTAAGGTGCGTTTTTCTTTATCTCTATCCATGATTTTTCTGATGGAGTGCATCTCCTGGGCAGAATGGAAATAAGTGCAGGTTTTGTGGAATCGTTTGCCAGGGGGACTCACAATTTGTTGCAGCACATCTAGGAGAGGGTAAAAGAGGATAATTTATCCGTGGCGGTGATTCCGCCGTGTGACAGCGGTTGGGCTGTGCTGCCTGGAGAAGGTTCCTGTAGGACAGGCTTGAGGCTGGTGCAGTGCGAAGACTTCCACCAGATATTGCCCATCGTTGGTGTCCAGAGTTGCTCTTCTGCCCATAAACATCAGCATCCATTTCCTTCCACCCCCTTGCCCTGCCCCTTTCCCTCTCGATTAGCTGTCTTCATGCTCTGACTTCCCATGGGTGCTCTCAGCTCTCAGTGCAGGTCTCCGAGCTCAGTGCCAGGGCATCAATCCTGCAACATAAGGCTTTTCTCGCCTCAGTTCCTGCAGCACAGGCTGCAAAGAGCTTGGCTGGTTGAGGGTAATCTCTTGCTTTCTGTGGTTGTGTTTAGAAAACCCTTCTTCAATGTTGATCTGATTTCCTACCTAAGACCGAACAGCTTAGGCTTGGTCATCAGCAAATAAAAGCCCAGTGGAAGAGAGGAGAATGTTGGTTTCTTTGCTTTGGCTTGGTGGGATTGGTGTGGTTTGGCTCCTCACACCTCTGGCCAAGTAAAGGAGGCGTGGGCAGAACGCTCACCCATGAGACCCTGAGTGTCAGCACTTTGTAATGGGTGGCACACCTAAGTCGCAGCAGTCAGCGAGCTCTGTGTGCTCCACCACCCAGCCCCAAGGCACATATGGCACCCTTGATCCTAAGGAACCATCACCCCATTGGGCTGCAGGGCCACCCTCCTGCTAGCTCAAGCAGTCCAAAGAAATGCACATTAAATAATTATGTCTTAGGGTGAAGTGGGCACCCACTGGGGTCTGGAGGAGGGAGGTCCAAGGAGACGTGCTGGGTGGTGTGAATGTGGCCGATCTTTGCCAGATGACACTAGATACAGAGGAGAGTCTCATGCCCTGGTTTATTTAGCAATACGGGTGCACCCTCTGAGTCCCTCCACAGGGAAAGTTGCCTCTCTACTCTTACCCCTTAACATTTTTGTCTCCAAAGCACTAAGCCACCAGAAGACTTCATGTGTAGAGACTTGAGGTGCAGAGCTCACACCTGAAGTAGGGACTGGGGAAGAGAGAGGACAGAGAGGAGGGCAATGATGCACCCCAGGTGATACAGTAAGTCGTTAGCAAGGCAGTGATGGCCCCATGGTCCTCCTAATTTCTGTGTCCTGAGGACATACTGCTTTTCTGCTGGACTGAAGGACCCTGACCTTTGGGGTGTAGGTATGTACTAGGTGGGTCTCATTGCAAAACATGGTCGCTCTTAGCAACGCCTGGATTCCTTGCCATTTCTTTTTTGTACGCAAGTTCTTGAAACTTAAAACTGTAAAAAACCCAACATTTGCACATAGTAGAACCTCAAAAAATCAGGCTAAAACCCCTTCAAACCAGCGTGGAAAACACCACAGACTGTCAGTCCTTTTCCAGTGAAATCTACCCTGTCTGCGATGCGCTCAGGATGCCTGTGATCTAATTGTATATGTGATTTAACCTTATTCTTGTACAAAAGACGTCAACTGAAATTTAGATTTTATCTCCTAGGAAGGCAGAAAGGCAATCTAGGCTCCCCTTAGGTATTCCAGAGCTCCTACACCCTCATCATGCGTATTCTACGCCATGTGAGCAGTATTATATTTCATGTGCATGGGGGCTCTCCAAGTTTATTCTCTTCAGGTAAACTCTCAGATGTACTTGCATCCACTGTATTCCACTTGTATCCATTTCTGAGATCAGAATTGCCACAAGGAATTCCGTAAGTCATTTTAATAAAAAAAAACCAACTTACACATGGGTGAGTCCCACAACTGATGTAAGCTGGTATAACTCATTTTTTGCCAAATTTCTGTCCCAGTTAAAAATGTTTTGCACCAAGTGGCGTTGGTAGGGAAGCCCACGTTTCTTGGAATAAATGGAGCAGGAGCTGATGTCCTGCGCAGGGATCTGGAGGGAGAAGTAGATCTGTGTGTGGATGAGCACATAAAGTTCTCCCTGACCTTTCCAAGCTCAGATTTATTTTTTTTTTCACTGCAGCCAGTTGAGTGTATTTGAAGAAGATGGGAATGTGTTGGTCAGAAAATGCTGACTCACTGAAACGTCCCCGGGAAAAAGGCCAATTATAGCAAACTCGCTGTTGGTACGTTAAAGAAGGTCGGTGAAAAAAACCTTGAAATGATCAGATGCCCCATTTTAATGCTTTCAAAATGAACTGAAATGATCTGGGAGGGTGGAGGGGGTGGCATGGTTTTGGATGTAGATCTTTATTTTATGATTTGGCACATTTCACATAGGGAAGACAGAAATGAAGAACCTTTTTGGCCCATGAATTATTTCAGATGACCTGCTCTGATTTTTGTTAAAACAAAAAAAAAGCGCTTTCAACTTCTGACTTTCTCTCCCTGTTTGAGTGGGAGAGGAATAGCAGAAAAAGCTGCGGCTGCGATGGGAAGCGTCCTGCCCGCTCGGCTCTCACCCTCACCTGGACCCAGGATGGGATTAAAATACCCCTCTGGGGCTGGATGCCTTTGGGGCCACCACTTTCCATGGCCGACGGGAGAGGGCTGCTGGCATCCAGCGCTTCTCAGGAGACCCTCGGCACCTTGCAGGATCAGACCCGCAGGCTTTGCTGTTTGCAGAAGAGCGCCTGGAATTGCACTCTCTCATCTGATTGAAATGCATGGAAAATGTCAGGAGGCGCGGGTGGAAGAGCCCTCGTTCGATTTTGCTTCAGTGCTCCTGAGTCTCATTAGCTCAGGTCAGTGCCTTTGCCTGGTTTCTGGCTTGTGAACTGAAATACAAACATGCTTTCATGCCCCACACACACACACACCCCTCCACACACACACGCACAGAAAAAGCGACAAAAACTGGGGAGTAAATAATCCCCTCCTGGGGCTGCATCTGAGCAGAGGCTGGGGGAAGGTGCTGCAGGTGAGGCGCAGCCTTTCGGTGCCGGCCCGGTTTGCGAGTCCATGGCGGCCGAGCCAGCGTTCGGTGTTCCTTCCAGAATAGCCTTGCTCTCTGTTCTCTGACTCACCGCTGACGTCCAAGGGACTCCTTCTGCATGAGGATTATTCATCTGAACCGCGTCCCCGGCAGCGGCCCATGCGTCATTCCTTATCTCCCAGCGAGCAGGGGCCAGCAGGTGCGTGGTGTGGGCAACTGTCCCCTGCCCGGCAGTCGCAGACCTGCTGCCCAGGTTCCACATCGGGGCAGTGGCTGCCAGCTGTGAATGAATGAATGAATGAATTTAGCTTGCTTTTGTTTGGTGCGCTGCGGTCGGTGCGTGTTGAGGCGCCCGTGCCCTTGCCGTGCTACAGGGCAAGCAGCAAGAGAGAAACTTTGGTTACTTTCCAAGCTGTGCCAAAAAAAAAAAAAAAAAAAAAGAAAGAAAGGTATTAAAGGAAATGTCAAATGGTAATTATAAGGACTTGGAAAACTGATTAAAAACAGAAACCTGGGCCCCCCAGTTCAAGAGGGACAGGGAACTACTGGAGAGAGTCCAGCGTAGGGCAACAAAGATGATGGAGGGATTGGAGCA
>JAOQGH010000077.1:40505466-40532420 GCA_025769975.1 Gallinago jamesoni | reverse complement strand
GCTCTGGGCAGCCCTGCTTTGGCAGGGGAGTTGGACTGGATGGTCTCTAGAGGTCCCTTCCAACTCTGACAATTCCAATCTGACCACAATCGTGACTATTAGATATAATTGCTTTGTTTTGTACAGAAAACACAGGTTTTTCTCAGCTATGTTTGTGACCTCCAGAACATACCCCCTGTGGTCCCATTCCTAAGACTGGTGTCAGTTGGCTTGGCTGCCTTGCTCCAAGGGAAACACCTGGGCACTTTCAGCAGCTGAGGGTTTGGTCGTCTGTTTGTCATAACAGCTTGACGATGAAGTTCTCCCGCGTGATGTACAGCCAGGGCCAGTTCCCCTGCCCGTGGGCACTGGCATCCTGCCCTTGGAGTCGGGGGGGTGATGCTCCCCCTTGGGATGAGCTGCAAAGTTGCAGGCAGCCATCCTCCTGGAGTGAGTTTATCCATGAAGGGAACTTGTTCTCTAGGCTAGGAGGGTCTGCACAGACACCCCCCCTCTGGTTTGCTGGCATTTTTTTGGGCCAAAAATGCCTTGCTGAAATCTGAGCGAGAGGCTGAGAAACAGAGGGGATTCTGGTGGGTTCAGCTCTTTCGTTGCTTGGCGTGAACCTCCCGGAGCCCCTTTTTTGAACAGTTTCACCCGGACTTGAAGGACTTCCCTGCCCAGATGTCACTTAGTGTTTCCCAAGTGGTTCAATGAGTTGATCGCTTTTCTCTACAGAATTAGCCCAGTGTGTATCTGTGGATCTAAAGACTCAAGGAGTGGTGATGGATGGGGAATGGCTCCCTGCATGAGTGCTTCTTTAGATCCAAAACTTTCCCAGCTGGTAGGTGGGAAAGCAGCGGTGAGTCTGGCAGTGTTTGCAGGCGTAGCACTTTTTAATGTCCCTTTAATAATGGCACCTTTCAATATGGTGTTACCACTGTGGGGTACGCTGCACCCCTGTCTTTCAGCATTACCCCCGTCACCATCGTGCTGGGAGGAGGTGACTGAGTCTCTGACCCCTTGTCTGTAGGAGGGAGCCTTTCTGGCAGCGTCAGGTGGTCACTGTCATCCTGACAGATGACTGACTGTAGGCACCGGGTCCCTGGGCAGTATCAATAACATGTGTGTCCAGTTGTGCGTTTCACCCTGCAGTCAACGAGTTTCTACGTTTCTCAGCTGAAATCACCTGCCTCCACTGAGGGTTTTGGGCTGTGCCCCCCCAAAAGGGGACTTCCAGGGCAGAGCGACACCCCACACTTGGACATCAGCAGCCACAAAGTTGCGGTTGACTTTGTGGCTGCTGTTAGGGTTGACTCCTTAACACAGACAGGCGGCCTGCAGGTTACGAGTGACATTTCCCCTCTCTTTAGGTGCTCCTGGTCAATCAATCAGTGCCACCACGAAGCCCATTTACGTGCCACCCTCGTGCCATCCTGCCCCTGAGCTTTCATAGACCTGTCTTTGATTTTTCTTCCAAAATTTTCCAGCTGAGAAATACCTCCAATAAAAACGGCAGAGTTTATTCAGTGGGTTGGGCCATCACTGCTTGGCCCAGGGAAGAAGGATGCTAAATAAGAGTCTGGGGGGTATAAATAGATGCTGTTTGTTCACAAAAGCACCCGCTGGAGGTTTACCGAGCCCTGGCCCTGTGCTCTCTGTAAGTATTTAGTCTCGCTGGGCTGATGGCTCGCTTGTGATACGGTGCTTAATGACCCCCTTCTGCAGCATATGTGCCCGGCGCATCGATAACCTGCCTCCCCATCAGGGAGTTGGGCTGGGCTGCCCAGCGGCAAACATCAGCTCCCAGCCAGCCGAGCGGGACTGGCCGCTAGCAGTGGAAAAGCCCCTGGCCTCGTTTTATGGCTCAGCACCATAATTGGTAGCTTTTAATTAAGGCAGAAGGCAATGGGTTGTGGAGGGGCAGGGATGCTGGGAGGAATTGGCTGTGGTAGAAATAAGATGCTCAGGGGAGGAGGGAAAGGGCAGCATATGCAGCAAGGGTGCTTGGCGTGACAGCACAAATTGGCCTTATTTAGACATTGGTGCCCCTCCTTTCCCCCCGCTTTTTTTTTTCCAGCAAGAACAAAAAGAGCCAAAAATAAACCTCCTGGTGTCCTACTGCAGGACCTCAGCTGCAGTCGGGAGGGGAATCTGTCTTGAAAGTGCTGCGGCGATGCTGTCTTCAAAACAAACATTTCCCAGACTTTCTTCTGAGATTAAAACCCTTTCTGAGATGGTGATGCTGGTTATTACAGCCCTCTGGATGCTGACTTTCTCCCTGCGATCACTGCAGAGGAATAAAGAGGAGAAAAAGAAAAAAAAAAAAAGGAAAAAAAAGGGAGGGGAATGAATGCGAAGCCAAACTAATAGCGTTAACTTCTGGCGCTGGCGAGTTTTCATCTTCCAAGGTCAGCCCTGATTTCGTTTGGAGGGTGCTTTGCTCTTTTAAGCAGTTATGGCTATTGCAGCCATATGTACCAAGGACCATCTGGAAATCTGTTTCCCAACTTGAGCAGCCACTAACAGAGTTGCCCCAAGCCTGTGTTTGCTCACTGGCTTCCTGGGGCTTCCCCTCCTGTCCCCGACATGGCAGGGACTGGCTACCACCCCACATGGAGGAACCAACCGGGCAAAATGTGCACAGAGCCCTCGAGGGGCTTTCTGCCCACTTTTACTTATGGGGGTTTGGACTGGTCTGGATTTATGGGGTGCTTTTTGGGTTTTTTTCCTTCCCCCTCATCTTTTTCTTTCCCGCATGTAGTTGTTGAGCTCAGCTTTTGTTACGTGCATTCAAGAGTACAAGAGCATATTTCATTTTCCAGATTAGAAAATGCTCAGAGGTATAATCAGGTCTTTCCGCAGTATTTAATTATCCATAATTAAAGACATCTACAGAAAGCACTGGATTTTCAAAGACTACTCTTGTGTTACATTGCTAATGAATTAAGTAATTAATTGGCATTGAAAAAATACAATAGGAAACATCAATCTTTTAAAGTAAAGCATTTTTTAGGCGTTTTGTAAAATCATTAACTGATATCAGGTCAGTAGCTCTTCTAGTGTATAAATCCCCCTTCTGGCTTTAAAAAAAATAAATTCTAAAGGACAAAATGAACGCAGGAAAAAACAAGGAAGGGGAATACTTGAATACTTGCTAAAGAGCATGGAAACATTCAGAAATGGGGATTTTCATTTGGAAGTCATTGTCCATCACTTTGCTGCTCCGTCCTGTAGTCCCTTTTCCCTGCCGGTAGGTCTGAACCAATTTTACTCACATTTGGGACCACAGTTTGCAGCCTCAAACCTGCCGTGTTCCAACAAGTTTTGTTCAAAATAGTAGTCTGCTGAAGGGCAGAGAGTGACCTGAGCGTTTCCTTCAGCAGGAGCTGCCTGTGTGGGGTGGCCTGGGCTGGCCCCATCACTCAGCTGAGTGCTGCTCCCTGGGTTGCAATTACAAGGGAAAGGAGGCAACAACCGGTTTAATTCCCCCAGTAAACCCACAACCGCACATTAGTGGGATGACTCCGCTGGGTTTTTTGGGTACTGTTTATCTACAGGAGGTGGAATGGAGGTGGGAGTCCCCGTCACCCCATGTCTTAGCATCACTGCAAAAGCCCCCCCAGAACCAAACAGCTTGTAGACCTCCAACAGGAGACAAAAAATGTAAGGGCTGTGCATCAGTTTCAGCTCACAGCTTAATGCTGCTGCTGCTGCGGGTTTAGTTTTAATAACCCTCAGCTCCTGGAGCACGGCGCTGCCTCTGCACCTCAGTTTCCCCTGTGCTCTTCCCCTGCCCCATGGGGATGCCGTGATGACAACAGCCTCTTGGATACTGTGGTGCCACCGAGACCAGGGAGTGAGGAGTAGTTTTATCCAGTCATTAAGTAATAAAAACAGACTGACAGATTGAGGAGTAATGAAGCATTCTGAAAATTTAAGGGGGGAGGGATGGAGAAGCACATATATCCACCATAAATTTTCCCCAGCCTTTCATTATTCCTAGTTGCTACTATCCTGTCCTGGCACATCAGCCTAATATCACATGGCATCTGCTCGAGTATAAAAGCCCACATAGATTGTGGTAATGCATTTTGTGGTGGCACCCAGAATTATTAGCAAAGGAGAGGAGGATCCTTTTCCACTTGATGATTTAGTTAAATGCAACTATTCACATGCAAAACCAGCACCACTCATTTTATTTTTTATTAGCAACCTGACTCTTCGCACAGCGCCATCAGAAAGCATTGTGCAAATGCCACGGATACCATTAAATTCAGGTAGCATAATGGGCCCTTCGGAAGAGGAAAATCTGGGGACAAAACATGGATTAAAGCTGCTTCTGCAGCCGTTGGAGAAATTGAGGGCAGGTCCCAGCAGAAGGTTTTGGGGCCTGTTTATTCCACAAGTGCATGTCTCATCTGTCCGTCAGACCAAGGTGTGCCCGTCCTTGCCATGGTTTGCTCTCCCCATGTGGTGCCCTCAAGGTCCATCCATCCTGCCCTGCCCCTGCCTCTGCCTCCTGTTCCATCCGGAGGTTCCATCAGGTTTGAGCACAGCAGGGCTGCATCTCCTCTCTCTCCCAGCAAGTTCCTCGGTTGCTCAGGGTGGGCTTGGCAGGGAGGTGTTTTCATGAATTTCTTTTCTCCATGTCCCGGGCAGGTAATTTTTATTCCGCAAACAAATTAAGAAGTTCTGTTTCTGCCTCTTTCTCTGGGTAATCCACCATTTGTACAGATGGGTATGGAAATGGGAACTCTCTCGCTGCAGCCTGACCCGAATGTTGGGCTGGGATTATATTTAGCAAACTTATAAGGATGAAGGGGAAAAAAAAAAAAAAAAAAAAAAAAAAAAAAAAAGGCAACCCCAAAGGATGATGTTGCTTGGCTCTGTTAAGCACCCTCCAGAAGAGGCCGTCCTTCAACTGGAAAGTGAACCTTTGGTGAGCAACACAGACTTTTAACTTTTATACACCTGCGTGTTTGTTAAATTTGCCTTTCACCTGAGTCTTACCTGTCTGTGACCAGTCGTTTCTGTGTCTGTCACTGGAGGCCAGGAGGATGGAAACGGTGGAGAAGGCAGCAGGAGGTGGGCTTGTTGTGTCACACAAAGTGCAAAAACTGGGTTCTGCAGAAAACCTAACTCAAACACAAGCCGAGAGGAGAAAGGAATGGTTTCAGCAGCAGCTCTCTTCTTACATGAAAAGTTTTTGCTTTGCTTTGAAGTTCCATTTCTAATATGATCCCGCGTTCAAAACCTTCATCAGAAAATGCTGTCGCTAGATGGGAAAAAAAGAAAAAAAAAAGGACTGTTGCTGATGCTTTCAAAGCTTCATGTCTCATCTCACTCTGGCAGAAAGGCGTTTTTCTACCGATTGACACATTCCCACAGCCGCATGGGTTTGCAACGAAGCGCTGCTTTTCAGACAGGAGCCGAAAGTTCATTCTGAGCTTGTGGTTTCCTGCAAATTGAAAGAAAGAAATCCTTCTGCCCCTTGGCATTACCAAAGGGCAACAACCATCACTTTGGCTGGTGCGACCGTTGTCGTGCATTAACTGCTGTAGTTTCATGACCCAACAGTGGGTTGGGTTGGGTTGAGTTTTCAGTAGAACGCACGTCTAAAATGCACAACTATAAATGTAGTGATCCTGGTTCTTCCCTCCTGCCCCCTTTATTTTGCACACTTTCCCTCCTGTTTTATACAAAATTAGCACTGTCAGAGTTTCCACTTCATTTATGACTTACACAAAAATAACTCCCCCCCTTAAAACATCGTGCACAGCTGTAGTGACCAAGTGTTAGATTCAATTCTGGCTTTATATTGAGTTGACATGCAGCCAGCTCTCCTCCATACATCATTCGTGATTGCAGTTAAGAATGAAATACTGTTTTAATTCTTACACCAAATGTGGGAATTTTTTTTTCCCCTGAAGAAAAAAAAAGGCATAAAAATGTTAAAACGGGCCATAAAAATCATTAAATTTTCACACCAAGCACAACCAAGAGGTGAATAAGTTGGCTAAAAGCTCAAAAGACACGGAGAAAAAAATCCTAGTTGTTATTCTTTGGTTGTTAACCCTTGCCTTTGAGTGGAGATACCCAGGAAAAGACCTGATACATGGGGCAGCAGAGGGCTATTTTGCCACTTGCTTCCCTAGACAAGGGGTTCCCCTCGTGTCTGAATGAGCTCTAAGGGCACGGTCACCTTGACCATGAGCCCGTCCCACAACCACAGTTGTCCTGTGGCTGCTCTCTGCACCCAAACTGGCAAGGTGAAGGCAGCAGAAATCCCAAAAGGAGGTTATACCCTATTTCTTCACTTAAAGGTTTAGTCACTGGGAAGGTCCAACTTTTCCTCCCTTTGGCTGTTGATTTTATGGGTAACATTGCTGTATTTTCATGGTAGTTTTATTAATCGATTTCTTTTAAATTAATCTATTTTATACCAGCTCTGAAAAAAACCACCCTCCCCTTATGTGCCGTGTTGGAACCATTAAAAGAATTAATGTACCTTCAGCACCACTGAAGGTACAGTTCATTTTGGGAAATATCTATTTAGACAAGTTTTTAAAAACCTATTACTTACCTGCAAGGATATAATGACCACAGAGTAGATTTCATCGCCTGCAATTAAAATCTACCTCTATTTTTTAAAAAAAATCTAGGGTATTCTCCCAAAGCTTTGTGCCGCCTGCGAAATTTTTGAGCTAATCCTTTTCATTTGGGCAGGTAAACATTGAAACGTGCACTTGTCACTTGAATGGGTGGTTATTGGTGTCTTTGAGGTGCTACTGGTTTCCTTCTTCCACCTTGAATGTACCCAGTGAAAAGCTGATTCAGAAAAGCTGTTTTATATGCACGGAGTCTGCCTGTGCAATGCTGAGCACCTGCCTGTGCCACCTTTTTCACCAGAAGCTAAACTTTTTGGTGCTGATTAAGGTATATTTGCACATGTAGATCCTTTTAAAATGAAGAAGAACTCAGTGCGCAAATCCCATAGGTGACTTTGAAAATGCCAACCTGCATTTTATATAAAAAGGTTGGGGGGGGGGGGAACAACCCTATATTTAAGGCTAAGTGTGTAGCCCTGCAGTTTGCTCTTCCGCTGTCTGAGAGCTGGTCCTGAGACACACCGTGTGTTGGCTCCTGCATGACACTGGTGGCAGATTTTTGACGTTGATTAGAGACCTGGAGCATCTCCCTTACGAGGAGAGGCTGAGGGACTTGGGTCTTTTTAGTCTGGAGAAGAGAAGGCTGAGGGGGGATCTGATCAATGCTTATCAAGACTTCAAGGGAGGGTGTCAAGAGGATGGAGCTAGTCTTTTTTTCAGTGGTACCCAGGACAGGACAAGAGGAAATGGGCACAAACTTGAATAGAAGTTCCACCTAAACATGAGGAGGAACTTCTTGACTTTGAGGCTGGCAGAGCCCTGGAAGAGGCTACCGAGGGAGGTGGCTGAGTCTCTTCCTCTGGAGACATTCAAACTCACCTGGACACGTTCCTGTGGGACCTGCTGTGGGTGCTTTGGCAGGGGGTTGGACTAGATGATCTCCAGAGGTCCCTTCCAACCGCATGTGATTCTGTGACTTCAATGCTGGCCTCAATTCAGGTGTATTATTCAATCAGCAGAGCGGGTTAATTGTTACGAATTTGATATTAGCTATTAATTTGCACCCCGGCAATGCGTAACCCTGCTGGTCAACAGTTCCTCAACCCACTACTGGGTTAAGAAACCTAGTGAAATGGTGAAACTATGGGGGCAGAGGTTTTGCAAAGAGTTTGAAGTGTGCACAGATGTGCTCCCAGCACAGGTTTTGTTGCTCTTGGGATTCTGAAACAGGCTGGATATTTCGGCTTGGGGTTATTACTGGTAGTGGTCAGACACTGGAACAGGCTGCCCAGGGAGGTGGTGGAGTCACCATCCTTGGATAAGTTGAAGAGTCGTTTGGATGTGGTGTTGGGGGATATGGTGTAGGGGAGAACTTTGTAGAGTAGGGTAGATGGTTGGGCTCGATGATCCCAAGGGTCTTTTCCAACCTACATGATTCTATGGTTCTATGATTCTATTAAGCCCATAGGATGAGGCAAATACCCTTATCTAAAGCAGTGGAAAATACACCACTTGCTCTATTTTCCTTTGCATAGCCAAATTAGTTTTATTAGATTATTTACACTAGTCTTGGATTGTTAAAACTGATCAAGAAGATCCATTTTCATGGTTGAGGCTCCTGGTAGTTTATTACTGTATCTCAATCCACAATATTGCTGCTGGAGGAAAAAGTTCAGCTTCTCTGGGCTTTGACCCTGGGAACTGCCCAGTTTGGCATCCCCTTTGTACCTGCCAGCAGCAGCATCAGCTGCTGGTCCTTGGCACTGCTTGTGGCTGCTCCGTTTTATGCAGATGCTTGTGCTGAACGTGCGTTTTTAATCCATCACCTCCATGCCACCTTTCCTGCAGCCAGCCCTGCCAAACCTCTGATCTACCTCTTTCCTGCCACCCCCGGGGCGGGCAGCACCGTGTGTCAGAAAGCAAACAACAATGGCCCAGGGATGGGCTGGTGGGGGTGACCATCACCCCTTGGGCTTGGTCCCCCATCGTCATGCTCACCCCATGAGCGCAGCAGAAGAGGGAATTGGGGCTGCAATTTTCAGCTGGTGCTTTTTTAACTCTGGGAGAGACACTGTCTTTATTTAACTCGCTGAGTGATCATCTCAAGTCTGTCCGCACAGCTCAGATCTGTATCGGGGCTGGTGGACGTCACCGCTCCTAAACAGACTGCTTTTAAATTGCAGCCATAGATCTTCCTTGCACCAAAACATTCCTGCTCCAGTATTTAGTGATGCCTGAAGTTATGTCTCCACATCAAATTAAGTAACTGTGCTATCAATAAGGAGGAGTAATGCGGTGTATTCCCTTCTGGATGTCTCCCTGTCCCTCATTTGTTTGCTGATCCTGATTAAGACGGATAACGAGCTATCAGTAATTTTCTAACTGCGGTGCAAAGCAGCAAGGATTAAATCAGTCTGTGTCACTGGGAGCCAGGACATAATTTGGGGAACTTGAGCGGGCCCCCTGCATTAGTTAGACTCCAAGGCAGCAGATACTTGGGGTTGTCTGAGCAAGGCCTGGATGATACTAAGCATCTCTGCATGGGGAGAGCCATGTGGGGCCACCAGATCCCCATCTTTTTGGGCTGGTTGTCTTTTATCTCGCTTCTTGTGCCAGTTTGGTCACTGGCAAAAGTCAGTGGAAAAGCTCTCGTTGCCCTGAATTTAGCTTTTCAACTCAGTCTTGCCTTTTTAATGCCCTTCTTTTAATGATGTAGGGCTTGCTTAGCAACTTGGATTTAGATTGGCGAAGGATACTGCAGATACTTATTTTTTTTAATGCAGAGATTAAATAACTTTTAGTCATCTTCAGGCACCCAGCAATGTGAATTATGGCTGGAAAAACAGCTCATGTAAACAGGCACCGCTTGAGAAGTACTGCTAGCATCATCTTGTGAGGACTGAAATATGCAGGAAGGATGGAAAAGAGCTGCAGATCAGCTTTGGAGATGAATTCTTTTGGGTAATAGTGCACAAGATTGAAAGCTCACAGATGGAAAGCTAGGAGATACCACCAGTTGACTTAAGGGAGCCTTTACCCAGAGCCCATGCGGTTGGTCCACAGATTAAAAAAAAAAGATGAGTCTCTCATTTCGCAGACAACACAGAGAAATTTGGAGCATTTATTGGAGCTGCCATCTCTTCATGGGTGCCTGGACAAGGCAGCAAAGGCGGAATGTGCCTTTGGGGGGGGGGTCACCTCGAGGAGGTGGCACCTGTTACTACGGGTAAGAGCCATCATCATGCAGTACTCTGCCTAACAGTAGAAACATCCCAAGCAGAAGGTAGCCTTATGAGAGAAACATCACTTGGCCCATCCTTGCACACACCCATATTTTGGTTCCTTTCAGCAGAGAGGACAGGAGTGACGTACCCACCTCTCTGGGAGCTCTGTACAGGAGAAAACACTGTCTACACTGGTGAATCAAGGCTGGAGTTGGCTGCGGTTTGGTGAGAGCTTGCACAAAACAGTCTGCCTTTCCAGGAAAAATGCTGGCTGAAAGCAAACAAACAACAACATCAAAAAGGCTGTGGGGAAGTGTACTTTTTAGACTTCCTTGGCTTTGCTTGTATGTATATAGACACCCACCCACCCACCCTGCATACTTCAGATCTGCGCAAGGCTTGCTTTGGGGATTTTAAAACATCAACAGCAGCGCACACACCCAAAAAATAGAGGCACAGAGGAATTCCTGAACAGCTGAGGGGGGGTGAGGAGGGGGTGGGGATGGTGGCTGGGGCCTTGTGCTCACTCACACCTCCTCCCCAAAGCTTTCTGTGCCTGCCTGGGTTTTCATCCCTCCACTTGTGGGGGAGGATGGGACAAGATGATGCACAGTGATTTCATCCTGCCACCCCGCTGCGAGACGGGGTGTGTGTTTCCCCCCCCCCCACCTGCCAGATGGAGATGCCACCTTTCTGGCTGGGTAGGGCACCCTTACACCCAAAGGATGCGATTGCCATCCAACAGGTCTGTGGAAATGTGGTGGGAGGGATGTGTATGTGTGTATGAGCAGAGGATGGCTTGTTTGTGCTGGTGATCAAGTTCCACCTACTCATGCTGAAAACATTGACGTGCTCCAGCACGCAGCGCTGTCAAGCCGAGACATGCAGCCCATTAGCATTTGGGGTGGCAGATGGCTCCGCAAAGCGTTTGGCTTATGGCGGTGAGGACTGACACCTCCAGCATCCTCCCCTCCCCGCCTTGCCCACTGCAGGGATTTTTAATTTGCGGCACCGAGGATGGCAGGGTTTGGGAGACTTGAACTCTAGTCCCTCCCAAAGATGGGGGAGCATCCAGATTTTATTGGGGTGGTGTCTGAGGTGTTGATGGAACCTCCACATTTGGGCGCAGACAGCTTAAAGAGAGCTCCTCCGCTGCCAGGGAGGGTGAGCAGGCTGGAAAGGGGCTTTTGAAGTCTTGCTGTTGATCTGGAGGGGGCCGCTGACCTGAAACGGTCCTGTTTCCAGCCCTGCAGGAGCAGGTTGGGTGGGAATGGGCTTGGGCTATAGGCGAGTCCAGGGAGGTTATTTTCACTTGACGTATGTGTTGGGAATGTGTGGGTTGAATACATGTCCTCTAATCTGCAAAGACCTGTGTCCTCCTTAGCCTGGGGGATGTGGACGTAGCTCTGGGAACAGAGAGGAGGCAGAACTGCAGTGTACTCCTTTTCCTCCTGCCACCACCAGGAAACAAGCAGAACAGACCAGGAGTTAGACCTGGGCGTTATCAGGGTGTAAACTCAACCCCCCCACACATGTAATGGTCACAGCAGCCCCATTTCCGATGTGCCCTTAGGCTTCAGCGGTTCTTCCAGCTCGGACCTTTGCCAGCAGCCTCTGCCTAACACATAAGAGCTCCAGGGCTGTTGTCTTTTGGTGGGGTTTTCGGGCCCCCGCCCCATGCAGAACATCATCAAATTTAATTTTCAGTAAGGCAAAGCTCAGCATCAGCAGCTCACTTCTTCATGTCTCACCTCTGGCTTCACCCACTGCTTTCTCCTGCCCCTGGGGAGAGGGGGCAGGCAATCTTGATACCAGGCAGCAGAAACAAGACTTAATCCCTCCTTGACTCGTTAATTAAAGCCACAAATTGAGGCCTTTTCTTGCAATGTGAAGTGATCGCATAGATAGCATTGAGGGAGCTAAAGGAATGTTTTAAAAGATCCTGCAGGATTAGCAGAGAGGAGCTGTGCTAACCTCCAGAAACAGGGGCAGGGAGGGGGTGATGTGGTGGTGGTGCACCATTAAAAACAAGATGTTGGTTTTATTTCCCCCTGAGCGCAGAGTTCAGCCTGGACATGGAAAAAGTCACAAGGTGCAATTTCTGCCCTTTCCACCGGAGTCTGGGGTCACTTGTATTTCTACTGTGTTTTGCCTCTTTCTCTGTTGGAGGGTTGTCCACAAGCATCCCTTGTGAGGGTTTCAGGGTGTGATCCTCTCCTGGTCGTTGCTTTGTGAGCGTTTTCTTCAGCTGAACGATGCTGGGAGTGCTGGATGCCAGCACTGGAGGCTGCTGGAGGCTGTGGTGTGGGATGGTCGTGCTGCAGACCACGTTTCATGGAGACAGGCAAAATAAAACCCACCTTCCCATTTGGCCACATTCACTAGAAATGGCTCCCCCAGTTTGTTGCAGCTTGCCAGCAGTAAATGCCCATGCCCTATTGCACGCGCAGTCAAAAGCAAAATCCTCAGGACTCATTCAGCTGAATGAGTGTCCACCGGGATGTTTTCAGGCTGTATCCATTCCTAAATACTGTTGGGAAAGACCGCTGTCTTCTGCTTATCCCTTGCAACTTTAATTGTGTGGCACATCACGTGGGAGCCCGAGGGATGGTTAGCTAAATTGAGTTGCTATTTAGCAACTATCTGAACTACCAGTACGAGGTAGATAAGCATAGCCACCAGCACCTCTCTCCTTGACATTTTCCATTGAGCGAATAAGCTAAATTCTCTTCGAGTCAGCCTTAGTATTTCCTAAAGGAGGCTCTTAAAGGAGAGGTGAGAGACATAGGATTATCATCCAAAAATATTTAACTAAGAGGAAAATATTGCTTCTTGCTGAAATAGAAGGTTGGATTGTGAGAAGTTCCAGTGAAGGTGATGAGCTTCACTTGGTGCAAGAGGCTATTCGGGGCAAATCTGAATATCACAGTTGGCCTGGAGTGGTTCCTGCTTGCCTGCAGTGCTTAACATTCAATTTCCTTTTTATTCCTTCATTGCACACACAAAGCTAAATTCAGAGCTGCTGTAAGCCACGGGCAAAGCCATTGAGTTCACTCGAGAAGCAACTGGGAGCAGTTTGCAGCCTGCAGCCCCAGGAGCCAGGATGGTGGTCGGCACTGAGCACCTCCAAAGCATCAGCGTGATACGTGCTCCTGGTGTTGGAGAGCATTAAACTCTGTTGTTTCCAGCTTTAACCCACTGTCCATGTGGGTTGCTCTTGAATTCAGATGTTTTCCTCCACACCCCCATTGTGCTGGGGTGGGGACCGTGCAGATATAGTTTGCTGGGGAGCTGGGGTGGCTGCTCCCCTTGCTTTTGGGACATGAGGTTTTTTCCAGTGTGGTAGTGTGTCTGATCTGGGGGATTTCTGGGTTGCTTTGAAGCACCACCCTGCCACCGAGAGGACTTAGTCCTACACCCTTGGGTAGCATTACGTGACGCAGCAGGAGTACATTAATGCCCATGCCTGGGCTTAGACATATTCTCTCCATCCCAGATGTGCAGTTCAGCAGCACCTGATATGGGTCATCACCCATGTGTCTGGTCTTACACCTATGGTTGCAAAATTTGCCATCACTCTTCCTGAACGGCAAGCCATATATGATTATTCTCTTTGTGCTGCATCTCTCACGTCAAAATAGCAGCTGAACGCCCCTAGTATATCTCCATAAAAATCTTCACAGTTGTTCTAGCAAACAGCCTGGAGCACTGTGGTCTTTTATGAGTATTAATTATGTTAAGCAAGGCAAATCTCACAATTATGTTGTCTGTGGGAGCAGCAGACTTCTCCCATCTCCTTCCCTGAGCAAGGAAAAGAGGGTGATACTACTCTCCTGTTTTCACTGCAGTCGTGGTCTGAGATGCTTTTACGAAAACCAGGACGACAGCCCTTGCCCAAAGCAGCTTCTTGTTCCTACTGCTATTATCATAAATAACTTTCTTGATGTGCCTGACGTGTCATCAAATGTTTCTGAGCAGCATCTTCCTTTGAATTTGAATGAAAAAAAAACCCACGTTGCTGTGTTATTCTGTCCCGTTCTTTGTGATATTTTTTTTTTGTATCAGTTTGGCAGATCGTGGTCTCAGCCTGGTCCTCCTCCTCTGCAGCAGGAAAACCTCAGGACAGTGCCCAGCAGCGTGGGTTTGGGACACTAAGCTTTTGATATGTTGGGAGTCTGATCTAAGGGAGGGGAAAAAATATTGAAGAACTTAAAGGAGCCTGGTTACCTGAGGAGCAAAAACAAGGAAGTGGTTTCTGGCTGTAGGATCTGGTCACAGAATCACATGGGGTTGGAAAGGACCTCTGGAGATCATCTAGTCGAACCTCCCTGCCAAAGCAGGTCCACCCAGAGCTGCTTGCACAGGAATGTGTCCAGGTGGGTTTGGAATGTCTCCAGAGAAGGAGATTCCACCACCTCCCTGGGCAGCCTCTGCCAGGGCTCTGCCACCCTCAAAGGAAACAAGTTCCTCCTCATGTTGAGGTGCAGCTTCTCCTATTCAAGTTTGTGTCCATTTCGTCTTGTCCTGTCCCTGGGCACCACTCAAAAAAGACCAGCCCCATCCTCTTGACACCCTCCCTTGAAGTCTTGATAAGCGTTGATCAGATCCCCCCTCAGCCTTCTCTTCTCCAGACTAAAAAGACCCAAGTCCCTCAGCCTCTCCTCCTAAGGGAGATGCTCCAGGCCCGTCATCATCTTTGTAGCCCTCTGCTGGACCCTCTCCAGCAGTTCCCTGTCCTTCTTGAACTGGGGAGCCCAGAACTGGACACAGGTCATGGCCTTACAGGCTGCAGCTTCTCTAAGGAAGGCACATCACAAAACCACGCAGCATCCCCAGGTGCTGGAGGTTGTCTCTGGCGATGTTGTCTGTCATCTCAGTAAAACACCAGGTCACAGGAAGACTCCCTGGTGGCTGTGCCGTGGCATGGAACCTCTCTGGGGCATATTTTCCACTCAATTTCAGCAGTCCCTCACCGAGTGCATCTTTCTCGTGCCTCAGCCGCAGACACGATGCTCACTGCATCCCATTTTGGACAGGCAGGATCTGTTTTCCAACATAAAGATGGGAGAGTTTTAGATGCCAGGAAAAAAAAACGGGGGAGGGAGGAAGGGCTGGATGACAGTGATTGTGCTGGAAAATTGGATTTCAGCGACTCCAGTCGGTGGGAATTTAAGTTGAATTATCAGAACTAGAGTGTGGAAATTTTGCTTTCTGTTTGAAATGAACATTTCTGCAGGGGTAGGGATAGCAGGGTGGGGAGAGGATGCAAAAATGCTCCCATCCAGCTTGCTGTGGTGGCAAAAGAAATATTTCACTCTGGCAATGCAGACGTGGCTATTTTAAGGAGAAAAAAAGGAACAGTGGTAGTGTTGGCCTCAATTAAAAGAACTAGCATCTGACAGAAGAGATGGATGTGCCAGAACCGCAGCAAAACATCACACAGCAGGGCAGATGTCAGCAGAACCCAAAGCTAGGTTTTCATCCATTTTGCTAGAAGCCAAGGAAAACAAAGCCACTCGCTGTAATTCTCCTCTCAGTTCAGCCTCTGAATAGAGCTCCTTCCTTAGGTGTGCTGGGGTGATGTTTCGCCAGCCAGCCCAGGGATGCTTGGTGCTGCTTCAGCGAGGACTGGTTTGTCCATCCCCGATGTTCCTCACAGCCTTCAGTCCCCACAATTTGTCCAAAATAGCTGTAAATTTTCCTCTTCCTTTTACGTCTTTGGGAGGGGTGGCAGCATCCCAAGGATTTTCCTTTAGGCACAGAGATGCTTGCCAGGTCCTTCCTGGCTCGACAGATGCCAGAGATCAGAGGGGCAAATGATTAGTGTTTAATTACTGTTTTGGAGACCTTGGCCAGGGCAGGGACGTTGCTGCTCTGGTGCTGTCCCCAAAATGAATGATCCCCTCTCCGTCAGGGACCTTGGGCAGCGAAGGTGGGCCCACCTATGAGAAGACATGCTTGGCCCCTGTCACCCCTTGCCTCCTGTGTGTTCTCAGCTCCATGGACTGGGTCCCAGTCCCACAGCAGGCCTTCCCAAGTCCTGCCCATGGAAGGATGCAGCAGCCCTGGGGTACACCCCGTCACCCCAAATTCTGGGGAAGCCATTGGAGACACTTTTCTCAGGCCCTTCTGCTGTGGCTTCATTAAGGCTGATGTGAAGAGATGCTGCTGAGCTGATGAGCATTTGAAAGGTGTTTAGTAAAGCTGGGGGGAGGCTGCATGAAAACAAACGTTCAGACACCATTTGGCTGGGCAGCAATCAGAATCACCTATGTCTGGTTAAGGCCAGCCCTGTCAAACTCATGGCCCGTTGAGCTTAAACTTAGTGTCCTGAGGAGCAGCTTAATAAAGTCAGGGCACTATTACATCAGCAAAATGTAGCTCTGTATATTAATTAATATATAGCAATATTATATAATAATATTAATTGATATATCAATATAACAATATGCATAATATACAATGGAAATATACAAATATATACTATAATAATTATTAATAATACAAATATATAATAATATAATATTTAACAACTAAATTAATAGTTCTCTGGGACTATAAAGTGTGAAACCCCAGCGCTGGGTTGGCTACAGCTCAGCCCGTTTCCAGCCATGTAGGGATCCTATTTTTCCCTTTCAAACAGTCTTAAGTCTTATTTTTAAGCACTAACAACTCACCTGTAGTTTTATGCCTGTACACGCTCTCATCTTGAGAATGCACCTCGTGCCCCAGAGGCGTAGATTAACACCAGTGGCCAGCTGAGGGGTGACATTTTTGGAGCAGCACCCGAGCCATGAGCCACTTTTCAAATCTCTTCACACTTCCCTGATGCCACAAATGCCACTGCCCTGATTTTTTTTTATTTTCTTTTTTTCCCCCGCGTGCTGCTGGCTCTGACATTAATTCCCCGTGCTAAAAGTACTGCAGGGGCGAGAGGGGAGGAGGAGAGGGTTTGCAGAGGGACAGCTGGGCAATGGGTACTCGCTGGGCTTTTACGAGGAGGAGGAAAATAAGATCCTTGCTGGTTTGCTGCTCAGCTTTGGTATTGTGCAATAAAGCAGCCCGAAAAATTACCAGTAATGAGCAGATGAAAGGAATTGCCCTTGAGAAAAAGTAGATTTTATCGGACAGCTTATTTGGGAGGTGAATGATCTTTGTTAATTTGGTGCCATCAATCATTTAAGGTTAATTGCCCTGAGCTCTGGGGTGGAGGGAGCTGGGGTTATCGGGGGTGTTCAGGCACGGCTGCTGCAGACCTGTGGGATGAGCTGGCTCTGGTCCCTGCAGATCTGTGCAAGCTCACCAGGGTAGAGCAGCAAAGGCTGGCCTGTGTCCTGATGCTTGTCCTCACAGACTTGTCCATCTAAGAGCCAAATCCTAGGAGAAAATGATACTAAATTAGTGGGCAACCAAGTAGAAAAAGCTGGATGCATTGATGGGGCATTCAGTGCTATTAATATTAGTGGTTGGGTACAGAAACAGGAGAAGGAAAGTTTCAAGGCCTTTTTGTTTTTTTTCTTTAGTGCCTGAGGGCACTAGAATAAAAACCTGAGACAAATGATGGGCAGAGAGGAACCTGATGAACTTCAGTAAAGGCAAGTGAAGGGTGCTGCACCTGGGGAGATAAAACCCCCTGCACCAGGACAGGTTGGGGGCTGACCTGCTGGAGAGCAAGCACCTCTGAGGAAAAAGACCTGGGAGTTCTGGTGGACAATAGGATGACCATGAGCCAACAATGTGCCGCGGTGGCCAAGAAGGCAAATGGCATCCTGGGGTGCATCAGGAAGAGTGTGACCAGCAGGTCGAGAGATGTCAGCTGCCCCTCTGCTCTGCCCTGGGGAGGCCCCATCTGGAGCACTGGCTCCAGTTCTGGGCTCCCCAGTTCAAGAAGAACAGGCAACTGCTGGAGAGGGTACAGCAGAAGGCTACAAAGATGAGGAGAAGATGAGGGACTTGGGTCTTTTAAGTCTGGAGAAGAAAAGGCTGAGGGTGGATCTGATCAATGCTTATAAATACTTCAAGGGAGGGTGTCAAGAGGATGAGGCCCATCTTGTTTCAGTGGTGCCCAGTGACAGAACAAGAGGAAATGGGCACACACTTGAATAGAAGAAGTTCCACCTAAACATGAGGAGGAACTTCTTTCCTTTGAGGGTGGAAGAGGCTGCCCAGCGAGGTGGTGGAGTCTCCTTCTCTGGAGACATTCAAACCCCACCTGGACACGTTCCTGTGCAACCTGCTCTAGGTGGACCTGCCTTGGCAGGGGGGTTGGATTAGATGATCTCCAGAGGCCCCTTCCAATCCCACGTGATTCTGTGATGGGTGTGGGGCAGAGATGGGAGAGTTGCTGCTGATTTCAGCAGCGGTGACGTTGTGGCCGGAGCAGAGCAAGGGGCTGGGGCTGAGCGCCTGCCTGTTCCCAGGCACCTATAGCAGAGCTGCTACACCCAACCTAAAAATTAATAATAATAATAAAAGTATTTATCTCTATTACTCACGGGTGTTTTTGCAGGTCCGAATTGCTTTGCGGGAACCACAATCATTCCCGCTGGAATTGAGGTGAAGGTGGACGACTGCAACATCTGCCACTGCCACAACGGGGACTGGTGGAAGCCAGCGCAGTGCTCCAAGCGCGAGTGCCAGGGCAAGCAGGCTCTGTAGGGGCACAAACGATGATGAAGGACCGGCTTCAACGCTGCGCACGTGTTGTTTGACCTCCCGCCAGCTGCACCCAGGGTCACCAGCAAAACCTGCGAGGATGTCACACGAGCAGAGATTTTACTCACGGGGAAGGGAGTCTCCCTCTACACCCCCCCCCAACCTTTCTGCTCTTCTCTCGCTTTACACACTATGTAACCAGTATCTAGGTATCTACTCTGCTTTTTGTTTTTGTAATTATCAGTGCTTGGTAGGGTTGCAGTGGTCAGATTTGGGGAGGAAAAAAACCCCAAAATGGCCCACGCAAGTTCTTGGACCTGTGACACCTCCGAGACGCCGATCGATTCACCGCTCTCACTTTCTACAGTGCGGATTGCGGGGTTTTCACATTTAGTTATTTAAGGTTTTTTTTTGCTAATGTGCTTTGGTTTTGTTTGGGTTTTTTTAAAGCCTCTTGCTAAGCTGGGATCTTCAGGGCAATACAGCTCTAAGTGAAGCGATGGATCTTTCTCATCGTATCTATAAGGGGGGTGGTGGCAGTAAGGACAGAAGGGGGGTAGAAGTGAAAAGGGGAGGAAGGGGCTTATAAAAAAAAGACAAAACTCAACTGGAATGTAACCTGTGTAAGGATGGAGGTAGATGCACAGGTATAGGGCCCGACACCCAAGACACAAGCTGTATCTGTGTTACACTTTCTCCACTGAGTGGGGACAATAAAGTCGAAGACACCTACAGAGTCACTGTCACCTTGATGAGAACCAACGCCAACTGCATGGGCAGGCAGCGATGGCCAGAAAGAAGGTGCTGGAAAGGTGCCCTTGTCTGTGTGTGATGCCCAGCTGGGGTGCTGGTGGTGGAAGAGAAGAGGGTACCAGCTTGCCTGCCTTGCCCCATCACTGTTTTGCCGGTGCCGAGGCTGCTCTCACTGGAGCCAAAGGCACTGTTTCACTCACAGCAGTGACAGCGGGACTCGGCTGCTGTGAGTCAAAATTAAAATATCTAATATTCCCCCCCCGCCTCCTCTGTCCATCACCCTTAGAGAAGTTTCCAGAAATATCCCATCACTGTGCCACCAGCTGGTGGGTAAGACCCTTTGCTGCAGTGTTAAGACACTCTCCTCCAGTCCCGGGAGCATCTGTACTGCTGGGAGTAAAGCAAGCCAGGGTGAAAGGAGGGATAGGGACAGGCTGGCCATATCCATGGGAATTCCTGGTGAAAATTCCTGGTGAAAAAGCAGCTACGTGCCTACCTGTTGGGAGAAGAGATCCCTGTGGTCCCTGCCAGAAGCTGAGGGTCCCCTTCGGGTTCTCCGACACCTCTTCCTTCCTCAGGCTGCACCTTCCAAGCGATACTGTGAGAGAAAAGCCACCAATGTCATTTCCCTGCTCTTTTCCTGCCCAGGTGAACACAGGAACCTTTCCCACCACTGTCCTCGCTTAGTTTGCCAGTTTTTGGTCATGGCCATTGGTGATGGTGCTTATTTTGTTCACCCTTCAGTCCATCACCTGCTTTTAACAGTGATGGCAGCAAATCATTTTTGCAGCATCCTCCACTGAAGCAGATGGGCATGGTCAGTCTCAGTTTATGCCCACTGTTGCCTTTATATTTTTCTATTTCTTCCCTGGTTTTTTTTTGCGTTTACTGGGGGGCAGGGGGTAGGACAAGCACTAGCACAGCAATTGCCATACTTGGGCTGAGCAATGGCTTCCTGCAAGTTGAACTGGTACCATTAAAAGAGGTCATCACCACATTTCTTTGCAAGCTGTTGCCTATCAATGACTAGCTGGTTTCAAAATTTTCCAACAATAGTGTGCCTGAAACTAGTGAGAAAAAAAAAACAACAAACACAAAACTATTCTGTAAAAAATGGGGGAAGGGGGGTGTCTAGAAATGCTATTTGATGTGTAAAAGACTATATTATTAAAAAATTATTTTGTTAAATATAAAGTGTGTGAACCAGAAAAAAAAACACCCAAAATTATATCATTTGTGGCGTATTTTACTCTGCTAATCTTCCCCCTGCAAGCTCCCCAAATTCCCCATTTCCCCATCCCATCCCTCCCTCCAGCCCCCTATTCCCTGCGGCGCTGGTGAGGGAAGGGATGGAGCTGGGGTGGGAGGAGCTGGCTTGGAGCCTGGAAATTGCTGCAGAAGTCTGATGGTCGGGGCTGCCCAGAGAGCTCCTCAGCTTTGCTTTGGGGCAGGATACCTGCCAAACTGAGACTCCCCTTTTGGAAACACAAGTCCCAGGCTCTCGCTTTAACCTCCATACGTTTTTGTCTTTTTCTGGTGCCATTTTTATATTTGATGCCATTTCCTGAACATGGAAATTTGCTTTCAGTTCACAAACTCCCATTTGGTACCTCCAGATGCATCATTATTTACACTGATTAGTGGTTACTCTAATTAATTACAGCTTAATTACTGTAGTTAATGTTTGTACAGTGCTTGGAACAAGTACAGCACTATACGTGCCACATATTATTATTTTCTTCATTATTAAGCACCATCTCCGTTCCATGCTGTGCTACTTCCTTATTTCCCACAGAGTCAGGGCAGTGCCCTTATTCCCACCCAGGAATATTTTATTCCCAGCTCCCACCAGGATGCAGCGGTGCTGGCTGCCACATAGGACTGGAGTGGGAAGAGTAGTATCAACAGCAAGTGGGATCACTCAGCAACATAGGGGTGCTCAGGTTTTTTTTCCCTGCACCCTTTCAGGGCATTGAGTCTAAAAAAAAACAAACGTGAAGAAAAAAAAAAAAGGGGTGATTGCAGGGGGATGCCCCAAGGACCACACACAGTGAGCTGGAATGCGTTTGGGTGAAGCCCTGCAGTTTTGGGTGAAGCCCCTGCAGATCCCATCATGGACATTTCTGTGAGGCGTCCACAAGATGCAGAGTGTAGAAGGGATCTGTTTCACCCAAATCCAGAAGGATTAGGCACATTGCCCTGCCGAGGGGTCCCGTTGCTCTTCCCAAGCACCAAGGTGGCAGCAGGGCAAGGTCTGGGGTCGCAGGGAGGAGCAATGGCCACAGATGGGCTTTTCTGGGGGTCTGGGTGGGAGACTCACCAGTGGGCAGCATTTCCACAGCACCTGGGGCACTTGGAGCAATAGCCTCAGAAATCATGGCCACTAGGACTGCTTTGTAGCAGTCCATCCCAGGCCAGACAGGGTGGAACTAGAATTGAAATCCCAACAAGCTCTCTCCACACACGCTATTTTTATTCTGAACCAAACAGTTTCAGCCTCATCTTGATCTCCTTCTATTCTGCCTTTTATTATTTTTTTTAATGTTTTAGTTCATTTCTCCCTTTAATTAATCACAGCTCTGGGCCAGCCAGACCCATTAACTACTCTTCTCATTTAGACCTTTCCAAGATGCAGTTGCAGATGCAATTTAATTTGTTGACCCATGATCGATAGCAATTAATACCATCTCTTTAATCTTGTTGAAAGGTTCAGCTTGGGCTTCCAGAGGCTGCCATCTCAAGGGAAAGGTGTCTGATACTTATGTTATTAGATGGGGGAGCACAACCTCCTCCCCAGACACTGTCCTTCCCATCCCCCCAGTTTGACACTCTTGAAAATACATGAGGCTTTCACAGGAGATGGAGAAGAGGAGAAGGTGGACAAAGGTGACAGAAGATGCTGAGGCCTAAAGAGATGGCGGCTTGGTAGGGCAGAAAGTAGGGCAAGGTGGCATTGATGGGTCAGAAAGATGAGGGATAAAGAGAACAGCACGATGGGAAGTTAGAAATAATACAGCCTTGGAGACGTGGATAGGGAAAAGGGGGACAAAAGCTCTTGAACTGGAGCAAAAGAGCAGGTCTGGGAGTGAGTATCTTAGGGACACCACTGGCAGCATGAGAAACAGTGAACTCTGTAGAAGAAGCACACCCAGAGGCCAGAAAGGCCATCCTTCCTCTTGGGGTGCTTTACACACAAGTCTCACTTTGATGCCATTTTTCACCCCAGCAGCTCTGTACAGCATCCCTCCTTCTCCCAGCAGTGGGAAAGCTCACCCTGAGAGCATCACCTTTTCCCCATCCTCATTAACATGCCCTTACCCAAGATTAATTTATAATTACGGGATTATTTCCCGCACACCCCAGGGGAGGAGCTGTCTCAGCTCCGTATCGCCCACAAAGGCGGTGCAGGGTGATGCTGTTCTCCACCAAGAGCCTGCAAGGCACGCTCCAAACCAGGCTACGGATGGGAAAAAAAAACAGCCAAACCCTGAACTTTCAGTACTCTCCATCCTACCATCCTGCCCAGCTGGCTCCACGCAGTACCAGCCTGCTGAGCACCACTGCTCCTAAGTCAGCAGCGTATCAGGGCTTCAGTGGCACATAATGAGCTCGAGTCCTGTCCGACGTGACCTTCCCAGCCGGCAGGGATGCCGGATCCACTGTAGCAACCCCTATTCCGCCACAGCTCTGCTAAATGTAAAGCCAAAGAGCAAACCTTCAGCTTCCAGCACAGCGTGAGCAATAATGTGTTTCTTGCCGGTGGCTCTTAAAGAGAAAAGAGGGCCCACGTGACTGTATAGTGAATGAATGCCTTTTGTATAGCAAAATTACATGTTTTTGCAACAGCAAGTCAATATAGAAGATGAAAAATTTATCAAAAATCAACCTTCCTTTGTAGTGTGGAAGGTTAGCTGTTACAACACAGGGAATAGAGTGTGTGGAAATGAAGTGAGTGCCTGTATTTATGTATTTAATATACCTTATGTATATATTTATATTTGCAGATATACTTCCTACATTTTCAGAAGCTGTTTTTTTTTCAGGAACATTTCTTTACACCGTGACTAACTTCACTATCTAAGATGCCAGTTCATGCCCCCACTCAGCCACACTCTTCCTGCGTGGTCCCAGGAGACCCAGTGCCACCCCAGTGCCAAAATAAGAGTTTTGTAAAGTCTCACCAAAAGCGAGAGTTTTGCACCTAAATATGCCCAACACAGGACTCTGTTCGACATGACATGTTATACTTACTTCCCTAACAACAGAGGAGCTCTGGAAACATGACTATATACTAAGGTGATGGAGATCCTCCAAATTCTTTTTAAGGGGGTTCTCAATGCACAAGATTTTGAATGATGACCATGAACTTTGTCCCCCTCAAAGCCACCTAGAGAGAAGCTAACCCTACTTTGGAAACCCATTAGCCACTGTGACCATAGATTGCCATCTGAATAAATAGCAGAGAGCACAGAATAGGTGGCTGGTATTTTTTTCCAGCAGTTCTGCACAGAAAATGAAGCACCTGAGATCCACAGAACCCCCCATTCTCCCCCTAGGATAACATCTCAACCCAGGTAACTGCCCTCAGTCACTGAATTGCTCCTTTTGGCAATTCCCTTCCTTGCACCCACGGACACGAGCACCGAGAGTTCATGAATGGGGAGCAAGCAGGCCAGCACCAATATCCTGTAAGTAAGCAACAATCAGACCCATATTAAACCATATAAAATATTATTTTGGGACTTACCATGCTGCACGTGCATTACCAGCCCAAAGCAGGCAAGAATCAGCCATTTCCCAGAGGTGGCATGCTTCTGGACACAGGATATGCAAAGCCCGTGGATAATTATATACAAGGAAATTGGAAGGAGAGACAAAACACAACTAGGAATCTAAGGTGGGCTCCTCAGGGATGGCACAGAGCTAGACGGTGTCCCCACCAGCACTGGCTGGTGCCCTCCCTGCTGAGGCCGGGGTGACATATGATGGTTGCACCCTTCTGCACAGCCAGCCTCATCTCTTGGGCAAGCAGCCAGCTGGGTGTTATCGATATCTGTTCAGCAAGAGGAGGTCAAAGCCTCTCCTTTCTCAGGGAGTTTGTGTCCTCTGACCATGTTGATTCCTCCAGGGTCACTAATTAGTTATCTGCATCCCTGGGAGCTGCCAAATCGATATTTTCTTGGCACTGGGCTCTCCTTAGAAGAAGGCAGGGAGTGAGTAGAGTAGCAACACTATCTGACAGTTTCAGGGCACCCTTCCCAGCACAACCCTTCCAACCCACAGCTTGTGCAGCAGCCCTGGTGCTGGTACCCCGTCTCAAAGCTGTGTCCTCGACACCATGGAGAGTGCTTTCTGCTCACCTGGCCGGCACGATGCTCCCCAGAGTCAGCTCTCCCAAGGTCGGTCCACTCCGGTGGCCCGAGCAGCCAGTCCAAAGGACCCTTTGCTGTGTGACTTTCTGGTTGTTTGCTTCACACACAGGAGATGGCAACCTGGAGAAGGGAGAGAATGAGAGAAAGAGATGAGCTATTAAGATTTGTTTCAGTGGGACAGAGCAGAATTTCAATAATAATTAATGCCGCTATTAAAGATGCTCATTTAGACTGTAAGGTATCTGGCACTGGAAAGGACGCAGTCAAGGTATTTTTGGTCATTACACCACACACACAGTGTTTCACACTGCTATTCTCCTTACAACTCATGTTCCCCATGATAAGCCATGAAAGCTTGAAGAGAAACCACCAGGCCGCTCTACCACCTGGTTACCCCTAGAGATTATCCTGTTACCCATGCGGATTATCCCTTTGGGTATTCCAGCAGTGGCTTGGCTTTGCACTTGGAAAACACAGCCAAATCCCAGCCTAGGGAGTTTTGGAAAAACTATATAAATCTGGAAGGCAAAACTGCAAGGAAGCAGATGAAATATGGGGCTGGCCAGGCTTTATGTCGTCCCTCTAAATGACGCAGGATGATGGGAGTGGAGGCTGCAAAGGCCTTGGAACAGGCTGCAAAGACAGAGTGTCCTATCCCCGGCTGTGCAGCCAGTGTGCTAGGCACTGGGGTGGCTGGGGCCAGCAGGCTCCAGCTCTGGGAAATGTGGGTCCTACCTTGAAGGACTTCAGAAGAAGCTGCACTAAAGCCAGGGTGAGCAGGGAGAGGTGTTCAGCTGGCCTGCTGAGAAGCCTTGTCTTCAGTGTTTACATCATCCTCAACACCACCGTCAAGCACTTGGTTAATAAAAATCATTTCAGTTTAGCAGATAGGGACTGGTGATGTTTGCTGTTTTCATTACTTAGCTGGCTTGATGGATGCAACCTCTTGCCTTGCTAGAACAGTTTTTTGGATTTCCTAGAGCCAGGCTCTGTTCCAGCTGTATTTGCTGTTTGTCTTTTTTTTTTTTCTTTTAAGGACAAAAGTTTTGTTAGTATTTATTTATTTATTTACTCTTCAAGATGGCAGATAGCAGCTTCCCAGGAAAAAAAAATTTTCCGTTAATGTTCTAAAACAGAGCTGTTGTGGAGTCACACTGTGTTAATAGACTGCCTTCATCCTGATCTCAGATGGATGTCTCAGCTTCCAGGGGGAGCTGGGGTGGAGTGGTAAAAGGGAAGAGACAAAAATGCGAGGAACTGGTTCTCCCACAAACGATCCACTCCCATACACGCTGAAACACTCATTTTGCAGCCCATTAAGCTCAAGTTAATGGAGGCAGAGCATGTCTGGCATCGAGAGGATGGTAAAGGTTTTGGGGTTTAATTTTACTCAGATGAAAAATCCTACACATTCCTGGCTGGTGTCGGCACTTCTGCAGCAAAGACAACGGGCCCCGCAGGAAGCATGAGGCCAAGGTTAAAGCACTTCTAAGTCAAGATGCTACGATACCCAAAGAAGCAATTTCCCATTGTATTGCATATCTTCTGGCACTTTATCGGCGTGAATAGAAACTGCGAGTGAGAAGGGGTGCATGGGGACCCATTGGAGCTGCAGATGGCTTTAAATTCCCCCAAACTTTCTCTGGATTCAAGGTTATCACCTTGGCTGGCTGCAGGCCTGTGCACGCTGGCTAATTGCATTCCTAAACAAATAGTAGCGTTGCCCCTCCTCACCCCCCGGCGTGAAGGGAAAGCAAATGGAGACGTGCCTGGAAAACAAAGCCTGTTTGTTATCATGCTGCGAAGCCCCACGTGAGGGATATTTTAGCCCTCATAAGTTTTGCTTAAACATCCTAATTCCCACTGGTTTTGTCAACAAATGTAAGGAGGCGCAGGCACTGCAGGCAAGAGAGGCAGGGGGCACACAGGGAAAGGTCACTCCACACCACCCTTAAAATTTCCATGATGGTGAAAAGTAGACACCACAGGAAAAGTGGGAATAGCATAAATTCTATGAGGCAGAAATACCACAAATGCATGAGACAAGTGTTGGGTGCTGCACCTGGGGAGAAATAACCCCCTGCACCAGTAAATGTTGGGGGCTGACCTGCTGGAGAACACCTCTGAGGAGAAAAACCTAGGAGTCCTGGTAGACAATAGGATGACCATGAGCCAACAATGTGCCCTTGTGGACAAGAAGGTCAATGGCATCCTGGGGTGCATCAGGAAGAGTGTGACCAGCAGGCTGAGAGGCGTCATCCTGCCCCTCTGCTCTGCCCTGATGAGGCCCCATCTGGAGCACTGGGTCCAGTTCTGGGCTCCCCAGTTCAAGAAGGACAGAGAACTGCTGGAGAGGGTCC
>JAOQGH010000077.1:40481181-40505366 GCA_025769975.1 Gallinago jamesoni | reverse complement strand
AATGGGCACAAACTTGAATAGAAGTTCCACCTAAACATGGGGAGGAACTTGTTTCCTTTGAGGGTGGCAGAGCCCTGGCAGAGGCTGCCCAGGGAGGTGCTGGAGTCTCCTTCTCTGGAGACATTAAACCCCGCCTGGATAAGTTCCTGTGCAACCTACTCTGGGTGGACCTGCTTTGGCAGGGGGGTTGGACTAGATGATCTCTGGAGGTCCCTTCCAACCCTGTTGTGATTCTGTGATTCTGATATGATGGGTTGTCCTTACCTGCCCCTTTTGGGTGCTTATGAGAAGATAGAAGGCTGGTCTCCATCCAGCTGGTGCTTGGGGACCACTGCATCCTTTGCAGTCTCACTTCTCACCAAAAGTGTCAGCGGTGATGTGGGCTCCATCCTTCTAGATCTGAGAAAGCGGATCACAAACAAAACCCATCATTTCCTAGGCAAAATCACCCAATGTTTGCATGCTATGAGTGACTGTCACGCCTTGTAGCAGAAATATAAAAATTTTCTTCTGAAAAACCATGTTAAGAGAAGAAATAAGCAGTTGCTGAATGGGAGACAAGATCCTTAAGAGCAGATCAGTGTGGAAATAGAAATCTAAGTGGATGCATGTCTGAATTTCAGACCAGTGAAGGGAAGTTTCACAGGTGAGGCCTGCCCCATTGCTCCTCCATCCTTGGAGCAGGGTGGAGAGGAGGTTTAGAGAAATCCACGTGCACCACAGACTTGTTCTGTCATTTTGTCAGATACGCTTTTCAACAAGTATCACACAACAAGGCCTTAGTTTTTGACAAAGAATAAGAACTCCTGTAGGAACATAACACATAGAGAAGACTTTGATACCTCCATGTGCAGGGGCAACCAGTGGGCAACAGCACTGAAGCCTTGTGTTGTCATTGCCTTTCTGTTACCAATAAAGAGAAAAAAGAAACTGAGCAGGTAAAAATACACGAAAAGTAAAGAAACATGAAAACAGCTGAGCCACATTCCCTTCAGAGAAGCACAAGTTTGGACCAGAACCTCCTCCTGGAGAAGATGCAGGGGAAAAACTTCACGTCACGTGAAGATGCTACTTCCAGGACTAGCGACGCCAGGAGCCTCTTGCCACTCTTCAGCCCCAATATTAATAGCTCCATTCATTATGGGAAATTATTCCCATGGGTATGAGCAACAAGTCCCTCAATCCAATTTTCTCCTACCTATTTGGTGATAAATGTATGTTAATTGGATGTCGGCCAATCTACACCACGACTCTGACCCTGGAAATTTGTGCCTTTTGTAGATAAAAGTGAACTTGGTACTTTTCCAGACACTGTTATTTGGATACACAGTGTAATATCAAAGCGACAATGGCTGGAAATGCAGTATCAGTAGGTTAGATCACATCAAAACCCAGGCCAATCTAGTTATATTAGAAATTTGAGGCCGTGCACTAATTTAAGGGAAGCGGCTGGTAGAAAAGTGATATACCTATCAATGCAACATATTATGAGTTTTATTCTTATTATTTTTTATTAACAAATTTTTCATTCCTCCCCTGCTGTGGAAGTGCCGTGCAATAAAAGGCGAGGGCTTGCTTACCTGCAAAACAAGAGCTTTATTACTTGTTCCGAAATAGATCACTTACAGCAACAAGAAGTGGTATTAATAAAGTTTGGGGATAGCCAATTGCAGGGAACTGTGTTTCACATCACTGTGAGCAAGAGCTAACTTTGGGAAGGAAAATGAAATGCTAACCAAAAAGCCATTTCCGAGAGAAATAGTCCCACTGTACATCATCAAACTAATAAAAGCGTGCAGTCATGTAACACAAGGAAATTTAGAAATTCCTCCTCCTCCTGGCCACAAATAATTTTTACCCCCTTTCCCCACGTTCTCAGCCTCAGAACACAATTACAGATTTCTATCAGTTTTGTTGGTGAATTTATTCTTTACTGCTCACGTACTTCTTCCCATCTCGGTCTTTTTCATTAATGAATCACGGAAGCATTAATTAACATTTAAGAGGCAGATAGTGTGGTGGTTTTTTCTTCTGTGAATCACTTAATCAAAGGCAGGCCTGCGTTGTTCCATTATAAGTGGAAATCCAGAAACGGAGAACAGCTACATTTTCAGTTTTTGCTTTACATACCCAGCAGGAAACACTTTAATATAATATTTTAAATGAAAAGTAGGTATCTAAAGAAGTGTCAGTTTCCAGAAGAGACCAAGCCTTCACCAACTCTCCTGCAGGGGCTTTACAAGTTTTTTTTTTTTTGTGGAAAAATCAAACCTATTGCAGCAACCAAAGAGGAACAGCGTTCTTCTGAAAACTTGGCTCCAGACATTGGCTCTCTGACAGTCTTGGCAGCAAATGGAAAGCAAAGCCTGGAGGTGGGGGGTTGCTCTTTGGTCTTGGTGGCTGAGGAGTGAAAGAGCTCTGAGGCAGACTCCTGCACAGCTTCGGGCTGTGGGACATGGCACCGAGGCGAGGGGAACAGGCGTCCCCCTCAGCCACCGGTACCTTCACAGGCTCTTTTCCCTTGGCTCGTGCGGAAGTTGAAAGTTCACAGCAAACAGCTGTATTTTAGCTGTAAAAGAGCGTGGCCAGCAGGTTGAGAGAGGTCATCCTGCCCCTCTACTCTGCCCTGGGGAGGCCCCATCTGGAGCACTGGCTCCAGTTTTGGGCTCCCCAGCTCAAGGACAGGGAACTGCTGGAGAGGGTACAGCAGAGGGCTACAAAGATGATTAAGGGCCTGGAGCATCTCTCCTACGAATAGAGGCTGATGGACTTGGGTCTATTTAGTCTGGGGAAGAGAAGACTTAGGGGGGAACTGATCAATGCTTATAAATACTTAAAGGGAGGGTACCAGCAGGACGGAGCTGGTCTTTTTTCAGTGGTGCCCCGTGACAGGACAAGAGGAAATGGGCACAAACTTGAGTATAAGAAGTTCCACCTAAACGTGAGAAGGAAATTCTTTACTGTGAGAGTAGTAGAGCACTGGAAGAGGCTGCCCAGGGAGGTGGTGGAGTCTCCTTCTTTGGGAACATTCAAAACCCGCCTGGAAACGTTCCTGTGCAACCTGCTACAGGTGGACCTGCTCTGGCTGGGGGGCTGGACTAGATGATCTCTAGAGGTTCCTTTCAACCCCACATGATCCTATGATTTTATGGGTTCATATACTAAACCCTTTCATGATCATTGAAATAACAATGACTGAGGGCTTGGCGCTTCTGAAAAGCCAAGTTTGTGGAGTTTTAAAAATGACATCCTGAACTGAGACAGAAAAAAACAAAGGACCCAAAGCAGTTTGATGTGATTTAGTCAAGGACTCTGGCACCGGCAGCACTAGACTCAGGGTGTTTCAGGATCGTGTCCTTGACTCCAGCCACCAGGATGTGCCACCAGGATTAGAGAAGATGCACAATGATAACGGCTAAGACTAAGAACAACAGAGGAGAGCTGCTTTGAGGCAGAACAGGCTACCTCTTGTCTTCTCATCAGACAAACCCTTCAACAGACCCTCCCAAGACACGACTCACTGCATGTGTCCCATCTTTCTAAATGAAATGTTGCTACAATAACAGATCTCAAGTGTCCCCTGAAGGCACGCTGTTCGGTATTTATAATCACTTAATAAACACATGAGAAATGGCACAGTACAGCCCTACATAATCTATGAGCAATGATCCTTGGTGACAAAGTGTAAGTGACCAAATCCCTTTCCAGGTCTAATGATATTTTGCTCTAGTAAGCCAGTGATATATCTCGTATGGCAAAAATAAAGCACTCATGCATAAAATTAATACAGTAAGCTCTGAAGTCATAAAGCTTTCAGTTTGTGATATATTAGAGGGAAAAATGACTAACCTCTAATTCAAGTTCTCCCGGTGCCTTATTCCCAATAGGTTGTAGGGTCACCTAGGCATTGCATGATCAAACTGGGCCATCTCAAAAGCCTGTGAATTATTAACCAACCGGTTAGGAAGCCCATTTAGGGTCATGTCCGTAAAAAGTCTGCAAGGACACAGGTAGCAGCTTCTCCTCATAGAGGTCAAATGTTTCTGTGCTTTCCAAGCCTGCATGACAAAACTTACAGCAAATAGCTTCCATCCATTTTGCTCTCCTCACTCCTTCCAGAAGGGCTTCTCATAAGACCAAATGCCTTTGGTCTAAGTCTACTTACTGAGGTAGCTGAGGCCTCTTTCTAGGGAAGCTTCCCTGCTGTTTAACAGCAGAAATACAATTCCCATGTAATTCCCCTCCAATATAATTGGGAACAATTTGCTAGAAATCCACAAAAAGCACGATGGCAATGCGCACGAGCAGCCTTTGCCACGCACTGCTGCCAGAAGCACCACCTTCTTTTTCACTCCTCCACCCCATCTCATGCACCACAGCCATCCCAGTGCAGCGGCAAACTGGCTGCTGGTTATCTCTGAAGGGCTGGACCATGCACGGACCATGGCAGGGCATACAGCTGCAGACACTAAAACCCTTCATAAAGGTAAGCTCATTAGCATCAAATATTGAAATTACCTCTCTGCGCATGTGTTGCAAACCCTTTCATTGCTGACTGTAGTAACTCAGGGATCAGAAATCGAACCCGATGACAACTTTTCAAGGCCCTTCCATAAAACCTTCTATAGGAAAATGCAGACACTGCTTGCTCTTCCTGGGGGGGGCAGCAGGGATCACACATAAAAACATACCGTAGATTTCATTGATCTGCAATCCATTCCTTGTTTCAATGAGAAAAATAATTATCCTTTGCGTATGATCAAAGTGTTTAAAAAAAAAATAATCAAACTCCAGCTCCTCAATCAGGAACACTGCCAAGCTATCAAATCAATAGGTTGTTAGATACTTAAAGTATGGAAATATGTGAAAGCTATCGAATGGTTTCTTTGTTAATAAACTGCTACAGTAATTACCGTTAGAATAGAAATGGAAAGATACGGATCAGAAATGGAAAGCTGTGAATGGTTTCTCATTAAGTGAAATTAAAGCACATGGGATTTTTTTTTTTCTTTTGGCCTTGATTCTGCAATGTTTTGAACTTACACACCCAGAGCTGCTCATGGACCCAGCTTTGTGCACCCCCATTTCAACCAAATAACTTCAAGGCAGTGAGCCTCCAGTAGAGGAGAACTTACCTGGAATCTGGAGAATCAGTTCAAGACAGAGGCGAGGGGATGCTGCTCCTTGAAGAACTGAGCCTCATACATAGTTGTAGACCATCTTGCAGCAGCTCAATCTGCAATGGTCACACTGGAGCTCAAATAAGACCAGTGCAGATGTTCTCCATGAGTCACAGATTTTACCGCCAGACACAAATCCTCAGTCTGAACAACAATGTGGTACTGGAAAATAACAGCAACAAGATTCAGAAATCAGGAGCTGCTGGTTCACAGAGCAGTGAGGTCACCATACCTCATCTTCACGTACTACGTCTGCTCTGCTGCTCAGACCCTCAGCTCTGCCAGGGGTGGAAAGCAGGATACCACGGAGCGTGGAGAACCAGGTTAGATGTGCAGAAGGACCTTGGGAAAACTGGAGACCCAAGGGGTTGAGCCCTGGTTTGGGGCGGGCAAGAGAGTGTGGGATGACTGAGAGTGATGGTGTAGCTCTCCATTAGGGTCTTGATAGATGGTTCGAAGGGCAAGGAGGTTCAGCACATGCTGACTACGTGCTGAACACAAAACCAGCCAGCATCAGAGTATCATGACCCAAATTCTTAACTTTCAAAGGTCTGTGGTGCTAAAACATCAGGTTTCAGTTAAAAAACATGGCAAGTTCTGCAAAGCATAAATACATCAGGGGGCAAATCAAAGAGCCAGCACTCCCTACTGCTCCTACCCCACTTTTTTCAGTGAAAAAGCTTGACCTAGTCTAAAGCACAGGTCAGAGAACGCAATGAGATAAGCTTAGGGTTCAGCTTTGCTCCAATTAGCAGGATAGAAATTGTCATGCTGGCTTTGGAGGATGAGGGACCAAACCATTTGTTGCGGGTCAAGGAAGAGTCTAGCTTTTAAAGCTAGCTCAGCTGCCCGTGCAAGACTCTGAACTACTCTGACACGCTTCCTCCTTAGCTTACCTATTCCTGAGAGAGCGAGCATGTGAAAGCACAGCTTCCTTCATGAGGTAGGAGATGCAGAGCAAGTAATGCACTCAATGAAAAGAGCAGGTCTTAAAAAAAAAAAAGAAAAAAATCAAACCAAACTCTTTTTATGAGGAAAAGAAAGGTTTTGGAGGCTGGGAAACACCTGAAAAGTATCATTCAGCATCTGCAAATCCCACTTTACTTGCAGCGCTTAGGACAATATTAATAGCCCCTCAGCTTTGCACATTTCAAGTGCTTCCAGACCCTTTCCAGACCTAATGTATTTACTGAAATTGGTTGTCTTCTACTAGCACATAAAGAAGAAGGGGGGAGGGGGAGAGGACTAATGGACGTACATTAACCTTTTGGACTAGATTTCCCGATACTAGCTCCTAATGCAAAATCCATTAGAAGGAAATGTCTGGGAACCACGGTGCGTAAATGTCATAATGCAGTGAGCAAGTCTGTAAAAATCTGAAGTGAGCATGGCAGGGACAGAGACCCATGGAAAGGTTTTTGCAAGTGTGAAATGATTAAAACAAGCTCTCTGATTTGCTTTGGGAAGAGCAATCCTGCAAAAAGAAAAAAAAAAAAGGTCTGGAGAGGTGAAGATTTGAACACTGAGCTTTGCAGATGGCCTTTTGGCAGGCGAATTTCGCTGCTCACCCCAAGGGCAGAGCTTTGAAGCACTTGCATAAACCTCTTCTGTTGCCCCACAAGCTTTTTCTTGCATCTTTCTCTTTGCTTGCCTGCCTACAGGAGCATCGCTCAGAGGGCTGGTGGAGGCTGTGGTAAGGGAGATGAAATGGCTTTGCTTACTGCAACACAGCCTTTCACCACAGGTGCCTGGATGGCAGGCAGTGCACCACCTCTCCGTACAGACATGATCTCCTTCCCAAGTTCTCATGCTGGCTTGGGCAGCACCAAAATGATGCTCTCTATCTTCTGGGTGCCCGAGCTCCTGCCTGTCATGGGAAAAGTAGCCTCTCATCACTTCCACAAACACCACAAGAAGGAGTTTTCCCTAGTAAAACACAGGCATCCTTCTGTGGGGCATCACCCCAGAAATAGTTGCCTGGATAAATCAACTGTTCAGTCCTCCAAGTAGGTACAAAATGATTTTTTTTGAAGACAAAAGAATACTAGGAGGAGCCAGGGCACAGTGTGAAGTGGGAACAGAGGAGATGGGGGTGACCATGGCACTGAAGATGCAAAACAGCCTCAGAATCACCGAATCACCTCGGTTGGAAGGGACCTTTTAAGATCACCTAGTCCAACCAAAATACCTTCATTTAAGGATTTCTTCACTTGGTGGATGCTCTGCTTCAAAATTGTGACATTTAAGTGCTTTTCTTTCAGGAATGTGAAGAGAAAGGGGAAATAATGCAACCAGAAGTGAATATTATAATCTAATACACAAAGACAGTTTCAATAGTTACCTTATATGTACACCAATTGTGTGTGGGAACACGCAACACATCCCACAAGGGCTGGTTATACCCTCCCTCCCTGCTGCACTCAGGCATGTTTCACTACCATGACCAAATGTTATAAAATGTACAAAGATTTATCACCTGTTGGGCACAGAATAAAATTGTGATTTACCCACCTTGGCATTCATGGCTAACAGCCATCTTCCTAAAACATAAGTGGCCATAGTCCAGTTTCATTTACCATCTGGAGCCAGTCAGAAGCTGTAAACACCAACCTGGGACTCCAAGTTGCTGCCAGGACAGGAGCTTGGACCTGGATGAAATCTCTCTCTCTGGAGCTCCCAGCTCTTTTTTGTTCACCTCACAGCTCCCCATGAAACCTCTTCAGGTCTCTGGTTGTCATCTCTGTCCTTTCCTCCAGCCACTTGTGAAATTCTTCAAGCGTAGGCACAAATGGGTACACCACCACGAAAGCAGCTTGCACCTTGAATGGGATCAGAATGAAAGTTTTTATATCTTTGCAATCTCCCAACCTTGGGGTTTTCTCTCGGGTGCCAAACAGCACAGCACCTGGGTGAGCATGAGCTAAGCAGACTTACCTTCTACCTATATCCCTCTTCTCCTATCTTGAGTATTTATTGTCTGCTGAAACACAAAGTCACCTCTCCTGTCTCACCAGGGTGCGTATTTTCTGCCTTTATAGGATTACAGCATGCATGCTGTTTGCAGGGAGAAGGTGAGTGAGGCCTTTGCACTTTTGTGTGTTTGTGAAGACTTTCTCTCTCCTTTTCTGCTCCCACTTTTGTCACTTTTTTGCTCATGCCTGCAGTGCAAGTGCCATGTCCAATTTAACAGTTCACTCCAGTGCCACCCGGAGATGGAGCCAGAGTCAGTACCACCTTGCCTGGCCCTCAGGAGGAACTGAGGTTCCTTCTGACTTGTGGCTCTCAGAACACTTTTGCCTTTTGAATGGCACGTGCCACAACCACAGCATCTTAATGCAGGAGCTGCTGCATCTGATTATTTATTTTTTTTGTGCATGAATTTGGAGGTTTCAGTTTCAAAGCTCCCTTTTGCATTCACAAATTGTCCTTGCAGTCCAAATCCAGTTTAAAGTACCTGACGGCAGGGGCTCAAAACCAAGTGAAAACGTATGGCTGTTCTCCAAACCTGGTCCTTGCTGACAGATGACTACAGCTGAGCTCATGGTGTCTCTCCCTTTTGCACCCAGACACTTTTAGGACCTACCTGCCTCCCTGCCCACTAATAAGGCTTCATGTTGAAATGCATGAGCCCTGTAAGGAGGAAATAAAAACAAGGTTGTGGGATTTTCCTGGAATCGTAGAATCATAGAGTGGTTAGAGTTGGAAGGGACCTTAAAGATCATCCGGTTCCAATCCCCCTGCCATGGGCAGGGACACCTCCCACTACACCAGGTTGCTCAAAGCCTCATCCAGCCTGGCCTCGAATGCCTCCAGGGATGGGGCATCCACAGCTTCTCTGGGCAACCTGTTCCAGTGCCTCACCACCCTGACAAGAAAAAATTTCTTCCTAATATCTAATCTAAATCTCCCCTCTTCCAATTTAGAACAATTAACCCTTGTCCTGTCACTGCACTTCCTGACAAAGGTGGAACACAACAAGAACAAATCAAATCCCAGCCCCTTTCCTCCCCTCGCTTTCTCTGCCTGTTGATGAGAGCATCCTCAGCATCCACAGAGATCAGTAAAAGTTTGTCTTGCTGGTGGGACCAGTTGTGTCCTACCCTAGCTCAGGGTGCAGGGTAGGCTAAGTGCCTCCACCCAGCTCCTTGGGCAAATCTGGTGTCCTGTGACAGGTGGGAGAGCTCACAAGACCTGAGCTAGCTGGGGACATCCCAGTTCTGAACCACGGATATAAGATGCCACTTGAAAGAATCCACGAAAAGACATCACCGGAAAAAAAAAAACGTTTTTTCCAGGCTGCGCTCAGGTGTTTTTACCACGCCTTGGTTCAACAAGTACACAGCAAGCAAAAACCAGAGACCAGAAAACTCACACTGTGAGTGGATCGAGCTGGGGAGAACATCTGCCTCCAATTTTTCAGCTAAACAAAACCGTGAATTTTAATTTAATAAAAACCTTCAGCCTACAACCACCACAAATAAAGTCATTCAGGCTTGGCTGAGTTTTAAACCAGAACTTGGCACCTCTTCAGAAGCACGTTAGAGAGCTTAGGGTAGAAAATCTTCCCCATTTTGACAACACACAGCTGCTGGGACTCAACTGCTGAGAGCAGGAATGAAGCATTGCACTGGGCCCAGGTTCCAGAAGCAAAGCCCATGGAGGTCATGGGCAATGTTTACATTAACAGCAATTGTTTGTGTGTGGGGCTTTAAAAAAATATTCATGCCACTAAGAGCAGCTTCTTTGAACCCGGGTCACATCAGCCATGCAGGTGACCCAGACTTTATACAGTCCACCTGAAGGCACACGAAGGAGTTCAACCCAGCCTGGCACTACACTGCTACACAGCATGAAATAAATACAGGGGAAGAAAAAGATCCAGCACTGCAGACTTATTGAATTAAACATTATTGTGGCTAACGCAATCAATATGGCATTGATTGCATTATCCATATTAATATTTAATTCAATTAAAAGGCCCCAGATCTTTTACGATGCAGGAAAAAAGTTAAATTCCAGCTGGACCCAAATTATAGCTGATCTGGGTTTCGCAGCTGTCCAAAGCTGACCCTTCCAGCAGAGCTGGAGAGAATCACCTCCCTGGTCAGGCTGCCACTACCACCCACTACAACCCCCGCAGCGAGACCAGGATCCACTCAGGGGAATGTGGGGTGCACAAGTGGGTAGGGGAGCTGGAAAACCTCACTTCAGAGGCCTTCATATTGCAACTGAGCCCCAGCTGATGGCTGCCAAAAGAAGCACTCTCACACCTGCTCCTCCCGCCAAAAGCTTTTTTGACTTCTCTGAGAATTAGTACATTTAGCTAAACTAGCAGGAAACTAACCCAGCCCCCCAACTAAATGAAGAAATAAGCAAGCTTTTATCAGTTCAGCAAGCTGAGCAAGTCACCCAGCTTAGCTGTCGCTCCACATCCCATTTTTGATATATATATATATTTTTCTTTTTAACTCCTTTCTCACTGTGCACCTATTTAGCTTATGGTCTTGTGAAGAAGGTAGGCGCTGTATGTGCTTGAGGGGCACTCGTCATGGCACAGCCCTGCTCTTCAGGATGTGTGCTGCAACCAAATAAGACACAGCCCCAAACTAAACTCAGACCTGAGGAAGGGCCCCTGTGGTTTACAGCTGTGCCCATCAGAATCATAGAATCATCTAGGTTGGAATGGACCTTCAAGATCATCTGGTTCAACCATCAACCTGACTCTGACAAAAAAACCATCACTAAACCATGTACCCCAGCACCATGTCAACCTGCCCTTTGAACACCTCCAGGGATGGTGTCTCAACCACTTCCCTGGGCAGCCCATTCCAAAGCTTAAGAACCCTTTCCGTGAAAAATTTTTTCCTAATATCCAACCTGAACCTCACCTGGTGCAACTTAAGCCCATTTCCCCTTGTCCTATCGCCTGTGACTTGGGAGAAGAGACCGACCCCCACCTCACTACACCCTCCTTTCAGGTACTTGTAGAGAGCAAGGTTTCCCCTCAGACTCCTTTTCTCCAGGATGAACACCTCCAGCTCCCTCAGCCTTTCCTCACAAGACTTACTCTCCAGACCCCTCACCAGCTCTGTTGCCCTTCTCTGGACCCACTCCAGCCCCTCAATCTCTTTTTTGTGGTGAGGGGCCCAAAACTGGACACAGACCTTGAGGTGGGGCCTCATCAGTGCCCAGTATAGGGGGAGGATCACCTCTCAGGTCCTATTCACCATGCTGTTCCTGATCCAGGCCAAGATACCGTTGGCCTTCTTGGCCACCTGGGCACTCCTGGCTCACACTCAGCCGACAGTCAACCAACACCCCCAAAATCAGGGAAGAAACCTCTCTGCTTCTTAAACACACTTGGATGCCCAGGGCAGACATCGTAACGCAGCTAACCGTGGTGGGGGCACGGCTCACTTCTCCCCGCTGCGGTGAGCAAGGCTTCCAAACACCCACCCGAGCGAGACACCGCAGCCCCTGCTGCATCCCGCTGCCTGTCACTGCCCCAGCACCCCCACGCGGTGAACAACACCAGGTCTCAAACACACAGCAGGAGCTGACATTTCTCTGCTACTTCATCAGCCCAGACCCCCTGCCAGGAATTAAACTGAAACACAGAAAATGCATCTTCTTCATGGGGGAAGGAGGGGAAGGAAAAAAAAAAAAAAAAAAAGAGAAAGGTGGGAATCTTCCTCCCCTTCCCCCCATCTGATTACACACAAAATGTTCTTCTGCTTTTAAGGGCAATTTAACACTAGTTAAACTACCGTTAATTTAAATCAAATAAGTCTGAAAAGATAGAACATGCTGCACTGCTATTAAAAACAGATGAATCTTCATTTGTTCCATCCGAGACACTACTGTCCATTCCCGAGCCAACACTATCTGGCTGTCCAAAAACCTCTTTCTGAAGTTTTTTAATTGATATTTAAGTCTACTTTGTTGGCTTTTGCAACACAACACGGTCTGCTTTTGTGTCAGAGAGAAAGATACAAACCTTTCCATTAAACTGCTTTTTGTTGCAAAGTATGGGAGAAAATCAGAAATAAGACATGGGGCCTAAACTGATTAATTACAGTAAAGCTAACATCAAATTCACCCCGTTTCCAAGAGCAAAAACAGGCGCTCCTCCAGCACTGAAGTACAAAATAGCTTAAGGAGGAAAAAAGAAAAGCCTTGGTCTTCCATGTTTCATATAGACCTGTCCTCAACAAGATTCCAAGATGCCTCTATCCAAACTCTGCTGGCAGTTCAGCTGATCCACAAGACAGGCCAGAACAGACGCTCCTGCCCAGAAGCTCTATTGGTACTGCAGCACCAGCAGCTATAAACTGTTTTTTCCCCTTCCCTCTGCCACCCTGTCAGGAAAGCCCACCAACATGAATCGGAAGCAGAGCAGAAAGCAGAGGTGGGGGTACCAGACGATCCCACCATGTACACATTTTCTCCAAACAATACACATCAATGTGTAGTTTTACAGGAGTCTGTGACTTCTCTACAGACATCTTTGTCCTGAGCAGAATTACTTGCAAGTGTTTCATTAGCCAACATCCTGATCTGCTGGAAGGCTGCAGCGCAAAATAACTGCTCCAGATTAAGTTCAGCTTAAATAAGATATTGCAACTGGACAGGGAACAGAACCAGCTTCATTTTTCTGTCTAGAATTATTACAGGCTGAGAAAGTTGGGATTGTTCAGCCTAGAGAAGAGAAGACTCCGGGGAGACCTTATAGTAGCCTTCCAGTACCTGAAGGGGGGCTACAGGACAGATGGGGAGGGCCTCCTGATCAGGGAGAGGAGCAATAGGTAATGGTTTTAAACTGAAAGAGGGGAGATTTAGATTAGATATCAGAAAGAAATTCTTTCCTGTGAGGGTGGTGAGACACTGGAACAGGTTGCCCAGAGAAGCTGTGGATGCCGCGTCCTTGGAAGCGTTCAAGGCCAGGCTGGATGAGGCTTTGAGCAACCTGGTGTAGTGGGAGGTGTTCTCTGCCAGGGGGATTGGAACCAGATGATTTTTAGGGTCCCTCCCAACCTGAACCATTCTATGATTCTATGATTCCCTTCCTTGAATTTCTCTTCAATCGCTCTTGCTCCTTCTGTGAGCCTTACCCAGGCTGATCACAGATAACTCACAGCTAGTCAGGTCCAAGCCCAGCTCAGACGCTTATAGAGCAGAAGAGAGGGGCTTTATTTCAAGCTTAATGAAGGCTGTGTAGAAGCCAGTTGGGTCAAGGACTTGCAGTCCTAAATGAATAACAAGCGTGGGAGGCTTGCAAGACCCTGAGCACCTCCCAGAGAGGCCAATTTTACTACAAGAACACAAGTACTCCCCACTGTTTGGTATTACTTGCTTGCCTGTTGTTTTCTTAAAACACTTGCAGAAATAATGCAACATCTAGATCTCCTGAGTTGCTCTGATAAGTTCCCTTTTTTGGCCACTTGCTTCCACCTCTGAAAGTCAATTCTGAGTATCTCAAAATAACAAATGAATCCTCAATGTTCACCAACAGAGAGCAGATTTTAGTTTATAGCCAGAGGAACAAAGTCCAAAAATAACTCCTGATATTTTAGGAATAAGAAAAACCTGAGATCTTTGAAAACAAGTAACCAAACAGAGGTAGGAACAGCCAAAAATAGGAGCTATTCTATCACTATATTCCCCAGGACCCACCCATCAACCAGTGACGCAAGGAAGCAACCTCCATACCCTCAAGTATCTTTAACTTCAATAAAACGCAATCACAAAAAGACCAAACCCTAAACCCCACACAAAACAAATCAAACCAACAAACAAAAAAAAAAGCAAAGCAATCAAACTGGCCAGCCTTCATATATTTTCCCTTAGACCATAGCCTGAACTCCAGACATTGCTACTGGAACTGTTACCAGGCGTCCCAAATGAACTAATTTGTAATGAGGTAAACAGAGAGATTTCAAGGGAAGTTGCCTGACAATCATTAGCCTTTTGGAGATTCACAGCATTAATGAGGTATAAATACAAGAATAATAAAAACATCTATAATCCAGATGACGTGTCTTGGACTCTTACCTCTTCAAGTGCCCCAACCATCAATGCACAGGAAGTATATGCTTTTTAGCTAGAGAATACTAATATATAGAATATTATTCATGTTATAGCTAAGGTTCTTTACTAACCTTCAACAGATTTTCTTTGATGAACTCAACTACTCCTTGCTTCAGACTATGCCAAAATACACAGCACTGAAAACTGGCCACGGCTGCCAGTGCCACGGGTCTACTCACACTGCATGAAATACCTCCTCTATTTTGAGCCTGCCTCCTACCAGCTTCCTCTAACACGCCCGTTTCTGGAATAGAAGAGACAGTGAGAAACGATCCCTACTCACCCTTTACCACAGGCCTCATGACTTTATAACCTTACTTTCATGAGCCAAAATCCATCCAATGGATTAAGAGATTTGATTTATCCTTACTACAAGACTTTTTTTTTTAAGCTGTGTTTTATCAAGTGGTATCCCTCTGCTATTAACGATTAGCAAGACTGAATTAAGCAGGGTCTGTGTGTCACTGACCTCCAGCTTTTGAATACTTACCTACTGCTTCAGTATCGTTGGACACCTGCTGCCATTCTGGCATCAAAGCCTTCTTACTGCAGCGCTGTGAGGCTCTTTATGTGCCAAAGTCTGCATAAGTTGATCACAATCAAGATTCTGAAATCCCGGAGACCTGAAGGAGACGGGCCAGAGTTAGTCTTGAGTACACTTCAATGAGAAGTAAGGAAGGATCACTCCTCAGTATGATACGGAGGGATTCCTAATGTGATTTGATAGTAACCCTGCTTTAAAAACATGACTTTGTTTCAAAGGAGCAAGACCTTAGAGCGTAGCTTTTTAAGCTATTAAAATATTAAGAAATTGATGGCAATTTTTTAACAGTTTCTTTCAAGCTGCCAAGGATCTCTTAAAAAAAAAATAATCTGTGTTTCTCCTGCCTCTAGGACAGAGAACTGATTACTGATGGGCCAAATTTCTTCTGGTACACAGTAGAAAAGCTGCATTCTTAAGAATTTTGCAGAGATTCACTGCTACTTCTGCAAAGAATACCGCATTAGGTATATTGATGTGCTATGAAATGCCAAGTGAAAATGTGCTACAATTGTTAAAATAAATGACCAAGTCCACGCAGTATTGACTCAGTACCTTATTTGCTGCCAGCATTTATCTGCACAAAAACCCAAAACACATTCATCCCATGGATTGTTCCATTTATTAATGAGCCTTGCATTTTTGCTCACTCACACAGACGTGCAAGTACTTGAGAACTGCATTTAGTGAAGAGCAATGATTCAGTCTAGCTTAAGTGATAGATCAAGATACTCCAGCTACTGAAGTCTAGTAGATGCCACTGAAAACTATACATGTTATATACCTGAAGTGTATAGTTCTAGCTGTAGAGTTCCATAGAGCATGTTGAAAATTGGCGTAGGATCTCCAGTGGCAATGGTTATACAAAACGACTCTCCTGCACTGCAGAGCTACTCTCGCAGATGGTTATGCTATCTTCACAGCTCCATCGAGTTCACAAAAAAGTACTTACATTTCCATTTACTGTTGAGATACATACAGAGAAAGAAATATATCTATATACACACACATTCTGTAGCTAAGCTCATGCAATAAGATATACCAAACTTACCGGCACCAAAAGTTTTATTACTACAAGCAATACAAAAGTAAACACAAGAAACTTTGTTTTATCCCACAACCATCATTCTCATATGTTATGAGACACCATTTTAAAATTAGGAATTCACAAACTAAGGCAACAGAAAAGATGCAACACATTACATAAGAACACAAAGTGAGGAAGTAAGATTCCGAGAATAAGTTATGATTAATTATAAGAAATATTGTAACAAATCTGAAAGAATCAGATATAGCTCCAAGGTAGCCAGCTAAGTTTAAGTACAATTGTGCAAAGTAAGGCATAATTCTTTTGAGATCTTTTGAGATAATTAAGTATATTTTTTTGTTGAAGTAACCATGATAGCGACCACCCATACTTACAGAAATATTATTTTAATTTAATACGGATCCTGATGCTTAAATACCTTCTGAAAATAGAATCAAATTCAAGTTACATGTTTACAAGCATGAAAAGACAGAATTGAATAAAGCATTACTCTTGCAACAAATAATTACTTTTAGACCAAGATTTTTAAAGATAGTATTTTCAAAATTGACTGCTCTCAAATGAATTCAGGCCATTACTTCTACTCTAATCTCTACAAGGCTTATCCCATGCCAAGAATTTCCTGCAAAATTCAGTTGTAAAAATTTATAAGAAACATCACATGTTTTCTGACAGAAGAGATGTCTACACAGGCAAATTACTCTGTTCAAATTCAGAGAGTCCTTTTTTTTTTAAAAAAAAATACAAATTCTGGCCTGGCTGGGAAATCTTGACACATACAGAAGATCCTCATCAATAGATAGTAAACACAAAAGAAAAGGGGTCATGCTCTATCCCCCAGAAAGGGCTGGTTTACATCAAGAATGCAAAAGGATTTGTTTTGCACAATTTTAGTTACAAAATGACAGTGATTATTACAGTTAAGTTAAATGCAAAAAATAAAGCATACTAAATAACCTAAGGCACATTTTTCAATGCAGTATATTTATCTCTCTCCTCCATTATAAGTTCATTTAGTCCAGCATATCAGTGATCTTAGTAACTCATTTAAATTGTCAAAGCTCTCCTGTATCCCTAAGCGCAAAACATAAATCATATCTTCAGACCAGTGTTTACCAGAGTATTCCAACTGCTCAAGATTCACCACATTTTAAAACCTTGCTCATGAGACACCAATGTTCATTTTACAGGCAGGAGCTGAAATGATATCGCACAGTCTACAAGCCAGCTGGAGGGGGCCATCCAGACTTTGCCCTGACGAATTTTCTCTGGCTTGAATTTAGAGGACACATCGTAGATTACATACTGCGTGCAAAACCTTTGGTCAGAAGTAGATTCTGCATGGTAAGCCACCGTGTTGACTGTCTGCGTCACATCACTGTCTGGTTTTGGCTGCCTAACCAGAATTTGTCCTCCTGCTGCTTTGACCAACTCCACAAGATCACTCTTCTGGTGATGATTGAAAGATCCCAAAAAATAGAAGTAGCATCCATCAAACAAGTTCGGCAGCTAAGTGGAAGGAAAAAAAAAATATAAACACAGGACTTTGCAACTGAGCACACAGGAAAAAAAGAAAGTGGAAAGGAAGAATCTGTGCCTACAAAAAAATACAATTTTAAGTAACTAACACTGGAAGCTAGTACAGTAACTTAACATTTAAGGTCCTCAGTATAAGCATGCAACCAAGAAAAGTTGCTTACATGGTAAATTCTTGCTTATATTTAAATATTTTCCAGCACAACACGGTTTAACTATGAGCTAGGAATATTTACAGCTACTGCTACAATACATTTAATGAACTTCTCCAGTGTAGTTCAGAAAGTAACCAGAAATTAACGCAGTTAAATATACAAGTGCCTCTATGTGGAAACAAGAAGTAATAAAATAATTTTTCTTTCAACTTTTGTGCAATTTCAACAAGGTTCTAAAGCTGAGCAGAGAAGACCAAACCAGCATCGCTTCCTGTCCCATACAACTTCTTCCATGAATGTACTTCAGTATTCCTTCTGACAAGGTTAAAGTAACTTATCCACTAATAGAGAAAGATGACAGCTTTATGGGTGTTCCCAGTTCTTTCGATCACCTCGCGCATAATCAAATTTCTGTACAAGACTACATTAAAATTTTACATCCACTGCACCTGCACATGTGGCAAAGGGCAAAAATGGGTGAACCAAAGGTCATTAAGATAATCTGTCTCAAGCAATAAAACCCACCAGCTGTTCTCTGTTGAGCCGGCCTCTTTGTGGGCCACCTTGGATTTCATACTTCTCTTCTTGTTCTCGTACTGTACTTCGTAGACAGGCTTGTACCCCTACAAAAATCACAATAAGGAAGGCAAAGATTAGAGATTCCATGTTTTAACAGAGGCTTGCATATCATTTTAGGGACTAAGGAGTTGCACTAAAATAAAAGGATTACCCACAGTGCAAAACATAGCATCAAAGCTTGTGTGCTTTAGAAGTTTGCTTTTAAACTTGAAAAAAATTTACAACAATGGTTGAAGATGCAAGTTAGACCAAGAGAAGCAGTATCACACTATCAGTGCTGTAAACACCAGGAATTAGTAGCTTTTCCTCTTACCCACTAAAGGTGAACAACTTCATGTCAAATGTCAAATTGCTGATCATTTGGAAGCTTAAACCCAGCATGTAGAACCAACTCTGCAGTTACGAAATGGAAGCAATTGCCTGATAAAGAGCAATTACAAAGCAAGCACTAAGCTGATTCTGAACAGCTATGGCCTCAAATAACAAATCAGATAGGATTTCAAGGTCTCCAAGATCAACACAAACTGGAGATTTATGCTAGGGTTTAACAGTGGCATTCATTTTTGTTACCACTGCTGCATAATGAGACTGTCCTTTAGAGTCAACGTGGTTTTACCTTGTTTTAAGTCTAGTTATTTTTTTTTCCCCAATACAGAATGCGCTGATGCTAATGTATCGCTAACATCACTTAAACATACTACCTGACCTCACTTTGGAAAGAGAAATTGCTGTGGTCACCCATTCAAGGATGGAACATTTTGCCTGTACACACGTTGTACTCATTAATAAAAATTACTCAAGAAAGCAAGCTTGCAAAGGTGATTTTGAAAACTATTCCATGAGGATTTAGAATGCTGTCAAGGTTGTAACCATTAAAGTAGTACCTCACTCCTTGCAGTGTGTTTCTGACTCGGGCAACTTCTACAGCCTATGAAACCCACAGTATTAAAAAAACAAACTAAAACCCAAACATCACACTAACCAAAATCAGAAGTAAAATGTAGGGTGTTGACCCTAAAAAAGAAGAAAGCACAAGACCATAATCTTGTGAAGTATCACTGACAAAGGTACTTGGATATCAAACCATCCATAGACAGGAATGTCTAATCTCAACAGACCTCGAAAGCCAGCTGTTTGCAATCTACTATTGCAATCTACCACCAATTCATACAAACTCACAAATGCAATGGGAATTCCTATTTCAGTTACGAGAAATCCTTCAATATACTTACGTCAAAAAAGATAAACTTATACAGAAAACTAGAACTAGCTGAATACTATGTCAACACGTATCTCCCTTCACATGCAAGTACCAGGCTGATTATTTGCATTTGTTCATTCCTTCAAAGAAAATTAACATGAACTTGTACAAAACCAGAATGGCAATCTAGTTGTGCATCTTCTGAAAAAGTAACATATACATTCATTATCAATAACAGCAATGAATGCTGATAACTTATTTTCAAAGTGCTCTTGACTCAAAAATAAATCTAAAAGTTGTTTCATTTTTATCATCACAACGCAATAAGACTTCCTGTGTCAATTTGCCTAATTTACATGGCTATTCTTTCCTGCCAAGAAAATACAGATGTAAATGGGGGCTACTTACAATAAAGGAAAACCCTAGTTGTCCTTAAAATCTAGTCTCAAGAACAGAACCGTCCATTCATCAAGAGCGTTTTATTTCGATCTACCATCAAAAGCTCAATTTCAAGGACTTTCACCACAGAGCTGAGGTTTTTATTATATAAGTACACCACAAACTGAGCATCCAGTGCTAGCATCTGTAAGCGTAGGAAATTTGACATGAAAGCAATAAAAGATTGAATGAATACAAAAGACTATGACGTCTGTTTGTACTCTGGGAAAAAAAAAAAAAAAAAGAAAATGACTAATGTTAGTGGAATGTTTGTTTTAGCAGATAACACAAAATATGTTATGTCTGTTTTGCATGCATAGTTATGTCCATTTTACACTGGCAAGTCCTCTAAGGAACTTGCAATGATGAACCTCTACAAGAGCAAGAAGAGACACCCATCTACATGCGCCCTGTTTGCACTGTACGAACCATGAGATAAACGTGTTTCCTTTAAAAAATGGAAATATGCCAACAGACCATTAGTCTAGCCAGTGTCTGCATGACTGGCATTCTCATTAATTTTAAATTTCCTCAACCAGCTAGATTCAGAACAGATCTGTCGTAACAGATTTGTGGCACAAAAGCTGTGTATTCCAGATAGAATAAAAAGGCAAGAATGCAGGTTCTCGGCGTCCAGATGTTTCATTTTAGCATTTTAGTTTCATTTTAGTTGAGGCAACACCATTTGGCCTATATACACAAAACTTCATGGAGCAACAGACTCTGATTTTTGGTGTCTGAGTAGTAATGAATTTTCAACTCCTGAACATATTTTTCATGCAAGATGTAGAACCAGAACTTGCTCTGACTCATGGGACTTGTCATATTTGATAGATAAGAACAAGTGATTTTTGGAACTGTTGTGCTCAGGGACATTTCAGGCAGCCTTGTCTAACGCTTTGTCTATGTGCAGGTAGCAAAAGAGGAAAGAAAGTCACTGGAACCGTCAAGCTCAGAAATGGTGGTGCTTCAGGCTTTGACATACTTCACGGCACAACTAATTCATAGGAAGAGCATCACTTGGAAAGAGACGAGAGGACACAGAGAGGATAACAGCAAAAGGAGAGTCTTAAGGCACAAGGAAATGAGGCAAACGGCATGTCATAGAATCACAGAATCATCTAGGTTGGAAGGGATCTTTAAGATCATCTAGTCCAGCCATCAATCTAACTCTGATTAAAAAACCAACAACCCATCACTAAACCATGTTACTGAACACCATGTCAACCCATCTTTTGAACACCTCCAGGGATGGTGCCTCAAGCACTTCCCTGGGCAGCCCATTCCAAGGCTTGATAACCCTTTCCATGTAAAAATGTTTCCTGATGTCCAGTCTGACCCTGTCACGTGTCATCACAATCACAATTTAGCTGTGTTTTCAGAAAACTGATGCTGGTAGCAACCAATGTTTGAGGAAGGTGCTTACAACCCTAAGGTTGTAAGGCAATGAATAGCTATCCATAGGGCAAGTTTTCCTAAATAGAAGGAGGAAGCTAAAATAATTTAGGCAATAGAGACCAGTATGTACTAATAGTCTGAGTGAGGTCCTCAGAGACAGCATAAACAGCTTTGTGTTACGGTGTCATTTAAAAGCACCCAGCACATTCAAGCTTTATTGTTTTTCTACAGAGATGGTACAACCACCACAGCATCACCTTGTGCTTAAAAAGCTCCATGTCACACTTAAGAGTAGGGATACAAACAGAAGATTAGAGCATACTGTAGACATTTCAATTTTTTTTTTTAATTTTTTTTTTTACAGCTAAGGATTTTATTTTCTGTGAAAAAATGAGTGCTGAGTCCACTCAGTAAAGCCCAGGTCTTTAATATTATTAATTTTAAAGCTGCTAACATGTAAGTGACTGGATAACATGACAGCCCTCTTTTAATAATCTCTACATCAGACTGTCATCCTGATTAAGAGGACATATAAAAGGATTTTATTTCACACTGTATGCAAATGTTTATCACTCCACTATTTTTATAGGGAAAATTCCAGTAGCTCTGTTGACATTACAGCACTCCCACTTAAGTCAGAGGCACAGTGCCCTTTGACTTCAAACAGGAGCCATATTAAATTGATTCCCAGAACTCCCAAGATTGCAGACTCTCATTTGTTGGACACTGTATTGAAAAGCTACCAGTGAGCACTTGATGCGAAGAATGCTGGTCAAATCAATGGACTGAAAAAAAGAACTGCTATTATCCCAATTAAAAAGTGATCAGGTAACCATCAATTCTGAAGCTGAGATGGTACTCTTAGTAACTTATGCAAAAAAAAAAAAAGTATCAGAACAGGACTGACAATCTCAAAAGGACAAGGACATCCTTAAAACTTTCTGGAAATGGAGTCAAAAGAGAACTTGCTTCTGAGAAGACAAATGTAATTACCAGAGGGGGTAGAGATCAGGGTTACATTGTTTTCCTTCCCACATTTGTAGCTTGTACATTCTTTACAGGCAAGCATGACTAAAAATCTGCTCTTTTCTGTTGTGAAAAAAGACAACTTACTCAGGATCTCAGCCAATCTTGACATATTCCATGATACTATTGCCATTAAGAGCTGTGGACCTTCTATGCTTGAGATTGATCAAGTTTAGTCATTTAACATAGAATAGTTTGGGTTGGAAGGGACCTTAAAAGGCCATTGAGTCCAACCTCCCCCACAATGAGCAGGGGTATTTTCAAGTAGATCATGTTGCTCAAAGCTCCATCCAGCCTGAATGTTTCCAGGGATGGGTCATCTACTACAGTCCAGTGCTTCACCACCCTCAGTGTAAAAAAATTCTTCCTTAAATCTAGACTAAAACTACCTTCTTTCAGTCTAAAGCCATTACCCCCTGCCCTATCACAACAGGCCCTGCTAAAAATTTTGTACCATCTCTCCCATAGCCCCCTTTAGGTACTGGAAGGCTGTTATAAGGTCTCCCCAAAGCCTTCTCTTCTCCAGGCTGAACAACCCCAACTCTCTCAGCCTGTCTTCATAGGAGTGGTGCTCTAGCCCTCTCATCATCTTCATGGCCCTCCTCTGGACTCAATCCCTTCATCTCTCACCCTGTATTAATACCAGGGGTTGCCCCAATCCACATGCACTTGGCCTCGTTAAACCTCATGAGGTTCATATGGGCCCAGTTCTCCAGCCTGTTCAGGTTCTTCTGTAGTATCCTATCCTTCAGTCATGTCAACCCCACCACTCAGCTTGGTGTTGTTGGCAAACTTGCTGAGAGTGCACTCAATCCCCCTGTCTATGTCATTGATGAAGATATTGAACTGTATGGTCCCAATACAGACCCTTGAGGGACATGACTTGTCACCAATCTCCATCTGGACATTGAGCTGTTGACCACTACCATCTGGATGCAACCATCCAGCTAGTTCCTCATCCATCAAGCAGTCCATCCTTATCTCTCCGATTTAGAAAGAATCACCTTGTGGGGGAGTTTGCCAGAGGCCTCACAGAAGTCCAGACAGACAACATCAGTAGCTCTTCCCTGTCCACTGATGTAGTCAGTCCATCATAGAAGGCCATGAGATTGGTCAGGCAGGACTTGCCCTTGGTGAAGCTGTGCTGGCTGTCTTGAATCACTTCCCTGTTCTCCATGTGCCTTAGCATAGCTGAAGGAGGATCTGTTCCATGATCTTCCCAGGCACAGAGATGAGACTGAGAGGTTGGGAGTTCCCAGGGTCCTCCTTTCTTTTACACCTATTTTGGGTGCAATGTTTCCCTTCTTCCAGTCACTGGGGACTTCACCTGACTGCCATGACTTTTCTAGCGTCACGGAGAGTGGTTTGGCCACTATATCAGGCAATTCCCACAGGACTTTGAGATGCATCTCATCAGGTCCCATACTTTTGTATATTCAGGTTCTTCAGGTGGGCACAGTGGGAGGGACTTTTCTCCCCCAGTCCCTGCTTTATGGTCCATCTACTTGAGAGGTGTGGGGAGAAAGGTTGCCAGTGAAGACAGAGGCAAAAAAAAAAGCTGTTGAGTACCTCAGCTTTCTCCTCATCCATTTTTTTCCAATTTGCCCATCTTGCTCAGCAAGGAGGGTACACATTCTTTCATCTTCCTTTTTTGGATGACATACCTGTAGAAGCCCTTATTACTCCTGGTGTTCTTTGCCAAGTTCAACTCCATCTGCATCTTGCCCTTCCTGACCCCATCCCTACACAACCGGGCAGCAGCATCACCATACAAAGATACCTGCCCCTGCTTCCACTTCCTGTGCATCTCTTTCTTGCCCTTTAGTTTGATCAGCAGGTGACTCAGCCATGACAGTCTCTTCCCTTCCTTTCCTGATTTCTTACACCTGGGGCAGAAGGGTCATGCAAGGTTCCTCCCTAGAAATCACAGAATCACAGAATCACAGAATTGTGGTGGTTGGAAGGGACCTCAGAGATCATCAAGTCCAACCACAAA
>JAOQGH010000077.1:40442843-40481081 GCA_025769975.1 Gallinago jamesoni | reverse complement strand
GAACCATGTCGATATGTTTCTTAAATACCTCCAGGGATGGTGACTCCACCACCTCCCTGGGCAGCCCATTCCAATGCAGAACATTAGAAGTTCAAAAGCCTCTAAATGGGTCATTTCACACCTGCAATTTGTAAATATAAACAAGGTCATTTGCACCAAATTCTAGCAAAAACCGAACCTGCATTAAGGTCCCTAGAAAATATTGCAGAAAAAGATTTTTTGCCTAATGCAACCACATTTTAGCTTGACGCCACCTCATTTAGCAAAGAGAATACTGCTCATTTTTTTCCCCTCATTATCGAGATCAGTAAAGCATCACTACTTATACTGATCCTGATTACTTCACTGAACAGCCGCCCCTGCCTTCTCACCTTCCAGTATATAAGGAGCAAACAGGTTAAAAGGGTTCCCACTCTAATGGTATCGTTAATTGACCTTTGATACGACTGTAGCTATTAGTACTGGAAATAAAGAAATCATTATTTGCAAAATTTAAGATCAGAGCCCTATAATCCTTATTCATGTAAGTCTTATTGGTTTACAATGAAACTCACTGCATCAGCAAAACCAATTTAAACAGGATGAAATACAAAAAGAACTGGTTGCCAAGAACGAGTTGTAATCACCCACAGATACCCAGGGGTAGCTCTCAGTAACTCAATTAGCCTTACTGGAGTTTTGCTGGATTTGCATTAATAAAGCAAAGAGCAGGGGTTAGTCCCACAAATCTCTTAGAACAGTTAAAAGTAATTTAGAAATACACGACAGCTACAAAGAAGATAAGATACTACACGTTCAAGATCTAATAGAGATTGCAACTGCAACTTCCTCAGCTTACACTGTGGTAGGTTTTAAGACTTACATGCAGATTGAGTAAAGCCTGATGAGATTATTTTCCTAGAAAAGGAGGGAATCTGGACTGAGAGAAAGCCTTAGGGGGGTTTGTCACGGCTATCTTCAATTTGCTTTCATCAACAGCATTACTGTTCTCTGCTGCAGCAGAGAGAAGAATTTTTATACTGTCTCTTATATGCTTATAAAGTAACTTTAGAATCACAGACTTTCGTGGAGCGAGGTGGAGATCTCACTTTGTGAAAAAGACCAGTCTATTTTTCCAACACATGGAAATGACACAAGGTGCTGCAGAGACTAAAATGAATCTGCTTATGAATGCTAGTTAACAAGTTAATCCAGGTGACATTTATTAAATATGATGGAGCAGATGCTTAGAAAGCCCTTAAACATCAATTGCCAGAAGTTAGAAGCATGAAATATGAAAATCATTACCTTCACTTAAACCTCCACGTGTCCTGTCTCCTTTAGGAAACCAGCATTTGCCACAGCTGTTTTCTAAACTGGAGGTAGCAATTCCTATGGTGCAGAGGGCAGGCTAAATTCCACCGGAAATGCTCATCCTTGCTCCGGATCCTCTTACATGCTTTTAAACAAAAGCAGTGATACTCCCCATCCTTTGCTTCAGAATGGGCTTCCTTAGTGTAAGGTTTCCTTCAAACCAAAACTGAATTGCAACAAAAGGAATCTAAATATGATAAACTGAACATTCAGGTAACACAAAACAGAGAGAGCAGTGCAAGCATGGTTTCCTTTTCTTCTAGACCTTTTTTCAAACCAGCCCACTTCCCCTGTTCTGCAAAGGCAAACACCAGATTGAAGACATCTTCAACTCCATTTCCTCCTCGGCAAACCCCAGCAGCTTCAGTCTAAACTTGTGCCAACTTTGAAGCAAAACTGTTTCACTCCTCATTTTCAGAAGGTGCAGACGCTGTAGGAACACAGAGGTTCAGACCCTCTTGACGTGAACCTCCCCCTGCTGTACACCCAATACAAGAAGAACACATGCATGCACCTTAGGTATTTGTACCACCTCCCACAGAGCTGCCTTTTGTAGAGGGGGGCAGTTGAAGTAAGTCTCCTACTGAAAAACAAGTGTGAAATACCAGCGATCAAAAGTTTTGAGCTGTTTTAAGGAGGGAAGGCTTTCCTGAGTATCAGCCTGTTATCTAAAAGATGTTTATGCATGGAAGAGAGACAGTCCAAGCTTGAGAAGCAGTCAGCTCAAACAGCTTTGCACTTCCCTTGTCTAATAGCCTAAACAAGGATGGGCATACTGTTCCAAGAAATTCAGAAAGCATTTTTCTCCTTGAAATGTCAGTCGTGCAATCCTCTAGCTGTTCCAGTCAACTCCCAGTTGTTCTGAGTCCTTACAGGAAAAGCAGGGTTTTTTTTGCATTCCTTTACATGATCAGAGCTGAATCATTGCTGCTTCTCCAGGTAAGCAAAACAGAGAAAGGAATGAGCAATCAGATGCTTAGACTTCTTCCAGACACTTTGCTGCAAAGACTGACACAAGCTTGTTTCAATGCATATCGTTCCTGAGATCATTTTTCATTCCCTCCTTTAACAGATGACAATCAGTTTAAGAAAAAACAAGCTGAAGAGCTATTAAAGATTTCTGGGTTTAATGACACTATTCTATGCTGTACAAAAAACACAGAGAAAACACAGTGAGACTTGAATCTTTGTCTCAGCCTGCTTGCAGAAGGATAACGATATGCTTTGTGCCCTATTACTATCTCAGAAATAATGAAGGCAATAAAATAATGAAACCAATGAAAGATATGGCCAAGGGCAAGGAGCAGTGACAGCAGCGTCTCAATTGAATTCTGTCCTGCTTTGAAAGTGGATACATTGCTGACAGTGTATTATATATGGAAAATAAAGAACTGCAACTGGTAAGGTGAAATTTTTCTTCTGTGAAGATCTAATAATACCATCTTACAGTGATAACATCCTTTCATCCTAATCTTCTACCTGAAGACAAAAGGTAACCCGAAAACTGAAGATATATATTTAAATCTTGACTCTCTAATACTTAGAGGCCCTACATTTGGCTCAAACTCTGCTGGAAAATTCCACATTACCTCTCTACTGATACTAATGGATGCTGTATCTGTGTGCATAGACACATGTATAGATACAAGAGAAGGAAATTGCTTTTTATTAGAAAAACACAGCTTGAAAGCCTGCTGTAATGTAAGAGTTAACATAAGAAGCACTCTCAAATGAAATATAGTTTTTTGCAAGCATGCAATGTTTTTTAAAAAAGTGGTGTAATTGAGTGTAGGCTATAAATATAACTTTAGAAATAACAGTCAAATGCAGCTTACCTGGTAGTAAAAAAAAATTCAAATGCTCACTTATGCATAGTCAGCATTTTGTTGAGTGCTACATCAAGCTTTGTTTTTTCAAATTTTTCAGTAAAGTTTTTGAACATGAATTTACTTCAAGTGAACGGTTTAGAACACTGAACTATAAGCAATGGCTTCAATTTATTTGCTGTGGCTTTGACAGAAGGAAGTCAGAATATGCACATACATTTGGAAGTTTACTTGCATAACATTTAAGGAAATTTATCCAAATACAAGTCAAAAAAGCTGCAATAAATAGAGAAATTATGGAAAAGCAAAGACCTCTTTTTTTCCTAGACAAATGTTCCATCAGCAGGAGTCCCATTATTTGTTATAACAATCTTTAACTTGTAATGACTCTGAAGAAGACTAATAACAGACTGGTGGGAACAGATGGAGTGGTGTTGTTAATTATAGGCACTTAGCTGCATCAGACCCCATGAGTTATTACTAACATTTCCCACTAGGGAGGAGAATCACTCGCTTTTAAGTAGTATGTTGCTTACTAAGCTGGGAGCATTAGCAGTCAGGATTGTACTAATCAGTACTAACAACATAAAATAAAACTCAGATGCAAACAAAAAAAAAAAACCCCACGAAAATACTCTCTGAATAACCCCCACACTATTTTATTTATTTTACCTTTTCCAATCACTTATAAATATAAAAATTCTTCCACAAAGATTTAAACTCAAGTCTCACTAATTAAATCTCCCTTCCACTCAGCTATGGAAAGCTACATACCTTTACTGGGAACATTAGCTTTCTAAGCATCCGATTAGCAAGAAGATAAAATGAAGTAGAGGAAAGCCACCCTAGCACATATGATAGAAGGTAAGCAGACCTCCTGAACTGAGTGAAGCCAAAGAACCTGCAAAGCAATTCACCACAGAAAAAAAGATTATTCAGTCTTCAGGGAACTGAATTCAGATTTCAGAGAACCTGCACGCACCCTTTCCAATTACACAACCCAAACATCACCTCTAGGCTTCTGAGTTTCCTGCTGCATCCCTACCTCTGAACAGGAAACCAACCCCCTTGTGCTTATCAACAAAGTGTCTGGAGGTTATTAAATCCATCTACTTGCTTACGCAGAAACTGTGTTTCTCCATGCCACATATTCAATAAGAAGCTACTCCTATTTGTACGAATCACAGCACAGAGAGGGGACAACGTTCTCCATTTGCAAATGCTCGTAAGGCCACAAACAGAAGCCATTGTAGGTGTTGTAGAAAACATTTCTAAGGGGATACAAATTCAACAGACCCTTTTAAAAAAAGCACGGAACAAGTCCCACTACCTGGGAGCCAAATGAACACTGCGAAAAAAAGTCCAGTGTTTAAAGCATCCGATGATGTGCCTTATTTGAAAAATTACTACGCATCTTTTGAAGCTTTAAGCAATGCCTTCATAAACATTAGTTACCGGAAAATGTAAAGAATCCTTATATTCTGATGTTTAGATACACAGTAGAAAACTGGAATGAAATTTGTCTGTGAGTTTTTGGCGGATAATTAACTCATTTGTAGTGTACTTATTAGCTAAAAGGACTTAGCCATAAAGGTCAAGGGAAAGAAGGTGGGTTTTACAGCAGATACTAAGAAATACATTAGAATGAATAACTAAAACCCAGAATTTGGGATATAAGTCCAAAGAACAGCTGTATAGAAAAAGCACAGACTGTATAAAAAATAATTACAGATTACATGAAAGATGACATCAAACCAACTTGCATGCCAAGAGGACTTGCATGCTATGCAATCACCTTTCCCTGGAAATTACTATTTTAGTTGAAGAGCACTCCAGTCTGCAGGGCTCGTGTGTACAGAAATGAGTATTGAAAGTTACATTATACATCTGATCTGCCTGAGCCTGTGATTGCATAAAGCCTGACAATGTTCTCAACAAATAGAGAACTTTAGTGGAAAGTATAAACAGAGGTCATGATCAGCTGACAGTATAACTTCGGCTAGAAGTTGTAACTTTCAACAGACCTCAGCAATACAAATAAAAGCAAATAAGCTTTGCCTTGCCTTCCTACAGGCCTTGAGCACATACTCCAAACAAGCAAAAATGTCCTATCAATTTCAATGGAAGCTGCTTGTAAGAAGTCCAATAATTTAACAAATTCCTACCTCATCTCCCAGGATATTTTCTATCATCTTGCAAATCCATCTTAATGTAGCCATGTACAAATTCACTTCCTACTGACACTTGGGGTATGACCTGCCCAATACTTCTAATAATGAAATGTACACATTAGCCAAGGAAGGAGCAGTTGTGTTTAATTAAATCTCTTGTCATTCAGGAGATTACAAACCAAAACCCTCACAACTCTATGTTGATAGTACCGATACTAGGGCAGTTGTTGAAAATTTTCTCTGGAATTCCATCTCCAATTTCTGGTTACAAAGCTTGAAAAATCCCATATATTTTGTACTTACATTCAAACTTGAGGACCCAACATCCAGTCAGAACAGCCATCATACATTTGACGGTTCTCGGTATTGGAGCATCAGGGATAACAAGATGAGTTACTAGGAGAAAGATTACATCAGTAGAAGTAAAGGCACATAAAAAGCAGAGCCATGGCTGGCTAAAAAGCGATCAAGCACCATTTAAAGAATAAACAGACTATAATAATTTATCGACCACTCCTTCCAGCATAAGTATGTGATTTTTGAGACTAAGATACAAGCAGAAGCACTATTAGAAGTTTTGTGGTTTCCAACATATATTGGTTATGAAAAAGGGAAATCATGTTTTCATAGTTCTAAGCTAACACTTAAAACTTCAAAGGAGGTTCTGGTTTATAGGATAGGACATTTTTCCAATCCTTTTAAACTTATATTTAACTCTGACAGGAATCTTACTATGGAATCTCACTACTTTAACACAAAGCTAATAGAACTCAACTCGGAATTCTGGAGTATTAATCAGGGTGTGAAAGATGGTAGGGTAAAACTACCTTAGCATTTCTTGCACAAGCAGAAGTACTCCAAAGAAAAACTAATAGGAGGGATTAAGACAGTGTTAACCCCCTCAAAAGGGAGACAAAAAAAAAAAAAGCTACATAATTTGGCTCCATCCTCTTAATGAAGAGCAAAATTTGAAGGAAGGTAGCACATGAGAAAAAAATTGTCAAATTTTAGTCATTGACATACTCTTTCTAAGGGCACCATCTGCCTAAGACTCCCTTCTGCAACATAAAAGCCTTACATGATGTCTCATATGAGCAGAGACCCTGGTAAAAGAAGTGGTCTTTAAGGAGAACTTACAGATTTTAAATAACAGACAACATACTGTCAAATTGTGGCTTCTCCAGAAATCTCCTGCCTCAGTAACCAGGCAGGCTTTATGAGTTTACATGCAACACAAGACACCATCGTTCTACTACTGCTATAATTCAAGGATTTCAGAAACTGCACTTAATAGGTACAACAAAAAGCTCTTGCAGCTAGTATCTTAAAAGAGGAAGTGCAGGAACTGCAGGTAGTTATATTCGGACAGAGACATTTCAACAAGACTGCATACCTTTGCTGTTAAATTCAGTACACCTTTGAGCCTTCAGAACTGTTGCCAGTTTGATCAGCAATTTCTGTTGCTCTGAACTAAGATTGCTCCCCAGTATAACAAGAGGTCCATCTCTTTGCTGGCTCGGGCTCAGAGCCTGCATGAACATAAAGTCCTACAGTAAGCTGAATGTTTGGGAACATAAAGAAAGCAACTAACTTGTTTGACAGATGTATCTAAGAATAAGCATTTTCAAAAACAATTCATGGCAAGCTTAGTGGACAGGGTCCATAAATAAATCTCTACATAACAAAACAGCTCTAGAGGAGAAAAAGCTAGACATTAGTGGTACTTCATTCAGCTTATGCAAGGTACCAAAACAGCTTGTGCATCAGCTTTTTTTTTCCTTGCCTTTTTTTTTTTAAGACACTGGTGTGCACAAATTCAGCTGGTCGAACACTGTGTAAACCGTCTTGCTAACTTGAAGGAGAAAAAAAACTTTGCAATGAAGTAGTAAAGCCTCCTACTTTTAGCAAAATATTACCAACAGATACGCTACCAATATGTTGAGTAACCTACATAACCCAACACCTGCATTTCCTTTTGCTAAGAATGTCCCTAATATGTTGCTCTGTAATTAAAGAATGCTTAAAGGTGTGGGGTTTTATGCAGGTAATACTAGTGCAAAGTAAGAAGAGCTGCTTGCTAAAGTTTTATGCTGACAGAGATGCGCTACTTCAGCTCCTGGGTCTTTGTAAGTACTCCCAGATGCCCTATTACAGACACACCTTTGAGACCCAGTTACCCTCAAGCTTTGGATCAAATCATCTATATGAGCTGGTAACCATCCACTGGCACAGACTCACCCCAAAGCAAACGCAAATGTTGAGTGTTTTGTTTGCCACAGAAGAGCTGCATCTTACATCTGCTACAGGTGGGAGGAATAGCCATATCTTTGCTGATTTAGCTCCAATAATTTACTTTTGGCCAGTGGGTATCTTATTACCCACTGGATCACAACAAGCTGTATACCCTGGAGTAGAATAGGACTACTTAAGTTTAACCATCATTCTTTAGGAAGCATGAAGTCTGAATAATGTGATTTTGGTCACAAAACCTAAGGACTATTTGGCAAAAAAGGGGGAGAAAACAAAACCCCCAAAATAATCTTCGAAAAGCTGCTTTCAACTGCTGAGCTGGTTGTTAGACAAAGGACAATACTGGAACAGCCTTTTAAAGGCACACAAAAAGCACCTGGAGTAAGGACTGCTGCTGCTTTCAGCCAGTTCAGCAAATAGAACAAATTTAAATATGCAGAAAACAACAACACTGTGTTCAATCAACAATACTTCAGGAAGAACATATTGTTCATTCTCCTATAATAAAGCCACATTACAAGAAACGTCCTTTGTTTTCCCAGATAAAGCTATGATAACACAGAATATCATAGCTTGTAAGTTTTCCACATACATTGTAGAAATATTGTCCAAGTTAGTATCCCAGCCTATTTAAAATTTCCCTATAAAGGCAGGTGACATTCTATACCTAGGTCCAAGCCTTCAATACTTACAAGATAAAATTATGGTTTTTTAGAAAGTAAACGAAAACAAAAATACACACACACTTACCTCACAGGGTTGGTTAAATGAAAACAATTCATTCTTCACCGGTAACTTTAGCACAGACTTCATCTTTTCACTTTCCGCATAGTCCACAGGCCGCAGACCAAATATATTACTGGCAAAACAAGCAGAGATGGGTTTAAGTAAATAAAATGTGACATTATTCTTAACTAACTGGGCACATTAGCTGGGTAGCTTTCCCTCCCGCTTTCTTATTAATATGTAATTTCAGCTAAAAACCACAAAGCTTCAAGTAAGAATTGCATCTAAGACAGATGGCTACTGAATTACAAGCTGCTGCATTCAGCCGAGGAGTAAGAGATGTTCAGAGCAGCATGTTCAGTTAAATAAACCACAGTCCTTGCTAAACCGTTTCAAGATGCACTTTGTTATCATTCACGGGACCTAGAAATTTCAGCTTTAATTTTTGATTGCAGTCATATAACCAAGAAAAAAAAATAATGTATTTTTGGCTTACCCCTTTGCCATAAAAGCCGTGTCAGAAGATTCGACACACTGTGTTAAACATTGGAGCTTGATGGGGTTATGTTTTTATGGGAAAAGCTATCTGCTTCCTACTTGGGAACTGCGACTCCCTCGCACTTAAAAAATATGAGTATGCATCTCATTTCCCCCTCAGCATGCTGTTCTACAGCACACGTTACAGCCAATTCATTCAAATTTTAGTTGTTTTGCCAATTTCGTTGAACACTATTCATCCTACGTGGCACCTTATAGTTATTAGATATGCTTCAAGACCCATTTCCTCCCCCATTCTTTCAGCATTACCCAGACAGATACGATTTGCTATAAACACAACATCAAGCACAGCGGTGGCTTCTATCTCTTCTTCACACAGCTTTGCAGCTGCAGGACAGTAGTAGGGAGTGGAGGGAAGCTTGAAACCGCAGAACAGGTATAATTGCTGTTAACGAACACGATCCTCTCCCAGCACTCTTGGGAAATATTCTGCTTGCTTTGTTCTTTGTGAAAATAATGGCTATTCCAGCTGATCCTCTTCTCCCCACCTCATGGAGCTCTGGCTCTCAAAAGGCATAATAAGAGCTCGTTATAAAGGGGAAGCTTGTCACCGAGAACAAAGCCCCGACTCCATATCTGAAATCCAGCAAGCTTAGTCATCAAGCAATGAAACAAAAAACCACTGCATCTTCGAAGTATGGTCTCTTACTTCACCACAAGTGCCTGCGCAGAGTAGGAATCTAGGAAGCTTTATAGGGAATTCCACACGAGGCCATAACCCAATCAAGCCCAAAGAGAAGCTCCCATCACTAAGTCTTCACTTTAACTTAACTGAGGGGCTTCAGCCAGTGTAAAGCTGAAAGATGCATCTGACCTTAGCACCTTTCTATGCTCCTGACTGAGCGCTGCTCACTAACAGAGCCTTATGGGAAAACAACAAGCCACAGAAGATTCTGGATGGTATTTTTACAATTGCTAAGTCTACAATATTACCAACCCCAAGCTCTTCTGTGTTACTAATGAGCGAAGAGCTAGCATAATACAAATTCTGCAGACTAAAAGATAATTGGTTAAATCTCAGCCCAGTCCTGGGAGTTGCAGCCCATTAAATAATGTCGTGCTGTTCCTGCTTTGTCATGCATCATCAGGGTAGCTCTTGCCCCTTCTTTAAATAAGGGCCATACTCGACTCAAAATGCTGCAGGACAGAGTTTCTTTGAACAACACATCCAGAGGTGGGGGGAGAGAAATATTAGCACATACACTAAAATCACCTTTAGTCTAGCTGGCTGACCTTTTCCTGTGAACTAAGCAGGGGGAGGAAATCACTGTCTGCCAGTAGCAGAGGTTTTGGAGTCACAGTAAGATCCTTGACTGTTGGAAAAAGGCTCATGAATGTTTACCATAGATAAATATATAGGCCATCACAATGACATATTTAACATTTTTTGCCAATTAAACTGTACAAATAAGAGCTCCAGCTTTTCCCTCTGTAGTCACTTAATTATTTTTTTCTGCATTTTTAAGATAATTCCAGTTGCCTCTTACCAGTGTATTACAAAATGCTGTCCTGTCATTACGCAGCGTTGAAGAATTAATGGCTATTCATAAGATGTTAAGGCTGGCATAGTTAAAGTAAAATGTGACAAACCTGAAAAAAGGAACACCAGCCCAAGGGATGGGTTTAAGACTTTTAAATATTTGCAACAAAGCAGCTTGTTGAGCTTAAGGAAAGGGAGAAAAAAATAGCTGAAACAGAAGAGGGTTTACAAAATAAAAACTGAGACAAGGAACACATCCTAAAGCCAGATTTCCAGTATGGTATTGCTGTAATTCGCAAATCCTTTCCAAAGAGAAGGGCTAAAAATTGGATTCGTTCTTTTTAGTTAAGCACCTACTAACCATCCAAAAAGTAAGTAATCATGATCAGAAAGAGACCTTGCCCAGTCTTTGTTGGGTTGATACAGCTAGCAGTGCAGTTACTTGAGAAACTGTTTTTAATATATTAGGAATACGTATTATTTTTTCACTCTATGATCAGCATCAAGGACCAGCTCTAGGCAGCCACAAGAACACCAGTAAGGCACAAGAATGGGAAACAGAAGCTAATTTCAGAGTAAAAACTGATTTTTTGAACCAGTTTGCCAAACAAAATTAAGCGAGACATGCACATTAGCTCCACCCTAACACACAAACACAGCATTTTTAGAAATATCAATACCTCTGTTTGTGTGCTCCTACTACAGGTCTGGGTTTGTTAAGAATGGGTCCAGCGCATGTGAAGGCTTAACAAGACAAGTTCCACACTCAGAAGGAAGACACAAGTGTGCCTCTGGTGCTTCAACTAAAATACAAGGTCTCTCAGCCATACTTCTTCCTACCAGAATGCAAGTGAGCTTTTCACAAGTTGTTTTAAACTTTCAAGAGTCAGATGTATCCTTTGATGCAAGCAGTCTCCTATTAGTCAGTCATCAAGGTACTGACTAGTCAGTAGAGGGCTCTTACAGCTAGAACAAATTCCTATCAGAGAGTAGGATGCCTGTGCTGAGAACAAAGGTGAGTCCAATGAAGAGAAACTTGATGTAATCTGCTGCGTATGACTTTACGCGAGATGACAAGACGGTATCTTAACGACTGACAGATCAAAGAACTTCTTATGAAAAGCTTTAGAAATTGGATTCAGCTTATGGTGCAACACTGGTGAAGTCTTAGGTATGAAGACAATAGAGGTTACTGCTGCAGTCAAAAAGAAACTTAACAGTTACCTTCTAAATGTTTCAGCAAACTTTCAGGAAATCAGCAACCAGAGAGAGATACACCCTTGTCAATTCTTCAGAAGCCCCAAATTTTCACAGTTTTTGATACAAGCAAACAATGACCATATAATACTTTATAATCAGGAATTCTGAGCTGCTCCATTTTGGCGCCAGAAGTTATTTTCTCTTCGACAGCTGAGCATAAACCAAGTTTTACCCCAGCCCCACAAAAAGAGTTCAGTATTGAATGGAAGTCCCCCCACCAGGTCCCAGTGCAGTACCGTATCCACTCATTCCCATAGGAAAATCTGACCAGTTGGAGACTCTCCGCTCAGCACTCATATTCCCAGACTGCGGTAAGAGAGAAAGCTTTTTTGAACCTGACAGAAGCCGGAAAAAAAATTTAATCTGTGGATCCAGAAAGACTGTCTTAGATACCCAAACAGGGCCAGGGTTTTAATTAACCTGCTGTCAGCAGGAAGTTAAGCATGCTGTCTTGCACTTACACAGCAGAGCCCTGCACTGTCTTGACTTAGACAAAGCAGACAAAATGATGTCAGTGTCATGGGTCTAAAGTCTCCTGGAATTAACTGCAGGTTATAACAGGTTTTGCCCCTACACTATTCAAATTGAAGACCACAGTCTACCCCTAAGCATTCACACAGGTTTTTTTCAGAATCAGACTCACAACTGAGCAAAGACAACTAACACCTAAAGAAATAGGGCAACACAACAATTTTTACTAATGCTGAACTTATTGTGCATGAAGAACTGGCAAGATAGCCCCATTTGAGTGAAAGCATTTAGGAAACACTGTGAAATTGCAAATGCACAGATATAATTTTTCAAATCACTTGACTTGCTGTGAAGCAAGGAAAAAAAGACAGAATTCAAGAGAGTAAGAGCATGAAAAAAGCTATAAAAATATAAATTAGCTATGTGTAAGAGATTAACTAAAAAAATTAACTAGACCAGCAGGACAATTAATAGGTCCACTGGTCCATATAATATTTTTCATTTGTAGTTTGTATCTTTCCCAGCCAGTGAAAACTTCAAATGGCAAATGAAATGCCACAAGTATTAAATCTTAGAGATTTCAAAAAAATATATAATTTTTTTTTTGCCAAGGAATACTGAAATCCTAGGATTGCTTCCTGGCAAAATAGGTAGCTCTACTCTGTATTCATTTGGTCCAAAAGATATGTAGCTGCTTCATATTACACACAGTTACTCCTTAATGCACCATGTATTAGGAAAAAGAACTAGCCTGAAAGGCACTTGGGATGAGATGTAATTGATGGGTCTGTGAATTTGACAATCTAAATTTGAAATTGCAAACTCTCAGCTCTCTGACAGCTAGTGTTATGCTAATATTTGTGCACCTCATGAACTGAGGTTCCTTAGCCCTCACTTTGGCCCCAGATACATCTTACATCCCTCTACAGACCAGTGGATCTTACCTACCTTACCTACAGTCAGTAAATATTGCCTATCTTTTAAAAAAGTATTTAATCTTGCACAACTGAGTATCACACTAAATTTCAAAACTACTGCTCTAAGCAGGCTATTCAACACAGGCTCTGTTTTTATTCCAGTAGATTAACTCTCCAACACACAAGGGACATTAAGACACAAAACTGAGTTAATTCTCTGGTCAAAACAGCAGCAAGACATCAGTCACTTTTGTGGGGTTTCATGCTATATATTTCAGTGTCCCAAGTCACATTTGAATCCATTTATCATGTTCACATTTTACTTAGCTTAGCTAAAGGAAAAGACTTTAAGAAACCACAGTGAACTAATCAAACTTTCCTCCCCATCCCTGTGGGGTAATAAAGAATCACTAATATGCTAGGATAAAGAAGGCCTTCTCCTGGGCTGAAAGTTAGTTCATTGAGAGCCTGAAGAGCCCACAAAAGGACTAGAAACCACAAAAAGACTAGAAAGAGTTTCATACACAGGAAAAAAAAGTAAATTAAATCAGTTCAATCAGACAAATTTATCATTTTGGCAAAATTGGTTTGGTAAGGTCTTCGCTCAAACACGGCGATACCTCTAATGTTAAGGCACTCCTTCAGTATAGTCCTGAAAAAATAAACCTTTGATAAGAGATGCAAGTTCTACTCATCACTGCTCAATTTCTACTTTAAAGATTCTAGAGTAATAATGAAACGAAGGCGAGCAGATCCTGCATTAAGTACAAAGAGGCCAATTACAACTAGTCATACTGAAAAGAACTATAATTGCACCATCTGAAGCAATCGCCCTGTTCTCACCTCATTTTTAAAACCGTGGTCTGCAGGTCCCGGGGATCTAGGAAAAATGTCACTGAAGAAAAGCAAGCTTCTTGTCAGATGTGACTTCATTATAAGGGCACCTGCATCCACTAGAAAGAAATATTTAAACCTTCTACATTAAAGAAGGTTCAAGTCCACTTACCTAGACAAATCTAACCACTGTTTAATTAGGACTACAACTATCAGAAGCAGCGACAGAAAAAAAACCTATAAGATTTGCAAAAATCATGATCCAGGGAAAGATCATAGCACAATTCATTACTGGAAGCCAGCAGGGCACAGGAAGGGTGGGAGGCACAAGATGGATTCTCAGAAGTCGCAGACATACAGTTCCTTATTTCTATTGTTTCTTGGTAATGTATGGAAAGGGTCAGTGAAGTCTTACTATTCAAGTCTAAACACTCTGCTTGTACATCCCTTTCTCTATGTCTCTAATGCTCTCTGTAAAAATGGGGGATGTGGGGAAAACCCAACTTTTTCCCTCATCAATGGAATAGTAACATGCACAACAGCATTTCAGCCAGAGATAGAGAGCCTACAGACCATTTGGAAGCATCATTTTTTTCTGGAGGGGAGGTAGGTACAGGACTGCATTTTTTCCAAAGCATCTGCAGTTCCTTTTGCCAAATGAAACAAAGATTCAAGACAGCTAAATTTATTCCCAAAGAGATTTTAAATTAAAAGAAAAAAAAATTATATATATATTTATTAACATCACACACTAGAGATTCCAAGTATCCTGGAGCTTAAGTCAAGAACAGTGCATACTAACAAGTGGGTTAGGAACCCATTTTTCATACTTACAGGTACTGCAAGAGGTAGCTATTCACAGAGTCGTGACATATTGATGTCACACAGTTTTAATACACAACTGAACATTACCTGTATTGAGTGAAAAGCTAAACCAGAGCTTAAGGGTTACATACGCCTTTTATTCCATGATTAAAAAGTCTCTTTCACTAGGAAGTCATGTTTGCTCATACAGGCAGCAGAGACTAAGGCCTGAGATAGTCCACCATTGAGAGACCTGAAGAGTCCACTATTGGCATTTGGGTCTCTGCTGTGCAAATCTTCCAGTACCTAATTCCCATCAAAGCCTTCCACCAAAGCTGTTGCCTGTGCTGTGCTTTCAAAAACCAGGTAGACAAGTGGTAAGTGTCACACAGTGAGTTCCCAATATTCAAGTGGCTTGAAAATTAGTTTCTGAATCTGTCAGCCTTTCAAGGTGTTACATGCTGGTCTTTGTTGTTCAAGAACAAAGTGAACACAAAAAAATGATCCTTGTTTTACTTTTTCATGCTGAAGTTTTGAGGGATGTTTTGCTGATTTTCAGATCCAATATATTCAAGATTAGGACTGTTTTTGAAAACCCTATGCTTTTCCACGAAGTAACTTAATTCTGTAAGCTTCAAGAGTGAATACTGAGAGCTGAAATGATTAAGCTGAACTTGTTTATGCTTCTTTAGGCATCATGCAAGACTTCATCCTATTGTGTTACTATAGGCACACACAGACACCCACTGAAAACATGCTTTGGACTCAAGTTTTACACACACAGGCAGCGACACAATACTACAACACCTAAAGCCACATTTAGTGTCTGAAATAATAGCTTGCAGGATTATTCATGTACTAACAGGTACTTTAGCACCTCCAATAAACAAATGCCAAAAATTTTCAGGAGACATAACTATATAGAAGATTCAACTGAAAACATTTCTAAGCCTTTTTTCTTCTTTTTCTTTTTTTTTTTTTTCTTTTTAATTAAAAAGTGTATTACGTGCTTTGATCCCAAACTGAAAAAATAAAAACCACTTCCCAAATCTCAGCCTGTGTCTATACCATTCGTGAAGGTAGAAGAGACTGGACAGAAACACCTTATGCTAGCAAGTAGTGTAGTAAAATTAAAGAGACCAAAAACAGCTGTACCAGTTCAAAACTCATCTAGCTCAGCATCTTAGATCTGACAGTAGCTATAACAAGATGCCCGCAGAAAAGTGTAAGAATAGGGTAAGCATATTTTGTTGTTTTCTTAATACAGTCTCCAATAATCCAAGTAATAGATAGCTGCAGATCTTCAGAAAAGCTTAGGATAAAGCAAAACAGAAAGGAAAGACCTACCTGGAAAATGGGAATGCAAGTACAGCAGAGCACATATTTAAACACCCACTTCATTTCAAACAGAACACATTTATTACTAGCTTTGCTTCATATTTACTTAAAATACACCCTGGAAGTTGAAGCTGTAGTTAATGCCACAGTTAAAATAGCACCCTACATATACTTACACTGCATCACGGGAGGCACCATGCAAAAGCAGCAGCTCAACAATGCTCACATGCCCATTCTTGGCAGCGTCATGAAGCGGCGAGTCATTCTGATACCCTGTAGTATTCACTAACGCCTTGTACTGTAGCAACAGCTCCACCACTTCTTTGTGCCCGTGGTTACATGCCTCGTGCTAGTTGGGTAAATCCATAAGTAGTAAAGAGGGAAAACTCAAGTGAAACAGAATTCAGAGGAAGGACCTCTCTCACACCAGTTAGCAGGTTCATTTTCAAACACCTCTCAGTAGACGGCTGGAGAAAACCATGCAAGGTTATTGCATTACATTCCTGACATGAATTAACCTTGGAACTAATAAAAAGCACAAAAAATCTGAACAAAGGCCAACTGTGTGCAAATTAGACTACAGGGAACAAAGCCTCCCAGATTACAGACTCTGTCAAGAGTATTCTTTAGGAGAGGAAGAAGTCATGGTTGAAAAGAACCTTTTGTTTATTTTCTATAATTCGGATGAGCAATTTGTTCATTCAACTACTTGATATGTTTTCAAAATGGTAAAAAAAAAAAACCCAAACAAACCACTGAGGACATTAAGAATCCATAAAATAAGCATGTTGTCTGAAACTGATCATTATCTAGTTATCAGCTATATTTTCTGCATTTTCAGAATCACAGGCTGATAGATTTTTATTATTTTTACCATGCCCTAACTCAGCAAAGAAGAGTTGGATTTGGGCAGGTCAGTAATTGCTAATAAATTCTTTTGAATTTATCTATCATCACTTCTTCAATTGCATTCACCTAAATGCATGTAAAAGGAACTAAAATATAGGAAAGGGAAGGAGGGATGAAATGAAATCTGATCAGAAGACATATGACAGGGAAAAAAAGGCTTCAACACTCACCAGTGGCGTCCAGCCAGCATTATCTTTGACATTCGGATCTGCCCCATTTTTCAGCAGCTCTTCAACAGCTGCTAAGTCACCCTACATAGGAAAACAACATAGTTATTAAAAAATAATGAAGAAGATAAACAAAGACAACAAAAACTTCAGAGATGCAGAATTATAAATTTAGCCGCAATAAAAATGTAATTATACAAGTCCTCCATTTAGATCTTATCAAGATAACAAAAACTCAACTGGTTTGGAGACCACAGTTTATCATTACTGTTCATTTAGAAGCACCTACACATTTTACACAAATATATATTTTTACATAAAAATGATGCGTGTAAGACATAACTCAGAATAAACAGAATAAACAATCAATTTGCTGATTGAAACCTGTCCGCTAGAGTCAACTCCGGGGATTAAAATCAGGAACATTTATTCAGAAAATCCTTGTCCTTCAGACTGGATTTTTTTTCAAATTAATCTAAATAACTGGCTAGGAACGTGTATAGGTGAAATAGATTAATAAGCCTGACAAGCTTCTATAAATTGTTTTCCCACAAGTCAAAAGGAAAAGGAAAAGAGCTTTATTTAACACTGCAATTACTACTCGTGTTGAATCTCACTGACACTTTCTCTGACAGTTGTTCTACCAAAATAGTCCTCATTTGCTCTTTGGAAGAACACTATATTCAGTTTTCATTATAAGCAAGGAAACATGCGTGGAAAAGGGTGAAGACTGATGTAGAGATTATGGGAAGAGGAAAGAGGCTGAGTAGAGACAAGGTGGAAAAAGCAACTGGACAGAAATTGTGAATTGGAGATTTTGACACTCTTCAAAGGCAAATATAAGAGAGCAAGATGATAATAAGATTGGAACGTATGCAGATGCAGCTATAAATAGGCAAGGAGAGGACTCCTGCAGAAGCTGAGACAAGGAAATCTCTTCAGTGCAGGTCATCCTAAAGCACGTGGAAAAAGTAACCCAAAGAGACTAAAACTAAACCTACTCTTGACTCCCTTCTCTTTTCAACAGAACCAACCCAACTTCCAGCACATAAAACTCATTTTGTGCCATTTCAGCCAGTTCCTGCTTCTGGCATTTGTACTGCAGAGCTGCAATTGCAAAGGTTTGCCCTACTGGAAGAGGCACCATGAATTCTACTCCAAAATTTTTGCTGCAATACCAGGAGGTGTGTGAAGGTACACACCTCATGTGGCCAGGCTGTCCCAGATCTCTCAGCATCAGGCCAAAGCAAGGATTTACAGATCAGGAGCGGTTATGCACCATTTTTCAACTGACAGGGTAACATGGAAGGAGACTGCTAAATGTCATCTAATGACCAAAACTACCTAAATAATGCATGTTTTTCAAAGGCTAAGCTAGCATAATAGGCCTCGAGTTTCTGCATGGCTTACCACCAATGTCCCAATTTTATTTGCCAGGGGTTTTTTTGTTTTGTTTTTTCCTTAGGATATCCCCCATGCAACCAAGCATGTCAAAATGATTGCTGGCACTTTCCTTGTACCAGGAAAAGACTAATATACAACCAAAAGATAATATACCAACAAAAAGACTAATATACAAACAAACATACAAATCTAGCTCTAACCCTTGCCCAAACCTGCAATATATAAATACTGGGATCTGGAGGGGCAGGGGAGAAGGGAAAGAAGTTTAATCCCTGGTATACAGAAAATTCTGGTCCCTCAAGAAGTGACACATCAAGGAATTCCTAACTAACTGTGTTACTCCACAGCACACCTTGGAAAAAGTGAGAGAATATTAAACAAATATAACACAAATAAACTCACACCCCCCCTTTTTTTTTTTATTATGGAGGAACACTTTGTAAAAACAAAACAATCTTAATCCTTATACTTTTGTAAAAACTTTGTAAAAATTAAGACAGACTGCTCAGCAGCAACAAATCCAGCGAGCAACAACTGTAAACTCAAAATTCACCCCCAAAAAATGGCTTTGCAACAGTCAATCGAATTAACACATCAGAGAAATTCCACGCATTATATTAACATCCTAGATGTCCCAGCAAAGCATTACCTTTCAAAGCAATTAATGAATATGCTGCTGTTAGAACACGGTTGCAAAGTAACAGACATGCATCAAATCTGAAGAGTTATTCAGAGGCAGCCAAGACAGCTCTCAGCTCTAGATCTTTTTTCTACAGAGAGAAGATAAAATTATCTTCAGAGTAAGATCTGAGCTTATCATTAAAAATTAAGTTTGCAAATATGTACAGCAAGGGTTTGACATTTCAAGAGTATTCCTCTAAAGCAGTAAGCACAGTTAATCATTTGTGTGGGCATTATGCAGAATCAGAGCTTTTCAGAACAGTTATGTGAACGTTGATTTGTGAAAGACTATTGCAGTTTTATCAAAGGAAATGTTGCTGGTGTGGACACCAATATCGACAACATCCACAGAATGAAACCCAAGTTTAAGTCAAAATTGGAAAATTGGTATTTTGATGTTTGCGGAAGAAAAAATACTGTCATCAGCTCAGCTGTAAATGGAACCTGCTCCCTGCAACTAACACCCAGCAATGAGAGTGACAGAAAGGGAGGGGAAGCTGTCATGCCAGTTGTTCTGCGCAATGACTAGACGGGTGCTGTCAATCGGGATGACAAGACATACGTTAACAAAATTGTTCATAGCTAGGAAAACAGGCCTTTTGTCCTCTCAGAGGCTCTTTAGTCAGGTACTCTATATTGTAAATATTTAGTTAAAAAAAAAAAGAAAAAGAGGAAGACTAAATTTCAAGAAGCAGAGCCTTAGCAGACAAGTGTTAGGGTCCCTCTTGCGAGATTACCATCATCTGATAGTGATCCAAAAGTTAAAAAAGTGCAGTTAATGTATTGACCAGTTCTATCAGAGTTGATGGAATTACTCACACATTTAAAAGTTGATAGATGTTTTGCTCCACTCTAAATAAGAAAGGCTAAGCACCTGGCAGGGGCAAATCTCAGCCACAAATATCTACATACCATGTGTCTTTCCTCCACTAGAAAGAAAGCAGAAGGGACTACACCTATACCCACCTATTGCTTTGACATAATTCAAACATGCTTCATCAAGTTGTGCTTTGACTAGTACTGAAACAGCCCCTTGAGTCTACTTAATCTAGCAATGCTAGCATAAAATTACCAGTCTGAAATATGGAGTTATAACCCTACTGGGTGATAAGATGAAGGGCCGTCACAGCTTGTCTCAGCAGTCTGTAGCAACAGCAGAGTGGAAACGTATTTGGAGATACTGTTTGTTCAGAAACAGGGAACAGGACAAACACAAACTAACATTAACAATTCACAGGGAAGGGTTTATTTTTAAATCTCATTACCAATGAAGGATTACAACCAGCTTCTGAAGAGGCATAAACTATTGCAGAATTTTAAATTATCTGTTTGGAAGAAACAAAGCAAAAGACATTTTAAGCTCATAGCAATGCTTACGTACAGTGACAACGCAATAATGCAATAGGTTTGCTCTTCCTTTGCTATAGCTTAAGGGAGCTCTGAAAACCACGGAAGCAAGAAAGGCATTGGGGCCATCTGTTGGCAGACCTAAAAGACAGCATTAGCTTACACAGGGAAGGGTATTTACACAGCTAACAAACACTTCCCTCCCAATGAGAATTTAGTTCCTGCAGACACAGATGGCACAAGCCCAAAAAACCATCCTCACTTGGCTTAGATAAGGTTTTGCTGTTTTTTGGTTGGTTGTAGGGTTTTTTTTCAGGTCAATTGTACAATTTTAACACAGGCAGATGGTTAAGAAGAACTCTAAGTCTCCTTTCAGGCCTATAGGGAAGGGAGCTCCATTTTACCCTGTATTACCTATTTCCATTAACTACAGATATTTCCCACTCAAAAGACATATTTAAATTAAGTTAATGAAAACATATTCTACCATTTCAAAAGAAAGAGATCCAAAGAATTAAGTAGTACATGAAGATGAAGCTGAAAACCTGTACCACTTCAACCAAACAGTTTTCCATTTATTTGCAAAGGTAACTAAGGGACTTCAATTTTAGGTCAAATAAATGAACAAAAATACCATTTTCAAATTGAAATGCCTTTGCTCGTTTAAGTTACATCAGTGCAAATATGAATTACAGATTGCTTATAGTAATTGTAAATGCTCCAACCAACTCTTTCCAGGAACCAGTGGGTTTTCTCACCTCAAATTTCTCCAAATTAATTCTTTACCCAGCAGACCATTTATTAACTAAAAAGGATACAAGTAGCTCTGCTTAACCTTTAACAAAAAGAAAACTTTCAAGAAGTTTAACCCACCTCAGAAACAAGGGTGGGTAACAACCAACCATTATTGTAAAAGAAATGGCACTTTGTTTCCAAACTTTCAAATCAGCACTTGGAAAGACGGATCGCTTTGACACATGGCCAATTTTTATACTTTTAAGTTCTGCATTTGAAACCATTACACTGCTTTATATATGTCTTAAGTTTCCTGCTGGATACTACTCATCATCAGGAGGATGCTTACCATTCCTGTATCGCTCGGTTTTAACATTAGAGTCAATGTCAAACTACAATTTCAAAGGACTCCCAGGTGCTACACCTACAGGTGAGTCATCCTGCCTGTTTCTGCCAGCAGACCTCATTTCTCCAGTGAAACAGATACGATACACACAGCTAAGTCACTGCCACACAAAATCATGAGGACTGGACAAAAAGGACTTGAACCAACAGATGCATTCATTCAGTGTGGAGCAGCTGGCAGAAATTATGCTGTCCATCCACTGCCTTTTTTGTTCAAGGGAGGCTTTAAGTTAAGTTTCTGATTGCGCAGCAGCACTACCCTCCTGTTGTACCTCAAGAGGAAAGGCAGGAGGGGAGATAGTCCTTCCATGTACGTGCGCCACCCAACACTCAACTATGATACATACCCATCTGGTACCAAAAAAGGGGAACCATACAGATGACTAGGTCAGACACCTGGAAAAAGATCTAAAAGGTATTCTGATGTTGGCCATCACATGTCCACAAAAATCTTCTTTCATTCTCCTTTCTAATGTGTCATTAACTGTTAACAAAGCAATAAAAAGGAAGAGCAGTCTCGCAGGCTCAGAAGGAATTATTTAGTAGTTATTACAGTGTTAAGTGTAATGAATATGAAGAGTCCAGCACAGCAGGTTAGCCATGGGAAGCCTTTATGAAAGCCCTCCTGGTCAAGGGTCAAAACTAAATGGTCCCTGGAACAGGAGGTAACCAAAACTGGTCCCAATGCTCCTTCTTTCCTTCTTCAGACTAAGTAGATGCTCTGCATAAATGCAATTTCTTCTCTCCTCAGAACAGGGACAACTCTCTAATTGCTTCTAAGTTGAAGCATAAAAATAAAAACCTTCTCCCAGCTACCTCCCATTCACACCTCTGTAACAGAGCGGCCGTTGTCACGGTCCTCTGTCACCCCATTGCATTGCAGTTTGCTGTGCCTTTTCCTGGAATCCACAGTGGCAGCGATGCCGCGCTGTGAACAGCCCCATCATCTCCCTTGTCAATGCAGAAGAAACAGAGGCACAACCAAGACCTGAAATACTGTACCAAGAAACTATGATTTTATTTTTTTTTCTCTCCCTAATAGATTTAAGACTATGTACTAACTGGTTAAGTAGTACTGTGCTGCATTTTTAATTGCCATATAAGAGCTAGTCCTGTGAACAACTTGTTCAACGGTTCTTTTACTGTAAAAAAAAACTTCTATGTGCAAGTCCCATTGATTGGGCAATTTCCCACCAGTTTAGAATATTAGGAGTGCAATAGGTCACATTTTGTATATTAATTAATTAGAAGTTTTACCTTTAATGACTATGGAGGAAGACAAACATGACTGGCGTTCACTACGGGAAGAGTCGAATTTATTTTTAAATTATTAGTTTAACTCAACATTAAGTTCATCCACACTAGAACCTTTCTTGAGAACCATTTTGATTTCACTAATAACTAGTAGTCACAAATAGAGGCAATACCTCAGAAACATTTGAAACTGCACAATGAACTTAATTTTAATGTCTGATAGTTATTTATTATCTCTTAAGTAAGAAAAAAAAAAGGGATAACTCAATTAGCTTTAATTAAATTCAGAGTAGTACACCCTAACAGCTAATGCAAATAACACAAATGTATTTTTGTCATTAATGAAGTCCCAGAGAATTAGACTTTATTTCACTCTGGGGGGAAGGTGGCAGCTACAAGTCTGTATCCCATTACACACATGGAAAAACATAACTAGCTGTGGAAAGAACAAGAAAAAAAATCACCTATAAAACAAAACTGGAAGAGAAATACTTCTTCCAGAAACAGAAAAAATGACAAGACTATTTGGGAAAAAAAAAAAAAACAAACCAACAAACGCAATGAAAATATACATACAGTATAAAGCCTAGTATTTTCAAGACCTCAAGTTTCTTTGAGAAAATACATTTATCAGTTCCATAGCAGGGTTCCGACAACTTAGAAGAGTGATCTCGTTATACAAAAGACACTTGCATGGCAACAAAATGTTTTCTTGCAATTGCCACACATCCTCAGCAGATTCACGGCAATTAAATCACTACTATTCCTCACTCACTGCTTCAAGAGGTAGAATGTTAGCAAACCCCCTGACCAATAGTTCTTTAGAAAGACAAAGTCCTCCCATCATACTGGATTGAGCAACTTAATGAGACAGTGGCTTTGAAGATCCTCAGGGGAACGAAGAGGAAACACAGTAAGCTCACTACCCCAGACTTCAGGAGAGAGACTTTGGCCTCTTCAGGGAAATGCTTGGCAGAGTACCATGGGATAAAGTCCTGAAGGGAAGAGGGACCCAAGAAATATGTTTAATATACAAGGACCACCTCCTCCAAGCTCAGGAGCAATGCATTCGAACAAGGATGAAGTCAGGCAAAAACACCAGGAGGCCCGCGTGGATGAGCAAGGAGATCCTGGACAACCTAAAACAGAAAAGGGAAGCTTGCAGAGGGCAGAAGCATGGACAGGTAGCCTAGAAAGAATACAGAGCAATTGTCCAAGCAACCAGGGATCAGGTTAACAAAGCTAAAGCCCAGATAGAGTTAAATCTGTCCAGGGATGTCAAAGGCAACAAGAAAACTTTCTACAGGTGTGTCAGTGATGAAAACGTGGGCCCTGTGGAAGGAAATGGGAGACATGGTCACCTGGACACGGTCATGGCTGAGGTACTCAACAACTTCTTTGTGCCTTGGTCTTCACCAGCAAGGGCTCTAGCTACACCACACAAGTCACAGAAGGCAAAGAAAAGGCCTGGGAATGAGGGACTACCCACTGCAGGAGACCAGGTTCAAAAGCATCTAAGGAATCTCAAGGTGCCCAAGCCCATGGGACCTGATGAGATACAACCACAAGTCCTGCGGGAACTGGCAGATGAAGTTGTCAAGCCACTATCCATCACATTTGAGAAGTTGTGGTAGTCCACTGAAGTTCTGCTGACTGGGAAAAGGGAAACATAACCCCCATTTTTAAAAAGGGGAAAAAGAAAGACCCAGGGAACTACAGGTCAGTCTCATCTCTGTGGCCAGCAAGGCCATGGAGTAGATCCTCATGGAAAACATGTAATGGCATATGACACCCTTGTCTCTAAATTGGAGAGACATGGACACGATGGATAGATAAGAAACTGGCTGGATGGCCACAGTCAAAAAGGTGTGGTCAATAGCTTGATGTCCAAGTGGAAATCAGTGAAGAGTGGTGTTCATCAGGGGTCAGTACTGGGACCAGTGCTGTTTAACATCTTTGTTGGCAAAATGGACAGTGGGATTAAGTGCACCTGCAGCAAATTTGCTGACCACACCAAGCTGTGTGGTGCAGTTGACACGCTGAAGGGAAGGGCTGCCATCCAGAGGGACCTCGACAGGCTGGAAAAGTGGGCCCCCACAAACCTCACGAAATACAAGACCTGTATGTGGGTCACAGCAATCCCAAGCACAAATACAGGCTGGGCAGAGAATGGATTGACAACATCCCTGAGGAGCAGGACTTGCAGTTACTGGTGGATGAAAAGCTGGACATGAACCGACAAATGTGCATTCACAGCCCAGAAAGCCAACTGCATCCTGGGCTGCATCAAAAGAAGCGTGGACAGCAGGTCGAGAGAGGTGATTCTGCCCCTCTACTCCACTCTTGTGAGGCCCCCCCTGGAGCACTGCATCGAGCTCTGGGGCCCCCAACATAAGGAGGACTTGGACCTGTTGGAGTGAATCCACTTGAGGACGGCCACAAAGATAATGAAAGGACTGGAGCACCTCTGCCATGAAGATGGGCTGAGAGAGTTGGGATTATTCAGTCTGGAGAAGCCTCCAGGGAGAACTTAATAGCAGCCTTTCAGTACTTAAAGGGGCCCATAGGAAAGATAGGGAGGGACTCTTATTGGAGAGTGGAGCAATAGGACAAGGGGGAACAGTTTTAAACTAAAAGAGGGGAGATTTAGATTAGATACCAGGAAGAAATTCTTTCCTGTGAGGGTGGTGAGACACTGGAACAGGTTGCCTAGAGAAGCTGTGGCTGCCCCATCCCTGGAGGGGTTCAAGACCAGGCTGGATGGGGCTTTGAGCAACCTGGTCTAATGGGAGGTGTCCCTGCCCATGGCAGGGGGATTGGAATTTGATGATCCTTAAGGTCCCTTCCAACTCTAACCATTCTATGATTCTATAATCCACTTTGACATGGACTAGGAAGCATGCCTACATTTACTGGCTATTGGGGGATGCAGCAACTTCTCAGGAATGCCGTAAGATACTCATGATTAAGTAAGATTTAACAAGAACAAAGAATACTACACATGAAAGGAGACAATCCATATAACTTCCTTCTACAGATGAGCAACTGAGGTTCAGAGACAGTAAAACAGCTTTCTCAGAGTTGCACTGGATGTTTAGTCACTGGAAACAAAGATACATGCGAGCAAGCTATGACCATAACCAAAAGACTGCCTTATTTAAATTACATTTAAAAGACAGTGGTAACTGTGGAATCACCCTGAAGCCCTACCTAGTTAAACAAGCCTTTACTAATGAGCACCTCAATGCAAATAGAGTTGACAGATTAAAACCACAGCAGAACTAATGAGGAACAGAAGCCATTTCCCATTTTAGCTCAATAATTATAAACATTAAAAGACAACATCAAAATGAATTCACACACGAGACTGAAAAAAGCATTCATGGGCATGCCCACTCCACCACCTACGCTACAGCTGGAGGTCAGCTCTTCAGCCCACTGAAACAGCCCTATCCCTTTCTCAGAGGGTTGCATCAACGCCAACAATCAGTGCCAGCTACACCACTGAACTTGGACAGACAGAAAGAATAAACAAGTCTTGATTATAGCATGAACTGTTTGATTTTTACTCTTTTATCTTCAAAATGCTTTGCAATGAAAAGCACTATTGGCATATCACTGTTTGCTCCAAGTCTCACAATAAGCAGCAGAGATGCTCTGTTTTCTTAGATGAAATAGTTGTGTTCAAAAGAAGTATCAGACATGTTGCTGGAAACCACAACTGTGTGAAAACTTGTCAAGGTAGATTTTAGAACCAGTCAGTCATGACAGCATTCCTTACAAATTCCCAGAAAATCATGGAAGAATAATTCGTAAACAGTGCTTTAATATAGAGGACCTATGACAAGAAGTAACAAGAGAGCTATCCTTTAAAGCTCTCGAGTCCTGTGAGGACAATGTTTTATTTTCTCATCCCTAGTTCCATATCAATGGCATCAAGCAAGATATTTGTATTCAGCTCAGCTGCCACTTCCATTTAAGAAGATCTCATGCAGAAGGAGTGGCTTATTAGAATGCCTTTGAAAAAGGACAGTTATTTATCAAGAACACCCTTTGTCTCAACAAATAGGAGTGCTGAATAAATGTCAGGATGCTTACAGGTGAATCAATTCTACCAGTATAGGCAGTTCATTAACCACACAGTATTTCTGTATCATGATTTAGCACAAAGTGCATTTAAATTGCCAGACTACAAACTCTTTGTAATGACCTCTCACAAAGAGAGTTGCAGTATTAGTACACCTGATGAGTTTGACTGGAAACATTCAACTTACCCTACCTGCACGCAGCTCTTACATCATAATAGGGAAGGACAGCCCTTGCAAAGAGCAAAGCCAGGAAGTTCTACCACAGCAGGAACTGGCCAAGATAATAACAGCAAAATGAGTGACAACTCTCATTCCAAGAATAACATTGATCTTTCATGAAAGTGAAGTCTACTGAGAACATCCCAACTTTGTCCTAATTCTCCCTTCTCCACTATCTGTCAGGACAGCATACTCAGAGCATAGGGCTCAGCAGAGGAATCCCAGGGTGTAGCATTTTTGCTCCTCTTGACCTAACACTTGCACCAGATGGAGAATCTCAAAGATGGTGAAATAATTAACCTTAATTAAGATTGCATAGAGTTATCTTCATGTAGATAATTCAGATCTTGTCCTGGCTGAGTTACCAGGTCAGGTTAAACTGATCAAGATCACTCAGTGAGATTCAAAATACTTAGCTAAACTCACTATAAAAAAAAAAAATTAAAAAAAAAATCAGAGAAAGCTTTCTGGCACATAAGGCTGAAACATTTGAATGCTCATCACTTCCTAGAACTCATAGGTGTAAGTGACACTGTAGTACATCAGGTTTCTGAAGTATAACCATCTTTGATCACTCCAATAGTCATCTCTTTATGAAATCAGAAAATCAGGTTGGAAACTCCACAATAAAACCAGAAGAAAAAGACCATGAGATGAGATTTCCTCCCAAAGAAATAGGATGCATTGAAGTAACTGGCTACCAGGATATTCTTAATAAAACATTGTCTTTTTAAACCTGTTTAAAGTTGAACTAGAAGATGATGGTCCTACCTTGATGGAAGCAACATGGAGCAAAGTCTCTCCTTTGTAATTTCTTCTGGCAATTGTGTTACTACCAGGGGACTTCAACACAGAAGGGCTGTGTGGCATTCCTACTCGATTACAAGTCTTAGAAGTAGATGGGGTAGAGGGAGATTTTGAAAGTGAAGGACTATCTGTTGCTTGAAAGACTGCAGAGCTTCTTGTCTTCATTACGGTGTCAGTGAGTTTCGATACAGAGGAAGAAGTCTGAACTGATGTCTTGTGTTCAGTTGCCGAGTAAATGGGGCAACCCCAAGGTAACTCCTTGAAGCAATCTGCTTGCTTGCCTGACTTCCCAATAATGCTTCTCTCAGTTCTTCTTGGTCTTTTCGACTGTGAAGTATCTGGAAGTTGGGATTGCTCCCTTCCACGTTTTAAAGGTGTAGTTTCATTTTCTTTTGACAGTGATGTCTCTGTAGCACAGTGTTTCGCCTTGCTGACTTGCACAGGACCCGCAACCTCACTATCACCTTTCTTCTCTGACAATTTTACCTGTGGTGACATTTCCACATTTTCTGTGTGTTTGCTAGAGACCGCTTCCTTTATAGACTCCTGAAGTGTCTCTTCAGGGCTATTTGGTTCTGGAGTGCACAGGATTACTGGTTGACTGCAGATGGTCACACACTTTTCCTTAGGAGTCTTCTCCTCAACTTCTCCTTTCTGCTCCGGCTTCTCCAAGCTCCACACTTTTTTGATGTCTGCTAGACATTTCTTCTTTATCTTCTTACTCTGTCTCTGTGCTGGCTTTTCTGTAGGCTTGGAGGGCTTTTCATGAAGAGGGGAAGGCAAGAAATCATAAACTGAAGATGTATCTTCACAAAGGTCCTCGCTTTTAGTCACAGGCTGATTCTTGTTTAGGACGCATCGAATCTTCCTACTTCTTGGGCTGAACCACATTTTGATCTGTTCCTTCTTACTCTTTTTACCGAAGTCTGAGTCTGTTGGTGTGGACATATCTTCTGTTGAATCTAAGTGCAGCATGGAAGAGGAAAAATAATTTATAGAGTACTCTTCAGTAGAACATCACAAAAAGAAAAGACCAGAATAACAACTGATTAAGTGTTACTAAGCACAACCTACGAGTCCCTCCATTTCTTTTGAAGTGACACATGTAATGGCTTTAAAACGACTGGCACGGTGACACATGGCTCTGGAGTTCAGGGATTCCAGCACAGCTAAAACTATCCACTACCAGGCAAGTCAGTAACCTGGTAGAGAAATCTCCTTGTGCATCTGGGTTCACAATGCAGCATGTGCACAGAAGACTTCTGACCAGAGAAGAGAGAAGCTGCTTCTCTCACCAAGTTCTCCTTGGAAATAGGTTTAAAAAAGTAGTCCATGCATACACAAAAAAAATCCATAGAAACAATTTTCTAAAAAGATATGACAGTTCATCTGAAGATGCACAAGAATAACTGTAAGCAAACAAAAATAACATCCTTATAAAATTGCTGAACATTCCTGACAAATTTTGATTGATTCCACAGATACAGCAGATGAATCAGAGGAATATATAGAAAATCTGTAAGTAATTGTGTCCTGTCATTTGATCCTTTACCCCTTGGTAGTAAATAACTCCAAGGAAGCTACACATTTTGATGACCTCAAACATTTCTTTAAAAATATGCAGTGGAGCAATTTTCTAAGTCACATTGTACAGCACACTGCAAATCAATATCCAAGATGATGGAGGAATATCTTGTACTCCTAATGCATGAAATAACAGTTGAGAACAAGACTATAAATGGTGTCCTCAATGGTTTAAGAATAAATTAAGGAGCATAAATTGACCTCTAAGTTAGACACTAATTTTATTTGACAACAACTCTTCCAGTGCAAAAGATCTATAACAGATTTTTTACAGATTCCTTCTTGGAAATCTAAGTTATTTTAGGTTACTTGGACAAGTCGTCCAAAGTAAATGCACAACTCTTTTCTTCTGTTGCTTCCAACCTCGGGGACATTCACAAAAGTCTTGGTGATTTATAGCAATTATAAAAATCAATCACAAAACCAGGATTAATTTTGCCTAGGGAGGCAAGTAGAGTATTGTTATTATTGCTTTTAAACAGAATCAAGACCAGAATTTGTGGGGTTTTTTTAAACAGTCTTGAAATAAACTACACAAATCTTGATTATTAAAAGTGAAAGACAGACCTCACTGCAACAATGTATTACTGTGACTTCACTGCATTAACTTTCTACAGATAGTTTGCCTTCTCCATACCTTCTCTGCTATTTTTGGTGTTAGTAACTATAGCCTGTTTTCCACAGCAAGCTGTGATAAAACTCCCAGATAGCAGACAGACTAGCCCCAATCCCTTAGCCACAAAAAAATGTTTGAAATGTCACTTAAAACCGAATTGTATAGCTAGTAATTCAACATCAAAATAGACATTTGTAGTTTTCTTTTAAAGCAGTATTTCAAGGTTAAATGCTGATTTAAATTACCTTTGAATTAAAATATACTAGATATTAGGAGATTTAGCTAGATTGATATGTAAATCATCTTATCAAAAGTGTCTTTAAGAAATACAGCTTGAGGCTAGTTAATCAATTATTTAGGTATCTAAAGATAATCATCAAGTACAGACCTGCAGCTATTTGGTTTTCCCGTTGGGCTGAGCAGGGTGCAAACAGGAAAAAAAGGACTGAAATGGAGACTGAAATCTCATAACTAGCTAGCCTTCAGAAAGATACCACATCCAATTTCATTTTGACAGTAATATCTAAAAGAAGAGAGGAGCTTGATTGCAAACAGATGCAAAATATAAAACACAGTTACTATTTACTTATCTTGCCTTCACTGTTTACACAATTAGCCGATTTCCTTCTAAAATATGTACCTTGCTAGAACTACCAGTGATCTCCAAGTAACAAGCAAGACTAAAATCAGCTTGCAAAAGTAACTTGTCCAACAATTTTGTGATGTCCAGAATTCTTTTTGATTTGTATAGCACAATAAGACTCTGAATTCCAAGTGACAAATTCAATCAAAGGCACTGTCCTTCATAAGCAGGATCTAAAGCTGCATAACAGAATTAAGTATTTACACTAGAAGCTATGTATATACTTCTGGCAGCAAGAAAGCTGCCAGAAAACGTGGTGAAAAATCAACCACAAGGGTTCATAAACCGATCTGTTCATTACCAGTCGCTCAGCAGGGATTTACTAGTCAGGTTATTAAAAACCTGCTGAAAATACCCCAAGTAAATACTTTTCAAGGATTGTTTTTACTCACATGCAACTACTTCAGGTGTAAAAGAGTACGTTGCATGTTTTAGAACAGGAAGGCTCTTGCTGAACAGGATTAACAGGCCACACATACTGTGGAAGAGATGTGACATCGAGAGGCCAGCCATGTGCACCCAGGGCACCTTCAGAGACTACTCGGGAAGAAACTTCCACTTCTGTCACATCTCAGCCCTTCTTCAGAATACTCTGTAGCTAACATTGACTTCACCTGAACAGTTCTGCATAGCATCTGAAAGAAAACATTATTCTTATGATTTTGCTACTACTTTTCTCTTTTTCCAAAGCATACAAAGTAGGGAGTAGAAGTAATAAGGACAAATGGCCAATCTACCCTCTCTGAAATTCTAACCCTTTGATGGACCCAGAGCTGTGAGAAGGAGAGAGACACAGCGCTAAGAAACTGAAAGGAAGATCTTATGGTTTACTATGTAAATGTTAATTTATATAAAGAGGGCAATACCTGGTAGCTAAGAGCATTCAGTTAAACTACCTTCAGAGAAAATTGCTCATGGAAAAATCGATCCAAACAAATTCTTTGCTATCTCCAAGTTGGAAGTCAGAGCTTGTGTTTCAAGAAGAATGAAAAAATTACTACATATGATTAAGATTTGTCTTTTTAATACATAAGCAGTATCCTCCCAAAATTAATAAAGCATGCCTTACTAATTCAAGATTTTAAGCATTTGCAATACTGAAAAGACTATCCATGATAATAGTATTAGAATCAGCTTATAATAAATGCAGCAAACTTACTCTCCATTTCCTATTAAATGTAACATTCATATACACTATATATTAACAGAATTCTTTCTAAATTAGACTTATTTGTACATAATAAGCAGAAGTTTCTTAATGCCGATATTTAATAGAGTTGAATTTCTTAAGCATTAAAAGGGTTGAGAGTAGACAAAAATATTAGGAGACACACAGTGCATTGCAACTAGAGAGCTACGTCTCTGAGTTCTGCTGTAGTGCAATAACAGGCTAGAGCAGGGAAAAAAAGAGCAATTAGAAAATGTGGTTTAGCTATCATTAATCTGCATCAAAGGAATATAATGATGCACATTGTGTGCCTTTCAAATTATTCTCTATTATGGGTTTCAGAACAGAAGTTGAGAAATCTCTTTGACAAACTAGTCCCTTATTAAAAATCAAAGGGAAGTGCTTTGGTACCATCTGTGCAACATTAGTGCCTTCGCTGAAGAATTATTATTTTGCAAGTTAAGTATTCAACACTGGGGGAAAAAGGGAGAAAATCCAGCTATTCAAAAACTCATTGTTAGCTATTATGAAAAATGTTACATGAAATGCAATGTAATCTATTACAACAAGAGTTCAACATCCTTCCTTCCACATCAGTAAATATGAAACTGTATTATGATACTATAAAGGCTAATCAAAAGTTAATCTCTCCTACTGTCCACCAGCACCAACAGGAGCTTAGGAAGCTTTGACCAACACCTGCAAGCTCTGTATGAGACATGGGGGAGGCGACTTTGTGTTTCGCTGTGTTAGAGTGAAGCAGATTATGCTCCAAAGAATGAGGCAAAATCATCTGTAAACGGTTGTTGGGAAAATTCACAACAATCTCTTCTTTAAAAAAAAGAACATAACAGAAAAATCTGCTGAAGTATTTAAAACTTCACTTTCAAAGTCATTATTGTAAATCAATCTTCTTCATCTCTTGTACACTATATAGACTATATCCATGATTCAACAAGTTCTGACTAATTACCCACCTATGAGGCCTATCACTCCACCAGTTCCAATTCTCAATATGTCTTGGACTCTGCAACATTAGAGCATTTGAAGCAACATTAGGCTTTGAGGTGCAGACATCCCATCTTTGAAGCCTGCCATCCAGATAGCTTCCCATTACCCTCGCAAAGGTACAACACTAAGCAGTGAAAAAGGTCAGGCAACGCTCCTCACCTCGCCACAGACTGCAGATACAACTTCTCTAACAAGTGATTCAGTTTTGAGACTCAGCATTTGCTACCTACAGCTCGTGTTTTCTGGCCAGTTTCAGGTTTTAAAGGAAAACATTAGCTGTTTTGTGCATTCTTTCCTGAATTACTTGCTGTTGCTTCTAAGAACACGGACATAGTTTGGCAAAAAGTTACCCTTATCCCTTTGTATGGAGTACAACGTGATATTCCCCTCATATCCGCCGCAGAACCTGGGGGTACAGGGATTTTTTTATACTTGAATTCTTCAACGCATGAGCTTAATTCTCCCCTCTTCAATCATAGTAGTTCCGTATTTTTAAAGACAACACACACACCTTACTGTGTTCACTAAGTCTGTCGTAGATTACAAAATGGGTACTGTGATGATTTTGCATTAGAAACTTCAGTGTTAACAAAGATGTCAAACAGAAGCCTTGAGACACGCCATGACTGTCTCAAAACAAGGCATACAAAACAAATATGCAAAAGACATAAAACAAATTTACAGAAAGGTTCCTTTTTCAACTGCTTCTCTTCCTTTTCTCCACAGAAAGATTGATTTTTCAGTCTTTTTCCTTTACTAGAATATAAAATAAAACTTCTGACCTTCTAACAAAAAAGAGAAGAAAACAATGTTGATGGGAAAGTGGCAGAAGTACAGCACCATGAAAGCAACTCCTTAATGAGAGAGGTCCCAATTCTCTAAAATCAAGCATATTTCAGTTTGCATACATTAAGTTAAAGACACACATCTATGGAAGGTGACAGACTGGCCAGAAAAAACTTCCTAAAGGATTTGCCTCAAAGTTTCTAAAGCTACAACACCCTGTGATTTGCCATAATACAACATATAACACCTGTTGTTAGAGATGTACTCATTCATTTATATATCCAAACCACTCCTGAAAGTGAACTATCACCAACTCAGGTTTTTCCCTTAACCTCATATGAAACATTAATCCACCTGTAAGAATCCTCCAAAATGCCTAAACAGTATCAATAATACTCCCATGTTGTATTTTAAAGGCTTTATTTATAGTGTTACAAATAGCTCCTCTCAGAGATTCTCCTGTAACCATGTTCATAAAAGCCTTCACCACTTAAAATGTTTCCCTGAAATCCTGTTTAAGCCATCAGCTACATTTTCCCCTGCTCCAGAAGATTTAATCATCATAGGATTTTAGATCTATATAAAATGTATTCCTTTACAGTTGGGACATAATTTTCAAGCCTCCTCACTTCAATGTCTTCTGATGTCAATAAAGGACTACCCCGTAAATGAACATGAAGGTGCCAATGGGATTAGACTCAGAAAAAGCATCTTTAATTTAAACAAACATATTAGGAAGCAACAATGAAGGAAGAATTACCTTTTCTATATCTGACAGCTAAATTAATGTTTTCTAAAACTTGGTATACATAAAATGCTCTTCTCTGGGCTTGCAGAAAAGACATACGCTCACCTACGCTCACTTCACTGCATTTTTGCATACTTTGACAATTAGCCTAAAATTTGATAAAGAGATGAATCCCTAAGTACTATCTTGCAATCTTCTACCACAGCAGCAATGACAAAATTCTGCTGTAGCTAACTTGTTCTGATTGTGAGGGACCAGAAAATAAATTAGCTAATACTTACCCCCTTCCCCTTTTAGGCCAGTGTAATTTTTTTGGCGTGAAACAACCCTAAACTGAAAATTACTGGGACAGCACGCATACCTCCATGCACAAATACACATGATGCAAGAGAATATATGTATTCATCCTTTAACAGGGGCCCTCTAAAGTGTAGACTGCATAACATTACACATTTGTACTCCCCTAAAAGCACAAAATAGAACAACTTGTGCCCCTGGTTCATGCTACTAACCACCATGTGACTTGGGAATATATCACACTTTCATCTAATTTTGGAAGACAGATTCTAATGAATTATGGACTAGCCCGCTCATGCAGATTTCTTAGTAAAAGAGATTCAAAGAACGAGCAATCCATAAAGACAGTTCTCTTCAAATCAAATTTTCCAAACATGATTCAGGATAGATTTTCAGAATCTTAAACAGTGCTGCAATGCTCATTGTCCGTAAGGCCCGTGAAACGAAACGGGGCTGTCTGGATTCACCAGTTCAGAGACTCGGGCTTGCTCTTACCTGAGGTGTCCCCACCCAGTAGGTGCCGCAGTTTGCTGCAAAGCTGTATCATGTTATCCAGTTGCCGGTTTATCTGTGCATCTTGCACCCAGGCTGGCACGTGGCACACTGGGCACTCTGTGCCAACAGAGTCACCCACACAAGATCTGAAAGTAAAACGTAAAAAATCCATTATGCAGCATAGGTTACCTACTGCACTCACTATCAACCTTTTCACAGGCAAATGTTCAGCAAGAAACTCTTAATTTAGCGTTGACAGACCGCTATTGCAAAGCCCACATGAGTTAGTCACAAAGGCAGGAGAGGACGTATTTATCGTGGAAAGTGACAAGCTATAATTAAGCAAGCCAAGTCCAGAGCCTTGTCAGGACACTGACATGAAAGACATGGTATCGTGTGACTCCCACAGAGCTCACAAGCCGATCCAAATTTTGAAGGTATGCTAAAGCTCCACTGCTGTCTGCCTCCAGATAACAATTAAGCTCAAACAGTTAAAACTCCACATTCTGTTATACCTCAGCTAGAGATAGGGCTATTCTTCTGCAGCTTTCATTTTTAAACGTGAGAGAAAGCCAGCCCATAGTAAACTATCATTTTCACTTTTTCCTACTTAACATTTTCTTGATACTGTAAAGTATCACCTGTCTGAACACTCTGCTGTCAGAATTCCCATGAGGAATTCAGAGTATTCCATCATTTTTCTCTTCCAGGGCGTTTATGTCAGGTGATGATCAAGGTGAGGTAGGTGGGGGAACAGATTTACTTAGGAAAGGTCATTTAATGCTTGTAGCTTCTTAGTACTTCTGTTTTCCCCATATAAGCCTAAAATCATTTGATTAGTCCAGTGAGAGTAATACCAAGGCACTGCTACCTGGAGAGAAAGATGGAAGTCTATACATATAGACTCTAAACATAGAGTCAGCTTGGAAGCTGACATTCACGTACCCCAAAACTAATAGCATATCAATTAACAATACCAGAAGAAAAACTACCACTGCTTCCCTCAAGAGCAGAGTTATTTTCAGATTGGTTCTCTGCACTGGCATCTCTCCCTCAAACACCATGCAAGTATTGTGTCTTTGGTTAATTCCAAGACAGGAAATTTGGTGCGTAAAAATTGCTGCTAGGTGCAGTTTGTGCTTTAAACAGCCTGATCTGAGCAGGTAAAGGACCTCGCAGTTGAGACACCGCTACGATTGGGAGACTCAAGTACAATTCTTGGCTCTGACATATTCTAGATGACATTGATGAAGCACTTGGAGCAAAGCTAAGAACCACCAGGTCTTGTTCTCTAGGAAAGCTGGCCTCAGGTCTCCCGCATCTGTAAAAGGTAGTGCAAAGGAAATGCAGAATGACGCTTATACCAATTACTTCTAGCTGTTGGGTTTTTACAGGCATTATCCATTAACTATAACTAACTTAGTAGTTCCTCAGACAAAATTGCAGAATCTGATCTTAATAAGTATCCTTGCCCATAATAAAAACCATGCTGAGAGAGAACCAGACACATTTTGTGTGGCCTGATTACTGCAGTTCATTAGTTTCACATATTTCATTTCATATATCAGAAGCCAGCTCTGGCCATTCACCCCACTTCTTCCCAGGTATATTAATAAAGGTCTGTCTTAGCAATGGGTCAAAACCACTTTGTGTCAGATACTGCAGATTCAATCCATGCCCTTGCAAATTTGCCTGTAAACAAATTAGTCTAAATTTCCTAATTTTATTTTTAAAAATAGCCACTATCCAAGACTCAGTTATCAAAGGACACATTAAATTAATGACTAAAAGTCTGGGCACACAAAGGAGAAAAGATCAGGTACAACAATAACTTGAGAAATAGCAAATAAACTCTTTTTCTGGAATAAGAAATAGATGCTAATGAGTGCTTAAAACTCCTGTCTGCTATTTGTTTCCAGTCTCATCAATGCAAACTGCATCACCTTCTGATGTCCTGAAAATTTTTCTTAAAAAAAAAAAGTACTTCAATAAACTGTGCATGTTTGAAATCTATCACTTGGTCCCTTCCAATTCAAACCATTCTATGATATTAATAAATAACTTGTAAAAGCTTCTGAGAGTTATTTTCCCCAAGCACTCTGTGGACAGGTAATACAAATGGAACAAGTAATAAAAGATTTGCTTCAGATGGCAGTATTCAGCAATTCAAAATACAGCAATTCACAGTCAAAGCTGGGAAAGAACCCCACACATCTGGATAGAAATAAGTCATGTGTACACTAATACATCCATACTGGTAACACATACGCGCATGTAAGTGTCCCATAAACAGTTACTTCTTAAAAAGCAAGAAAATATTTTGCTAGTATTTTACTCTCAGGTCTTCAAAACTTTAAGCTCCCATTAGAAAGCTGCAGTGGAAGCCAGGAAGTAAATACACAGCCATGAAGGGGGGAGGGAGGGTTTTCCTCTGCTTTTATTGACATAGTGACTGCAGTATTAACAAGAGGTGAAGCTGAACATCTAGCCTGGCTAATAAGCAAAGGTTAGAAACTGTCAATCCTCTCCACTGTAACAAGCATAAGATTTTACTAGATAGCTCATATTTGTGCTGTGCAGATAAACCCTTTAAGATAAATAAGCGACTTTTTAAACTCCCCGTATCTCCCCGAGGAGAAAGACCTAGGAGTCCTGGTGGACAACAGGATGACCATGAACCGACAATGTACCCTTGTGGCCAAGAAGGCCAATGGCATCCTGGGGGTCATAAAGAAAAGTGTGACCAGCAGGTTGAGAGGTCATCCTGCTTCTCTGCTCTGCCCTGGGGAAGCCCCATCTGGAGCACTGAGTCCAGTTCTGGGCTCCCCAGTTCCAGAAGGACAGGGAACTGCTGGAGAGGGTACAGCAGAGGGCTACAAAGATGAT
>JAOQGH010000077.1:40412103-40429129 GCA_025769975.1 Gallinago jamesoni | reverse complement strand
GTCTACCAGGACCCCCAGATCTTTCTCTTCAGAACTTGTTTCCAGCAGATCCATGCCTAACCTGTATTGGTGTCTGAATCCTTTAACTTCCACAGTTCCTGGGAGCAGGTATATTCACTCACTGCAAGAGGGAAAGCCCTATGCACCAAAAAAGGTAGAGAGACATCTCTTACCTTTCAGAAACACCTGGATCTTAATTGCTTTCCAAGCAATCATTTATTAGAGAAAATTGCTCTTAAAAAGGGTGAAAATGGCTTCTGTGTTTTTCCTCTGCCTTGGTCCTACGGCTGGCTGAAGATAAATAAGAGGCAGCCCTTTGAGGTTAGGTTACCCAGCTCAGGTAGGGGCCCCCACTCAGCTTGGAAGCTTCTCCAGGCTCCCACCGCAGCCACCCAAGAGAGGATCCTTGAGAAGGTTATTAAGGACTCTTGCTATCGAGCTCCATCCCAAAGCAGATTTGTCCACAAAGGCTTTCCGCTGCCAGCCCTTGTGTGCTGAGGGGGCAAGAAGGAAAAAAGCCTTCACAAAGAAGTGCTCACAGCTGGGCTGACACCCTGAGGAGCACTGGGAATCCTGTTCCTAGGAGCCCCACACCAGGAGCTCTTCCCTCAGTGGAGGAGCAGACCACCACTTAGTGACGCAAAGCCATGCGTAACACCTCTGGAGTCCTCATGGATATGGGTCACCAGCTAAACTTCAAACCTGTGCTGATGGTCCTCTTAGCACGTATCTATTTGAAACTGCACTGGTATAATTAAAGGTACTCTACTAATTGGATGTGCAACCCTAGGGGAACTGGTCTAATTGCATTTCAGTCTAGTCGGTATCGTTTTAACTTAAATTCATTGCTGTCTTGCGTGGGAATAACCCAGTTGGGTCTGGTTATGGAGAGGCACAGCATCCTGTTTCCTCCTCCCCATTGCAGACTGGATGCACTTCCATTTGTTGGGCTCTGGCTGTGAAAAAGCCACTGCACATTAAAGCGGAGGGCTGTGTAAAAACCCTTCAGCTGGTAACGGGGACACAGACAGTAGAGGGCTGAGCGTTCACCTTGACCTGCTAATGGAGGTAAAAACCTCAATTAAAATCCAAGTGAGGACAGGGTAGTATCTCGCATGTGTTATCATGAATTCTTTCGTGCCCTTTTGTTTCTTTCTTTGGAGTCTGTGAAGACCTGAGCTTTTTCTAAGAGATGCTTCATTTCTACCCAAAACGCTTGTCTGTAGTGAAAGATGAACCGCTTAAAATTCAAGAGCCTCCATTAAACCAGAGGTTGGGGTAGATGATCAGACTGTTGCTTTGAGCCTTCAACTTTGTTAATAGATGTTTCTCTTACCTCCCAGCACAGGGCCCTCAGAATTGCTCTCCCCAGCGATGGCCTATTTCCAAAATTCTCTTCCAGCAGCCATTTCACGAGGTGGGGGGCTGCACCCCCCAGGAACTAAATGCTGTGGAGAGGCACCCGGTTTCCAGCTTTGCTCCAGGGATTTTCTTCACCCTGGGCTGAATGTGGCCACCGTGACTGTCCCTTGGTTTGGCACAGGCTGGTTTTCAGGTGCTGCAGGATGGCACCATGACATGGGTCAGGCTCCAATCCCAAAATACTGATATAACCCCTTGGGGTGGCCTTGTGCAGCTCTCCCCCATCCTACAGATATTTTTGGGGGACGGGTCTGGCCGGAGATGGGCCGTGCTGCTGTGAGGAGGGGCTGCCGCCCAGCGCCGTGGGGCCCATGGTCCTCCCTCATTACCAGCGCTGCATATGCCGGTGGCGTGAGGAGCAGAGCCAACAGCAAGTTAGGGCTGGCTGTGTCCCATACTAATGTTGTTCTTACTATTTCAGTGCCATCTTCCTTATTTCCACCCCTCTCCCTGTACAACTAAATTAATTAGAGTGATTTTTTTATTTTTTTTTTTCAAAATACTGTCACGGAATAATAATTCTGGTGAATTCTTTCTTTTTTTTTTGTCATTCCCCACTGCTTGCTTCTTTTCTCTGTTGTGCTCTCTTTTAATACACTGTTGATATTTTGTTATAGCTATGCAAGATCACAGCTGTTGTCTGCAAAATAAAAAAAAAGAGCGAGTAAAATCATGCTATGTGCTGTTGCCATCCAACAACCATTTTTCTTCCTCCTCCACCAGCTCACAAAAAACCCTTCCCCTATTAAGCACAGGAGCATACATTTTTCTTGGCTTGTAAAAAAGCTAAAAAACCTCACAGCAGCTTGAGTGAAGCCGCAGCAATGTAAGGACACCAAAAAGTCCCTAGGACAGGCTGGGGCCCCGTCCTGAGCCTGTTACAAGGTCGGATCCTGCAAATCCTGGATCTCAGGAGGGACCCCACACGGGCAGCGGGCTCTGTGGGCATCACCCGCTGCTACGCTTCGCTGGTCACTGAGTTTTGTTTTCCTGGACGTGTCCATTTGACCTATAAACATTTATTTTTTTTTACGATTCAATCCAGTAACAAAACCACTCTTGCAGTTCTTACAAAAGGACAGAACATCCTATTAGACCCTGAATTTATATTTAGGGTAGTGATCAGGGCTGAGAGGACCACTGCTTAAGGTTGGCCTTTCTGGAGACCTGTCCTTGGCTGCTGCCTGACCTTTTCTGACCCTGCAAGTTCGGCCCTTGGTGGCCATTTGCATCGAGCCCAAAGCCAAGCAAGGACCGGGCTGGAGAAGCCCTGGGCTCTCATCAGCAGCACAAAGCAATAAATGAAGGAGAGCCAGGATGGAGACTTGAATCGTTGTCTCCAAGTCCACGGCTCCATTTACAAAACTGATTTGAATCATCCTCACAATCCATATAACCCAATTATGAAATTCCTCCTTGACTCCCTGGCCCCGGACTTGTTTAGCAATTGCACTGTGTACACACCTTGTGCCTGTAATATTTCAAAGCGTTTTTAAATTGAGCTCAGTTGAGGCCCACAGAGTTCCAATTAACACACACGGGCTGTGTGACAGCTCCGGCAGGGCCTGCCCGGTACCGTTGCTCCCTGTTGCCTCGAACAAGGGTTATTAGGGCAGCTGAAGCGAGATTGCATTAAAGTGAGAGGAAAGGATTGTTTCCCTACCCCCAGACCGCAGCATTCATCTCTCGCTCCTGGAGAGGTGATGCGCGGCGGCACACAGAGCTCCTCCATCCCTCCAGGGACACCAGGGTCAACGTTGTCAATGATCTGACCTCCCTCCTCAGACCAAAGAAAGGACTGAGCTCGTAAGCTGCCTGGATATTTTTTTTTTTTGAAAGCAGAGTCATGTAAAGCAAAAATTTCGGAGGGGGGTGACAATGGAGGGCACCTGCTCTTACAGCCACACATCAGCAGGTTGAAGCCCAGTGCAAACATCAAGGAGGGGAGTGTCCCCATCCTTCCCCTGAACACAGACAGCCCACTCGTAATCTTTAAGACAGATTTTATCAGCTTTTTTTTAGGCAGGGCTCCACATTTCTGGTTACCCCTGGAACCAGAATCAACGCTCCTCCGGCAGGATGAAGGGGCAATGAGAACCTGGAGCTGGTGGTCAGGGGCAGGATAGCATCAGCCTCCACGTTCATCCTCCCAGCATTGAGCCTGGGGGGTGTCCTACCTCCAGAAGGGACAGGTTTAGTCTGGGGGGCTCTGTAGGGAGTAGGGACATTTGTAACGTGGCACAAGAGGTAATTCAGCCCCTGCTGATGTTATATACAAATCTCCTTGCCAGGTGCATCAACCCCCTAAACATTTGTAACTGCTTCTCTGCAGGTTTCAATTAAATTCCCTTAAGTATGTAAACTTTGGCTTGTTTGGGCCCATACCTACCGACTTGATGGCAGTAGCAGATGTTTTATTTTTACCTGCGAGTGAAAATGGGGAGCCGTATATCACGGCCGTGACACATTCCGCATGAAGCAGATGTTCCTATTAATGTCAGAATTGGGTGGAAATTCAAAGGATGCTTTTCACTTTTTTGTTTTGGAAAAGTCTATTTTACCTAATTAAACTGCAACTTACTGAAGTATTGCGATGAATCACTTCCTATTTTTTTGGATTAGTAGGCTCTAAAGGGACAAAAGAACAGCTTTGTATCAGTCTCCCTCAATTAAATGTAAAGTACATCTGGACAGAGTCTGAAGATCCATCTTTCACTGGCAGTTGCAAAGCCATCGACATAATAAAATAATACTCTGATTGGTATTACAAGGCTGCATTTAAATCATTGGCATTCATGCTCTGAGTCCTTTGCAGGGAGCACAAGCCCTCCATTAGAGAAAAGCTTAATTTTATACTGCGATCTGTATAAGATATGCAATGAAAATGAGAGGAAAAAAAAAAGAGCTTTTGCAGAGCTGGAGACATAATAATAGAAGATACAATGGATGTCTGGGCAGCTTTTTCCGTTACTTATAAACTGCAGGTGTCAAATGCATTCTGGAAAGAAGCTGAATTTCCAGTTTTAATTACAGCCAGCAGGTTGAGGCATAATTCAGGGCTTGATAATACCTTCAATCCATAACAAAGCTCCTCCTTGCTATCAAGTAAGACGTTTACACCAAGATCAAGGAGAAAACATGACCTCCTTGGAGCAGCTAAACTCTGAACTTCAGTAACCCACTGTAAAATCCCCAACACCCTTGGTATTGAAAGATCATGATGGGCTTGAATAGCACCACGTACATCAATGCCCTGACCCAAAACTAAATCTTTGAGGCCTTATGCTGATACATGTAATAAAGAGTCATATTAAACTATGTGTAATGAAGAGTCATATTAAACTATTCTACTATTAATGATTCTGGGGGGGAGGGAGAGAAAGCAGGCTGTGCGTGCTGAGCTCAGCTACTGGGGGGCTGCTGCTCAAAGGCAGGCAGAGGTCTCATTTAAAGCCAGTCGGCAGAGTCTTTGAAGGGGAAGCTAATTATGCCTTATTATGAGAGAAAACACAGCTCTAGAGTTACAGGGGCGGCCACCACTCGGGTGTGGAGGAGGAAGGTCACTGAAAAGGAAGCAGAGGCAGAGCCCCCTGGAGAAGGGAGGTTGGCAGGGGCAGATGTAAAGATTTCTGAGCAAGGGAGAAGTTCATTGCTTGTACCCTGCTCAGGGAAACACAACCTTTATGATGCAAACTTTGAATCAAGGGGATTCAACCAATATACCCGCCTCGTACCATTCTTCTGCTGTAACAGAGAAGCCCTGAAGAAGAAAGGGGCTGCTTGGTGGAATGATCTTCCATTGGGTACCAAGAGCCTGGGACTAGAAGACTTACTCAAGGAGTTCCAGAGAGCTGGGATAAACTACAGAACAAACCAAAACCACTGAAGTGCTGACTTTTAAAATAATTATATTTGTACTAAAATAACCCACAGGTACAGAGAAGCTTTATGTCACTACCAAAGACGGCCCCCCACCAACGGCATACGTGACACCTCACAACACCCCCGTGAGGCAGGGAACAGCCGTGAACCCCGTTGCACCGTGGGGAACCTGTCAGAACTGAACAACTTCCTCACGGTCTCCTGAAAATCTATCGCTGAGCAAGGAGCGGGGCCTGGGCTTTCAGAGGGGACAGCTTTTTTGTCAAACACCCAGCGCTGCCAACAGCTCCTCTGCTCCATCACGGCCTTTTCTGCTGTAAGCAAATTGCCCCGAGCAGCAGCAGCTGATGATGTCAACTAAGTCCTGACAGGCATTAAAATAATCATAAAACAAGAACTGGGAAAAAAAAAAAAAAAGAACCTCTGGAAAGACCAACCTGATCTGTAACCAAATGCCAGTCTTAAATGCTTACCATGATCCTAGTAACAAAGTAAGTGCATATCAAAAAAATCCAAAAACAGTAGTACTCTAAGAAAATGTGACTTTTTATCCCCACCATCCCAGAATCATAGAGAACAGGGCTGGAGGAACCCCAAGGGAGTCCTCAGATCTTTGCCCCAGCTTCTACGATCCCCTGCAGTCGGGTCCCTTCAATAGATGGAGCTTATGGTGCTAGCTTGGCTACTGGTCTCAGAGGTGTCCACTGTCACATCGGGATCTGCATCTGTGCCATCAGGATCTGCTTGGTCTTTAGCAAAGTTGATGAAAACCTAGAAGTTTAAAGGAAAACACTCAGTCCGTGACAGCATAAAGAATTTATAATATGAATTAATATATAAGAGGCACTGCTGTTCGTTTGACTGCAGGTCTGGAGAGAGTGCTTGGGAACGGATCTCACACGGGATTTGAGAGCTGCAAACGTTGGGGCTCCTATGGGCTAATGTAAATAAATGGATCTGCACTCCTGCGCTGCTGAATCGGCACCGGGCACACAAAGGCAGCCATTCCAGTACAAAACCTAATTGTCCTGCAGCTCGTGTTTCGAAAGTACTAGCGAGGTAATACCCGTGTGGTAGCTCGTTTTGATGACAGTGTAATACAGCTATATTATTACTTTATAAACCCATCTGTCTATATATAATTGACATCCATGCACGCACAACATATTTTACAGACAGGTATATATAATCACACGTAACAGCCTTTGTTTGAGCAGTATCTAATGAATACATAAAATACTCTTACTAGAACACTACCTGCAATCCCATTTGCATATACACAAATCCAAGCTGTCCTCCCACAAAACATGACTTGGGGTTTCCTGTGGTTTCTCTGCCCGTTTCTCTCCCCGCTGCCCCTTATTAAACACTACTGAGGACCTCCTCCTCCACATCTCCGTTTAACCACTCGTAGGATTACAGGGCTGCAGCTCCTGTCTCTGGGACAGGCCTAATATATCAGATGCTGATGCTCAAAACAGGATGATTTCTTCTGGGTAGTCCTTGCAGCATCCCATCAGCTGATATTGTTTCCTACAAGATTTTAATGCCAGCAGGAACATTCTTCCAAGGGAAAATGGAAGGAACTTAACCACGAAGCTAGGTTGGGAGTAAGGCGAAATGAACTTACAACCCAAGTACAGTTCAAGAAAGAGTGAAATCAAGCAAATTTCCACGATTGGTGGGAAAAGTCCACCACTAGGAAGCCTAGGACTAGACTCGGGGGTGATTCACATAATCCTTCCAACCATGAATATTCTGTGATTCTGTGATCCTTGCCCTTCATCCACACCCACAAGGCTGCAGTCACAGTGGGAAGAACAGATCCTTTATGCTACAGGCAGCTTTCTACGTGCATTTTCCTAGCGCCAGCCCAGGTATCTGGAGGCAGTAGTACTGATAAAGTAACCCCAGGAGGAACATAGATGGAAATCCCTTTCAAAATGTAGTCTGTTGTGTGCAGCAGTCCATGTGTAACCATCAGTCTGCTCCCCTGTTAATGGTTTTAAATGGATGGCCACACATCTTTCATTCCTTACCTCCTCTAACGTCGTTTGGCTCACTGAGAAGTGCCTGATGTTGAAGGCTGCTTTGCTGGCTTCCAGGAGATCAAATATATTTGCTACCCCTCCTGCAGAGACGGGAACGTGATACTCCACCATGTTGAAATGCCGATCCTGGGGGAACAGGAACGATGGGGTAAAGTTAAGAGGCTGCTGCCTATAAAGAGCCAACCGACCTGATGATTGTTTGGCTGAGAATGAAAGCAGACAGCAACTGAGCCAGGAACTCTCCTCCTGGCTCCCAAAGGTGAGGAATACTATTGTCTGGTATTGTGACTGGCAGATGATACTAAGCCCCAAAGCTGGAAGCTTAAGGGTAGAACATAGCATTTTCCAGCTCCAGGCGGGCTGATTTGATTAATGCAGAGATGGTGTTATGGACAATGGATGGGATTTGTGACTCAGTCACTCTGGTGTTACAGTTACACAGTTACCAGAGGCACCCAACCATCCCATTACCCTCTGAAGTGCATCTCCATGCAGCTGGGACTTCACAGAGTGTCACCTAACAGCTGCCTTGTACGATTCACTGCAGCTGTTTGGCTGAAGTGATTTAAGCCACCAAGGAACTTGGGTGCTCCGACACTTCCTTGGACAACACTGCTGATAGCACTGACGTGTGTGTGTACAAATCCCTTATGCTCTGAGAGCATGGATCTACACGCACCATGCATTACAAAATAGACATCCTTTTGGTTAATTTGAAGGGATTGAGAGGGCCTCTCCTGAAAGCATTTGTCCTGCTTACCTTCAGGCATGTGTTTGGAAAGTGTGACTTCATGAACTCTGTCAGCATCTCAGTGTTAACTGTGTTGCTATTTAAGTGCATCTTCACAGTGAATCCTCTTCCAAACCTAGGGGGGGAAAGAAAAATCACAATTAACACAGTAGGAAAGAGAAGCGGATAAAGAAAATCCTTTGAGAGCGCTGCACAGCCTCTTTGGGGAAATCTAATCCAAGCAGAGTGCAGCTAGAATGGGGTCAGGGCCATTAACCTGGAGTGCATTTTAATAAGCAGCCGAGCTATTGTGATTACTAATAAAATCGAAGCTCAACCCTAACATGCATTTCACATTTTCAGTGGTGAACAGATTACTTTGGGGAACACATCTCTGGGAAAAAAAGGCTGTGAGAGAGTGGAAAGTGCATTAGTTAACGCCGAATTTCAATGGCGTAGTGAGAAATAAACCAGAAAATGACGTTATTTTGATGCCCTGTTAACAAAGGTCTCATACGTTCTGAGCCCTCAGAGCTGTCGGTTGGTAACTCCACGTGCCGCCCCGTAACGGTGAAGAGGCACGTTTTACTGACCTGCTCTTGATGTGCTGCAAAGAGCCAATGCACTGAAAACTCCCGTTCACCATAATAGCCAGCCTGGTACAGAGGGCTTCGCATTCTTCCATGCTGAAAAACCAACCAAGAAACTCTAGTCACTCACTGAGAATGTACAAAAAATAAAAGTAACTATGTAAGTGATCAGAGACTGTTATCTTCCCTAGAATACTAAAGTGTTGTGGGTCTCTGGGTACCCACGTTCATTCACAACAAACCCCCAAAGCTGTCATAGCTCCGTGCACTGAAATTCTGCAAGGACCAAAGGGGAATTTGAAGGAAAGGCCTCTCCATACCTCCTGCAGACCCCGAGGCCGGAGACAGAGCTAAACCAGCCCTACCTGTGGGATGTGAGTACCACCGAGCATTTGTTCTGCACTTCCTCACTGATGATTTTCCAAAGGTGACGTTTGGCATTTGGATCCATCCCAGAGCTGGGTTCATCCTGTTGGGAAAGACAGGGCTGAATGTAAATTTGCACTCAAAATCTGACCTTCCTAACCCTTGTGCTCTTTTTAGGTTCATCATTAGTGTTTATGTTTGCTAATAAGGACTCAACAGGAGAGCTTATACTGGTACAGATCGGGGAGAAGGATTATCTTCAATGCCATTATGGATTTGACCAAGACACCCTACACTCCCTTCAAGGGGAAGCAAGTCAGCTTGACTAAGAGCTCCATCGTCGCTGCCCTTTGGAACTGGACAGACCTTCTGGTGACTGCTGGAAACTCTCAGCCTTCACTGGACTCTAGAGGAACTGGCTGGCTGTGATAGCACTAAGATCAACCCTACTGTGCATTTTATACCACAGTGTTTTAACTACCCATAAACACCGCAGGCATAATCTCAGACAAGAACCTATTAACTGGCACATGGTTCCCACATGCACCTGCATTTTGCCTCTTTCTCATATGCAAGTGCTGCATTTCTCCATTTAAAGAAAGACAGGAGATGAGAGATGGTATAATCCCATTTTATGCATTGCTAATAAAATTGTTAGCTGATTTCCAATGGACAAATCATTACTATTGAGGACAATGCCTTACATAAGGCAGAAATAAACCAGCTTGGGTTCAGGCGGCAACCAGTACAGAGGAAATTTCCCCACCTTCTATTTTTATTGAGGTTTTTTTTTTTTTCCTCTCCCAAAAGCAGGTAGAGCGCTGGTGTATGTGGTCAGAAGTAAAGTCAGCGGCACTGGGCTTAATATTAGTTGGGGCAAGGGAGATTTATGTCCACTAGGTATCAAATTTAATATCAGGAAACCTGCTCACAGAGCACAGCAGACGTTCCAAAAACAGCAAGTGGTAAAACTGCACAAAAAGGTGTATTTTAGCAACGGCATATCTCACAGACGAACCAGAAAGTTCAAATTGAAAGACAAAAGGGGAAAGCAAACCTAGAAAAATAGTTTTATTTTCTAATCCTGAGGAAAGTTGCTCATTTGCTTTCCTACAGATTTGGAGCCTTTCTTGCAAGACTCTGCAGGTTTGTCAACACACACAAAAAACCCGAGAAAGAGCAGGGAACAAGGACAGTTCAACCGGCAAATACAGGATCTATTTTTGACCTCTGAAAGCTGCTAACAGAGAAACTGGCAGACTCACCACTCTCTTATACCCTCGAAGAAAATTTGTGTGCTTGCTGGAATCTAAACTTTTCTCTGACGTGTATGCTGTCAGGCTAAGCATGGGCATTTGGAAAATGTCCTGTAAGCTGTGCCTGAGGACGTTTTGCTGGACTGTCAAAGTACCCCTGCCAGCCCAAAGATCTGCTCATCTTTTCCCTAATGAGGCCCCCATTCCTCACCAGCAGCAGAATGGATGGATTCCCGATGAGCGCCAGGGCAGTCGACAATTTTCTGTTGGTGCCATAGCTGCACATAGAGGTGACTCTGTCTTTGTAGGCCATCAGATTCAGCCGGTAGAGAAGCTGGAGTACAACCTATGAGAGCAAAAGTACTGCTTTCACAACAACGTCCAGGCATATATTGCCATGCACACATCTGTTTATCCAAAGACTAATTAAATCAATGTCGAGGCTCTCAGTAACTGGAAAATGCTTTAAGTCAAGCCCCAGTGTTACTCACCCCTTTGATTTCTCTCTCCAGGATGCCATGGAGCCTAGCATAGTAATACATGTGCTCTTCCACCGTCAGCAAGTCATCCAAGGCATCTTCTTGAGGACAGTAGCCAAAGAGTGACCAGTGTGCCTCACTAATGTCATTCAATGACCTGTGTAAGGAAGTTGGCAAGTCATTTAAAACACACTGAATTGCCAGTGCACTCTGGAATTACACAGGAGATAGAAAAAAAAACAAAACCTTCTCCTGCTTCCTACCCCCTTCCCTAACCCTTGAAGGAAAACGCTATGAATTTGCAGACATTCAGTTTATGCTCAGTTCTACAAAGGAGGAATTGTATTTGCAGTGTCTGTTGGCCACGATGTCTAGTACATAGTTCTCCAATTCCTGCCAGCACTTGAGATGGCACAGCTGCCACCAAGCCTACTCCTGTTAAAGAGCACTTTGAGATGAGTCCTGCAGGTCTCCAGAAGGTAGGTCAGAAGCGGGATCACACTCAGCTGAGGATATGAGTCTGTTCCCATTCGTAATGGAATGGAAGCGGAAGAAACACCACTGAGAACAGCAGAAAGCAGACCCCTAGGGAAGCAACCATATGATCTTCAAAGGATGAAATTCCCTGCCTTATTTATTTTTGTTTTGTTTTGTTTCAGACTTTCACATTTTTTTCCTCTGCCACCCAGCCTTAAAAACCACTCCCAGGCTGATTTGCTTGCGCACCTCCCCCAGAAATCACACCCTCCATACCCGGAATGATCCTGGACCCGCAACCTTCCGCTGGATGCTCCGATATCACCCGTCAACATCTTAAAGATGGTCGTCTTTCCAGCTCCATTCACACCGAGCAAGCCAAAGCACTGCGTTTGTGGGGAAGAAAAGCAGTAATGTAACCACGCTGTACTTATAATGCAGAAGAAATACTGCTCCGAGATGAGTGCTCAGAACGTCTTTTTCTCTTCTCTTTGGACCCTTGAGCAAGATGAATTGCAAGGAAGGCAGAGGTACTTGGAATATATGAAGGTTATAATGGAGGTTGTTTATAGTGCAATATACCCCAGCTTATATTAGGACCGTTTGTTTAATACGGTGAAGAATCAAGGATGTGTCTCTAATAGAGTCATCCCTTTTACTGCAAGGTGCATTTTTGCAGCAAGCTCATCTGACGGGCCAAATCCTGATCATGTCTTTTGTGCAAAGCTTCCCATTGACAGGAAAAGAGCTATTCATAGGAATGAGGTGAGCAAGGTTTGTGCTGTCATTGGTAAAACCTTAATGCGACACAAGATTTTTGTCAAATAATCTCACTAATGCACTACATTAATAAGATTAAGAACTGGCTCCCTGTAGTGCAGTTCAGTAGCTCAGGCTAAAAATCTATGTTTTATTGCTAAGGTTGGAGATGTGCAGTTGTGTGTTGCATAAGCAATCACCGCTGGGCTGATTATAAATGACTATTATTTTGATAGGGTTATGAAGACAGGCTGAGAGAGCTGGGGTTGTTCAGGCTGGAGAAGAGAAGGCTCCGGGGAGACCTTAGAGCAGCCTCCCAATATCTGAAGGGAGCTACAGGAGAGCTGGAGGGACTTTGTCAGGAAGAGCAGTGACAGAACAAGGGGCAATGGTTTTAAATTGGAAGAGGGGAGATTTAGATTGGATACCAGAAAGAAATTCCTTACTGTGAGGGTGGTGAGGCACTGGAACAGGTTGCCCCGAGAAGCTGTGGCTGCCCCATTCCTGGAGGGGTTCAAGGCCAGGCTGGATGGGGCTTTGAGCAACCTGGTCTGGTGGGAGGTGTCCCTGCCCAGGGCAGGGGGGTTGGAACTCGATGATCTTTAAGGTCCCTTCCAACTCTAACTATTCTGTGATTCTATGTGAAAGTCCCTAATGTGTTGGGCCCCCTGCAGATGCACAGCATCAATCCAAGGTTCTTCCCTACCTGTTCCACTGCAGGGACACTCTGCAGAGCCACAGCCTCTGCTGACACCAGCATCGGGCTGAGTTTTGCCAGAAGTTAGAACCCTCGGTGCCAGTTGTGGCTTGGAAAAAAAAAATCCTCTTCCAGAAAGATCAGCGCCACAGCCTCAATACGAGGCTGCTGACCTCCGGCCCAGTACCCTGCATCCTTTCACACACCCACTATCTCAGTGGGACCCAGGCAATTAAAAAAAAACAGTTACCAAGGATTACTTCCAAGCTTTCCCACAAGTCAGGGGCTCAGCCTGAGGTAGGATCTGGTCTCCAGAGGCCCCATGAACTTTCCTCTGGGTCTCAGAGGTGCTCCGTGTGCTCCTGTCTTTTCTCATAAATCAGTGTTTTTAAAGGTAACTGCACTGACATGACCAAAAAATGATTTTTTCCTTCAGTTAGATTAAAGTCCCGATTCATGAAAACTCACGTTCAGTTGAAGTGATCTGTCTTTCCCTGATGGGAAAACACAAGCAGAGAAGCCCGACTCACTGCCTCCTGTGCAGTTTAGGTGAATCATTGCAACTGGACAATGTTGTCTTCATTTACCATATGGTAAATGTGAGTGACCCCCTGAGACTGCACTGTGCTCAGTGCTGTACAAACACAACATGCAGATATTTTGCTCTGAATACAGCTCCATCACTTTCCCATCCCTCTTTCTAGGGCCTTCAAACGGTCACTTGGTGTCCTAAATCTACCAAGAGCTTTTAGTCACTACCACAACCTCAAAAGCAACAAATAAGGCAAAGGAAGGAAGGAGTAGGCCAAAGCAGAACAAACCATTACTGTCATGCTGGGACAGTGGCAAGGACTGGGAGAGAAAATGACAGTGGGATTGTGGATCTGTTCCAGTTTCCCTCCCCAGGGTGGAAGGTGCCCGTAGCCTTTTCCTCCCGCTTACCTCTCCAGCAGGAATCCCAAGACTGATATTTTTCACGGCCACGATGCGTTTGTGAGGAAGGTGGTAGATCTTTGTGAGATTCTGGAGCTGCACCACGTCAAAGTCAGCTTTGCCAGACTCCACCCTGTTCCTCTCTGCCTGCACATCCCCGTCCTCTTCAGTTGCAGGTGACAGAAGTGATGCTTTGCCATGTACTCTGTCAAACAGGAACCTATACGGAGGGCAGAGAGGGGACCTTACCCTCTGGCAAGCAGACAGAAGTGGGCCTGTGTGTTTGAGATACTAAGGAGCATTCCCGTGAGATCCCAGGGTGTGCAAACATACCCAGATACACAGACAGTGTCTATTCTCTCCTGATAGTTGAACTATTTAGGGAATTAAAAAACCCAATGTTCTCTTTCTGCTTGTTTTTGGGTTTGTTTTTTTTTTTTCCTCTTTTTCAGCTGGAGGAGGTCCTGCCTTGTTGACACACTTGTAATGCAGGTGACAGAACTGTTCTCGTTCCTCCCTGTGTGCACCCAAGCTGGAGGAGGTGGGGAGATTCAAACACAGGAGGCTGTCAATGGACTGACTCCTCTTACCAACCAGCTGAACATCAGCCCACCAAACCCAGGGCCATAATTTCACCCAGCAAGGTCTACCAAGGGACTCTGGTAACCTGTATCACTATTAGTTAATACTCTAATTACTGGCGGGTACTGGGACTGCTGCCAGAGAAAACTTACTCCATGTTTGCAAAGTGTCTTGGAAATTTATGGGCTTCATAATTGACAACATAATGGTGCTAGAGCCCAGAATTAAAGTATCGAGCGCTGGTCCATTTTCATTTCGAGACACCAGATGCTACTTACTCTAGTATGTTGTTCCAGACTCTCTGAATCATCCTGTCGTGAACCGTAAGACGAATGGCAAACAACATAGTGCCCTGGATAAACATGGCGAGCAGCTTGGAGGTGGTCTTGTCCAGCTCAAAGGTTTTGTCAGGGTAGTCCACCCCATAGGCTTTTAAGAAGCCCAGCAGTGCCTGATCCTGCGACAGTTCAATCATGCCGTAGCCAAAGCAAAATTGTGGAAACAGAAGGAACGCATGCCTCAAGTTTTCAGCGAGATCACGCAAGCCCTGAAAAAAACCCAAAAAGCCACACAGTCAGTCACTGTTTTTATTCATAGAATAAATTCATAGGTTTTACTGTGGGACTGAAGTGTAACAATTACATTGGGATTTGCTTGTGTCTCAGAGCAGAGATAAATTGAGAGCAAAGAGCTCTGGAGACAGCTTGTTTCGAAGGCACAAGGTCAGAAAAGTCAACAGGCGGCTCAGAGGTTGCGATCACCCGTAGTAAAGAGCAGCCAGTTCCCAGTGCAGCCCCTCACTGCTGCTCCAGCCGCCTCACCCTGGGCCTGCAGCCTGCCAGCCCCACCTCAATCCCCCACAGTCTCACACTTATGAATTCTTGCAGCATAAAGATTGGGTACATTTCTAGCAGAAGAAAGGATTAGCGCACACTGCGAAGTTGAGAGGCAGTAAATTAGCATGGAAAGAGACTGACTTCCTGCCACCGGGGCACTGAGGGATAGATGATGGTCATAGTTCCACGTCCCTAAAATCCAGGGGGTTGCTAAACAAGCACTGACAGAAGAATCCAGTCCAGCTATCGTTTTACAAAGCAATTGCCCTTTATAAAAAAAAAAAAACAAAACCAAAAAAACCCCCTAAATATAAGGCATACTTTTTATCCCAGTGATTCCCGAGTACATCTCAGTTTAAGAGAAGGCTTTACTTTAGGGAATGCTCACTCTGAGTCGTTTTTCATCCTCGCAGGGAGAAGATGATTGCATTACAGATCTAGATGACAGGCAGCAGTGCTGGGCTTAATGCAGCATGTGTCAGACTCGGAGCAATGACATCTAGTTGTCACCCCACAGTTCATGCTACAAGAACTTCACCGTGGTTCAAAGTTTCCATCAACTTTTTAATCAAACATCTACACCCGCCTCCTGCCCTTCTCTGCTCAGGCAGTTTCCTACCTCTCTTTTTATATCCTCCCCTCTGTCACCATCTTTTCCTTCTTTGCTTGGGGTGCAGATTTACAGACAAGAAAGATTTGCATTTCACTTGCGTCCTGTCTATAGGGCACCCCATTAAGTCAGCTGGCCAGTCAGCTGCTAAGAACCTGATAGATAGAACCACCAAACTCAACCTCCTGTTGTTTCAGCAAGGATTTAGTATTAGTCGGATTCCTACCTGATCCGTGGCCTTTTCCTGGGAGAGCAGAAACACAACTGAGTGAGTAATGATGGTATTGATGCCAAAGAACAAGTTGACGCAGACATAAACGATGAAGGCCATTCCTGTTTCTTTGAAAACCCCAGCCAGCAGGTACATCCATGAAAATGTTGCATATCTATAAATTGTCAACAGCACAGAGAATACCACAGTAACTCAAAGAGCGATTGAAAACAAACAACTAAAAATCTCCAACAGTCTCTAACAGTTCTGTATTGGCACATGACTAGACTTCCATATTACAGGAGCTTAAAGGAGGAAAAATGGCTTTGTATCTGTTAGAGTTTGAAGAAAAAGTTTATGATACATACATAGAACATGGAGCCCCAACTGAAAAGGGTCAGACTGGGCCTAGAGGATTTAAAGCTGGGGAGGCAGTTCTGCTAACTTTTCCTGAATTGTGCTACTGGGTTTTTTTCCCCGCTCTCTGGTTTTGAAATGCTTCTATATCTTGAACTTCACAACAGTTCAGTAAGCATCTGCTTACAGCTTGGGCTGTCACTGTGACCTTGGACATTTCATACCCTCACAAAGAATTTGCTTTAAATAAAGCAGACATGACAACAGTAGTTTTAGCTCATTGCTCCTGGAAGGAGCAACTAGTCACCATTTGTAAAGTGCACGTTGAAGAATGAAGTCCACATATTCCTCCCTTGGATCCAGCTCTTCACTCTGTGCAATGACATTTAAATAACTAAGCTCCACACTTACCCAAACAGCAACAGCAGAAGAAATACTGCCAGTAAGTTATTGTTGTTGCAGAAAGCTGGTATCTGGAACAATGAAATAACTCCTATTGAGAGTCCAATAGGGACCATAAAAAGTACCTGCAAAGTGATATTAAAAAGATGTTATTAGGATGATAATTCTTAAACACTTTTCTAGAACTATGTAGGAGCAACAACATCAGCTCTGAATCTGGTCCCACAAGTGCAGCTTTGGTTTTCTAAGGGAAACCAAATACAGGTGAGGTCTCCATCCTCCAGAGACTTTTGGGAGTCTCGCAAATGAGTCTTCACTGCTAAGGCTGCCCCTCATGAATCTCGGGCCTTGGAGGCAAGGGGGAGGGTATGGAGAGAGGAAGATTT
>JAOQGH010000077.1:40352718-40412003 GCA_025769975.1 Gallinago jamesoni | reverse complement strand
AGCAGGGGAGTTGGACTAGATGATCTCTATGGTCCCTTCCAACTCTAAAAAAAATTCAGTGAAATTCAGTGAAATTCCCAGAAAGCCACTTTGAATCGGCTAAGCCTCAACATTCAGGACTGTGGGCAGAAAGCGCCTTGAAAAAAGGTGAGTGAAAAATACCCCTTTGGGTTTTCTGTTAGACTTGCAGTCAGACCACTTCATTGTACCCTGCAAATCTGGTCTTTATAATGTTGGGTCGAGCCAGGGACCTACCTAATGTTTGCCTCGAGAGGTTCCTCCCTTCCCCAGCTTTGGGATTTAACAGAATTTACTGGCAGGGGTTCATGGAGAAATATCAAGTTGCCGGGAGCGCTGGATTAGTTTCAGCCCACTGAATACTGATTGTGGCAAGGACTCCGGGGATTTTTCCACAGGCTGATTTACAAATATGCAGTGCTGGAGCGAGGGCCCAGAGCGGGGAAGCAGAGGCATCCTCAGCCCTGTGCTGTGATTCAGCTGCCCCAGCCAACAGCCAGGCTGCCTTCAGACCCCTTTCAAGCCCCTTGGTGCAAGGCAGGAGATTCTTGCCCTGTTGCCAAATCACAGCATCCCCTTTAAGCAGGCAGTTTAGGCTGTTCAGTGGGGAGCACCCTGTTGTTAGGAGTGCTTTGTAAGCCTGCATCAGTGCAGGCAAAACACCTAGAAGCTTAGGCTGTGCGCTCTGCAGAATGAGTTGAGGCTCACATCCCCCAGGGGCTTTCAACCCTTATCTCCCACTGCATCAAAGGGGGCTAGCCACCCAAATGCCCTTGAAGACTTCATATTTTTCAAAAGGTGATGATATCACTGGGATTTTAGGCACTAGCAGAACTGCATCAATTGAAATTGGGCGGTTACGTAGAGCTCATCACCATTACGGCATAGCTGGCAACACCAAAGCTCACAAGCAGAGAAAGTCTGCCCTTGCAGATCTCTAACTATGTGAGGGTTTGACATCCTACGCTGAAGGTAATTAATAAGACACAAAGCACTTTAGGCCACAGACACTATGCATATTTATCCTCTTGGCCAATGATGCTTTCCAGCAGTGCTATTAACCCTCTTTACCATGAGGAAACTTAGCTTCAGGGAGAAGAAGGGCCTGCCTACACCACATAAAGCAGCACGGTGCTGGGGAGCTCAACTATCTATAGGAACAAGGTGGTAAATCTATACAGCGCAGTGCAGCACTGTAGAAGGGAACTTGCTCAGGTCCTGGAAGGCACATAGCTGCATTAGTAGCTTTCCTTGGCTTAAAATCCTTTATAATATGTAATTTTAGAGAGAGCATTCAACCCAGCAATGAGTTTTTGCCCAACAGAGGCCTCTCAGCTGTAAGATGTCTGCTAATGTCACACCCCATACTCCCAGGGTTTCCAAAATGCCTGTAGCCTCAGTCCTTAAATCCTTACCCCAGGTGGATAAAGCCTGCATGACAACTAACCCAGCCCTGCAAGCTAACAGAAATTGAAAGAATTAAAATTGAAATCAAGTTCTGGCCTGGTCTGTGTTGCTCTTGTATAGATGTCCTGAATGTTTTGGATACACTCAAGAGAGGAGGAACGCTTTCACTTAGCAAAATCCCGTGTTGCGGTTCACGTTTAACAGCCTTCTATGTCTTGGAGAACGATTACTACATAACACTCTTGGTAGTAAGAATATTAAGAAATCTAAGCAACCAACTTTGACTAAAGAATTTGGTTTGTTGTTTTTTTTTTTTTTATCTCTGCTACGAATTGCTACTCTTGGTGCATTTAAGAATGCGAATTACTTACCAGGTCATAAACAAAGTTAGTCACCCAATAGCTTGTCATCCCAAGGCCTGAAATATGCTGCAGTTGTTTGGCTTTGGTTTGATGTTCTTTTACCACATAGAGCACGAAGCTTGCCGTTGTGATAGAGTAGCCAACCAAAACAGACATCGAAACTATGATGTCGAGTAAGCTGTTGAGCCTGGGGAGAAAATAGAGAAAGGTGTTTATGGTGAGTCAAAGAGGCAGATTTCCCTTGGGCTCTGAAGCAAAGAGGTCCTGATTCTGCGCCAGCATCTTTTGCTGATGGCAATTAAGTCTAGCAAAAACGACTCACAGCACTGAGTCACACCACTGTACCATAGCACTGATTGGAAAGGCCAAAGAGAAAATTAGGTAATTATTGGGCCAAAGCACAAAAAATGCGTGATGCTGTAACTGGGGCCTTCAGATCTACATGGGATTCTGCAAAGAAACCCTAACAGGAATCTGCAGCTCTGTAGCAAGCAGGATGCTATTCATGCACAGAGGGAATGAAGACAAGGACGAGAGCAGTTTCATCATTTAGAGAAAGATATTCAGTCATTTAGGCTGCTTTATGGTTTCCAAGAAGCTCGTTTGCTCCTTTTGAAGCCAAACAATTCAGGCATCAGCCAAATGAATCTTCTTACATTACTTGCTCTTGACTCTGTCCGCCAGGGTATGGGTGAGCTGATAAGAAAATACCTACAAAAACAAAAAGAAAAGAAATTGAGAGCATGGCTAATTTAAAGCTTCCTTCACCAGTTCCTGAGATTGACAGTAATACAGAAAACTGGGAGTAAAGAAGACAAGCAGATCAAAAGCTGGGTTTTGTTCTGTCATCTTGGTGTGATCTAGGGCAGAATTTGGAGCATCCCCATTTTTTCTGTGGCTTTTTTCTATCACTGCATTTCAGATCTGCTGTACATCGAAAACACTAGGCCTAGTTTCTGCATCCATCTGGCTGCTGGTATCATTCACTTCAGCAAGAACGCATCCACACCGAAAATTAGGCACACGCTCGCGGGTCCATGCTTTTTAAGTTGGATTCCTGAACGTGGACACATTCAAACCCGGTGATTATGTTTCTTTTTAAAAGATGCTGCTTGATGATCTCACTGCATTTCATTTGTTATTTTATCACCAGAAACAAATCATCCCCGATTGGCTTCATCTGCAACTATTATCTACCTACAATATACGTCTATGTCTTTCTCAATACAGGCATCTGTTGAGACGCTAACATAAACCCAAGTCAGGTACAGATGCTTTTCTTCCCAGTTTGGTGACATGTTAATTCTGAACTATTCTGTCTTACGCAGCTAAGAAAAAAAAAAGAAAAAAAAAGAAAAAAAAAGAGATCATTTTGTCCAAAGGAATTAGCAAAAATGTAGTTACTGCGTAAGCCCCGTGTGATCTTCTGCAAAAAGATCCCTTAAAAATGGGTTTGTACCAGGCACAAGATGCAAGAGAGAAATTTTCTGCTCATGTGCGTTATATTCAGAAGATTTGTTTTAAGTATTTCTTTTCCAAGGAGAACACCTAGCCCAAAGTATACTACTATTATTCATCACAGTGCATTTGCTCTCTGGAGGCCATTTGTGCCTACAAAACCAGAGTTTTCTAATAAAAGGAGGAACCTGAGGGGCTCTGGTGGGCCAGTTCCATCCTCCAGTGAAGGACACCTTGGTCTCACCAAAACAACAGCCCAGTCTCCTGGGCACCTGAGAAAGGGTTTAGGCTAAGGTGTTAATGTGTGTAAAAACAAGGTTCTCAATCAGTATTTAGGCAACTAAGTAAATGTTTCAGTTCTCAGGGAGTGCCAGAGGACCTCTAGCTGCTATTAAATCCAGAGAGATTTGCTAGAACACACCACCTCTGAAATTTAAGCTCCTTACAGCCAAGTGCCTGACTTTCAGCAGTTATATGAGGAAGAACTATTCTGGGGCTATTTTCCCTAAGAATGAGCATTCTGACATGGGAGCCATAAAGGAGGAGACTTGTGGGTTTAGCTGACCAAATGCCATACTGAGCAAATAAATTTGAAGGGGAAGATTTCATAGGAAATTCATTTTGGAGGGGGAAGAAAAACTCGTTCTTGTCATCAGGGAGAGAAATGGAATTAAAATCTTGGGCTGCTGATAAAGCCACACAAACAGCCAGGAAATGTTCCCCTTCTCTAAAATAGAGAGACAGAAGAGAGATACCGTCTGTCTAATCTGTTAATACTTCACTATAAAGCCATTTCCCTTTACCAAAGCTTAGGCTAGAAGTCAAAATTTCCATTTCAATGCTTTCTCTTTTTTGTTGGTTGGGATTGAGAGAAGAGAAAGCACAATATATATAAGTCAAAAGCTATTATGACTTGCTTAGTGACAGGGTAAAAAGCTTTTTATGTATTTTTTTAAAAATACACACAGTCTAAGTCAAACCTTTAAAGCAGGACTGGCACCTCTTTCAAACTGCTGAAATGACAACACACTTTTATCTGGCCATTTCAATGGTTCTTAAACTGTCATTTATTTGTCACAACAACAAACAGATTTAGCTGCCAGGAACATACCACGCAGAACGTCTGTTCAATTGTATATCAAACAGGATTTACAGTACCCCAGGGGAGCTATCCTCATCCATTCATTTTATTTCCCCCATTCTATGGCTTGGATTATTAGTGGGAAGCGCAGAAATATCTGTCTGGTCATTTACTACTAAGCATTTCTTTCCAAAAACGCCTAAGCAGCAGGACAGATGGAATAAAAACTGCTGCTGTTCTTTCCCACTGAAAATAGTTATTTTCCTGGTATAAAACTTTCCCTGTGAAAACTTTCTGACTGTTCACACGAACTTCTTGCCTTTGCTCTCGCTACAGCGTGTGTTGGGAATACAGAGACAGAGCAAGAAGCTTCGCTGCTTAATAATTCAGCTGCTCTGGGATGTTCCTGCCGCTGGAAGCGCCTGGCTCAGGTCTCCTCTCTCCGCACCCGGACAGGGGCTGCAGCTTTGTGATACGCTCATGCAGTGCACACCAAAAAGCTTGAACCTTCTGACCTGGAGGGCACACTGCAAATCTCAAAGGCACAAGCCAGAGGGTATTTTAGGATGGCGGTGGGGACAAGGCACTCATCTCACTTGTTGTGAGCTGAGCTTCTTGTAAGGGGAGTTTCGCTGCATGAGTATGTGGAGATGGGAAGATAGACAGGCTGTTTTGACTTGTAATCAGCATTCTGCTGTTTCTTTAATTCATGGCATGACACTCAAAGCTTCAGACCAGATGCCTTTTCCATTATAGTTAAATTCAGACACATCAGTGAGGAACAGTCTTAAGAGCAAAGAGACACTGTCACCTCTTTCACTGTCACCTGGAGCGCCAAGCCTCCGAGGCGAAGGGGACTAGGCATGACCAAGACACGGCTAGAAGGACACTATTTTTCAAAGAAAAATCAATTGGTAGGGCATTTCTGCACACAATTGCTACTCTTGTCAGATCCCATAAATCTCTGTATAAGATTTCTCAAAGAGGTATCAACATAAATCTTTCTCTTCTCCCTGCATCCCCTACACCTCTAGAGACAGGCATACTTATACGTAGGCATATTTGTGCCCATGCTGCACCCTAAATGTAGCCTGAACCATAAACGGTAAAGACAGGGTGCCCCAGGTCAGGAATTTGGGTTGCTGCATTATATTACTAGGAAAAGCTATGAGAACTGGTACCCCCAAATGGGCTACTAACACTCCTTGGAATCTGTGCAAATCATGTGTCAGAGGAAAAACATAGCTGAAAATTATGTTTCTCACTTAATTCTCTCTCTCTCTCTCAAACACAAACATACACATACCTACGCATCCTGAGTTGCTCTCAGCAAAGGGTGACATTAAAATTTACTAATCTAAACCACCCCCAGAGATGATCTAAAGTAGCCTTCCTATGCATAACTAATGGGCACCTATCAAGAGACAGCTATTTCAGTACCATGATGGCAGGCAATAAATCAAATAGCAAACATTGGCATTTTTTGGATGAAGGAAGTGTTTTATATAGGAGCTGGGGTCCTCCCTGTCCAGCTCCCCTGATTCTTTGACAAAGACAAATGAAATATGTGATTTATTAATGTTTTTCAATTCTGTTTTAAAAGGAATTGCATCATTGGGAATAAAGAAATGGCCTTATTGGAGTCACAGTAAGTGTTGTCATCGATTTCAACAGAACCAGGATATTCCCCTCAAAGGGGAGAAATTTTCTGTTCATGTAAAAGAACACTTACCATATTTGGAACTCTCATTTTTTGGCAAGTTAGCTCGAAGGATGAAGTTGTTCAAGCTGTTGAGATAGGCTGGAAGGCTGTGATAACCTTCAGGATTATACCACACCTGAAGAGAATTGAGAAATTGAAACAATTTGGGACAGAAATTGTTACTGGTAACATTTTGGTTTGTTCTGTTTGCACTAATTAATCATCCCATGGTTGGTATCTAAATTCATAAGCTCTACAAGTTAATGTCCAATGATTAAAGCCTTCTTCCCAAAGAAGGCTAAGCAGTCAAGTGTCTAACATCCCTTGAAAGTCGGGGGAAAAAGGTTGCTTTTGGGCAGAAAATAGCCATTCATCACTTCCTCATTCAGGAAGGAAGGAAGCCTTTCCCTCCCCATGGTAACTTTTCTTACCTATACTGTGATAAACCCTGAGGACTGAGGGGGAAAAAAAATAATCAGATCACAGGACGTGTAGTTTGGGGGGATTTACTACCCCCTACTTTAGGCACAACCCACAGCACCCAAGCTGGAGTTATAAGTCACTTACCAAAGGACAGAGAGGTTAGGCTATCAAGGTTAGAGGCTTAAACACAGCCCACAGCATCCACCTCTGCATATCTCCAAGTCCCATGCGTGATTCAGGAGAATTTCATTCTCCTTGCCCTAGCAGAGCAAGGACTAGAGTCTGCCCTGCTTTGAACACTAGCAAGGTTTCCAGGTATTAAATCTGACACGTGATAAGCAAACAGCAATGTTTTCGGATCTCAAATGAAGCTGTAAGATTGGAGTGGTGAAAATATCTGCAAATTCATTGAAAGAATAAACCCTGTGATTCCCTCTTGTTGGAACCACATCTGAAAACAACACCGCTCTTGCAGGAACGCTCTCCTGGTAGCTGGGTTTTGCAATGAGCTCACAGGATCTTGTCAACTCTCTGGCATTTCCCTGCTACCTCGGATTTCAGCCTGGGTGCTTTTAATGCTGATGCTTTACAACATTTTCACTGAGCAGAAACAGAGAAAGGGGTATATCAGAATCCACCAGCCAGCCCCAGTTACGGTACATACATTCTTTCATGAGATAAAGGTGCTACTAATTGATCTTTTCACCCCAGGATAATAAAATTATGACAGCAGAAAAATTCTCTCCTGCTAGCAAGAGAAGTCAGACCAATAAAGAAGAATGGGGAGAGGAAAGGAAATTAATTGCAAGACTCTCCCACGCCAAGCTGCAGATTTCAGAGGGTTTTGCTTTATTTTCTGAAATAGCCCTGACTCAACACCACTTCTCCCAGGTGCCACGCTTCCTGTGCTAGGACGAGCAGGTGGAGGTTAGTTACCTTAGTCAATGTTCTGTTGGGAGGCACTGGTCTGATATCAAACTGGAGATCTCTTGTCAAAGGCAGCCCGAAGCTCCAGCCACCGTACCTGAGTGAAAAACAGAGGGAAGTGCATTGCTACCCTCATTCAAAAGCTTTAATACCTTTGGTTGGTGCATGCTACTGTCACCCCAGTTAATTCTAGCTTTACTTAAAATAACTTAACCCAGTACCTAATGTGTGGCCAAGCCAACTTGACAGCGCTATCAAAAGACTGTGCTGAAAGCCTCCACTTGAGAAATATTTTGGAACCATGTGGACTCCAAACTTGCTCACCTACTACATTGGAACACAATGACGGCTTCTTACCAAGAAAAAGAGCAGCTCAGTTTAAATCTATGGCAGATGAACACGTTCCTTGACAACCTTAATGGCAGGCTATTTTCGCCCCAAGACATGCTGCACAGGTGTGTTGCAGAGTCTGGACACACTAATACCTCTAACAACCCCATGGCACAAGAAAATGTCCAGCCTCTAACTTCACTGGAACAGATGCACTTGTTTAAGTGAAGCACACACTGAGACTCTGTAAAGAATCAGACTTGGAGGCAAGTGTCTCCTTGGGGTTTACTTCATGACAGACTGTGTAAGATTCTCCTCTTTTCAAGCATGTCTGAGTCAGACAGACTTATCTGTGGATCCAACCATCAGCCTATGAGATGAACGACATGTTATCCCTAGGCTAACTCTGCTAAAACCAAGCAGAGCACTTGCATAGACTTTTAACTCCATAATTGCAGGACATTTTACCTCCTTTCACCAGATGCAGAGACACCCTTCTAAACCCCTACTGCTCTGTCCCCACTTCAAGCCCAATGGATGTGACATGTATCAAAGACTGCTCCCAGTACAATTCAGAGAAGGAACTGGAGATCTATGCCGTACCGTTTTTGCAGGAAGTCTTTGGTAGTTGCCAAAATGTAGGTCTCTACATTGTGCCCTGTGAGGTTGTAAAGTGTCCGCGTGGAGAAGGTCCTCCTGTGAGGGGGAGTGTAGTTTGTCTGTGGACACGTCTGAGTGGAGATAAACAAAAAAGTTAGTTTTAACTGTGTGTTTTAACTAAAAACTAGCATATCAGGACAAGATTGAGAGCAGGCAATGGCAACATTCTGGTCCTGGGACTGATTCCTACAGAAGCTGATTATTTGCAAATCAGGGTGCAAAGACACACAGCCTACATCCCTGCATGCTGTCCTGAACATATTTAGCGAGGTGCTGAAAAACAACCTTTGCTTAAATCTACACTTCAGTTCTACTGACAGCAGTGAGACCTTGAAATGCGCTTCATGCTATGTAGGAAGATTTTTGCTGAATTAAGGCTGATCCTACTTAGCAGAGCGTCAGAGCGACTGCACAGACAACAGCAGAGGGCAAAACAACTCATGGAGCAGAAAACATCGTGGTAACCTCAAACTCTCACTTTGCATTTCACAGCAGCTACACTCTACATTTTTGCTTTACTGCCAGTCATTGGGAATATTTTCCAGAGCTTCCGATAAACCTTGGATTAGTCCCGAGTATGTAATTTAACATGCTGAAGGTCAAAGTCACATCAGCTGTTTCATGATGTAGAAGTGTCCTACCAGACAGTTTGCTGGCTACTTCTTTCAGCTCATCCATAACAAAAACCCTGGCCTCCCCTATTGTGTATCTGTTCATACCTTTGCATCAGAATACACAAAATAGCTCCCTACATGCTAAAGAACACCTGTGTGTGTGGAGGTCAAGATCAGCTTTGAACATTACCCTGACTTACTGGAGAAATGATGCCCACACTTTTAATGATGTGAAATTAAGTGTCTGTCCAGAAACCCTCATATAATAGCTGCATTTTAAGGAACAAATAAGAAACATTCAACAAAGTACATGTTTTATCTTACAAATGTCACCACGTTGCACCCTGAATCTGATTTCCCACCAGAAAAAAGCTGAAGATAGGTGAAGAGCACTGGAAGGAGCTGAGCTCAACTTCAAACTGGACTGTAAAATCGTAACATCATTGGGGTGGAATTGCCTTTTCCCCATGTGCATGTAAAGGCACGAAGCCCAACAGTGCCCACATCTAGTTCTGTATGTACCACCATAATGCAAATAACTAATGTGATTAATCATTACTATTTATAAGAAGGAGCAGAGTAAAAGCAGATGGATCTAGACTTTGCGAGAAGTTAAATTCTGAAGAGCAAACAGCAATAATAGCTGTGCTTTCATATAATGACAGCTTGTATAAAATGCAATTTTCCTCTTGAATACGCTTCACCTGTGCTAAATGGACAATCATACAACACTCAAAAGCACCGTTAAACCTTTTCCCACTATGGGGAAGAAGGCAGATATATTAGCACGCAAATCTTCTGAGGATGGGTATCCTTTCCTGTCCCCAAACTGGTGCAGACAGTGGTTAACCAGTGTACAAAATCAACAAGGCCAAAAAGAGACAGGAGGAATCTGAACACTGAGTCCCCCTTAGTATCATGCCTGCCCATAAAACCACTCCCAACATACAAGCCACCCCCACCCCCCCCCAAATATCCCCCCAAACTCCCTCTCTTTTGGATTTATTTAAATTACCTGGATGCCATCTGTGCAGTTGCAGGCAGAATACTTAGTTCTCTGGTTCCCACTGATAATCCATGGGCCAAGCATGTCCTCCTTTAAACACTGCCTGAAAATGAACACATTTTCCTCTGAGGTTCCCTGTGCTCAGGTGTGCAAACGATGCTAATTGCTGTCATGTTTAATGACAGCGAGGATGGCAGTGAGCAGCTTCAGCAGAAAAGCAGACCTCCTTTGTCAGCTCCGGGTGCTTCAGGGAATGCCCCATCCTCCCGCTGCCTTTAGTGCCTGTCGGCAGAGCGCCCTCACTACTGTTCTCTGCGCCTGGATTTGTTCGGCTGATTAGAAGGAACCCAGAGACCACTTCATTCCCATGGTAGACAGTGGAAGGAAGCAGCACGCGAAGGCCAAAGTCATTTTACAATGCAGAAAATAAGGGCTATTGCCGTCACGCTAACTGGGGAGTCCTGCGATGGACTGCATTGAGTAGGCAGTCACTGTAACTACTCAGCAGAAATATTTGCCTGCAGATATGTGGCATGCACGAGGGTACAAATCCAGCCAGGATTTTACTGCCAATTCCTTGAAAATGCCTCTGCAGAGCCCAAAACAAATCAACCCTCACGATGCAGCATTTAGATAGAGATAACAAAAGCTATGCTAAGAACTTTCTGGGCGGGCTCACTGTTGTAGCTGGGGTTACTGGGGAGACAAGGACTAGTTCCTAGAGTCGAGAATCATTTGCTCTCGTCCTGGCATCCTGCCACCACCAAAGCAGCTCCCTTACTACTCAAAGGAATAAGGGGAGTCCACTTGAGGTGGTGAATACTTCTTGAGGCAAGCAAAGAACATCAGTGTCAAGGTCTTGGGGCTGTGTGGAAGTCCCAGTCTCAACCTTAAAGCTCAGTATAAATTCCTGTCTTCCTGCTTAACCAACCTGATCTCTTTCTATGACCATGTGACCCCTCCTACTGGATGGGGGGAAGGCTGTGGACGTTGTCTACCAGGACGTTGGTAAGGCCTTTGACACCATCCCCCACAGCGTTCTCCTGGAGAAGCTGGCAAATCATGGCACAGACAAGTGTACTCTTCACTGGGTAAAAAAACTGGCTGGATGGCTGTGCCCAGAGTTGTGATTAATGGGGTGAAATCCAGTTGGTGGCCAGTCACCAGCAGTGTCCCTCAGGGCTCAGTTCTGGGGCCAGTCTTGATTAATACCTTTATTGATGATCTGGATGAGAGGATTGAGTGCACCCTCACTGCACTCAATGAGGGACTCAATGTCGTCTGCAGACGACACCAAAGTAGGCGGGAGTGTTGATCTGCTCAAGGGTTGGAAGGCTTTACAGATGGACCTGGACAAGTTGGATCAATGGGCCAAGGTAAACTGTATGAGGTTCAGTAAGGTCAAGTGCTGAGTCCTGCATTTTGGTCACTACAACCCCCTGCAGTACTACAGGCTCGGGGAAGAGTAGCTGGAGCTTCCAGGCAGAAAAGGACCTGGGGGTCTTGGTGGACAGCTGGCTAAACATGAGACAGCAGTGTGCTCAGGTGGCCAAGAAGGCCAACAGCATCCTGGCTTGTATCAGGAACAGTGTTGCCAGATGGAGCAGGGCAGTGATGGTGCATCTGTCCTGGGCACTAGTGAGGCCTCATCTCAAGTGCTGTATTCAGTTCTGGGCCCCTTACTACAGGAGGGACACTGAAGTTCTGGACCGTGTCCAGAGGAGAGCCACCAAGCTGGTGAGGGGTCTGGAGAACAAGTCATACGAGGAGATGCTGAGGCAACTGAACATGTTTAGTTTGGAGAAGAGGAGGGTGAGAGGAGACCTCATTGCCCTCTACAACTCCCTGAAAGGAGGGTGGAGAGAGTTGGGTGGTGGCCTCTTCTCCCAAGGGAATAATGACAGGACCAAAGGAAATGGTCTGAAGTTGGGGCAGGGGAGGTTTAGATTAGATCTCAGGAAGAATGACTTTCCTGAGAGGGTGGTCAGGCACTGGAACAGCCTGCCCAGGGAGGTGGTGGAGTCGCCATCCCTGGAGGTATTTAAGAAACGTGTAGACGTGGCATTTCAGGGCATGCTCTGGTGCCTGAGGTTGTTGGTTGGTGTCTGTTTGTGGTGGTGTGGTTTTGCAGGAGGGGGGGGTGGGGCTTGGTTTGTTTTTTTCTCTTTTTCTGTGGCTGGACTTGATGATGTCAAAGGTCCCTTCCAACCATGAAGATTCTGTGAATATCTACAGTTGTGTGCTGGCAGACGCAAGCCTTCACTCCAGGCTGCACAGGAGCCACGTAGGCTCTCGGCAGGGCTGAGCCCTGCTTCACTCCCATCCTGACCACACAGCTCCCTGCTCAGCACTGACTTGCATCCTGCCAGCTCAAGCCTGCGAGCAGCACGAGCTTGCGCCTGCCTGCAAAGGCCAGTTAGGCATCTCCTAATGAGCTGAGAGAGTCTGCAAGTCAATCTGAAGAGAGGCAGGAGAGGTTTTTGTTTTCTCTGCATCCAGCACCAATGTATGAAAATTCTGCAGATGATCAAAGACGGTTATTAAGATCTAATGGCTAATAGTGCTATGTCAATTCTCTTGCGGATTCAGAATTTAAATGGAAGAAAACAAAGAACTACTTACGAATTGCTTTCATTCATGCATGTGTTATCCGTTCCAGGGAAAGCAAGCATCGAAGCAACTAAAGCATCTGTGGTTTCATTAAAATTCCTAAGATATAACAAAGGAAAAAAAAAAAAAGAATAAAGAAAAAATGTTCAAGGTACTTCCACTACCACTGAGCAGACAAAAACTGTGTCTGAATGAAACAGGTTTTGTTTAAGATGCCAAATAAATGATTATTCGTGGTGCTAGCCCTGCAAACCACTTAAGTACATGCAGTACATAAGGGCAGTCACACAGGTTTAAAAGGACTGCTTATCGCTTAGAGCTGCACAACTACTCCAGTGATTTGCTGCCTCTAGATCGAAGCAAGACACTGATGAACTTTTGGACAATCAAGATTCTGTTTTCCAGGGAAAAGGCATCTACTGCAATTTTCAGGCACTACTTCCAGTATTGTCTCAGTCCTCTCATTTGTGAAGTCCATTGGGATTTATTTTGTTTTAGTCTTTCAATAAGATGCTTTTTGCTTCTGGCTTAGCTCTCTAGCAGAGATCCATCAGGAAAAGCAGAGAGTATCAGGAACAGAGGACTCAGACATGCAGGTATGGGTCATTCCTCATCTAGCAGGACTAAAGTGGAAAGCCTAGAGCAGTCCCGGGAAAGAACACCTAAGAGCAGATGTGTGCTTGCTTGCTTGAGATCTAAATTTTATATTTCTCACTTAAAGCTGAGAACCACTGGAGAAAGACAGCAGTTCACATCATGGAAATCGGAATGATACAAGTTATAATCATTTTTATATTAAGATTTTTAAGCACAATGAAATAATTCAGTGGTGACATCCTAATCACACTGAAAAAGTGCATCCCCTTCAAATGAGTGCATGCTTTGGACTGGTGGGGCCTGGGCAGGAGAGGAGAATGCAGACAGTTCGCCAGATGGATAGAATTTGATCCCAGAGTTGTAATGTTGGAGACAACTGATGTCCGTTACACTTTGGGGGAAGAGTATAGATATATTAAGAAAATCCGTTTGGGGCAGTATGGCTCCTCACAGGAGGACTCCAATGGCAAACAGAGAGAGTATTTCTCACGTTTCACAGTTAATTCCAACTCAGAGATGGTTTTTCTAAAGCTTTCTCATTGCTGGTCTGAGCCAAGCTGTCCCCCTGAGAGACCCCTTAGGAACAGGATTTCTATATGTTATCTGTCTAACAGCTACACAGATAAAACAGCTACATATTATATGCATAATACTTTTCCACTGGGTCTGCTTAGTAATAATCCTGATGGTAAACCGGCTCTTTATAAACAAAGAGGTTTAAGGATCTCAAAGAACACCACTCACCCGAAGAAGTCTGCCTGGTCGGATGTGCCATACAGAGAGGGGGAAAGAATCAGTTCGGGGTATTCGGTCTCCTTAGTTCTCAGTGTCCCAAGTCCCATCGCAGCCATGACAAAGAGGACCGGGAGGATGACTTGAGCAATGAAGCCTCTGACATCCCGCCGGGTATGGTGGAACCTCTTAATGAACAGAGCTGATGTCTTCTTAAGCAGCAACGGCAAACCCTGCAGGCTTTTTGATCTAATCAGGAGTTGATCTGGTTACAAAAGCAGAACACATTTTGTCATGGATCAGTATTTGTGAAACACGGAGAATTGATCGTTATAGTACCCTGGGAGTATATTTAGTTTCCTGCACTCACTTACAGATGAGAAATCAAAACTACCAAGTTGGAGCAGGGTCAAGCTTGGGACAGGACTCAGATTTTGGGGTTTGAGTCATAAGCTCATATAACACCACTTTTTGTTTAATTTCGAATGCATACATCTCATTAATTCATTTTGAGATCTTGCAAGAAGAATACAGGCTTCTAGATGCAACAAGTTATCTACATCCTACCTACCCAGCTGCAAATTACAGGGAAAAGGTATTATTCTTTTGTATTGTAAACTAAAAATTTTCATAATTTAGAAAGCAGGTCCTCAGGCAAATCAATAAGAGAACTCATTCTGAAACAAGAAAAGAAGTCACGTAAATGAATTGATCATTGCATGGACAGGGTTGTGGTATACTAAAAGCAGAGCCAAACCCTGTGCAACCCATTCCTCTTTTTGAAATATTAACCTATATAACAAGATGAAGCAAGTCCTTTTCAGTGCTGTCGTTAGGGGTGACACAAACCCCTACAGTCTACACGTATGAGTTACTGTTTACAGTAGCATGTATAGTACAGACCAGCTTTGAGAAACAAGTATGAAAATAGAATCATAGAATCATAGAATTATCTAGATTGGAAGGGACCTTTAAGATCATCTAGTCCAACCATCAACGTAACTCTGATAAAGAAAAACAAAAAACCCACAAAAACCCGCATCACTAAACCATGTCACTAAGCACACTATGTCAACCCATCTTTTGAACACCTCCAGGGATGGTGCCTCAACTACTTCCCTGGGCAGCCCATTCCAAAGCTGAATAACCCTTTCAGTGTGAAAATTTTTCCTAATATCCAACCTGAACCTCCCCTGGCACAACTTGAGGCCATTTCCTCTTGCCCCAAATACCTCTGTGTTGTCCCTTATCTGCTTCCCTAAGTATAAATGGTATATTCATAAGTAAAACCATGCTTCCACTCTGTGAGAAAGATTGTTCAGCCAGGTATTTGCTCGTTTTTGGGCCACGCCACCTTTTGCAGCTCTGAAACCCTCAGGGATACTGGTGGAGCTTCATTGTTTTCTGAACATGAATTTATCCCACTGTCTGGCCCTTTGAGCTGTTTGACTGCACTGCAACAGCTGGAATACAGCAACAAGCAGAGGAGAACCCATCTCAGAGCTGTGCTGCTTTTACAGCAGGCTAAGGGGATTCCACAAAGTTTTTCTCCAATTCTATTAGTTATGTAGAAATAATCCTTTACATCAATTATAGCAATTACTTTCAGAGGTATACATTTGCTCTTTCACCCACACATCGTATTCGATTAGATTAAAATCAGGATCAATTTAAAGGAAGGCAGATGCAAACCGAACCCCTCTTTAATTTATTCTGTGATTCAGACTTTTCCAAACCAATGGATCTAAACAACTGTTGAGTGTCGTACTTCTAGTGATTTATTGGTTTTGTGATTTCTGGTTGGGTGAAACGTGGTTTTCAACAAAGAAAGAGGACAGGGAGCTCAAATCAGTCCATCTGTCACCGTCTGCATCTGCAACAAATCTGGAATAAAACCTGGAGATAATTTAGTACCGTCTCTTTCTGTGAAGGTATCTGTGCTCATAGACGTCTCGTCACTGCCAGTTTGACCACTGGCTCCAGGCAGCTGTTGGGGCAGTTCAGCATCTTCTTGCTGGTCCTTCCCTAGCTCTTTTGTGAGATTGAGAAACACCTATAGAGCAAGGAAATACAAAGGAAAATTGGTCCAAATTACTAAATTTGTCAAAACAATAATCAGAATCCACTCTTCTACTTTGTAGCTGTAGTTGGTGTATCAACTGTGAATTACAGTCCTCTTTCTGTTCCCTTTGTGCTCTGCAAGAGAAATTAACTTTTTTTTTTCCCCAGTATAAAATTATTGCTGCCCAGCTCCCTGTCACATCCTGTCTCTCTCCTGCTGCAGCAGTGGATTCTTAAACCTTTGCAGCTTCCCCCTGGACCTATCTTGTCCTCATACCACCTGCTGTGTGACACGGTGTAAACGGAGCTGCATTTTAGGTCAGGTCCTGCATAATTCTGCTCCCTCCACATCTACACCGAGAGCAGCGCACGGGCAGCTCTCCCTGCACGCCACCATAAGAGCAAGCAAGAATTTCCAAGCAGAAAGGTAAAACAAAATCTCCTGCCCTCCCTTCTGCAAGATGAAGACCATCTCTGCTCACCGTGGAAAGTTACTGTTTGTTTCTGACGCAATTCAATGTTTGTGTTTATTTGACCAGAGATTTCCCAAGGGCAGGAAGGTGCCTGTGTTACTCCAAGACGCATAGGTGATTCATTTGGACAATACAGCACCCACCCTGAAGTTTATCACAGTTTATCATGGTTTGCTAACCCCCTCCCTGCTGACTGCATCTGTAGACAAACCCAGATTTGTGGAGGGCAGGAGGAGAGTTCAAAGAGAAACATATCGTTGCCCTCTCTCCTTAGCCTAACTCCAGCATCTCATTTTCTGGGTAAAATGCCAAAACGTGTTAGCAAGGTGAGACTGTGTATCAGTATATGTATAGATTCATGAATACATCTACACACTCACACGTTCATAAGTGTGAACAGTGAACAATCAAACCACTTTTCCCCCTGCTTGCAACTTTCATATCAAAAACATGCCACCATCGAGCACAGGAAGCAGAGTTATGCAGTGCTGTGAAGTTAATCTCCATAACGTTTCATTAAATTGAGAGAATCCTGAGCTCATACCTCTTCCACAGTTGTGTTTGAAATCCCGTAGCAACCAAGGTTGAGATCACTCAAGCTGGTGTCGAGGGCTCTGAGAAGCGCCTTGTAGGCCCCTGAGACTGTGGACTTGAAGGGGGGAAGCACATACACCAGCTCTCCACCAATATCCTCCTTGAGATAAGCCTCCGGGAGGTGGGACTGGATCAAGGAGGTCACTGCTGTGGTATCACACTCCTCTATCATGTTCTGAAAAAGGAGGAAAATACTGCAGTCACCAAAGGCTGTGAGGTAAAACTTTCTGCCATAGGATTTTAACCCAAATCCTGTCCCATAGAAGTAGGTGATGTCAGTCCAGAGATGCAACATTTCAGTTTAAATATCAGAAGTAGATGAAAGTGAGCTTCTGGCCCTTCAAGAGGCTGGAGTGTGCCCATCTTGGTCCATCCAAGACCTCACTGGTATCACTGGTATCATCCGTCTACAGAGATACTGGAGCTGGGCTGAACTGACCACCTTGCACTAAATGGAGGGCTTGCACTGCAACAGAGAAAAAGCCTAACCATAAGAGAGCTGACACATGAACTCAGCTGCCAGCACAAATACACTCTTTTGCCATAAAAAATAGAGCCTGCACTGTAATAAATGCTATCAAGAGCAGAATTTCCCTCTCCTTACAAGGAGAATATTTTTCCTCAGGCCAGATACTATCAATGGACTCTTTTGATCTGCTTTATTTCTCTGACCTCCAGAATCCACACTCTACACATTGCCTTGCCTTTAAACCTCTTTTGTCATTTCAACTAAGCAGAGCACCGATATTCCTCTTTTCCAGGGCCAACAGAGGCTGGTCCAGCGGTCCTGCTGGAGAGCCTCCCTCTGCTTCAGGGAAGTGAGGAAGACACATTCTGTTAGCAGTATCCTCACATCTGGATCCTCAATAGTTCTTTGGTACCACCACCGTCCTTGGATCTGCCACTTGGCTTCTGCTGATACAACCGTAAGTGCCTGCACTCCTGAACAAGCCTTAATGGCCCCCTCAGAGATGAAGCTGCTGAGAGCTCTAGCTGGGTCCCAAACAGGCAAATCTCTGCCTGTGCCCCCAGCAGTGCCTGCTGCGGTGACCGTGCTCATGGGACACAAAAGGAAGCTAAGGTCCAGCGGGGAAGGGAGGATAAAAAGGACTGCATCATGCACCTAGGATACAGAAAGCACAAGCTCAGACCTCTGCCTTGTCTCTTAATGCTGCAAGGCTTTGTGTTGAGGGGCTGAAGCTAAGACTTCTGTGTTTTAGAGAACTCTCCACATAGTTTTCTTCAGAAAGAAGCCTTATTTAAAAAAAAAAAACCAACAAACAAAACACCAACATGTGAATACCAACACAGGACAGGCAAAGCGGGCCAGAGAGCAGAGTGGACTGTAACCCAGTATCTCAATGGCTGGGGCATACGAAAAAATGATCTTACTGGCAGCCCAAGGAAACAGTCTAGCATGTTCTTGAACCTGTGTGGCCAAAACCAAGGGTTTTAACCCAAAATACATCCCAGTTTCACTCGGGCATAAAGTGGTCACATAAAGAAGTTATTCCACACATGTGAAATTATACAGAAACAACCATCCCACTGCAGGTGCCCAAGACTGAGAAAAACGTTCTGCAGCGTGCTTAATTCCTGTGGAACACTATGGCTTGCCCTCTCTCCTTCCTGTCATAGGACTGATTCAGTTTCCCATCTAGGATTCTGAAAATTTAGGACCAACTCAGACACAAACCTTCTTTTTTGTGAGTGTCAGGTGGTATCCATCACCAAACGTTTCCTTGAGATAGAATGGTGAACCACAACATTTGAGCCCTCCATGTTCTAAGAAGGCAATTCGGTCGCTCAGAACTTCTGCTTCATCCAAGTGATGTGTTGAGAGAATGATGGTTCTGCCTGCAAAATACAAAGCTGATGTCAGCCACCACAGAATAAACACCCATGGCTACATGAGATAGGTGAAAGCTCTGCTGAATGAGGAGACAGAGTATCAGGTGAAAATCAACAGTGCTTTTTTGTAATTATTAATGAAATTGGACGAAAGGCAACATTAGTGAGAAGCTGAAAGTTAGTGTATTGTAAATTGTGTATTACGGTAAAGTTACTTTTAAAATGATACTGAATTTACAGAAATCAACCAGGATGCACCCAGGTGATCTGCAAAATTCCAGTCTCTCTGTGGTCTCCAAAACCTACAGTTCAAGGCCACTGATACCATGTTTGCAAAAGTGACATGGATCACCTTTGCCACTGGGCAGCATCTCATCTCATCACAGTACCTTTTTTATTCTTGGAGATAATTTCCCAAATACTTCTCCGAGAGCATGGATCCACCCCTGTGGTTGGTTCATCTAGTATCACCACCCTTGATCCACCCAGGAGAGCAATAGCTATAGATAACTTCCTCTTCATCCCCCCGGACAGGGAGCCAGCTAGCTTGTGACGATGGCTGTACAGTCCAGTCTCCTTCAAAGTCCTTGAAAACAAAGAAAAAACAACCCCCAAAGGTTGTCCTTCAACCACCTTTTAGAAGCAGGGAATCTGAAAATGCCCCAAAAAAACATAACTGCAAATGAAAAATTGCTCAAGTATGGACTGCTCTACTGAATGGTCACAGTGCAGGGAGATGTTTCACCCTATAGCTCAGTCACTGGGATTTTAATTTAAGACTTTTTTTAGGATGTTTTCAAAGTTTCCATCTGACAAGTCAAGGTCAAAGACTCAACCTCATCAACTGAGAACACCAAGATCCAAACTTCCCGGAATGTTCTGACTGCTTCACTTCTCTGCAGAAACAATAAAGCCAACATCATCCTTCTGACTGGTTGATTAAATCTCTTCCTGTGGAAAATGGTAAAGCAGCAAGGACTAGACCCTTAGGCCTATTAATTCATCTACAAAGAATTGCCACAGAAGCTCATAAACCCCTTGGAGAAGAGACGTTTTCTTATAGACACTGATATCAACACTCAATATATTCCTCTAGTCTAAGGCATTGATTGAACTCTACACTTGGTCTGCAACAGCCCTCAAAACCATTCATTTGAGCTTTGCACTGGCAATGGCACCAGAACACAATTTTTACAGCCCCCTCTCCCTTCTCCAATCCTGCTGTTTTCTTACCTCTTCACTTCTTGGTAGAGCTCCTGTTTACTCCAGTGAGGGACTTTGATGTACCCATAGAGTAGTAGGTGTTCCTTTGTGGTGAGGTAGTCAAAAAGCACGTTGTGCTGCATACACACCCCCATGTTCTTCCTGATAACTTCCTGGTCAGTCCTGATGTCTTTGCCGTACACAAAGATAGTACCTGATGATGTGGGGAACAACCCGGTCAAAATAGATCTGAAAGGGAAACATAAATAGAAAAGGTAGTTAGAAAAAGGCGAAAGCTGTTAGTAATTTTTTCACATTTTGTACATATCATCACTTTCAAAGTTTCCTTACATCACTACCACACCTCTTCCAGCCAAAGACCACTGAGCACTGCTGCTTCTGCTGTCTGTCCATGCTTTGGCAGAGCAGTGGCCAATTAACATCAAAGGACATCCCCCTACCCCTCTGCAGGAACAGGAGGGCAAGTACCAAGCTAACACACTGAACTCTGGCTGCTTTTCTCATGTACTTTTATTCTCTGCAGCCTTCCCCCCTCCTCAAGTCAGACCATTGCATACCCCATACATCAATACTCATGAATGCCCTCGACTTCCAATTTAATCACTGGGAATTCACATAATGCAGTTACTTTTCATTCTTTGAGGTTTACCTGCAGTATCCAGACAGCCTCATATTGCTAACCACAACAGAGACTGAAAACCACATCTTCATCTTACTAACCACATCAGAGCATGGAAACCTGATTTCACTGCCATTATTAAAAAACAGATGGGAGAAGACTTCCAGACAAAACATCTCACAATGGGCAGCACTTTCATCTAGTTCAAGCAAATAGCTATCTACCTAGCAATACCCAACAGACTTAACTCAAACACCCTCTGCTCAGAATAACTGCCTCCATGTTATAGGTAATTTTTGGTGCTGTCCTGCAGGGACTGAAGGGAGAAGATGTGTCTCAGACTGTCTTGCACCTTCCCAGAGCTTCTCTCTCTTCTGGAACTTTTAACCATCGTTAAAAAGGAAAGAAGTAACCCATGACCTTACTCAGGATTTGAAGTCTGCGCTAAGGTTCAAGAAGCTATTATACTTCTCTGCATATCACCGTTGCCTACACTTTGCAAACGAGATATGAGATGAATTGATAGTAAGCTGAGATGAAGCACACACCTGTCTTAGTGGGTTTTGGCTCTTCTGAGGCTTCTATTTATCAGCTTAATGTTGCTTTCAGAGTGAGGCACATATATATCAGTGGAGAAATCAAGTTCTACAAGTCTGTTTTACTGCTGTTATCTAATAACTCAAATAATAATTTATAAATGGCAAGGCAGGAAGGGCTGAAAGGCCAATGTATTAACCCACTGCCGTCCCAGCCCAGCCAACACATGAGTTTGTCCAGCTGAAGTACACCTTTATTAAGCTTTCCTGCTAATATCACTTCAGCTTTGGTGTGTGCACAAGCTACCCACAGCTTTCAGAACAACCTAACCCCAGGCACCAAAGTGTCGTGGAACAAAATGCTAGAGCAGCTGCTATGCTGTGTATTTCAGGCATCCTACTAGGTTAAAAAACATGTTCCTAAGCAGAAAAAAACCCTTCCATTCTAATAGATGAAGGGACTGCTGAGGTCATCCACGAGCAAGATGAAACTACAAGAGAGATTTAGCCTAATGAATCATCTTATATTTAGTCTCCTAACACTGCACAGCCCCACTTGGTCTCTTGTTCACGCAATCATGCCCCACAGTATAAAAAAAAAAAGCATCTTTAAAGGATACGCACATGGTCGTAGTTTTCCCAGCTCCATTGTGTCCCAGCAGGGAAGTGATGTTCCCTTCATAGAAATTAAGGTTGAGGTTGTTCACTGCGGCTTTGGATCCATAAACCTTCGTTATGCCATGGAGGGAGACTCCCAAGGTGAGATCTGTGGGCTCTGGTTCCAGGTGAGGAGGGGGGCCACCTTTGAAGGGTCAGAGGACAGTTACTGCACCGCAGCAGGTCTCTGCTGCTTTTTTTCACCTCAGAGATAAGCAGGGCTTTTAAAGAACAAAATACAGCAAAAGTAGGTGCCTTTCAACTAGGAATGTAGAGAACATTTCACAGGATCTGTACCATTTTGAGCTCTCTGGGATTTCTCCTTTTTACTTCTGCAGCTTCTAATAACTCCTGACAATCAGCATTAATTATTTTGGAAAAGGTACCGTATTTAAATGTTTCGGAGCACTTAATTTACACTAAGAAAGCACAGAAAACTAGAGGACATACAGCAAAACTACTGAGTTATTTTCAGTTAGGTAGAATCAGCAAGCTTTTATGTATGATCTCATGATATTTAAAGAGATGAACAAAGAAGCACACATCCCTTTTGCCAAGCGGATACCTGTATTTCCTTGCACAAACAAAAGTGTAGTTCTACAGAGAGCACTGTAGACTGAGGTATATACATCTAAGGTAACTGCCCAACTACAACATACACAAATATGCACATGAAAACCAGAACTGGTTTTCCGCATCAAATAGGAACAAGAACAATTTAAAAACCAAACCTCCACATAAGTAACAGCTTGAATTTTCTCCTGTGTTACAAAATAAGGATTTAATAGAGACATGTGCTTTCTGAGCATGGCGCCCCTTCACAAATTTGGCTTCGTTTACCCAAAAGGTAAGTTAGTACTGCTACCCCATCTAGCATTCACATACATATCTTATTGTTGAGGGTTGCTTCTTTCCTTAAAATCAGCTTGGTGAAGAGAAGGCCTCCTCCCTTTTCATTCCAGAAGGGGAGGTAACTGTTGTATTCGATCCAGTAAGATGGAAGCAATGGGAAATACCAGGGAGCAGCCATGCCGTATCTACCTGCGAGGAGAAGAGGTATCTGTTTCTGAGGAACTATCGCTATTGAGATGCACTCAAAATAGCAAAAATAGACACTGAAATCTTTCCCCTCCTGACGTGCTCATGTTCTACTTGGTAGAGAAATTGGTAGAGAAATTGCCTGATTGACACAATCGGAAGCATTTGCTGATTTGTTATTCTGAGTAACTTTATAGCTGGAGGGCAGGAGTACTTTACATTTTCCACTGGGTAAATTTCTGTATGCCAGTGGACTGCTTCATTAGGGGGGGAAGAAAAGCAAAAGACAAATGTACTGACTCTTGCCCAAGGCAGGAATTACTTTTTGAAATCAAATGATACAAGTAACACAACACAAAATCACTCAACTGACAAATGCAGGCTAACACACTCTTGTTCTCATTTTCACCCACCAGACCGCAAACACATCTTCCCGTGTCCTTGGCTTCAGCTTCCTCAGGAGACCCACCTACTCATTTGATAAGCAGAGGAACCCTAATTCTCCCTTGCTCTGTTCTGTCTCAGTTTCATTAATACTCTCAGACATCCACAAAGTCATGCTCCCTTTGATCTAGAAGCAGAGGTATCCTGTGTGTGCAGATTGTCTTACTGCCTGAACCACAGAATCAGCCAGTGCTGTTTTCCAAAAGAGATGGTACACCACCAGCCTCGAACCTTTGAATCCTTACCTGGGAAAACATTCCTTATATACCATCCCAGGATGAAGTAAATCAAAGAGTCTATCAGAATGAGCCAGCACATCCAGCCAAAGGAAGTGTTGTCTCCAATCATTGGGGACATATACATGTTGTGCCACTGTAGACCTGCAGAAGGGAATTTAGAAACACAAACAGAATCCGTATTAGTCAGTGAAACGTTGCAGCCATGGGAGCTCAAAGCCCAGTTTTGTCTATAATGAACATACCTGTGCCCTGTGCCTCGTATCGAGCAATGTATTGACTTGCATAACTGAACGCAGTTGGAGACAACAGACTCTGTGGAATAAACAAGATCGAAAACAAAGAACTTATGAGTTAGTCTCAAAGAGAAATCAAGTCAGTCAACCAATCAGGTATCTCACTGGCTTGGTCCAATAGCCAGAAAAATAGGTGGGGTTTGTGTGGTTTTTTTCCCAACAGTCACAAAGAGCACTGGACCAGGCTTACAATGGGCAGTGCTTCTGGTGATGGGCTGTAGCGACTCTGTAGAGTGGTTGATAATTTTACTACTTGCATTAATAGATGTCCTTTCCTGAATTTGATGACTCAAAGCAAACAAGTCTGGCTTCTGGAACCTAATACCTACCTATTTCTACCCTTGCTAAGAAAGAAGGCTTTATATCTATTTCCACGACTAGGAATTTGAGATGCATGAAACTAAAGGATGAGCAGAGCCAGCCCTCCTTCACAGCCCTGCTACCTAAACTCCTCACTGAGACAGCCTTGTTTTTCATGGTGGTTGAGAGCAACCCATTTTTCTTTGCCTTTTGAAAGGGCAAAGCACGCAGCTCAGACTACTCTGATTCCAGCTGTCAGGTGGGAACTCATGCACTAGAATTCCACAAACATTGCTTTCAGTCATGGGACACAACTAACTACAACACAGGCCACAGCCAACTCTCCTGTTGTGCTGTCGTACAACACCCACAGATGGAATCTAGGAAGGCACCCAACTCACATATATTTGTGACACAAGATATAATAAGAGCTGAAGTTTATTGAAGGCAAGTGTCTGCTCCCACACACATGGGTCTTGTTATTGAAAACAAAAGCAGAACTTACCAGCAGGCTCTTCACAGAGAAGCTCAAATGATTCTCGATGACGAGCAACACGATGAAGGGGAAGAAGGTGAGGATGTACACAAGACTGCCCACCAAGGCTGCTATGTTGGTGTTATTGAAAAAAACACTAATGAAGTAGCTCATGGCTATAATGGACAGGCTGTAGTCCATAAGGTACAGGAACAAGAGTGCTGTGTTTGTTTTGGGAAGGATGTCACCCACTTTTAGAACAATGATGAGGAAGGTGACAGTAATTAGAAGGAAGACGGCACACTCTATGAACCAGGCAATGAAATGGCTGCTGGCATTAACACCCATCATTTTCATGTACTGCAGAAAGAAAGGTGAAATAAAAGAATCACAGAGGGTCAAGCATTTATTAAGAGGTCTTTCTGCTGATATTGAACTGTTTCTTTTTTCAGTTTCTGGACAAGGCATACATCCAAAACGTGCTCTTTCATACTTTGGCATACTGCATGTTGATAACCAGGGAGAAACCATGCCCTCACTTTTCTGGAATGCCCAAAGTTTGCAAAGCAGTCTACTGCAAAAGAACAGCGCAGACAGGATCTGCATGCACAAAGCATCACAACTCACAAGCTCCAAAGCTACTTCTGACCTTAGATTTGTAGCTTTTCTAAAGCATTTTGATTATTTTTAAAAATAATGCTAATTACCAACTGGTCTGAGAGTAAGAACTCTTAAATATCTTTGAAACCAAACCATTTCTCATACATCCCCAAGACAACAAATAATAGATAAATTACCATGATTATAAGGAAGCAATATTAAATTATGTTAGCTTATGATCAAGTCCACAAGAGTTCTATAAAACTGTAAGTTTGTGTTGCTAAATCCAAAAGAAACTACAGGTGCTAGTGTCCTCTTGTAGATTACTATCCTCCTAAAAAGATTACTGACAACCTGCTCTTAGGGACAGTGAAACTTGGTTTTCTAACCTAGATCAAGGGGCTGTCACCTAGTCACTGGGGCTCACTCATTTTCAGTCTCATCACAGTTCACAGAGCGCCCTTTCTTGGAAATGTTTTTGATGAATCGGTATTTGTTTCCATGGTACTGGATAAAAAACAAATCTACTCGAGCTTTTGTTGCTTACTAAAGCTTAGTTTTACAAAAGTTCTGTGCTGCTCATCTCTGTTGACTCTGTTCACACTGAAAATCTGAGTTAATTTCATAAATTCCCTATGTCTCAATGTCATTTATTTTCCAATAGGCAACCTGAATGAAGAGCTTCATTTCAGTGGAGCTGATGTAATATGCAGCACCTTCTAAAATATTAAGTATAATAACTTCAAGGATGGAAAATAAGTCACTTTTCATGTCTTTGTCCCCAGTAGGTATAACTCAAAGTCAATTTTTAGAAAGCTTTAAATCTCCACAAAACTTGTAATTTTATGAGGTCCCCGTGTTTCCAGTGTTCAGAACTTCAAAGCAATATTCTCACCACTTGAAGGGCAAATGCCCTGCACTTCTATGGTTTTGAGCTTGGTTACAATGTCAGAACTCAAATACTGCAGGTCAAAAAACAGGCATTCGGAGTATTATTTTCCTAAATGCTTGTTTTGCTCCATTTAATATTGCGCGCAAGACATAGTACCCGCTAATAAGGAAAATCTGTTTATAATTTTGCATGCCCCAGAAAGTTTCACCATACCTCATAAAGCCTCAGATCTTTCTCTTGAACAAGTGTTTTAACAAAATCAGCTATAAACAGCACCCAGGCAGCCATCAGAGCAAATGGAAGAGAGTAGGTCACGCTAGTTAAGAACCTGTAAAAGGCAAACACAGGCTTTAGCTGAACATGAAATGTTCTGGGGATTAAGGCTTTACATAGAATATATTTTTCAGAATAATACTTTGGCACAGGAAAAGACATGCTAACATTTCAAAACTTAGAGTATAATTAATAATTACAAAAAAAAGGATTTTGCCATTGCATCGGATTTTTTTATTCATGAAACTCCTGATTCTTCAAAATCTTTTTTTCTTTTTATAAATCCCAGAGGAATTTCCAGACTTCCAAATTCTGGAAGTTTTTCTCAGCAACACCATTGGCAGGAGCAGGAACCAGCATGGGCACTCGCATCTCCTGGCTCTCTGACGAGTTCCATCCCATTTTGAAACATCACAGCAGGCAGCCATAATTCCCATTTCTGTTAATAGATATAATGGCCAAATTTTGTCATGGGGTAATATTTCCTGGTGCCAGAGTCTGAATATAGGTGCAAGAGTGTCTGTCCTGTTACCCCCCAGGACAGGTATTACAGATCCAGGCCTACAATGTGGACTTCACAATTCTTGGCTCCATGCTTGAGTTAAAACCTTCTTCCTGTGCCAAATGTGTGCAGAGAAAAGACAACAATGGCCAACAGTAAATTTCTCTTTTTGTGATGGAAAGCAAGTTTTTAGAGCAGAAGATTCACTTCGTTGTATCTACAGGGTTAATGCTTTCCTCCCTCATTTCTAAACCTGGCTTAAAAAAACCCAATAATCAGTGTTATTCCTGGGAAAAGTTTAATGTACAAGACAGTAAGAAATTAATATGATTGCATTTGGTTTTAATTATTTTTTCCCATAAAGCTGAAAATTTCCCATGCACCAGTCCTTTCAGGAAATTCTTCCATGCAAATGAAATTGTATTTATAAAGAACAATGAAAAGGCATTTCAGTAGCTCTACTAGCTCCTTGTTGTTTGGGTTTTTTTGGCTACTACCTTGTGTATGATCCATAGGCTATTAAAAATGCAGCATTTCCTAACACCCTCTGCATATATATATTCCCTCAGTTTTGCTACAAGATGGTAACTATGCACTAACGATCAATAAACAGTCATTTTACGATGACTTCTACTGCATCCAAATCCAAAGCCTTTAGGGTTTTTTTAATAATTGAGCAAACTCATGTCCCTCTGAACCTGGAGTGGGGAGGGAAACCTGAAGGCAAGTGGTTTTCTCAGCAGCCCAAGAACAAGAAAAGCAGGTAACACTGCAGTAAATGCCTCCAGCAGTCAGTTAATCATTGTACAAAACTATCTCACGGCAATAATCCATGTATTTGCTACAAGAAGTTGACACTTGGTTTGAATGCTTCCTTACCGCCTGTGTACTTGCAGGCTCTTTGCATGCTGTTACCTTGAGAAGAGATTATAGGTCCCCAGCTCTCTTAAGTGACAGGCAGATTAATGAGTATGCTATAGTTCCTATAGCTATATAGCTCCTAGATAATCTTTTAGCTCATGCAGCAGACAGGCAGGCTTTTCAACAGAAAGAGCTCCTAGGTCTAGTCTGTTCTTTCACTCCAAGGGAGACCCTCATGTCAGGGGGCAGTGACCATCCGACCTACCAATACTATGTGCTAAACATCCTTCGGTGCTTCCTGATGGACACTGAAATCCCTTCCCTGTGTTTTCCACTCAGTTTGGCCACCAGCTGTGATCAGGGTAATAACTCTGAGGAAGTACCATGTTGCCAGCTTTCCAAATGCAGACCAAAATCACCCTGCCAGAGAGGCAGGTCCTCAGCTGTGAGAGATTCCCTTCTCTCCACTGCGTTTGGCAGAGATGCAGTTCATACTGACTGCAGATCTGGCTCAAGACGAGTGGAAAGGAAGATAACCCAAAACTTTTTGATCTGCTTCACCATTCAAAACTTACTCTGGTCCACCCACAGTTCAGGCTGCACTGGCAACTCAGAACATCAAAAGCTTCTCTGTCTTCCATCATTACAGTAATGTCATTTCATTTTCCCTCTTATCCTTCTTAAAGCACCTGAGAGACACCTGTATTGGGAACTATTCATTATACACTGAATGTTACCTAGAATCACTGGAGTGAGTAACAAGCACCACAGCTGGACAGCAATCTCAAAGAACAAAGCTCATAAACCTAGGGATTCTCTTTTCTTCCCCAATACACAAATTTTCTGAGTTCTGCTGCATTGCCTGCATGTAAACACTTGCAGAACAAGCCAACACTTACATTGAATCCAAGTCTTGCCAACCCCAGTCTCAGTTCCACCACTTAGTCAAACTAACAGGGACAGCAAATTTTACCTGCTGTAAAACCCATAGTTGTTGTGACAATTCAGGTACATACAGTGCATTGAAAAAAAAAAAATTAGGCAAACTAAACAGAGACCATTTATACCATAGTCCAAAATTCCTTCTTTTGTTCAGACCCTTGGAAAAAAAAAACAAAACAAAACATAAAATGAAATTATTTCTATGCCATGTGAACATGGCATTGAAGAGACCAGAGCAGCTGGTGAATTCCACCACTCAGACAAGATGAGCTTACACAAAGCATGAAGACAAAAGCCCCACAAACTTACATATCCTTATTGTAGCAGGGGTAAGGCATGGCCTGGACTTGAACAGCTATTTCCTCTGGCTTCTTGCCAGTCTGCAGCTCAATAATAGCTCTTTCAATGCTGTCCTGGATATAAATAAACGCCCGGCTGTAAATCTGGCTCTGCGAAGTGGAATTGTGAGGGCCCACCGTCCAGATGCGCTCCCTTATTCTGTTGGTGGTTTGCGTGATCCTGCTGCTCATTCGGATGGTGTAGTTGAGCACAGGAGGGAGGATCGACTCCCCATCAGCAGAGCGTCCAGGGCTGCTATGGCTTGAAGGGAGCTTGAAAATGATACCTTGGAAAAGAAAGGGAAAAGGCTTTCCTTCAGAGTCAGTAGCATGCTAGCAGTACACACAGATATGTAGGAACTCTTCATTTTTTATAAGCCTTTTCTACATTACAATCCATCATTTCATTTCTTTGCTGCACAAATAATGCTCAGATGGGCAGGCTGCTTATCGAGGGTCTAGAAGCGGAACCTAAATATCACTGCAGCCACTCGTAATTTCAAATGTGACCAATGATTCTGGGTATGAAATACACCCCCAGACCCCTTAAATTTTTCCCACTGAGCATTCAAAAACCAAAGGCTCTTAAAATAACCAGCTATATTAGGAAAAAAATCTTGCTGTTCACATGGACTGTCACATATCTCTTAGGTACATCACTCAGTACCCACAACTCTCGTGAATGTGCCCAAAGGTGCTCTCGCAATGCAGCTCACATAATGATGCTGTAACATAAAAACCTCAGGAAGGCAGTGTTGAAAATTTTTCATGACCTATACATACATTTTTGTGCCCACACAAACTCATGCAAAGCCGAGACATCTAAGAACACAAAAGCTTTGCAAGTTCCAGTTAGGAAATGGAATGCTATGGATACAATTTGCCAGACAGCACATTTTCTTTTCCTTTAAAATGTCTGTTTGAGGAGAAGAAAACACCTTGGAAGTTTTTCCTCTCTATAATATTTTTCCTGATTATTCCATACATAAAGCATACAATGGAATGGAGGACAAACATAGAAGAAAACTGCTTTTATGGAAATAGACAAATATTACCAGGGTCCGAAGTTTCAAGAAAATAAGAAGTTCTTATCCAACGCTCAATTATGAGGTATAAAATCAAACAGGTCACAGGACTTAAAAGTAAATCCAAATTGAGGAGATCTTGGTAATTCTTAAAAATTAAGACACATTTGTATCATTCATATTAATATAAGTTCCTATTCTCTACTCCCCCCTGCAGTCTGATCCAAACCTGGATTCTGATCCACAATTGTGAGAAGCGTAACCAAGACGACCCAATATAATATTGCAGTGTTTGGCTGAAACACCTCAAGAGCTTTATGACCTTCTAATAAATTGAACTGTCTCATATTTGGACTCAATAACCTTCAAGGTCTTTTCCAACCTAAATGATTCAATGATTCTGTGATATCTTTCTCGATTAAAGCATCTTTTCCCAGGGGAGCCTGAAAGAAGGCAGTTGTCACGAAGATTTAAGTGCAGTGAAATTTTGCTCAAACTGAGAATTAACCAAGAGAAAACACTAGTTGACCAAAGACTTTCTATACAGGCAGCAGACATGTAGAGAGAAGAGGAGATATAAAAAAAGAGAGTGTAAAACACCACCATAAGGAGGTCTGAGTGTGCAGGTCCCATACACACCAGGAGAAAATCAATTGCTGTGTGGTGGGAGCTGTGATCACAACAGCTGCAGGTGGAAAGCCAAACTTCTTATGCTGGCCTCCCACCCTGTGCCAGGCTAACTTTAATTTACAGGGGGATTCAAGACTGTCACATACTTGCAAAAAGCTCATTCTTCAGAAAGAGCTCTTTAGCCACAATTTCCATTTCCTCTAAGTTTTTGACTGCTCGAACACGATTAAATGAGACACAGGAGGACACATTTACAGCAAGGGTAGCTAATATATTCAGCTGATCCACAATGTCAGCGTTGTTCTGTAATTCCAGCCGAATATCATCTGAAAAAAAAAACACAAACAAAATGAGTAACATCACTGCACATAGGAAAAAAAGTTATCACATTATTCTGCGCTTTACACTAGCAATGACACCAGAAAGGAAGAAAAAAACCCCGTCATATTAAACATTAAGTGTAAAATAGATTTCTGCACTTAGTAGAATGAAGGTGTGTTGTTGACCCAATTTTTATGTTAATCATCTGTAATACGCTCGTGAGTTTGCCTTTGGGAGGATGCCAGCAATGGGATGTGACAGCCATCCCAAATCAGAAGTTGTTACCAACCTGCTGAGGTTTTAGACTCGTACATGATGCTGGCCATTCAGTCCGCATCTTATGGTTTTTGATGCAATCAACTTATCTGTTGAGCTGCCCTGTCTCGGGGGAGAATGTGCTTTATCCAAGACCATCAAGAAAAAGTTATGCCTGTTGTGCTGATGTGTGTACTAAACCTGATAATGCAGTTTAATAAAGACACTGCTGTTTCCTGGCTGTTTTAAAAGGTGACTGAATAATGTAGTGTAACTAACATGGAACAGCTGCTGCGGGCACGATGATTTTATGGAGAGTTAAGACAGAAGATGCTACTTATGACATAACACAGGGGTCATCACGAACAGTATGTAAATATCCTTCTGGCTGAAACAGACCACAACCATTCTTGGATTACACTGGATATTGCTGACATAACCCAGATTTATGTTGACACGTATGGCTACTGGTTGAAAAACTGGGTAGGGACAGTAAGACCAGCTAAGAAGGGACTGTGATCACCATGCTGGGCACTACCAGGAGACGTATCCACCGCTGCTGTTAGCTGATGATTCCCTCAGTGCAGATCAGCAACTCTCATCTTGAAGAACCATGCAAGACCACCAGAGAAGAGCCAATTCCCGCAGAACATCTCCTGTAACAATGCCTCTGGCTTCATCAGCCTGGGTACTTTTATCTGATACATTGCTTTTCTGCTCTGGAAAACTTATAATTTGAACCCTGATATGATGCCAGCGAGCTCTCCACAACATTTCCCAGCAGAATCCCAGGTAGCTCATTTGAAGTGATAATTACGGCTAAACAGTGTCCTCCAGTGGCCACACTCAGCTGCAGAGACTCCCATCCTACTACCCCTTCAACACTCAAGAAGGATCTCTTCACACAAGCCCTTTGCTTTCTACAAGTCTTTTCCCATAGACCACAAGACTTCTAAATCACAGTTGAGATTGCCTTGCACAAGAGCATCTTACACTGGTCAGGACCAGGCAGCAGGACCAGAGGATGGCTACAGTTTGGTGACACTGGAGCTTCCAGAGTGAAGACCAGTAAGAGGGCAGCACATGTAGACCAACTTACCCAGTTTGTTTATTTGACTTAGCAGTTCAGCTGCATCCAAATCCACCATCAGCTTGATAAAAACCTGCACAAAGGGATTCTGCAGCGTGTTCTATCAACAAGCAAAAAGAAAAAGCATCAGTTTGACCAGAAGTCCCTTGAGCTTACTCGGTGTATTTCTAAAATACAACAGACCAGCTGCCTTCACCGCGCGTTTGTACAACCCCCTCCTACTCTTTTCCTGACCTTTAATATTTCACTCTGACTCAGGACGGGGAAATGTTAGCAACAAAAACATCATACGGAGCCCTGTGAATCCAAGCCAGCGTTTCTTGGAGTTAACAGAAGATGCCTATTAAGTCTCCACCAAGCACTAGAGTCCCATGGAAAAATCGTGGAGAATCTTTGTTATCCTACAAGTGCAGTAAATTTCATTTGTGTCTAAGTCCTGTGAACACAGCCAGAGCATAATGGGTAGGTGACCAAAATTTAGCTTGGAGACCAGCAGACAGATCTTGTTTGGCTGAATAGTTCATTATTCCACTAACGAGCGCAGTCAGCAGAGAATACCCCATTTCAATTCTGCATATTCCACTCTGGATTTTCTCTCAGTGCCATGGAAATGACAATGAATTCCAGCCACTGAAATAAACTTCTAATGCTTTAGGGTTCCAGAGACCTCATTTTCATGTCTTGTAAGGAAAGGACACAATTTTTACTGCAGAGAACAGCAAGCAAATATAGGAAATGTTACAGCCTACTGCTTTCTGTATCCAAGCAAGGCTAGGCTCCTTAGGAGGGGGAAAAAAATTATTTACAGTCACTGAGGTACAAAGACATCTTCTAGCTCTTATGTGTGTACCCAGAGCTACATGCTTATTATAGATACCGTTTAGTTTTCTGAAAAAGTCATTTCTTGCCTGGTCTTGGCTGGCTGGATCACTCCATCAAGCAGAAAGTTAATTTACAAACTGAAGAGTGTTCCCTGCTCAGCTCAGGCCTCCAGCAGGCCTCAGCATGACCAGTGTCAGGGACCATATTACAAACAGATCATTTCAGAAAGAGGATTTGCATGGAAAGGTTCATCAGAAGTATTTCTGTTACAGAAACAGGCAGGCACAGGGACTGTGAAGCCCAGGACAAAAGCCTGAGGAGCTCACAAAAGCTTGTTTTCCCAGCTGACCTAAGATGTCCCTGAGGTCCCTGGAACCCCAGTTTATTTCAGTGAAGAAATCCACTCCCCCAGTCCTCTCTCGTGAGAGACACAAGGGAGGAAAGATTCTCATACCTTGATCATTGGAACCGTCTGGTTTAACCTTGTCAGCGAATTCATGATGACAGGAGACTTGTCCAGCCACTCCTGGGACTTCAGGGCTAGATCAGCCATCTGCTTCAGGGTTGCATTAGACTATAAAAAAGGCCCACAACATGTAAGGATTCATTTATTCATTACCTTAAAGCTTTATAAAATAAACAAATCAATAAAACATCTAAGACCAAATTTGGGTTCCTCTGGATCTTTCTCAGCACCCTATCACTGTTTGGCAAAATATCCCTTAAAACACTGTATTTGGATGCAAATACATAAAATATGGTCTCATACATGACATTTGGAGCATGCCTTGGATCTAGGTTTTCCTTCTACCCCCTGTCTGCTTGCAAACAAGTAGTGGTTATAGCATTTGTCCTGGGAAACATCTACCTATTACTGGCTGAAAATATGAGGGTGAAACTTCATAAACTGAAGGCCTTAAAAAAAAAATCATATTATAAATATTAGATCAACAGCAATTTCATGGAGGTAAGATTCATTCAAAGACAACAGATGACTCATATGACCAGCAATGCAACTAGGAAAAGATAATTGGACTAATACTCCAAATAGTCAGAAAACAGACTTCTACTTCTCAAAGAAACAAGCCTGTGCTTGCTAAATGAAAATCCTTTTGAGTGGGCATATTCTGAGGTACTGCAAACAGACCCATACCTTGTGCATGATTGCTCGAGTTCCTACGGTATCTGGTGTATAAAGGATCTTCCCAAGCACCATTGGTTTTAAAAAAGACCAAATTAAAGCTCCAGTCGGGGTCTTGACCAGGTCCAGGTAAAAGGATAAACAAAACGGTGCTGCAAGGGAAGAAAAGCAAACAAATTGCCCAGAGCACAAATAGATAAGACACAAGAAAGCTACCAGTGTATTTCCTTCCCCATGGGCCCAGTTTGTTGCTGTGTCTGGTGAATGACTTCAGGGCCCTCTTTGCTGACTGATATAATGTGTCTTGACAAATGCAACCCACCCCCAAGATCTCTTGTTGCTGAACTCAAGACAACAAGAGTCTCAGTGTTTAAGCCAAGATTCTCTGCTTGAAGGTTAAATGGATTTTTGTGAATTCAGAGGAGCTAATAATGTCAGTACAGTCAGAAAAAACTATGCATCAAGAAAAAGCAGTGACCTATCAAACCCTAAGACCAGATTATCAACAAGTGGGAAAAAGTGTAGTGTCAAGCGCTGCTCTGCTACACAGGCTGTTTTCCTTTTAACATTTATGGAAATAAGGCACCAATAACTAGGGCAGTGCAGATCTTCAGCTAGCGTAAATCACGAGCTCTTACAGCCCTCCAGAGACATGTGGGGGAAAAGCTCGGAACCAGATCTCTCTGGAAACAGCAGTTTGGTTCTGAAATGTCTTTGCATTAAGGAAAAACTAGACTTACTGGAGTCATGAGGAATCCCATATCTCCTCATCATCTTTTGGACATAGATGTCCTCCACAGAACTATTGCTTACAGGGTCTCCAAAATCTGGAAGCAATGACTCAAAAAACAGAGGTGTGATCTCCTGATTGCAGAGAACTTTTGACATGGACTTGAATGTGCCATGTGTTATCTTAAAGTTGTTTGGTTTAAATAATACCTGCATAAAAGACAAAATGCAAATAAATCCGGTGCACTAAAAGCATTCCCATTCCGAGAGAAAAAAAGAAACAACAAAATTAGAAGGCAAAAACTGAGCATTTTTACACTGCTTTCTTACAAGAAGTAAAACAAAAGGAATTTCCACAAAAATTGTGCTTTTTTGGCGAACCTTTGCTAGGACAGACGTGATAAATTCCCAGGTATGAGATCCAGTGTGGGAATTGCCTATAATGTGTGTACGTGAATCGCCTATAATGTGTGCCTGGTGACACATATACACCCTGGGTTACAAGACAGAGTTTGTCACACAGATGTGCACATCCTCTATCCCCATCTAGTCCGTGGCTGCATGTGGTTCTGCAAGGTGCAGAACCATTTAATTACTAGAAATGATTTCTGTGATCTATGCTGTCATTGACTATGGATTGAAGAGGGACTGGAACCAGTGCTGGATGAGGTTAGCGCAAGCTGATGTTACTGCAGCTGTCAGAGCAGGACTGAGTTTGCACTGAATGTTTTGGGCAGTCTTCAATCTTCGGGTGTGATCTTACGCACACTACAGCTAGAGTAGATTTTTGCTATTGACTTACACCATTTTGGATAGCCTTTAGTGGGCAGTTCTCCAGTTGTTTTCACAAGCTGACCCCTTCTAGTATTTTGTCAGAAGTCTACCCTCCTTCAAGACAGTTGCTCATCCCCTGCATTTTTGTTCCTAGTGCCCCTCCCGCAGCACATGTTCCTAGCGTCCTCCCTGTCATGAGCACATAATGGTCCTGCTGCTCCAAATCTTCCCAGGAAGGCAACATGTAAGTTTGACAGAGATTCTTCTTAGAACACTGCTGCTTTAAAAGAGAATCAGCAATCTATGATTTAATGCACCTTTGTCTTCTAAGGTAAGATATTCCCGTGGAAACTCTTCCACTAGTTTGGCTTCCAAAGCACACTGCAGACTACACGTACCTTAGTCAGTGGCATATTTCTAGACTGCCGGAGCTTTTTCAGTGAATGAATGGCTTGCAGCAATGGATCAACGCCAGACTCAACCTGGTGTCTGAAATATTTCATTTTTGTCAGAAGGCCTAACATCTTGTCCACGGATTTCTGAAGTTCCTTAGGGAAAAACAGCTGCAGGAGGCAGGAAGGAAATCAATTACGACAAGCAGGAATCTGTGCGCACATGCATATACAAGACCATATTGTGTTAATTCCAAGACAAAGATTGGGGGATTTTCAAAAGTGTTAGGAGGTTTAGGGAGCAGATGTCCTATGGGAAATGAATGGGATTTGTATTCCTAAATCCCCAAGCAAACCATTTTTGCAAACCACTTCCCTGGATACGACATATTCTGAACAGTGTATGTTTCCAAACACCTACAGTTGGGAAACATGCATCAGATATTGGCTGGGATACAACCCAAATCTCTAAGAGGCAGCATTTCATACCACATGTGTCACAAACACTACGAGTGACTTTTGACCTGAGCCAAATGCATTGGCATTCTCAATTCTATAACATTTTTCTTCCAGGATTACTTCTATAGCATTTTAAAATATGTATTCCATACACGCTTTTCTGTGACTGATATTTTTTATATAGTTGGGGGGGGGGCAGAATACTTGAATCATTTAACAACTTGGCAGTGCCAATTTTACAGGGCTCTTTCTGGGGCTCCCCTTTTCAAGGAATAAAAAATAATAATCATTTAGCCCAGTGCTTTATTTTTGGGCAGCCTGAACTCAGCTGGGAATATTCAAGAGGTTGTGACAGCATATAAACTGCGGATCGGGAGGCATTTAGAGTAGGTCTAGTGCCTTTAAATGAGGTTTGCTGGTTTACACCAGCTGAGATCCTCGTTTATATCCACACTGTCACAGCATGGATATGCAATAAAAATTACTGCATGAGCAAAGCCTGATCTTTGACTTCTGTAAATCAGCATAGCTTCTGGCCACTGCAATGATATTTTATGACCTTTCAGCCACTACATGCAGCAAAGACTAGAAAAAGCACTCTACAAATCCAGCACTAACCTTGTATAAGAAATTGTAAATGTCTAAGTGTCGTAACAGAGTGACCCCCAGGATGTACGTCTCACGAGTCCTCTCCGAAAGAGAGAGATTGCAGAACTCCTCTGCTACTGTTTGCAGCTGTGGGTCAGCAGGATGGATGCTACAAGACTCCAGCTGGAGGATCTGAGAAATGAGCTGTGTTTGCACAAAAGAAAAAAGATTTGTTAGGGGATAGACTCGCTCCATGGATTACTCTCACCTTCCTGTTTGTTGTTCTTTCCATAGTGTCATATTTCAACCCTGAGAAACAGAAAATGCCTACCTATTACTCCCCCTCCAAGGGACAAATCCTAAAGATTGTCTTTTACTGCCCAGCTTGCACAGTAGTAAAAGTTTTTGTGGCTTCAATTTCCCATTGACTGATGCATATGAAGTTTGGAAAAGAGCGCGGTCTTTGGGGCTCAGTCCAGACAAGATGGCTGGGAAGGGGAAAAGCATCTGGAGCTCTGCTTGCACGGGAGGCTGAGGAAAGCAAGCTCATCTGTCATTATGGGAGGCTATTTTTGGACCCCAAGTGCTCTCACGAGTTGTGGTTAGAAGTGTGCTTTTCCATCAGGACTGCGGCAACTCCTCAGCACTGAGGACCCTACTGAGGACCCCATTCAGTTCTCATTAGTCTCTTACAGTTAACTGTGCCCTTGCTATGGACAAGAGCAATCACTCACCAGGCAGTGCGTGGCTGCTTACCAGCTACTGGTGACAGCCAAAGAGACCATATGGCTCTTGGTCTCCAGCAGCTGAACTGGTATCAATGACTAATCTGTAACATGCTATGCTGTCTATCCCTGGAGAATCACATACCTCTCTGTGTGCTGTCACACATGCAGTATGACCTGCTTAGCTGCATTCACTAGCACATTCTGGTTTTAATGGTCTGAGAGCTAGAAAGCAACAAGATCTCCCACCAGGATGCCAGCAAACTTACCTGACTGCTGTTTTGTGGGAGAGATGCTTCCAGAAGAGCATCAATACTGGCTGTGGACATTCTTGTTGTGTTTTTGAGCTCCTCTTTGAGCTGGTCCACATTTTTAAGCACATCTCTTAATTTTTCTGTAAAGAACAATCAAAGAACAATTGATGTAACAGCTTTCTCCAAACATGCAGCAATCTCAAGCATGCAGATAAGACTTTAGGTAAAGCATGGAAGTGAGGTACACCACTGCTGGTTAAAAAATATCCAAACAACCAAATTTGCAAAACACGGTCATATTTCTTAGGTTTTACAGTCTGATTTCTGGGCTGAAATTGACAGGTCTAGTGATAGCAAAAATTACTCAAATACAAAGACTTGAGACTTTCAGCACACAGGACTATTTGGGCTGCACAGAAAACAAAGAGTGGTCTAGAATAGCCTCTAGAATTGACCTAGATGAAGGATCCCAAGGACATGAGACATGGCGTATGGTTATTTCATTAATATCACATCTTCCTGGCAGCTAAGAAAGTCTTGGGATTTCTAGCAGAAAGTATGGTACCAGAGATGATGTCTACCAGCTGTTGTAAAGTAAATACAGAAAACTACCTTGCTTGCTAGAATCTGTTGAATTCTCAGTAGCGTTCAACATGGAATCCAAAGTAGTCATATAATGAGGAATCTCTTGAAAGAAAGCAATTTCTGGTACGTTCTCTTGAAACCTAAATCAGGAAAACAAACCAACCAACAAAATTTGGAATATGAAAAGAAGGTAAGAAGCCATTTCATACATAAATAGAACAGTAAATCAGAGGGAGAGCCTCACCACTTCATTTGTGTCTGGATGTTTGTGGCATCCCCAATCAGTACATTTTGAAGCTCTTGGGAGATTCTTCTGTGATTCAGTAGGTTGGTCACAGCTTGATTACTCAGTTCAATAGCACGGAGGAGCTGCTCATGAGATTCGCTTTGTTCACACACTTCTCCAAAGCTAACATTAGGGAGGTGGCAAATATGCTGTATTGACTTAAAGCTCTCATAGTCACAAATAAGTGTTGTCAGACTCTGGAGGTGAGATATCTTCAAAGGAAATTTTGAAAAGGAAGATAAATGCACAAACACAGATGACAGAATTATAAGAGACAAATTTTAAAGAGTCCCTTTCCGTTTCCCTTTAGGATTAACATTTAAATTTATGCTTCTAGTTCTTTCAAAAGGTCTCCAATGGAACAGTTCATAACAATCATTCCTACATGACTTTGTAGCAGACCTGGCTACCCGACGTTGCACGTGACCTAATAAACCTTGCAAGCCTTAACGTATCATTTCCCCTGCGCGACATGCATACACAGCAATACTCCACTTGGACTTAACCTCTTGATGAATTAATCTTCCCAGAGACCAAATAAATCTAACTTGTGCAACAGGCTTAGCCTTTCAGATACCACCTGGTCATCTCTACTAAAGCATATGAAACTGAGTTGGCTAAAAGTCAGGACTTGTGCATCTGCCAAACAGTGTAAAATTATAGTCCTTTGCCCAGTCTGCTATTATGGGCTTCCCTCTTGCCTGACATCACTATTTACATTACCAGTCTCATGGCAAGAACTGTTTTCTGTTTTGTTTCCCACCTGTCACACCAAGTCTCACTGTATTACTGTTACAGATAGAGTAAGCAGCAACAGCATTTCATACTGTTATTTTTTTAAAAAAGACTTTTAAATTCTATTTCTCTGTATGAGAAATAGAATAAAGTGCACACAAGCTTTTGGTGCAATCATGTATGTATGGTGTAAGAGCATTTTATCCCAATGAGGCACTGCCAAATCCAAAGCCGGTGAGGGAAATCCATGAATTAATATTGCTTAAGTGCTTCATCTCAGAAACCATTATGGTGCTGTGAGACATTTAGGGCTAAGAGAGCATGTGGGAACTTGGATTTCAGTCACACTGGTGTTGGGATGGTTCCTTAGGCATGGTGGTAACTAAGTTAGTTGTGCTTATAACTACCAATTGCGTATGCACAATTCCACTTATTTTCAGCAGGGCAGAAGTGTCCAACTGCTATTTGTGACCTACATTCTTCTCAAATGAAGCTGAAGCATCCCAGAACGATCTCGGCTCTTCAAGGTGCTTTGCTAAGTCTCAATGTACTGGGCTTTAAAAGTACCTGTGCACTGATTTATGAGGCTGCCACCTATGCATTGCTTATCCTTTTGGGATGACTGGTGGAAAAGACAGGGGATTCTATCCAACAGACTGGGAGGACAGGAACACCTCTACCTTCTCAGAAAAATGAGTGTACACTAGGTAGAGACTCTAATAAACAACAAGTTCCTCAGCTCAGTTTAATGGCAACTTTTAAATATAAGCAACTGGCAGAAAACAGAATTTCGGTCCCAGTTTTTAATCGGCTGTTCTTTTAAGAAACTCTTTTTTTCCATATGCTGTTTTTCAAAACCCCTATTGCACATTCATGTATCACTGCGGGATGTCCTTCAAGTCAGCATTTTAAGCAGACTTACTTTTAGCTTCAGGAGCTCTGGTATGGATGAATGTTTCTCAGAGGTATAATTTTGCATAAAAGAGTTCTTTTTCAGATGAGTTTGCTTCAAAAGCAGTGTGATGTTTTCTGTGTAAGGAAGAAAACAAAAGTTACTCAAGACAAAAATGCCAGACTTGCAGAAAGTTCACTTATGGAAATATCAGAACTTTTATTTTGAGGCCTACCAAGTATTGCTATTTTCCACCAACATCACCTGGCTCAGAACCTCTGAAATGACAGATCAAGACCTAGGTTGTAATCTGGATTATAATGGATTCAGTCTGAAGAGGTGCTCTGGTCCTAAAGAAATCCACCCTACACCAGTAACAGGTCTGCTGACAGTGCCCTTCCGAGTACAAGCAATATTCTGTGAACAGATAAAACTCTCAGGTTTTTCAGTAGGCTCTCATGATGAATGTAAAATACCATGTTAACTCTCAAAAATAACTGCTGTCATCTTACAGGTGTATGAAGCTGTGAAGGGAATATAGGTTTCTATTTGTACGATTTCTTTATCTTGAGTGTCAGGAACCTGTCATCACCTAGCAAAGAGTAGATGTGCATTTTGGATAGAGTTGGACGAAAAAGTTGTATCTGCAGTGTGACATAACTCAAATAAAAAGGAGTCTGGCTTCCCAAGGTCTCCAGTTAACAGCTCCAGTTAATTACTAGCAGATGAAAACATGTAGCACCACTCCTTCCCGCCATTAGAGAAAACACTTTGAAAAGACAAGCACAACTTATTCCAGCTGAGGTCCCACAACATTAATGAAATTATGATTACCTGTCAGTTTGCTGTCTTCAACTTCAGTGGTATTTATTAAACACTTCAGGTAAGGGTTATAGCTGTTATTCCTTGTCACCTGTAAGATGGTGTTTTCAAATTCTAAAAACAGAAATCTGAAAAATAAGACAGGATTTTAAATCAGCTTCTTTTTCAGAAACAAAGTATATCTGTGAGGAACCTGTCAGCTGTGTAGACGTTGTTCCTTGGCAGCACAAATAAGAATTCCAGATGAAGTCATTTGTCTCCCATGACATCTCCTAAGTGGGTACCCTCCCAATTTTATTTTATCAATTCTTTTTCTGTTATCTCCCAAAGCTGTCATTCACTCTCAAAACATATGTATAAGAAAACACACTTGAAAGGTTCACTGTGGATGCAAGATACAGATGGAAAGACACAACCTAGAGGAGACTGAGAATCAAAAATTAGTCATACCACAAAAAAAGGGATTTCCAAGGAGTTTACCACTGGTGGCAAGCCTCCTACAGGATTCTGCTTCCACTGTGAACTGATACATGCTAACTCAGAAAACTTTTGAAAGTCTAACTTCTAGCTGTATGTTCAGTTAAAGGAGAAACTTCCTCTTCTTCAATCTAAGCTGCATTACACCTAGTGTCCTAAATTATGGTGATTTCAGGATGAAGTTGCTCCACTGGAAGAAAATTACATATTTCTTATGCTGGAATGAGAATGGTGGTCACTACCCATAAGTGCAATACCCAAAAAGTGAACTCACCGTGTGATCAAACTAGTTGGTGACAGAGTTTGGTCACTCTGAGTCCAAGGTAGGGTCTTGTTGTACAGGGTTTCTGCCTTGACAATAAAGTGATGAGCAACAATATCAATCATGCTGTCAAGACTAGTTTTATTGGAGAGAAAAGGCAAAATGGAACTTATGTTGAATTCATTTAGCAGATCAGAGCTAAGCCTCTTGAGAATGTAGAGACTGCCTTCTATGAATTCTAGAGCCAACACATCATTGGAAGAGTTGTTTGCCAGTACCTCCAACAACTTTGCAAAGGCAGCCACATCGGTTAGATTCCCTTTGGTGTTTAGCAAACTGTCTACCACGTTCCAGACGCTTGAGTAATAACTCCATTTGGTGAGGCTGAAGGTGTCTTGGAGTCTCTGCAGCAGGTCATTCATATGGAGCTCATCCTGTACCACACTGAAGAGCACTGTCATGTTATTCCAGCCTGCTAAGCTGTCAGAGAAATTTAGGGACTTCAGTACTGTTTCATTCACCATGAAAGGAATAAGCATGTTCAAAAGCTGAGATGGGAGTACACCATTCACATCTTGGACTGGGATGGGGCAAGAGGCATTACTCTGCAGCAGCCCCTCCGTGAGAGCACTCAGAGCTCTCGCCTTCTCCTGTACCCAAGAGTTTTCCAGCTCAGAGACAAGGTTCAGTTTGGAAAGGAAACTCAGAGAAAACTCCAGAGACTGCATGACGCAAGATAGCTCCTTGGAAAAGCATTCGCTGCCATTCTCATAGACAACGGCAAACTCTGGAGACAGTTTCAGGTTGGTTATGGCAAGCTGGAATGTTTTTGCAAAGGTGTCATTGTGAGTTGTTCCGCTCTCCATGGAAAAGAGGGGTTTACAGGGGCTCCCAGCTAAGGACTTGCTTAGAGTGGTATTTTCAAACAGCATCTCAAGTGTTACGCGGAGCACATCCTGAGCGGAGCAGTTCTGGGGTGTCCCATAATCGTTGTCGCTGTTCTCAAGTAAAGGACTCAAGACTGAATGCAAGAACTCATAAATTTTTGCCTCCAGTGAAGTATTGTGCTGTAAGGAAGTCTCACTGAACTCCTTTTGCAGCAGCAAATGTGAGAAATTATAGACAATGTCCATTTTTTCTTCAAATGTTTTGTTTAATTTGGTGTCATGAAGGACTTTCATTCCTGCTCTCCATATTTCAATTAGTCTCTGGGTATAGTTACTGTATGAATCAAATAATAAGTTGATAGTTTCAAGCTCACTGATATTGTAACTTTTCTGCAAACTTTTTAACAAGAAGATACTCCTTTGCATGACTTGTGAGTATATGGAGATGTTGGTTCCTCTGGAATCTTCTTCACCATACAGCTCAATTATGGAGGATGCAAAGTTTATCAGCTGCTTCAGTTCCTTACTGATATAAGGACTGGAGTAATTTTTCATGGTAGTGAGCTGATTTTGCAGTATGTTTAGAAGTGACTGGGAAGTGGGACTCTCTGTACTATTCCAGTTCATGGACTGGAGTACTTCAGCAATCTGCCAGAAAGCATGACGTTCATTTCCCTGCTTTCCATGAAGAGAACTTTGGAGTTTCTGCATTAGCTTAGACAAAGAAGAGATCAGCAGATAATGATCACTGGTATTCACCTTTGCTATGGCAGCAAGAAGCTGCTCAAGGGACAAGAGCTGTTCTGCAAAATTTTCAGAGGATACAGGGGTCAAAAAGAAGTCAGAAAATAATGATGACACTTTTTCATTTTTGCTGAGATAATTTTCCATGTCTTCAAGTGAGATTGCATGAAGTGCAATCATTTTTATAACCTCCCATGCTTTTTCTGTATTAAAATGTGTCCTGTTTAAAATTATCTGATTCCAAATCACTGCAGCCATAGTCAGAATATCTTGGTTTTCTTTTCCATAGGGGTTAGGGTAGAACAATCCTTCACTGCCAGCTTCAGACAGTGGAAGTATTTCTTGAAATATTCTTTCCAAAACTAGCGTGCTGTTTGTGGCAGATGTTGAATTGAAAAACAGTTTTAGTGAACTATCCAAATCATTCCAATCTGAGAATTTAATGCCTCCACTAGAATTATGAAAGGTCTCATGTACGAATGTTTTTCCAGGAGCTACTCCGAAGTCCACAAGAAATAGAGCTTTCTTCATAATTTCCAGGAGTTTCACATATTCATCCACTTCTGTCAGGTTCCATTTGGTGGTCAACATGTTGCCAGTGGCGTGCCACAGCTGCGAGAAATGTCCCCACTCAGACTGGTTGGGAGCATTTCTGCCCACCTGTAGCAGTTCGTATATACTGCTGTTCCTCATGGAAACAGTTGGTAACAGATGGGAAAACAGAGATAGATGATGCCAGCCTGCTAAGCTGTCAGAGAAATTTAGGGACTTCAGTACTGTTTCATTCACCATGAAAGGAATAAGCATGTTCAAAAGCTGAGATGGGAGTACACCATTCACATCTTGGACTGGGATGGGGCAAGAGGCATTACTCTGCAGCAGCCCCTCCGTGAGAGCACTCAGAGCTCTCGCCTTCTCCTGTACCCAAGAGTTTTCCAGCTCAGAGACAAGGTTCAGTTTGGAAAGGAAACTCAGAGAAAACTCCAGAGACTGCATGACGCAAGATAGCTCCTTGGAAAAGCATTCGCTGCCATTCTCATAGACAACGGCAAACTCTGGAGACAGTTTCAGGTTGGTTATGGCAAGCTGGAATGTTTTTGCAAAGGTGTCATTGTGAGTTGTTCCGCTCTCCATGGAAAAGAGGGGTTTACAGGGGCTCCCAGCTAAGGACTTGCTTAGAGTGGTATTTTCAAACAGCATCTCAAGTGTTACGCGGAGCACATCCTGAGCGGAGCAGTTCTGGGGTGTCCCATAATCGTTGTCGCTGTTCTCAAGTAAAGGACTCAAGACTGAATGCAAGAACTCATAAATTTTTGCCTCCAGTGAAGTATTGTGCTGTAAGGAAGTCTCACTGAACGCCTGCAGTAGAAGACGTGTTAAGTTATAGACAGAGCTAATTATTTCTTTACTGGGAGCTTCACTAGCACTTGTATAATGAAGGATTTTCATTCCTGTCCTCAGAAGTTCCGACAAGCTCTCTAAGGTTTTGTTGTCAAAATTAAAGAAAAGATCTATAGATTTTAATTTACTGACATTATAATTCAGCTGTAAGTCTTTTAATACGTACAAGGTCTTTTGTATGGCTTGAGTGACTAGTGAGATATTGGGTACTTCAGAGTTTTTCCCAAACTCTTTAAACACTGCTGCTATAAATTCTGACAGCTGATCCAACTGCTCACTGAAGACGCTAGTTGAATTATTATTCAGCTTTTGTAAATGGCTGTTTAATACCTCCAAAAACTGCCCATAGGCTATGATGCCTGTATTATTCCACTTCATTGATCTCAGTTTTTCCCCAACACGCCAATAGGCATTCAACTCATCCCACCCAGCTTCACCCATGGAGCTTTCTACTTTCCGCATCAGTTCAAACACAGGCATCAGTAGGTACTGATAACCTATGCTTGTGTCTGTCAGTATAAAAAACATCTTCTGGAAAGCGAGGAGTTGGTCTGGAAAGTTTCTGTAGGACACAGGCTTAAGTAGATAATCAGAAAATAAAGATGGTATTTCTTGCATTCCATTTAAATGGTCTCTGAGGTCTTCCAGCGATGATGGCATGCTAGTGGAGAGCAACATTTTGAGAGCATCCACAGTTTGCACTGTACTAAAATTAGAATTATTTAACAGAACTGGATTCCAAATCATTGTAGCTAATTTTAAAGCACTCTGAATTTCTTTCCACTGGGTCATTATATTGAAAATGGAAGTCCCATTAAAGTCACTCGGTAATTGCGGTGATGTGAAGTTATAGATTTCATCAATTATTTCCTTATTATATGGTTCCTTTAATTTATAATCATGATATGGATACATTCCCAGCTCAAGAATTGCATACAATTTCTGTAATGTTTCATTCTTCAAATTTCTGAATAGATTTAAGCTTTTTAATTCACTTCTATTCATTTTTTTCTCAAAGCCTTTTAAACGATGTAGAGACTTTTGTATGGCTTCTAAATCATCTGAATTAATGGACCTCTTGGAGTCTTTTCCACCAATCCCTGGTGACTTTATTTTTCTGGAGGGGAAAAAAAAGCATTTTAGTGAATACGAAATCAATGCAAGTGGAATGTAAAGTGATTTAGAGCAAAGATCACAGATTTGAATTATACTGTTAGTAATGTCCCTTTAGCTAATATCTTACCTCAGAACTTCTTCCAGTTCAGATACTAAACTCTGATTATCGTTCCAGTTAACAAAGTGATTACAAATATATCTGGTCCCCAAACTTTTTTCTTTATCTACAACAAATACATAAAGAGTACATTAGTAAAGACCATATCAGCCTGGAAACTGAGAAGAGCAGCATGGCAAATCTGTTAAGGACAACACACATATATGAAGTTAGGCTCCTAGAGGACACAAGATCCTGTTTAGAATTTTGACTGCTCTTTTGGGGTGTAACTCTTCCTGGCCTTCCAAAGGAAGTCAGGATGCTACTTGTCATTGTAGAAATGATTTTTCATCTCAGGAACAGCTCAATGCCCCTGTGATCCTGGTGCTAATGGAGCCCTCCTCCTGCTTTAGGAGCGCTTTGCCATCAGTGATGCAGCACAACCTAGTCTAATATTTACCATCCTTTCTTTCCCTTCATTTGGGAATGCTTTTTTACTACCCGCACGTAGGCTTTGTCGGCAGCATCATTTATGTCTCCTATTGCCATTTACACTCGTCTTGATATCCCCGTGTGTCCAGTCCTCTCAGCAGCCACATCCCCATGTTTTCCCTACAAGCACTGCATTAATCTGCTTTCTTCTTATCCACCCCAACTTCCACAATCTCCATCAAACAAGAAGTAGGGAAGGGATGGCATTTACAAATCTGTCCCTTGTATCATTTGGACACTGTAGCTTTCCCTTGCCTGTTCACATAACCTCAGTTAAGAGGTGGATGTCGAGGACCCTGCCTCTGCTTCAAGCCAACAGGGGTTTAGAGGAATGGCTGATCTTGTTATCTTGATGTATACAGCTTGTTGTGTAGCCCAGCCTCTACCCTGATACACTGAGGTGAGTTTGATGGAGCCCACAACTACAGGCAGACTTTGACCAAAAAAAACCCCACCAAAATTTAAAGGTAAAATATTACTGCTCCCCATTTTTCCACCAAGACTGCAAACTTATGTTAATTCATTGTCTACTGACAAAACCAAGCTTTTTACTTTTCTATTTGAAATTAGGTATTTCATTCTCATTTGTAAGAAGTTGAAAGAAGAATTCATTATGCTGAGCCCTGAACAGTATACAATCTGTATGTTTACTTATTAGCCTGCAGTTCACTTGCTTCTCTTCAGCACCCCAGGTTTTCAGCAGAGATACAACTATATGGAGGAGTCTTACCTTGCTCCAAGCAGTTCAGGGAATATGGAGGATCCATAACCTTATCCCGAACAGTTTCAAATCTATCATCAGTCACAAGTGATGCAGAGACATTTTGAGCTGCCAGCACAACACTAAGGGAAGGAGGGGGGAAAAAAAAAAAAAGGAAAATGAATTGTGTTTACAGGTTTATGAGAACAAATAAAACAAGTGTTCAAATAGGAAACAGCTTGTATACAGCCTATCATTCTTAAAATGTCTGACAGACAAGAAATTGTCCTTATTTTTAATTATTTGTTTGATCATGCACAAAATACAAAGGGCTTTGATGGGAAAGCCATTGCAGTATATTAGCACAAACATATGTGTTGCACTCATTAGATGTACTTACTCGAAGGGTTATGCAAAATCTATAGACCACTTAAATCCTCACAATAGGGCTTAGAAAACACTCAGGTGATATGCCAGCCCAGTGATTCACTGCTACGGGTGAATGGCCTCCTAAAAGAAACCAAGAAGCGAGCAGACAAGGCTCCAGGGAGAGCAGGGATCCCTAAGGGACAACATCTGTAGATGGAAGAAGCAATCACAAATAACAGTTACCATTTCCAATTCTCCTTCTTTCCTCTTTTATATGGTAATAACCAGGCTGACAGGGAAGCAAGGACTGTTTTTCAGTCTTCGGAAAAAACAAGCTGATAATCAGGCACATTGTATCACAGAGGAAGTCATTTAAAAGACACTCTGTTCAATGTGTGCAGGTTACTGAAAACTTCACGGTGATTATTACTCCCTTTTGCTTCTCCTGTATAAAGAGTAGCTCTTCACTGTAGGCATAGGGTCACCATGAAATGCATAATCTCTCGCCTGCCTGAAGTTCTGCAGGTGATACACAAAGAACCTAGCTGAGCTGATTTCAGTGGCATGAATAAATGCATACTGATTTGTGGGAACAGACTGCTAGTGAGAAGAGAGCACCAGGGATCTCTTCTCCTCATTTAACGTAACGTCTCCATGCAGGTTCCGTGGCCTTGGTGCTCACCATTTCCATTCTGCAGAGGTGCTTGTTAGCAAGAATCTTATAAGGGGAAAAAGATCTGCAGTTTTAAGTGACATATTTAGTTGAGCAATGGCAGAGCCGAGGAGGAGGGCGGCATAAGCTTGCTAAAAGAGGATTCATTTCATATGGATCAGAAGGTAGCAAACATGAAAACAAGTGTTGTTGTTGTTGCCCTTTTTATTTCAGTCTTGCAGGGATTTTGCAGACATTGGCTTTAGAGAAAAAGTTCAGCTTACGTGCTTATCTGAAAAGCCGTTTTAAAACAATGACAGGAGCATTTGTGAATTCAGTCTATGAACCAGGGTTGTGTGGGTAATAAAATTTGTTCCTAAACTTTCTGCAGAATTCACGCCTTTGAAGTTACTGTTGTTTATCACATGGTAAATACTGATGCCACAAAGAGCAAAAATTCTTTTCTTTTGTATCTTCATATTTATACTACAAAAAAATTCCCAGTACAGAATTTCATTAGTAGGTCAGTACTGCCTGAGTAGGAGACACAGACAGGCTAGCTAAGATATGCTTCTGTAAGCATCATTAAAAATACTATTCGTTTAATCTCTTTGCAATAACTCTTTACTCATGCATTTACACTGCCAGATGCTAGGCATAAAAGCACTGCACCGTTCTGGTGATGAAATTCTCTGTGCCTCATTGTTGTGCCTATGATAACTTTGCCCAGCTCGGCAGCTGTAGAGCAAAGCAGAGCAGTGCAGTAAATATTAATTCTTCCTGGGCACTCAAACAGTGCTGGTTCCCAGGCTTGATTCTGCAAGCCAGTAAATACAAACGAATGTGACTGAAACAGCAGCATGGACAAAATACCTCTGAATTAAATTAAAATTCTTGCCACACTGCTGCTGACTCCTTTAAGGATAAGGACATTATGACTTACAAATAGTTCTCACAATTCAGTATGGCAAATTACCCAGATATTAAATGGACAGTTTTTTAAGTGCCTTGGCAACATGCCAGTGATGAAAATTGAGTCCCTCTAAGTTTGGGTGTAATCAAAGTGGCAAAGTTTCTACAACCTCTTTTGGCATCCTTACACAAGTGCTCGCGTACGCAAGACCAAAAAAAAAAAAATAAAATCTGAAGATACGCAGTTGCTTGCTGTCCTCCATGTGCAAGCATACAGAGTAATTTATAGCACTGTCAGTCACATATCCAGTAGATGATTTGGAAGAGAATCCCTTAATCTCTTGAGTAACTCAAGTCTTCTAGAGATCAGTGAGAGTTTAGCCCAACCAGGAAGGGGATTTCAAGGCTAAGCCCATTTTAGAAGAGTTTTTATTGTCCTAGCTGCATGCAGCATCAAATATCTCAGCACAGTAATTAATACAGTTAAGCCAGCTCTGTTTTTCATATAACCATTGAGCAAGAACATAACCAGTACTTTCTTATTAAAGTCACACATATTCAACGCCCCATGTGCTAAGAACCAGACTCCCTCTCTCCTCTACTTTCTCGGGACCAATCTTGAAAGATAAAATAATGGTAAATTGGGTAGCCAATTTTTTTATTTTTATTTTTTTAACTGAATGTATGGGTCCTCTACAAATGCTTGAGGTGTTCCAAAGCAACTTGAATTTGCTCTACGCTTTTCTGGACAGAAGCAGCTAGCTGCTGTCTTTGGCAGAACAACTATCCAGACAGAAGAGCTTTTCTTCAACCAAAGGCAGTGTCTGTTATTCACCATCCTTTCTATCTGCACATGGAATAGACAGTGTTGGAAGAAAACTAAGAGTTCGTATCAAGCTCCCATCTAAAAAAGTGACACAAGAATCACTGAAAATCAAAACACTGCTGACTGGCCATAGAGACCTTTAGAGATGCATCAGTATGGAGCAATATCATACCCCAAGTAAATCATGCTCTTAAGCTAACACCTTTTCTTCAAGATGAGAGGTGGCAGAGTTCAATACACAAACTCTCCAACTTTCAGTGACACTCCTGCCATTTTCTGTATTTTTACCTGCTTGGATTCTGAAGGAAATCAATTATGTCTTGCAGTTTCATGCTGCCCTGAAACACATCTGGGGCCAGCAAAAGGAGATGCCACAGGGAGGTGTCATTCTGCACTTGGGAGATGAGCATTAGAAACGAGACCATTTCATTGACGAATGATGCCTGGTACTGCGGGTTATGTTGCACCTTAACAAATAACAACGCAAGAAATTATTTAAGAACAAGAACCCTTGTTGCCTATGGGTCTTTTTATGTTTTTCAACTTGTACTGCACTTGTACACAAGTCTACAAACAATACATTCAAAGGACTCTAGTGACAGGCAGTAGCTGAGAGAGTGACTGTGCTTTACCTTAACACCCCAGATTGTATAATAAATTTTCTGTTTAGACAACTCCTAGAATTCACAATGTCCCAAACAGTCCAAAGACTAGAAATACAAGAAAAATTGCTATCAATCCTCACCCTGGCAAAAAAAAGAGAAGGCATTGCCTTTAAAGGATTTATTTCCTTAAATTATATAGCTTTCCCAAAGACAAGTACTCCTTCAATAATAAATAGTTGGATCAGATGCAGTAGTTATTGGATGAAGTTGTAGGGCTGAGGTAACACTGGATTAAATTTATTGCCTCCCTTAGCTTTAAATATTCTTATTTACACCACATTGTCACACTGTTCTATCTACCTGTCACTGCAGCAGGGCAAATAAAGAGGAGAAACAAGACCTAGCCATAGTGAGAACCTTTACTGGCCACTAGCTCACGGCTGGATGTCCTTGCCTTTCCAAGCTGGATCCTCAACTCCAAGGTCTTTGAGCTAATCCTATTATCCCAGTTTCAGCTAGGAAAGAGTTAATTTTTCTTTCTAGTGATGGCTGTGAAAGGAATGTCAATAATACCTATTGGTTTTAGTTGTTGCTAAGTGAAGTTTACACTATTCAAGGACTTTTTTTTCAGCTTCCCATAGAAGCATAGACAGAATGGATGGAATGGTCAATGAAATACTCCATACCACACCAGATGTCATGCTCAGTATATAAATGGAGGGGTTAGCTGGGAGGACAGGAATCCACAATCACTGCTCAAGATGGTACCAATTCACTGGGTGGTGACTGTGACCCATGTCATTATTATTAGTGTTATTTTTCCTATTCTGTTATTGGTTCTATTAAACTGTCTTTATCTCAACCCACAAGGTTTTTTTTCTTCCTGACCACCCCACCCCCCCACCTTGTTCTATTTCTCCCTCTTTCCCCTACCTTTCTGGAGAGGGAAAAAGTAGGAGGGAGGGAGCGAGTTGCTGCGTGGTTTTACATGCTGTTTGGGGTTAAACCACAGCATCTGCTCAAAAAAAAATTAGCTCAACTTCATCATGCAGCATATGCACTTTGGTAGAGAGATGAGCAACTTCTAGCCAGGTAGGGTTACATTCTATCTCCAAAACACTGCAAGAATGTGTGAACTAATACAGCTACTGGTTGCAGGTATCAGGAAAAGTCCCAGGCACCCACCTGAGAGAGCTGACTTCTGAACTCTTGGGTAAATGCCTCTAAAAGCGATGAGTCAGTAAAGCAGAATGTCCGGTGGATATTGGCTGCCATCTTCTCTTCAGGGAGATCAGGATGTGCTATGTATCGCGACAAGACCTCACACAGAATGACTTTGAGATTTGCTGCAGTTGAATATCGGGTCTGGCTCTAAAAGCAAGATGTAATGTTAAAAGTTTAAAGATGTAATGCTAAAGCTTTTAAGCAATATTCTATTTGTGATGGTTTTAAGCACAGTGGTGAGACTTTTTTTAGGGTGTGGTAGTGACATCTGAAAAGCACTGTCATTAAAAGTACTTATACAGAACTCTAACAGGTGAAGAGTGTCACTGAAATCCCTCAAACTCCTCATATAGACAAAGAGAAGTGTCTCTTTGTCTGTAAGTAATGTAAGTGTTTGGAGGCCTTAATACAAAACATAAGCGTACTGGTGTCCGTGGTACCATATTTCTGTTACAAAGGAGTTGTTCCTATACATAGTCAACACCTACCTAATAAACACAGTGTCTCTGATGCAGGAGTACAGTGGGCAAATAACGAACTCTATGGCAAGGCCTGTAACATCTTATCTTTAATTTCGTGTGAATGAAAACAACCTCTACACACCTTAACTCACACAAGTTTTGAACAAAATACGTCAGGGTATTGTGTGTGACCATATTTGTTCATTCAAGGTATTATGTCCCAAGGTATCTGATTTATCTGGTTTCTGCTTAGAAGATAATAAATTTACCACAGGGCCTGAAAATCCATCCACAGTAACTGTCTTTCTCTTCCCAAAATAAAGCACATCCACGCAACAGGGGATGTTGGTTCTTTGAGCTTCTAACTCTTTAAATATGACTATACATAAATGCCCACACTCAGCTATTACGCAATTACGAACTTACCTTCCCAAAATTGAGGATTTTGTTGAACATGTTGATGCTGGAAGTCAAGTTGGATGGTGATGAAATATTCCCAAGGGTTTTTTCTCCATGAGATACCAAATCCCCAAATGCTGCAGTAACAGTTTGAAACACTGGATTTTACTTAATATCCTTTAACAAACCATGACACAGGATAGCTGACTACAGCTTTGGGCATGCCATCATTATTAATCTCTTTCCAAAGTTACAGCCAATGGCATCCTGTAATTACTTAAGTCTTTTTCTGATGTAATTAAATTCAGGATTACATTGTTTTCTTCTGTAACATTTTTCTTTTAATTAAATGCATTTAACTATCTGCTTGCAGCTAAACTCTAATTTCCACCAGTCCTCTTCTCCAGTCCTGCAAGTCCTCCATGCAAAGAGAGAGATGGGTAGCCTTACAAGGAAGCCCAGATGAGCTCAAGGCAACAGCCCTGCAAGAATGAACTCTCCAGGTGTCTTTGGCAGCAGTGGGTGGTACTCGTTATTCAAAAACGGCTCCAACACAGACTTGGAGCACTGCTGCCTGCAATACATGGTGGCCCACTGCCAGGTGCCCAGCTGACGCACACCAAAGCCAACACTCGCACTGAGCTACACTCTCAAACAACGCAGCTCACTGCAACCAAAGGAGCTACGCCAGTTTACACCAGCAGAAGCTATGCCCTATGACTTACTTTATTCTTTAAAATAAGACGTGGAACTGAGTTCCTAGTTGACCATCCATGCCCATCAACATCAGTTGATAGATCTTATAACTGGTGATAGATTTTACGTTTTTTTTCCCCCATGCCCCTGCATTCAGTCCCTTCTGCATTCTGCCTTTTTCTGCCCGTACACCAAAGAGTGAGTGCATTGGCAGGAATGCTAATGGGAACAGAGAATGGCTGGAGCAGAACAGTCACAGAATGCAAATCTGTAATCACTCATTCGATCGTGAGCTCCCTGGAGAAAGGACTATCCATCATGATGGCTTGTGGATAGTACTGGCTATCAATAAATAATAATTGTAATGATTCTATGGAAAATTTAAGCCTGAAAGTTCCTTCAGGAAAGGGAATCGCAGAGGAGAACATCACCAACAATAAATATCCACTGCGGCACAGAAGAAGACTTATTTGCTGGGTAACTGTGAATAAGAAACACATTTGAAAAAATAATAAGCGGTTTATGGACAATTTGTGGGTGGTAAAAGGGCAATATTCCATAAAAGGCCAGTTCTTTAATTAATGTCCAAACAGTCAGGGATCTCACGTTGCTCCTGTGAAGCACAACAATTTAATCCTAGTTTCATGGTCAAAAGCATTTTCTACAGACAGTTACTTGTAATTACTCCCAAGAATTTACACTAATGTCATGGCCATAGTCATGTGCCTGTATAGAATACATAAATAATTTTAGCAGTGCTCTAAGAATTGCATCTCTGTCCAGAGAGCTTCAAAAGATCACCCTTTGAAGACCAGAACTTTGCAGGGCAGTGAATAACCTACCCACTGAAGCGTTCCTGCTTTTAGGAACCTCTGCACTCCATGGTGATGGATGGTTGTCCTTGGCCACACTGGATGAGCTCCTCCGCTTACTGTGGGAAGGAAAGAAAACCAAAAAACACAACGCTTGTGACAACTCACAGAGATTCTTATGATTAAGGGTACACCTAACTACGGTGTGACTCAGAATGGGTCTATAGCTTGATTTCATGGCAGGTGTGTTGAAATCTAGGTTGTGCAAAAGTCTTCTAGAGGCTTGGCATCTATTTTGGGGAAGCACACTGCAGAGCTCTCAGACACGAAACAGATGGAAGGGACTGCATTCATGCCTGCTCTTCAGGAACACTAGCAACAGACAAGGTTTGACATACATATTTGGTCTAACCTTAAACAAATTCCCACTTCTGGAAAGTTTCAAGTCCTACTCTGTATTCCAGCAACATCTGGCCAGCAGAAGAAACAGTGCAGAACTTCATGGCACTGTTAAGGACACTGACTGTGAGAAGAGGTCTTGATGTAAGCTGGAACAGCTCTAAACTGTAACATCAGGTTGCACGCCCCTACCAAGAAATCCTTGAAGACATCAGGACCTTACTTCATCCTTCCCAAACATTTCACTACAGGGGAAAAGAAGATGTTGTACTTAGTTCCCTTTTATTAAGCCAATCAAAGATGAGAACCTTGCCCATTTTCTCAGCTGGCTAGTAGTAAGACACGGTTTTAAGGCAAATTTAATAAGAGCTGCAGTGAGTTGCACAATGGGAGGGGAAAAAACCAGCCTGGATTACCTGAATATTACACAACAATATACCCAGAGAGTGAAGAGTCACAGCTTAAATACTGTGCCTTTGTGACAAACTCACACATAGGGATTCTGCTCCTGAGGCAGAGCTGCATCTCTTCATGTTGGCTTCCGGAGCTTTCTCCTACCCAGTCACCCTTCTGTTGAGGTTTCATACTCTGCTGTATCCAGCTGGTTTTGCCATGGCTACTTAACAGTTGGTGTGTTTTCTGGTAGAAAACAATACATTTCTAAAGCTGACGTTGACCACACAAGGGTAGGTACACCCACATAGCTGTATGATACTTCACACAGCCAACTTCTAGCATCAATAGTGGTCAAGATGCTTGTTAATGACTCATGTGACTTGAACTATAGTTTGGCCAAATCCTTGGATTTTCAGTTGGCAGGAAAAAATCAGTTATTTCCTAAACAGCTGTACAGAAATCAAAAACAGAAAACAAGGAGGATTTGTAGCTGTTGAAACTCATGGAAGACCTCCAGCTTTGGCGCTAGAAGTTCCCGTTTCTTCATTTCAATGCCCCAAATTAACCATTGTTTAACATGCCCAGGGAAAAACAATGACACTGAGTGAAGAGCTGTGAATCCAGACATCCAGTTGCTGTGTGGCTCTGCCCTCTTCTGCTGTGTGACCTTGAATTTGATTAGGATTTTCACCTTGTGTAACTTGTCATCCATACATTTAGTCAGCCAGACCTCTTCTAACCATTGGAGAGATCCTGACCATTGACTTGGCCCAGGAAATCACAGTCCCTCTGCATTGACTAAGGAGAACCCTTGAGGAGTCAGCCCCCAGAATCCTCCATCCTGTCTGATGGGCTCTCTGGTGGAAAGCGTGGGGCCGACCTTAGCTCTTTAGAACCTCATGGTCTGACCAAGGGGGATTCTGAGGGTCTGACATAGCCACTATGGAGCAGCCTCTCACCTGAAAGTAAAGATGAGCAACCAAGGACCTTGTATGCAAGATGCTCAGGTTTTCAGCTCTCGATCAACCAGTCAGGCCTCAGAGTAGCATGTTCCCCAGGAGTGTGCCAGAACCAGGCAGCCAAGATGTAGAAACAACCCTGGCTGGCATATCTCAAAGCAAATGCTACTTGGCTTCAACTGGAACATCAATGAAATTGAAATGCCTCCACTGAACATTTCAATTTCAACAAACTGACATTTCAACAAAACATGCCCAGCCAGCTCCATGCTGCAAACCTACACATTTTTGTGGGCAAGAATTGTTTCCTCATTTTCATTTGTTTCCCAATATGTTCGATGGCTTGCAGAGAGAACACCCATTCTGGTTGTCACATGGAGGATTTACTGAAGAGCAGTCGCTCCAGAACAAATGCACCTCAAACTAGGGCTGCTAGGGAACGTTTGCCACTTCCACCCGAACCAATGACCACAGTGGCAGATCCGCATGCTGGGCTGCTCTTGGTACAAGTCTTATCCACTGACACCCTGCAGGACGTGACCCACAATCATGCAAAGAAAGTATCTTCGCTTTGATCTGGGTAAGTAGAAGCATTTTTCTCAGGGAGTAAAGTCCTTTTCTACTATCAAGCCTGGATCAAATGACACGTTACTGATAGCTGTCCCTAATATGGCCATTTTTAAAATGTCCCATGTTGCAGCCCATATTCTCATTTCTAAGTGTTCAGATATCTGAGATATATCTGTTGTGGGCACGCTTGCACATAAGCACATGCATGGCTGCTCCCCTCACCTCAAAGCAAGTTTTGCTTTACAGCTTGTAACACCCAGATAGCATTTAGATTCCCTTACAGTCTGAGGGATGAGATATCATCAAGTCTTGGCAGCAGATCTTCTGGTGTGTACGGTGTGCCTTTACATCTGGCATCTGAATCACACAGCACGGTTTGCAGGAACGGGAAGAAGCCAGCACTAGGAAGGTTTCGGGGTGCAAGATAACCTGGAAGAAGGAAGAGAAAGAAAATGCATTATTATGATGCAGATAGGCCATATGTCCTATGTATGTGCTATTTTCCCTTTCTAAACCATGGACTTGATTCTCAGTTTCGCTGAGGCTCTTTTACTCCACCCTGGCAGCACTATCTGCCAAAGCCCACTAGAAGCCCCTCCTCAACACTGACAAAGTGATGAAAGGCTAATTAATAGGAAAGAGTCAAGCTATTTGCTGGTCCCAAAGCAACTGCAGATTTTCTCCCTCCACCCCAAAATGCAACAAACAGGCAAGGAATTACAAAAGAACCCTAGGTTTCTGATATTCTAATTCCACCTTTAAAAAATAAGATCAGAGTAGGCACATGGCCAGAGTAACCTGAAGTACCCATAAGAGTTTTTTCTCCAAGACTTGGTTGGACCAGTTTCTATGCAACACCGCAAGCTTCAGTTTCAAGCCAGGTTGTTAAAACGGGGCTCTGTCTCAGCTTTTACCACAGGGAGGGGCAACAGATCCAGGACCAGACAGCCTCCTTTGCTTTTTGTGCAGACCTGCCCAGGGAAGGGAGATGAACAATCTATCACTACCACCCCCTCTGTGTCTTCTGCCACCCCAGAGCAGCTCCTGTACCATCTCCTTGGTGACCTGTGATGCCAGCAGCCAGCGCTGAGGGGTGAGATGTATGTCCCTGTCTCCCACTTCTGCAAACACAGAGTGGACCTGAGCAATTAGAGACTTTAGTATTTAATGTGCCACTTGCCCCACACTGCTTACTGCCAGCCCCCAGAGTTCACCGGCTGCTTTTCCTCGCAGTGACAAATGCTCTAATAAATCTTGGAACTCTTTTGCTGGATCACAGCAACATATTATTTAAAACAATAATTTGGAAAATTACCTGGCAAAGGACATTGCTATTATTTCTATTATGGAAAGGTGCCAGATTTACAGAAGGCCTGCAGGCAGGCTCCCCATAATTGATTACCTCGCTCTTACGTCTCCAGAGACAACCTGTGACTCTCGCCCAGGCACAGCTTGATCTCTAACCCTTCCAACAAGGAAACCCCGGACTACCTTTGTACTACATTTATTAATTGCAGCAGTGGTCAAAAACAGAAGTTCGCAAAGGGGATGGCAGTGCTGGGTGCAATACATGGCTGGCTGTCTCCTTCAAGGAGACTTGAGTTTCCTGAGCTTTCCTCAGCAAGGTTGGTCACAGCCCATGAATATGCACTGCATTTTGGCATCAAAATGCAAAAAGCTCATCATTTAACACAGGAGTTCCCACTGTTTCAAGAGAGACAGCAACTGGCACAGAGGACTGCTGAGACCTGCAGGGTCAAAGGCACCCATTTTGAGTGGTGGTGTGAGTACTGTGTCCAGTTCTGGGCTCCCCAGTTCAAGAAGGACAGGCAACTGATGGAGGGTCCAGCAGAGGGCTACAAAGACGATGAGGGGCCTGGAGCATCTCCCTTAGGAGGAGAGGTTGAGGGACTTGGGTCTTTTTAGTCTGGAGAAGAGAAGGCTGACGGGGGATCTGATCAATGCTGATAAATACTTAAAGGGAGGGTGTCAAGAGGATGGTGCTGGTCTTTTTTCAGTGTTGCCCAGGGACAGGACAAGAAGAAATGGGCACAAACTTGAGTAGAAGTTGTTCCACCAAAACATGAAGAGGAACTTGTTTCCTGTGAGGGTGTCAGAGCCCTGGAAGAGGCTGCCCAGGGAGGTGGTGGAGTCTCCTTCTCTGG
>JAOQGH010000077.1:40276710-40341151 GCA_025769975.1 Gallinago jamesoni | reverse complement strand
ACCAGGTTGCTCAAAGCCCCATCCAGCCTGGCCTTGAACCCCTCCAGGGATGGGGCAGCCACAGCTTCCCTGGGCAAACTGTTCCAGTGTCTCACCACCCTCACAGCAAAGAATTTCTTTCTGGTGTCTATATGTCCACCTGCACTTTTTTTTCCTATCAGAAAAGAAAGTTCCCAAATGATTTCTCTTTTGCTTTTCAATCAAAATCTTGATAGATTTTTTTCAATTGTCAAAAAGAGAGGGTAATTATTCTTGTTTAACTAGAAAAGCAGCAGAAACCAGCTGTTTGACGCTCTGGTTAATGTTCTTCATCTCCTTGGGTTTCTTAGGTGGTCTCTGAACACACTCTGAGCACAACAATTCACCACAACTATTACTTTCCAGCATAAAAACCTCTCTTGCAATAGGGAGCTCCTATCATACACTTCTAAGAGAGACAGACACCTACCTGAATACTTAATGATACTTGTCCCAAAACAGAATTCATGTATGGAAGAAAAAGGAACTAGTCCAAAGATACTGCCCAATCTTCTCTGCTCTTGCAAAGCACAACTGATGGAGCTACTTGCTGCTCCTAAGAACGTTCCTTCCAATCCATTAATTTAGAGATGCAACCATCCAGAGCAAACATGCTCCAAATAAATATACATTCAAACTAATAGCCATGTAAAGTAAAAGAATAGATATTTTACCATCGAGCTGGCTCTCTTCACATTTTTCTTGGCTTATCAGGGACAGGAAGTACAACCAATGGAGCAGTGTGGGAGGACTGCCATTTCCACACATGGCAAAATCTTGGGGTTTTCACAAAGTATAATATGTTCTGTCTTGCCTGCTCCAACTGGTTCAAGGGAATTTGGGCAGAATGTAAAACATGTAACATGCCTAAAGGTGCCTTTTGCTGACAGCAGATGGGCCTGAGGTTAAAAGACCACCCTAAAACACCAAAGATGTCCTTATCCATCAAAAACTTCCTATGACACTTTCCAAAAGTCACTAACACGGGCTTTCCATCCCTGCTACAAAATGAGGTACACGAACCATTAGTCAGATTAGGCTGCAAGCTCTCTGGGACAATGGCTTTTCTAATTGTATATCTAGCATTTGTCACAATCTATCCCTTTTTCATACAGAAATAGACTTTTTAATCAGAGAATCACACATGTCACTAACTGGGTTGAACATTTCCAGTGCACACGCACGTCATCCAAATACAGATCCCTCACAGCCACATTTTACACATCTGATTGATAGATAGCTACAAACACTGGAAACCAATTGCTTGTCCTGACTGCTGTCAGAGTATGTCTCCTCTCCCCCTGCATCAGTCTCCCTGCCCCAATTACAAAAATCCAACATTGCTCCTGCCAGGGCTTTGCTCTTGGCAAGTTCCTGACAGCCTCATGTAGGTCATCCAAGGTGACGTCTCTCCTGAGAATCAGGTGTTGCAAATCTTTTAGTAAAGTAATTTTTGAGGCCCTGTTCCTACCCTGTGCTGTGAAACTATGGGTCTCAATAACAGCTGTCAGCACAGCTTTGTGCTGTAGCACATGGATGTAATTCAGCAGAGTAGGTGGGCAACATGAAGCAAGGATCTTGCAAACTCTTTCAGGGTCTCTGCAATAATGTCAAGGAACCCCTCTAAATGAGTAGATAATAAAGACAGTGTCGCTCCATGATTGATTTTTCCCAACTCAAAGGTAGGCTATCACTGAAAAGAGCGGCCCAGCCCTTTCACCCACTCCCCTCCCCTGGGACTGCTCTTGTGAGGCCACAGAGAGCAGAATCAGGGATTTTATCTAACTCAAAATTAACACTGTGGAAGAGAAAAAGGTTTCCAACTGGATAAACTCCTTGCTCTTTTTTACCACATAACTTCATGAACAACTGTGACCAGGGCTGGGGGCATGCTTCTTCTGATGGTGATAAGGTCTCACTAAGTCAGTGTAAGTTTTTTAATAGCAGGCTCAAGCGCACGCATGGCCTGAGACATAGACACATTTTCCAACCCAGGAAACAAGACTTTCAAGTAAAAGCCAACTTCTGCAAACCCTTTACCCGTTTCACCACCACCAACTATTCACCCGCCCAAAAAGCTGCTCTTTGACTTGTTAGAAAGGGCTCACATACACCATCAGGTTACAGGAGCCAAACAAGTTACCGCTCTTCAGCTAGGCCTTAGTAGTAGCTGCCTGAATAGGTGCTTTTTTCCTGTAGCACACACAAGGCAAAATCTTTCACGTTGACCAATCTCATGTTTGTTACCTCACCTTCATAACCCCACTTGAAGCCTATGCCTTTACTCACTTTACTGAATAAGGTCCCCCCCAGCTGCTCTCTAGTCCCTCAGTTTATCACGTAGATTTATATTGCTGCCTACAACAGCAGTATCTGAATGCATCTTAATGAGACAGTTCTTTAAAGTTGTTTTCTAATTATAAAACTAATTTGGAAAAAAACCAAACCACCATAAACAGAAACAACCTCAGAGGAACACAAACATTTTATTTACACATGGATGCATGCTGCATCCCAGTAAATCTCCACTGGAAACTACAAAGAACCAAATTTGTAAAAGCAACAAAATGCAGCAGATTAACACATCAGTCACTGAAATGAGAACTAAACCCCAAAGATGTAAAAAAAGCCCAGTTACTTACAGTTTGGCTGTGGTTCTGGAGGGAATTTGAGACGGATAATAGCCAAGATTATGAAAACAACCACAGGCCAGGAAATTAAAATGAACGACCATACCTGTAAAACAGCAATGAAAATATATTGGTTACTTTTGTCATATTGATGTGTCCCAGAGTTTGTTTGGAATGTACAAGCATTACCCAAAGTAAGTTATAGGATGCATTGTAAATCACACCTGTCTTGGTATGCATACTATTAAAACCCAAGTATTATCTATGCAGGAAGAAAAACTACATAAGATTTTAAGAGCAAATAACAAGGCTGAAAATAACACAAGCCTTCCTGTGCTTCAGTTCGGCTGATAATTATGGGGGACAGTGTTTACACAGCTTTGAGACACTGCTATGTAATAGTAAAAGCACGCTGAGAAGTACAAGACTTTTGGACATGCTGATTGCGAGATAAGAGCTGAAGTGTGAAAAGTTGGTCTCACTTTCAGTGAATGGCACTGCTGAAACAATGGATAAAGATGACTTAGAGTTAATTATACCCCCAAAATTAAAGAGTTTGACAAGTGAATTGACAAGCCGACAGTGTTTTATTTTCCAAAAAAAAGTTTCACTGTTCTTCCCAAACCGTAGTTCAGCCTCATGGTAGAGCTGAAAGAAAGGATTTTCATTGCAGTAAATTTGCATGATACGCAGCTCAAGCACAGTAAAGGAAGTGATTTATGGAGTCATGAAGCCAGTCAGCTGGAGAGGTCCCATTTGAACACCAGTCACCAGGATCTGTCATACAGTCTTCTAACCCCAGCAACCTAACTCTCTGGCACCTTTCCATTTCCAGACTTTAGCAGTCCATGTAGATGAGCTGAGATGAAAGAGAGATGATGTAAAATTGGCCTAGCACAGAGGAAAAAACATGAATATAGAGCTCAATATTATAGACCTTTTGTCTCTTTTCTCTGTTTCAATGGACGAGAATGAAGAAAATATCTGCTAATCATCTAGTGCAGTAAACCAATCTAGGTAGGAGGCCCACACTCAATCTTAAAACTACAAGCCTTGGAGTTTCGTAAGCTAGGAAAATGCAATTATTCTATTAATCAACTGCTTTTGCATTAGCTGGCTAGCTTGCTACTGTGCTTACTAGATTAGAGTTTTCCATCCATCAGTAGTTAAGCTGAAACTACTCTGGGCTGCAAAATTGCTGTGCTATCTTCAGGCCAATTCTTGAAACCGCAAAGATGTCTTTCTTCAAAATCATCCCATTTTTCATCGTCGTGTTGCTATTTTTTCAGATCAGCACATATTACCCAAACCTGTTTTTCCAAAGTAATTCCAAGCCCATAACAGTGTTTTCATTTCCTGTAACACTTACTGGAACATAAAAACAAACAAACAGACAGACAAACAAATCCCTGAGAGCAATTCAGCTTGAAGATGGTTGTTTTACAGCAACTCCATCCCCATCATCCCTGATGAGATGACACAGCCATGAAAGCAGAAGCAAGATTCATGCTCCCAAATGGGCAACTGACAGACATCAAACCACGAGGCACCTCCCCACGCATCCCTTCAGAGAGGGCATTCCTGTAATTTCAGCATTCGGCAGCATTTTAGCTTTTACAGACAGTACTCTTCCTGCCTTTTATATATATATATATACGGCCAACTTATAACAAGATTCACTGCTGAAACTAACACCTTTTCGTAATTTTTTTTATATCACATGCTTTCCCTGTAATCAGTCCCCAAACACGCTATTTAACTCTGATTAATTCACATGTAAACAGTATTATTAACATATCCTCCTTGTTTAGTACCACGTAGGCTAAAGTAAAATTATGGGGTAACAGCATAGAAACTGATATTAGTCAGAGGCTGCCTAAAGGAAGGGCAAGAGATCTGTCATATTCTTAGGGAAGAAATGAATACTGATTGTGTCTACTTAGGGAAATTTTTGTAGCTCTCCATTTGGAACTCAAATGGTGCTTCTACTCCATGTTTTCCAGACAGCTCTTCTCTTAGTATCTTGGTCCTTTGACTTAATTGCATTTAATAGTAGCTGGGTACATCATTTGCAACGTAACAGCATTCCCACTCTCCCAGGCATTTCTAGTTAACAAAAACAAGACAACCACCCCGGCCAACCTGATTGCAGGTGGAACCTGGTGACTTGAATGGAGCAAAAACCAACCTCAGTTTGGCTCTTGGGACATTAAGTACTGCGATGTAGGTTGCATAATCCTTTGGTTGTTGGATTATTTCACTGCTAAAAGTACATTTAATTGCTCAGACCTTACTCAGTATCTCTGGATGCAGGCACATTTTCTCCCCCCCTCCCCACCGCTGTTTAAATAACCAGGCTGCCTAGAAGTGAGAGATGGAAAGCAATAGAAGTGCAAGAGGCAGCAATTTCTCCAGTTCCCCTTGGTACACAGGCCAAAACTTGCTCCTGAGAAGGCTGCCACCTAAACTTATGGCCATTCCTTTCTCGTAACCTGTACTGAGGCCTCAATGCCGAGATTCAGCCGATTTCAACAAACTGACAGCCAAGCAAGCTGTAGCTCTCCCCACGCTGCACAGGTAGAGGCAGTCTCTCCAGGGGCTCTGCAGAAAGCTTGCAGAGGAAATAAAGTGTAAAGCAAAAAGGCAGAAGCAAATCTGTTTACCAGCCCTGGAGAGGCTGATAAACAGCAGGAAAGCACTGGAGTCTGCAGGGGGAAAGGACGGGTGCTGCCTGTTGTCAGGCCGTTCGGTGACATACCAATCAGCCCCAGCAAGGACAGCCAACACCACTGCAGTGCTGTGAACCACCTTCATAGGTTATCAAAAACTGAGAAGAATGCTTCCCTCACAAAACAAGCACACTAAAAAAAAAAAAAAAAAAAAAAGCTTTCTAAATGCCTGGTCCATAAGTAACATCAGATTACACAGGTGAAAAACCACAAGCAGGGGGACAGGGAAATCAGGAGGTGTTTGTGAGCAGAGATCTGGGTTTTCCTCCTCACACCCTTCTCCAGACTAAGCAAGCTCCCCAATTTGGAGCAAGAGAAGAAAATGAAGGAGGATAGCAGGGAATGTTTGTGGTCATCAGTAGTGGCCAGATTTTTAATGTAATGGATGTTTAAATTTGACAGAATTGATATTTCAACTCCACAGGAAACCAGAATTAAAGCAAGTGAGACTGTATGGTCAGGAGCACAGGCAGAGTTTACGTTACCATTTACTCTGGGTACAGAAGAGCTGGAAGAGACCCAAGCATTCTGCTTTTAACAAGGCTGCTAGAATTTCTCTTGAGAAATCAGAGGTAATTCATTTGGATTCCTCTGCACCTCAGAAAAAGTCTCCTGTATCTTCAGCACCAGCGAAGGATACAGTACTCTAAACAGCACAGCATATCCACAGCTCCTAGGGAGGATCACAAGGAATCAGATGAACCCATCATCAGGCTCCAAAACTACAAGGCAGGACAGACTTTGCAGAAGCACGTGGTGATACGAGGCATTTCACTCCATCCCCATATCACAACCTCTGAGACTGTTTCTCTTCTGTCGGCATTTTCTGTACCTGCCAAAGCTTTCATTCAACACAAAAGTTGAAAAACCATTGCATTTGGATTCCTGGCAGGAGGATAGGTTGAAATACATTGCATGCTTCTGCTGATATTATAGTGCAGCTGTACTGAAATCAAAACTACTGAGAATGCTTTGCGTGTATATGCAATGCCACCCAAAAGAACATTTGCCTCCCTGATGCTGCTGTAGTTCAGACTGCTCTCTGGACGTTGCTGACAATAGTTTATCTTTTGGAAAGAAAGACTATGTGGGGTGTCTAATTTGCAACACACTGGTCTGCACTCGAAATCTCTCCTACCTACATCTTTGAGAGTTACTTTTTTTCTTTGTCCATCCTTTACAAAAGGCTCTATACAAGAGCACCCTCCTTGTCCCCCCCCCAGGGACTCCCTTGGAGGCTGTATACCACCGACTGTGGGGTCTGCTCACATGGGAGCAGATCCAGAACTGCAGCCTTAATTCAGATCTGCCCACGAGTTCATGCATGGCTTTGTTTGCATGGACCACTGCCCTGAGGGAACAACAGTGGCATCCTTGGTACTCAGTCTGGATTCCTGAGCCCTCATGCATGAGCTCCAATGCAAGACCGAATCACTTTGGCTTAAAAAGACCCCACCTTCGCTTCCATGCCATTCCCTTCCTCTGCCTCTATCATCAGCCTTCCAAATATTTCTATTTCAATACTGTGACCTTCCTCTCCTGGAGTGCCCCTCTTGCTCCTGTGATTTCCAGGTGCCCCTCCTCTACTTTGTTTTCACACTCACCGGCTGCCTCTTGACACTCAGCCAGTTCTTCCACAGCAGGATCCTCAAGTGCTGAGAGAGCGCAGCCATCCTTGGCTGACCCAACCAAAAATGAACCGGCTGCGTGTCCTTCCTCCCAGGCTTAGGAGGCAAAAGCGGAGGCTCTAACCCAAATGGGCGTCCAGTGTCCAATATCCAAACTTCTGCCTCTTCCCCACAGCATAGCTCTGAAGCAGCTACTTCATGCACTTGTGGCTGCTGTACTCCCAGTAACTGTAGCTCTTGTCCTCACACAGCAATAGCTCCTAGCAAATTCAACAGGTTATTCTTCTCCAGGCAGGCGGGCAGATGCAGAAGCCTGCCTCCACTTGTGCTAATTACAATATCCAGCCTCTCCTGGCTGCTCGCCGTTCAAGCCCTAACTGATAAAATGGATAGCATTCCAAAAAGATGCTTCTGCTTAAACAAAAGGTGATGCATGCCTCCTCCTCCTCCCCATGATGAAACTACCTGTCTGCCCACACACTGCTTCTGCTGGCGAGGTGTCATCAACAGCAAAGAGTTAGGCCACTTGCCAGGCCAGTCTGACTTCCCCACGTTCACAGGGAACAGCTGGGAAGAAGAAAGTAACCACAGCATGCATCTTCCTGGCATTGCTGATTTGGAATTAGGGTGGGGTTTTTTTTAACACTTCTGAATGTCTCAATTAAACCTACATTCATCCAGAGCTAAAAAAAAAAAACCAACAAACAAAAAACCCCAAACAAACAACAAATGAGAGTTTAAAACTACATATATATACATGAAAATTTCAGGGGCTGACCTAATTGCTCAGCTTCCTGCATCTTCCCTTTCCTCCAGGATATCAGCTTTAGGGTTCTCACTGATTCAACGTATCACATCAAATCCACTGGGAATGGGATTGCAGGATCAGACCCCACTAATATTTCAAAGCACTAGCATAGCTTGAACACTGTTATTATTCAACTGATCATTTAATTTTTCAAGCTAGTGTTAGGTATCTAAAGCAACCAGCTAGGGGTGAAAGGAAAGAGTAACCTGCAGGTACAGAGGGAAGCAATGACAGCAGAGGGGATTACCCATTGCAGCAAGGACTATAACAAATCTGAGTTTTGAAACCAGACACAAACTTGTTTGATGACCTCTGGTCATCCAGAGCACTCTGGGAGAGCAGCATGTACGCTCAGGTATCCCATCTGCTAACACTTAGATCATCTCCAAAGTACCCAGGCAAGCCATGAAAGATTTCACTGCTCTCAGCATATTTCAAGAAAGAGATCAAAAAAGATTCTCCTTCATGGTATTTCTTCCAGTCATAAGCTTTGTGCCTCAAAAATGAAAAACATCTTGAATGAGTCCTTGTCAAACTTTACCCAGGGACAAAAGTGGACCCCTGCCACCCAGAATGATCTTGGAACAGAGGAGCTTAGAACTAAGCGTTGTGAAAAGCACTGAGTGAGAGTAACAGAGAGAGGAAGAGAGAGATGTAGTCTGCCACGAATAGAAATGGCTTCTCTGGATTGGTTAAGAAATACTTCAAAGGTGGGAAGAGCAGCAGATGGAGCAGTCCCTGCCCCATGCAACTCAGCCTAAATAGACTGGACATTCCAATGGTGGGAGAGGAGCTGGAGCTAAAATGCCTCCATGGTATAGTTTTGATAGCAATGGGAAAAAAACCAAACAGCTAACCTCCTAGCTCTATACTCCCATTTTTTTCTACCAAACATCCCTAGGAGAGAGAAGGATCTCATTTGGGTCTATGAGTTGAGAACAAGCCCTGCTCCTCAGGACACTGCTCCAGTTCAGCTATATGTAAGATGCACAGCCAGATTTTTTGCATTTGTCCAAACAGCATTTGCAAACTTGATTCACTTCCTCTCTGTGGCTGAAAAAAGAAATCCAAATATAGATAATTCTGCTCTGAGGGGGTAAAAGAGAAGAAATTTATAATTTCACCATTCACTGCTTTGCCAAGGTCTTTTAAGGCAAGCGTCTGATTGCTTCTTTTTGGTATTCAGTCAAACAACTGTTTCAAAAGAACACTGTGATTTGGATAATAATTTTCCCAAGCAAATGCACATCCTTACTTCCTTTGTGAACTGAGTCAACAAACATTCCCCTTAGGAAGTACCCAGAGGGTAATTTGTTCGAGTTCACCACTGTAAAACCAGAATAACTCTATGTCAGTTGGCTCTCAGAGCACCTGCACTCAAATCCCCAAACACTATAGTGTTCCAGTTCAAGAACAAGATGAGGACTTTATAAAGCCATTATACCTTTTTGCTTTTTAATTCCTTTACTTAACAATTCCTGCAGATGGCACAGGAGGCTGTGCAACTACGTGGTCACTCCTGGATAAAGTGACCAGAATGGACAGATGTCCCAGGGACAGAGAAGAGGAGGGAAAGGCCAAGGTCTTCCTTCTCCAGTAAATCCTCGGTTTATTCCTCTCGTTGAAGAATTAGGACTCTTCTGGGCTGAAGGGCAAATCTTTGGTTCAAATCACAGGGAAGAAAAGCAGAATCTGCTGCTGTGACCGTGAAGCTGAGGAAACCCTCAGGGGAGCTCTGAACTGTGATTTCATTCAATGCAGGGTCTTTGGAGATGTGACTCACCACACGTACTGCAGTGGTGGTTGTAGCTGACAAAAACCCCAGGGGCTGCACCCTCCAGGGCAAAAAACCCCTCTCTCTGTGCACCAAGAACTCCCAAACTGAGACCTTTCCTTGGGATGTTCTTTCAAGTAGATGAGATTTTACTTCAGTAAAAAATGCATGCTTCCCAGGTGTGCTGAGTTACCTCCATGAGAAATGAAAGCATAGGGAAGTGATGCAAGACAGAAGCGGTAAGAGAACAGGATGAAGTCTATGAGTGGAACGACCTGCCAAGAGTGCTGGAAACATGCTTGCAGGGGGAAATGCCCTTATAGGTTCTGATGCATCAGGGCCAGCAGCTGTGTGCACCACAGGCAGCAACAGTGTGCAATGCAAGGAAGGGACCCATGAGTAGAGAAAACTGTCCTCTGAACAGCTGCTGCACAGGGACACACCAGGGGTGTAGGGAACTCTCAGATCTAACACACTGGGAAGATGAGAAGGAATGGCCAGCCTTATAGTTAATGTTTCACCAGTTGCTTGGTGAACCAAGCAACTTTCACAAACCAGAAAGCTAACAGCACCATAAAAAGTTAGCAGCTATCTGCTCATTAACACTCTTGGCTTTTAAACACAGGGGTTGCTGGAGCAAATCTGACAGGGCAGAATATTTACCCCCTTGAAGTCAGTGCCAGACAAGAAAGACAAAACTTATTCTGCTGGCTATGAGGGGAAAAAAACAAACCAAACCAAAACTAATCTTGCAGTGACTGTGCATGCTAAGACTTAACCCACAGCAGAGACTTCTAGGGGCACACAGGTGAAGGGTGGTTAGGTGCCCTCAAGGGCCTGGAGGAGGAGAGATCACACCAGCAGTGAGCGAAGAAGCAGAACCAGATCAGCTACTATGCCAGAGAACCACTCGCAAAGTGGAATGAACCGCAGGAGATCTGCAAGGGGAGCGATGGGGTAATGCTGTGACTCATGAAGAGGCAGGACTCTGCATTTGGTACTTTCCTCTTACAGAGTTTGCAGTGTCTTCAGTTACCAAACTTAGCTCAGGAGCAAGTCTGGACTGTACAACAGTTGGGCTTTCCTCATGGCTTGTGTAAAATAATACTGACTAAATGTTTGACACGCTCTCCTTGTAGATCTCAGAGAAGCTACGCGTAGACTTTAGCTGTCTTCTCTTATCCACAAACCAAGCCAGGCCAAGGACTGCTGAGTCAGCAGACTTCAGCCCCACACTCATATCTGCAGGCTGTCGGGCACCAGCAGGCCAGCGCTGAGCAGACCTATCTGCTCAAAGGTAAGTGCACGCTTGCATGTACTGTCAGACAGCACTTCGCTAACCTCGCATGCACCAGCAAGGCACTACAAAATACCAGTGTCACCATTTCTACCAGTACAGAGACACAGGTGCAGAACAGAGCAAGAAAAAAATCTTCACGCAATGGGTACAACTGATTTTAAGCTCAAAGCCCTTGGCTGCTCAGTTTAACGGAGTAGCCCCCTATCAAAGGGCAGGAATTCAAATCAAGTCTAAGTTTTAGGATGCTCTGAAACCAGGAATGAGTAGGAATCAAAGAAATTCACATACCCTTGCAGCACCACAGAAGGTAAAAGTTAAAAGTCTACAGCCAGCTTAAAATACTGCCGTCCGTACAGGTAGAGAAGCAGTTGCCCGAGGACTTGACAGCATTAGGCAACACAGTGCACAGTGCTGGATGATGCTGATATGGCATAAGACACTTGTGCAAACAGGAACACCATTTGCTAAATGATAAAAAAGGCTTTTGTTAAGCAGCCCACAGCATTCCCCTGTGCAAGACTGCACATACTCTCTGGGTTGCTCCAAATTCCTTCCAAAGGCACAGCAGGAGCCTACAAATGTAAATTCCTTGACGTTTCCTGGGTGCGTGATTTCAGGCACCTGAACAAGGCATGGTTTCTAGAGAGATGCCCACTCAGCATTTTTGAAAAAAAATCAGAGCCCACAAAAAACCTAAAATGGGCAGCAATATTTTTAGCCACTATGGAAACTGCAAGTGATGTGGCATCACCACTGTACCACTCTGCCACCAGCAAAGACACTTCCACAACTTATTGATGATTCCCACCCTCCATTAACATGCATTTGCAAAACAGCTTCTCCTGGAAACAGTTTTCCTTCCAGTGGTCCACAGTCATCAGTGAGCTTGGAAATACAAGGATGTTGTTCAAGGAGAACTGTGCTGCTGATTTTTGGCTCAAAGCCATTGGATATTAACTGCTTATTGTACAGAGCAGCCTTGTTTCCAGGAACAAACTCCCAAATGAAGTACGAGTTTTGTGATACTCTGATATCAGAGAAAGCACCAAAATCAAAATGTCTGAGCTTCCTACAAGTGAATTCAAGGTGCCACAAGCTGAAAACATTTGGGATAGGATTTTCAGAAGAGCTCATTGTTGGATCTTTTTCCTCTTATGTCAACAACATTCTGCAGGAGCAGATTTAGAGAAGGGCAGGGAAATGCAACTTTTGTCTTCAAAGCCATGGTGCCTCTGTTCAGAAACACAATCTTAACCATCCAGCCCTTTACCCTACTCATGTGCTTGTAAGGTAACCTTCATTCACATTGGGTTTTAACAAACCTGCAGGTCCATGAATCATTTCCCACCACACCCAGCAGCTGAGGGTTTTATTTGTGAGGCTCCCACATGCACACCTACCTTGCCACAGGCTGCTTGGAGGCTTTACGCTGCCCCTTCTCCACCAGTTACAAAATCCTGGGATGCCATTCACACACAACGCTGAATTAGAATAAAAAGTTAAGTCAGAAAACAGTTGTGAGCACAAGTGATGGACACTGAAAGGCAGCTACTCCTGATAGATCCTGGCAGCCATCGATAACCCCATTTTAGTCTCTCCCTGGTAAAGTAAAAGTTCACCAGCAGAGCCATGCACCCCTTATATACCACTCTCTTGCTCATCAAATAAGCCCACCAATCTATAGCTCTTCAGCGTGCGTATTCTAGCCCACTAATTTGGGGCCCCTTGCGCTCAGTTACATGTAGTGCCCCCCTGAATTAACACACTTTCTCAACACCTTTATTCTTGGGGCCAGGGCCTAACTTTTAATCCACACAAACCCAATGAATCCCAAGGCTTGCAAGTGGGTATCACCTGACATGACAACTGGCACGCCTGTTTCAATGCAAACTTTGCTCAAAAGCAAGCAGATGGTATCATTGCAAATTTCTTTAGTACGTCCTTTAACCCCTCCTCCAGATTTTTTTTTTTAAATGTTGAGTCCAGATCTAACGCCAAGGCTTCCAACAAGACATCAGACAGCTACCAGCATCCAAATCCTCTGACATTTATCACTCTTTGTTCATTCAGCTAGTTTCCAATCTGCACAGCAACGCTCGTGTCCTGTCACGTGAACCTGGACAGCTGACAGATGGACTAATTGGAGATCACACTATTTATGGTAAGACTGATAACAAGGGTCAAAGCAAGGCCGCTGTGAAAAATGGATTTGACTTTGCAAAGAACAATGGGTATTTCCAAGGCTGGGGACAACCATGCTTTCCAAATGAAATTGTCAGCAGAGCTGCCAAAAAAACTCCCAACAAGCTAGCTTCCAAATTAAGAGACTGCAGAATTAAGAATTAATTTAAGAATTAAACCCACACTGCAAGGATAAGGAAACAGCAGAGGCAAGATTCATTTATTACAACAGCTGTATCATGAGTGTGCTGTTCTGTATGCAACGGAAACATATTTTCTGAAAGATTAAAACTATATTAGGGTCAAAATTAACTATAGTCATCTGCACACAATGGGAAGGTAAACCCTCAAACATGTGGATTTAGAAATGAGGGTTTTTTCTTTGTTACGTAATAAATGCAAGATTGGTTTCACAGCAGGTTGCATTGAAAAACTAGAAAGAAATAACACCAAGAGCACATATCCTTATAGATACTGCAACACAGAACATGAAACCAGCATCAACACAGCAGTGAACACCAGTACTGCAAAAGAAACCACATCCTGCTTCTCCCATATTAAAATGGGACCGGCTAGCTTATGTTGGGACAGACATCCTTCCACAAAGCCTGAAACAGTGGGCTTGAAAGACCCGAATACGTGTCTAGGTCAAGTATAGATGACTGCACATAACCAAACAGCTGTCTAACTTGCAGAACATGGGGCAAGGCATCCTGAAGAGGGTACTTCATGGTCTTGACTGCATAAAGTCAGAGAAGAGCTTCCTATTTCAGATCTAAGGATACCACTGAAAAATAAATCAAATAAAACCCCACTAAAACAGAGGTAAAGCAAAAGTTCAGCTTGTACAAATGGTATTTTATGAGTTTTTCAAAAGGCAGCCAACTAGAAACAAATCCCACTCAGTGTTATAAAGAAAACCAAAGCACAACTTTGTTTAGGTCCAAACAATACAGAGTCTTTGCATATACAAAGCTGACTCTATCTGATACCAAATACTAAAAAGTCCTTGGCCAACATACTTCGATAGCAAACGACTTCAAATCCCCAGGCAGCTTCAGCAAAAGCCCATGAGACTTGGTTGAAACATGCTGAGGACCACAGAAGCCTAACAAAATGGAAGGCATCACTAAGCTACTGATATAAGAGAACTTAAAAATAGCAACAGAAGAATTCATAAACTAAGGTTATTATAAGATAATAAAACCTATTTATAATCTGGTTTGCTCAGATTCAGTAACTGAGTTGTAAGCAAAGTTTCCAATACACACACACACACACCCCCATAGCTGGGGCATTCATAGATGCTCCTTCCCACATGGATTTTCTGTTACCTAAATAAGCACAGGATTCTTAGTCCAGGCACTTTACCTATTCTTTCTCTTCTACCTCATTGTACGTTTCTGTGAAATATCTACAGGTCTTATCACTTCTGTAGGATTTATCCACGAGAAACCTGGTTGAAATCAGCCAACAGTTTTGGAAGCTATAGGGAAGGATGGACAAACAACATCCCAGATTCAATTTCTAGAAGCAAATACCAATCTGAGAGAATACTCTAAGGACGTAGAGTCTCTACACTCCTATCTAATAGGTTTCTAGGGTGTCTATCCATCACCAAGTCACCTGGATGTTATTACAAAATCAGCTAATTAAAGCCACACCCTGAGATCTAAACGAGCATAGGGAGTGCTGATGAGTAATGACAAGTTACACAAGGCCTGTCAGCCTCCTGTAGCTGGGAACTTGCTTGCTGTAGAAGAAAAATATGTGTTGTAACAATCCCATACAAAGCACTGCAGTGATGGAGAAGCACAGACAGAAGCTTGCTCACCTACAGACTGTTTTCGAAAGCTCCTTAATTTTTAGCAAAGGACAGCTTAAAGAACCCCTCTCCCTCTTCAGGTCATTGATAACAGACAGGTGTCCCAAAAATGGGTTTGATTCTCTGACTCATACAATAGAGATCGGCTATCTTCACTGAATGGGTGAGGGAGGGTGGCCCAACCCCAGGCTCAGTAATCAGCCTGGGAGAGAGTGCTCACCCCTCCTTTCCCTAATGACTAGCATCCCGGCACCCTTCCTGGGAGAAAACAATCTGGTCCTTCAGGAAGGTTTCTGATCTGATTCACTGAGCTGGAGGCAGTGCAGTGCACACGACAAGGGCTTATTATAGGGCATGCTCTGAGTTTATTGCCCGAATTTCAAAATCTGTATGTGCTTAAGCACAAGGCACACAGGGTGTACCTTGGAGAGCTGGGGAGCAGGTGTGGAACACGTGCCGAGGAAGACAGCAGCTCCTTGGGAGTTACTGTAAGATGTGCTGCTGTGTACCTGGGCATCAACAACTGCAGACCTAGAGTTTGCAGTTACTCAGCTGCCCGCCACCAGCAGTGATTGTATGATGTGCCCTTATCCTGGGAGTTGCCCTTGATACACACAGAGGTCTTTAGCTGCGATATGCCCATCCCTGAATGACCAAATGGGCAAGACCCTGCTCTAGATTTATACCTCGGAGAGTTTTCACCGCTTGCATTACCTAACACCATGCTGCAGTTTCATTTTTCAAAGAGAAACATCAGCAAGACAAAGCCTAGAGTTGACATTGTGACTTTGCTTCCATTATATGGACATTTTCTTGAGTATGAAACAGAAGAAGTCAAACTGGAGTAGTGTTGGACAGCCTTGCACTAAAGGCACAGCAAGTCCAGCATCTTCTGGATAGCCAGATACTTGATCACATCCAGAACAGGCTATGCTTGGTGAGCCTACAGTGATCCACCATGCAGAACCTGCTCAGCAGGTCAGACAGGTCCTGGTTGTACTGGTCCTACTATATGTGCACTGCAAAGCTGAGAAGCAAGTTGTCCAGAGACATTAGACCAGGACCTCTGAATGTCTGTCAGGCCTGGCAGATCCCTCTGACTGTTAGCAAGCTTCATCGGTGACTACAGTCCGGGCTCCTTAGTCCAAAGTCCAAGACAACCCAAATGACTTGCTGGGTTTTGCAGCTACCAAGTTGCAGAACTGGGGCATGATTGTAGTCATCTCTGGAGTCTAGATGTCTGGAAATCTCAAACAAATGACCTTGTTTGTAGCTTCTTTTTTTTTTTTTCCTTGCCTGAACAAAATTTCTGTCTAGAAAAAATTCCAGGTGTGTGTCCTTTTGGATGCCATTACAACTACCAGAGTTAGAAACATGTTCTGTATGAAATTTATAGCCATGAAATGCAGCTGAACCACTGCTAAGAGAGGAGCACAGGACCGATACTGTGCCTGTGCATGAAAATGAATAACTTTTGGCAGGAAGTGACAGTCCGTCTACAAAGGGCCCTGAAGAGCTTTATTATTTATGGATTGTATTATTATTTAGAGTCAAAAGGTCTACCCTTTTTTTTCAGCTTGTTTCAGCAGACATCAAAGGAGGATTCATCAGTGTCTTCCCCTCCATTGCCAGAAGGTAGTAGTAATAATAATAATAATAATAATAATAATAATAATAATTGGGGCTCTTTACAGTAAAAAAATGCTTATAAAAACAATTCTCTAATTATTTAATAATGAGACATTTCATGATGCACTGGAAGCAACATTCATGGCCTCCAAGAAAACAGAAGTAGGACCAGATGTCTGCTAGAGGAAAAAAGTACCGTGAAAAAGTACATTCTGTATAGAGACTAACCGATGTAACCCCTTGAAAGGAACTAGCTGATGCCACCTTTTCCAAAACCAGTTTCAAGACAAACTATAATACACACATATATATACATGTATCTCACTAGAAATGGATGAACAAGACCCAGTTGGTGCCATTCTCTAAGGCAGCAGTAAGGACTTCTGAGGGGAAATTGGATAGTGGTATTTATCTGGGATATAACTCTTTCCTAGAAGTTAATTCAGAGGATAAATGTGGAGATAATATCCAGTGTCAGTCAGATGACATACCAAGGCATTAACCTTCTCACCAGTGCAGGCTGTTTAACTAGCATGTGCACTACAGTGCGCAAATAACATAACATGTAATAGCAGAAATCATCAACCAACAGATCAGCCATCTCCCATAGGAAAAATTTCTCCCCTCAGCACAAGAATAGCAATATTGAGGAGTCTATGATATCTACGCTCTGGCTTGCATGAGTACTCGAACATTGTAGAATGAACATTTTGTTTCCTGCATTTGCACAAAGCGAGTTAGGCACAGATTAATTTGGAAAAAGGCTGGGCTAGCAATGGAATAAAATATTGCAAGCAATTCTGAGCTGCATGGTTATTTTCACATTGCTTTGGGCGCAAAGGTTGCCCAAGAATGCATCATTTTGAGACAGGCAAGAGCCTTGGGGCTCCATTAATGTAAAACACTGTGTTCCTACACCACTGGTATTTACAGAGACTCACTCGGTCCCATGTTTTCATGCCACTTCAATGCAATTTCTTACAAGTGGTCCAGATGAATGTTTTTTGAGAGTAAAGTATCTTAAATTTCATGGAAAAACTGATTAAAATCTTAATTTTAAAAAAGTCCTTGTTAAACAATGTTTTTTAATGTTAACAATGTTTTGGCAAAGGGAGATAGATTTTGATATCTAATCTAAATCTCCCTTCTTCCAGTTTAAAACCGTTACCCCTCATCCTATCACTACACTCCCTGATAAAGAGTGCTTCCCCATCTCTCCTGTAGGCCCCCTTTAGGTACCGGAAGGCTGCTATAAGGTCTCCCCAAAGTCTTCTCCAGGCTCAACAACCCCAACTCTCTCAGCCTTTCCTCATAGGAGAGGTGCTCCAGCCCCCTCAGCATCTTTGTCGCCTTCCACTGGACTCCTTCCAACAGGTCCATGTCCTTCCTGTGATGCGGACTCCAAAGCTGGACAATTATTTATACATATGCTTAACTCCATAGACAACTTTAATGCAGAACAGCTATCCATATAGGGTAAGAAAAGCCTGTGATGGCATCCTTGAAGGCCTGGGGCTCCAGATTATGGATCCAGAGGCCTCTCCTTGATGGCAGGAAGGCACTTTGCATGCTACGGATGCAATGCAAAGCACCACAGAAGTCAAACCTTAATATAAACATTAGTTAGAGCTATTTCATTATTCAAATCTTGGGCAAGCTGTGGAGTCAGGCATCTTCTCATTTTTACATGAGAAAATGTGAAAACCCCGCACTCCTTTTGCCCTGGACTGGAAATTGGGGACTTCCAGAGAAGACTCTGTTGCATGCATTGGCTTTGAGCCCTCTTTTTCTCATTTTCTGGGATGCACAACAAGTGTTGCTTGCAGTTATTTTTTTCCACAGACACCAATCAACAGCTATAAAACCAATTCCAAATGCAGCCTGCATCAGGTTTCGAAAAGCACTCGTGTTCTCTGTGCGTGTGTGTGTGCGTGCATGCACAATTAAATTTACTGTAGCTACAGAACTGCACTTGTAGGACTGTATTTAATCTCCAAGGCAGTTATCTATGACAGTGAGTGTGTCACAGGACAACATCACTTGCAGCGATTGCACAAATCAGCCTTCAGCCTCTTGCCTTAACAAGTTATGCGACCCAGTGATCTTAAGCCTGACACTCCTTGCGTTTTATTGCTGGCTGGAAAGATTTGTTTTGAGTCTCTTTCAGTGCCAGAGGTCTTTATTGCTAAATAGCCCTGGCTGTTGAGTAATATGTGAATTTAATGTACTCCTACTGGAATGCCCACTTGGAAGGTAGTGGAAATTCAACTTAAAACAGCAATCAGCTCTTTTTTCTGCTCTTTCTCATTCTGTCTCTGAGTTTTCTCTTTGCTGCTCATAAACTACTTCCTGAGCTGTTTTCCATGATGTTACAGCTCTTCATGAAGCAGAGTATCACCTCAGTCCTGCTCAGACACATGAAAGAGATGATCTAGAGGAGGGAGGGGCAGTGGCAAGTCTCATAAAAGCAGCATCCTACTTGTGCTGCTTTGACAAGACGTGAAATAGTCCCATTCTTCCGGACCATCTAATTAATAAACAAAACTCATCCACAGAACAAAGCGGTGTTGGTAACATTTCAGCTCTCTGTTTGGAAAGTGCACGTGGGGAGGACATGGAAGAATCTTATGAAGGAGAACGCCAAAGCCCATGTGGGACAGTTTCATACCTGGAAGAGGTCAAGGAAGGGTTTCTGGGGGCCAGGCTTTGGAGAGGGAATAGAAATCATGCCTTTGAACATTCTGCATCAAAGCTTTCTTCAATGTATGACTGTTGCCTCTGGTACTTTTTCCTAGGAAACAAAATGCTTCTGTGACAGCTACCAGCAGTTACAAGAGCGGAGCTGCGTTACTACTGGGGAAAAAGTTCTAAGTCTGTAAATGTGTATCTGAAATTTTAAAGAACTGTGTTTGGCACTTTTCATAGAGCTTTTCAGCAAGCACTCTACACTTTCAGCGGGTGCACTGACAGTTTACTGGGAGAAAATCCTTTGTTTTATTCTGAAAGAACATTTGTGGTTCGGTGCTCTCAGATATTTCGTTTTTGCCTAATGTTCCTGGTTCTGGGATCTGGGGGATAAGTGAGTGTCTTTGCTTAAAGCAAAAGAACCATTTTCAGCCCTCAACTGCATCGAATGCCAAAAAACATTAATCCTAAAAAAGACATAGATATCAGAAAGACCACATAATGCAAAGATGTCACAATTTTTTAATGGTTTAGAGTAGTGAAACTGAACTTGTGTTTTTTCCTCTGCTCATTGCACATGAGAAATTTGATTCTAAGGGTTATGCTCCCATGATCAGTGAAGAGAAGCATAATATGTAGCTGTCTATCCAGTTAACAGTCCAAATTTGACCACCTGATATTGCAATAAACTTCTTCCAAATAAGTTAAAGATTCAATGTTATTTGCAGAAATACTAACAACCAGCAATTTGACATCCTCTGAGAAAACGGTGATTTTCTAATAGACTGTTCATGGTGACCCCAAATAGACAAAATTAACCTAATTAGGTATTCATTATGTATCATTTCCTGGCTTGTGCAAGGGTCAGAGCAGAACACAAGACCACACCTGACCTTTTAGTAGGCACATTTTTCTAACAGCTACTTTCTATCAGACTGTGTTGTAAACCACCTTAACTTTTATCCTGGTGGCTGATCAAACCATCCCTCCTCCTCTCTAGCATTGAGCATCCTGCTCCATTAATGCTCCACAACTCTTAGCACACCTCTTAAATCCTGTTCCTGGGGTGAAGAGCAGAAGGAAGCAGAAGGTGTCTTCTGGGGCCTCTCAGAACACCTCTACTGCAGGTGCAAGCTACAAAAAATTAAAAAAAAAAAAAAATAAAAACAGGAAATCAAGCACAGAAGCAGTGGCCTACTGTTGCAAAGTGATGGTTACCTCTGGCAGGTCAGTGTTTGTTGGGATGTCCCATCCATCATCAAGGTGAGTCTGCTCTACGTCAAAGACCATGGATCAATGTGAAAAAGAGACATTGCCCAGGTCAGTGCCCTACACTGACGCAAACAACGGTAACTGTTAAAATGTCACTGCCTGTCCTGCGCCTGCACTCCAGGGTACTATCCCTAGCATGGAACAGCAGAAGCAACTGTACCCTCTGTGCCAGTGCCACAGCATACCCACAGCACCCACCTCCACTGGCAGTCCATATACACTAGCCAGCCTGCAAATTAGGAGCTGGGGACACGGGGATGTGTTCCCTGCTGGAAGGAGGGTAGTCACCCTTGGTAGGTGGTCTTGTCAGCAGCTGAGATTCCTGCGGTCTGATCTGCCAGGGCTTCTGTGGTGCAGCTAGTTCAAATTTTAGCCATGTGCCTCAAAACCATTAAAACTAATCTCAACAGGAAAAAGGGGTTTACAAGTGGACAGTGGAAAATCAGTTGTCTAAGAAAGAAGCGTCATCACACTGCATCAGATGCTGACTCCTGAGTCAGTGCAGCAAAGCATGAAGCTACAACCTAAGTTTGCAACTGCTTAGCAGCCCTGAAAATATCAGGGCCCGTTCTCAAGTAACGTGAGTGCTTTGAGAAGTCCCTATTTATGGCTTTGATGTGGGGGTCAAAGCATCTTCCCCACTCCCGCTACCTGTTTTGAACTCCATGGGCTTCTGCATCCCCTTCCTGGGGTCATCTTTGTCCCTTTTTGCCTGCCTTTATCTCGGCCCGCTCTGCGAGGCGAGGAGGAGCAAGACAACCAACCCTTAAGTCCCACTAACCAACACAGGCACATACTGCAAAGAGCAGAGATGAGTCACCTTCAGATTTGCCCCGGGACAAATGTGTCCAGGTGCCTGCTCGCATTAGCTGCAGCAGGGATGCAGATACAGTATTTGTTTTTACGCGCATGAGAAACCAGGTACTGTGTAAGATGGAAAAACAGAGAAGATGCAGAAATTTTTCCCCTCCCCTTTTCTGAAGTGGTTGAAAAAAAACCCTATAGACTGGTGTGCTGTGCTGTGCCTGAGGGAAACCCTTTCTCAGTTGCTGGAGAATTAATAGAAGAAAAGTATGAACGTGAAGACTGGTTTTGTTTTACAATAAACACCAGGCGCAGACAGCTTCGCTGTGCCAAGTATAGACAAGCATGGCTCTAAGCTGCCTCTTGCTCTGCAGGTACAAGAGAGCGACTCAAACTCTCCGTAGGAATGCTGGCTGATGAAGTCAGTGTTTCAGACAAACCCCAGACTGGCTGTCGATGCAGAATCCAAGGGTATTCTACAACAGAGCGACAGGTTTGGTAGGGAAATGCAGACAAAGGGCTCCCAATGAACAGTAACTAGCTCTATCTGTGGCACATTAAAGAACAATTCACATGGGGGGGGGGGATTTTTCAATATGGAGGGTCCTTTCCTTTGGGAAGTTCCCATTCACTTCAATCAATGATCATTTGTTACATTAATTCAGAGACAGAAATCAGCTACACTGCATTCATGCTTTTTAATTGTCCAGCCAGAGAAATCAATGCTTTTATTGAATTAGCCAGTCGCCACGGCAAGTTTTCTTTGATTTCTACGGCTCCCATGAATCAATAGGAGTCTGTCCTTTTGCTCCCCTAAGCGGAACAAAGCCATACCCCAAATCATGCCGGTGGATGAAAACGCAAACCTTCCTGCAGAATTCTCTGTGTTAGGCGTATATGGGACTACTTGGCAATTTGCCCTAAAAACTACCTCAAATAACTTCATCCTCTGCCTCACCAGCTTCCCTCAGCTCATAACTCCACTCCTGCCTTATTAATTCTCATGTCTCACACTTAGTATCTTCTCTTTCCCTGCTTCCTTATCAGCTTTTTCTGTGCCGTAGGCAAGATCTGCTGCTGCTGTCTCCACATTGTCTTAAATGCAGGTGTCTATGCCAGAAACATCTTCCCCTACAAGGTTTGTATCTGATAAATCTAAACATCTCTCCAGGACTCCCTTCCCTGTGCTGTCAGCAGTAAGTCATCTTTAATCAAAGTGCTGGTCCAAAAATTTTGTGGTTTTTTGTTTGGGTTTTTTTTTTCATAAAGGTAATTTTGTTTTTGTTTTCCAGCCTTCCCATAAAACTGGCTGTTTTTTATCAGTACAGCTGGGTGGGAAGCATGACTCATACATAAATTACCACTTTTACTGCATTCCTTCCCTTTGTCAGCCCTTCTGCTGTCACCTACGTGGGACAGGCCCACTATTCTTCAGTGTTTAGCAAATACTCTTCACATAATGGGCGATACTGTAAATAAATGAAAATAAGACCTGAAATCAAATAAAAGCTGACTGACAGGACTTTTGTGAAACCACCTGAGCTTTGCAGGTTTTTAATCCACCGTGCTGCACTGTTACATGGCACTTACAATGGCTCTGCCACTTTTCTGCAGGTTTAGATAGGACCACGAAGGCATGGTAATGGAAATGAGGTCTTTAGCTCTTTTACCAGTGCCTCACTTCAGCTGATTAAGAACAATCTGTGCCTTATAGGCTGAGATGCACCAGGTAACTTCTGACCGGCATGAAATGATGGATAGCCCAGCACTTACTGCTTAATCAGAATTTCCTCCTGGAAAACTGGGGGAAGTGACAGAAATAAATGCTGAGGAATGGCAAGCTGCAGAAGACGTCAAAGTGGAGAACTGATGGGGGAAATCCAGCCCATCATTAGTGAATGCAGAAGTTCATAAATATCCTGTGCAAACAAATTATGATGATGTTGTAGAAAAGAGAACAAGAGGGGAAGGCAAGAATTGCAAAAATGACTAAGTGAGGCCAACTGAAAATCTGGGGAAAATGGTAAAGCAAGCTCAGAGGGCTGTAGCATCTCAACTACCAGGTGGAAGTAAAAGAAATGAGCAAGACAAAAACATGCACTGCATGACAGCTCAAACCAGGACATCGAACTAATAAAAATAATACTACATGGTACTAGCCGTAGGAGAAACGTTTTCACAGTGCCAACAATGAGAGGCTTATGACTGCACATGTATTTGAAATGGACATTGATTGTGTAGTACTGCCAACCCCAAACACTCAAAACTTTCAAGTTAGGCTTGGAAACTGTGAAACTGGCTTAAAAATTAACAGATTTATAAAAACACTCCATATATTCTGAATGTCTGCCCTCTAGTTTACAACCTTCATGCAACTTTCAGTTTTCTGCAGTAACTGAACTAGAGCTTTGTTTTCTGGAAAACAAAAAAAAAATTCCAAAAAACATACCTGAAGAGTCATCATCCTCTGAAAAAAATCCAAACCACCAATTATTGCAAGATCTGCAGTGAAATCAGCTGCAAATCAAGTAACAATGCGTCTTTGGACGGAGGAGGCCATAAATACTGATGATAGTGAAAAAGGAAAATCTCAAGATGGGAAAGCACTGGAAGGAATTCATTTAGTGGTGGCTGGTGCAGATGTGCATAGATCAGCAGCTTTGAGACACCTTGTTAAGCAGGATCCTTTTCTGCCCAACTCAGAATGGCAGACTGGCCTGCGGGGAAGAAAACTAACAGACCGTATTTTGATGGAAATCAGACTTCAAATGCTGGACTTACTGCAACCTTGTCATTTATCCCTGCTTCTTTAGGAATAGAAGGAAGCCCATGAAATTCAGCATTCAGGGCCTTCCCTATGCCCAAAAGGCATAGAAGAGGATCTCTTTAGCCTAAAAGTCTCTGAAGAAAAGAGCTGCCCTCTTTCCAGATGGGATGATGCTGATGATCCAGCAAAATTAGGAACAGTGGATCAGTAAGAGGACTTCAGCAGAGAAATATCAAAACTGAACAAAAAGACAGGATGTGAAGAATTAACCATCCTTTTCCCAAACTATAACATTAGACCTCAGTCTTTAACATTAAGCCAGGAGTGAAACACGTTTCACATGATTCAATCACATGTATTCTTAACTCCTAGTCTCAGTGTGCTCCTTGCTATAGTTTATGGCATCAGTGGGATTTGATGCTGCCTAACACTGGGATTTCAGCCCCTTGCAGCAGTTAATCTATAACATAAGAACTCCCAATGTTATATTTATAAGAGTTTTATCTGACCCATTGTGATTAAACTGCCTCTTGCCTAGAGAAACTGTTGTTCTCCAATGTGTTTGCTATAATGCTGATGTGTGCTTATGAGATGAGTTAAATGGACTTGATCAGACCCAAGCAAGTCTTTTTCAAGGTTCTGATAAGGTGTATATGTGAAAAACAGTGGAAGTTAAAAAAAATAAATCCTGCTCTCCAGGGAAAGCTAAATGTTGCTAATCATCAGCAAAATTTTATGGTTTGGGAATTCTGCCCCCAGCATGTTTGCTTCTTTTCAACTACATTAAATTAGTCAATGAAACAAAGAAAAGTAAACTGAAGTGCTACCCTGTGCTTATCAGTTAACCAAGTCTTATAAGACAATAGGATGAGTCCATAGTTAAGCAATTAACAATATTATCATTAATTAAAATACAGGGCTGGAGAAAACATTAGGTAAATTGAAAAACACAGCTGAAAGTCTGTAGTTGTGTTTTGTAGGAATTCTCATTAAGTTCCCTCTGGCACTGCTGCCTTGGCCTGAGTCCCAGGCTCCATTTTTACCACTGAACTCATACGGGGCCAGAACTGTCACCCCCATGCATGCGTTAATCTCCCCCAGGAAAACACCTCTGCCCGTTGGGTGTCATTTCACTGCTTGCTCCTGCAGCGCAGTGGTGGGTGCTCTGGGGACTCCCTCTCCCAACCAGCTGATGCGTTAAGCCGGCGGTACCTCCTGCTGGCCCAGAGACAGAATCTAGCGGAAACCATATGGTGACTGACCTGAACCCTCTCAAAGGACTGCTGCCACTCTCCAAGCGTGACTGAGGATTGACATATACAGTTCCCATGATCTGATCCACGCCAAAATGAAACTGGATGATAACGGCTGTTTTGCGAGTGCCCTGTTTTCCACTCTGTCCCCCTCTTGTTCCTCCTTGCCACTGGAATTTTGAGTGCCTATGCCCACAAAATTTGATCTACAACAGCCTGCGGATACACAAAGTCCGAACAGAAATCAGGTGCTAGAGAAGCAAAGACTAATTTCACTTTGAAAAACATAAATATTCTTTAAATGAACATTATAATGCTTCCCCCCACAACTCTCCACACAATTTAAGCATAACTGATAGCTCCAGTGATTCCAGAACAAGAGCCACTGAGCAGAGATGGCCACAGAATCACAGTTTCAGTACCTGAAATGTAAGGAGGCAACTGAAAACTAGTGTGGAGGAAAGGTGCACTACTGCAAAGCCAACACTAATCCTGCTCTCACCCCAGAGGGGTCAGACCCAGCCCCCCTTCTTCACTGCTGATCCGCAGGAACCACAAGCAAGTCAGGACACAGCTTGCACGCTGGCAGGAACCATGAGCATCGCGACTCCGCAGCTCCTGGGTAATTAGTACCTGCCTCAGCTCTGCCTAATGAAGGGTGGTATTTGTCATCCTCATCCTGAAGGCTCCCTCCCTCTTACAGGTGGATTTGCCACATCCATACAGGCAGAGTCTGTGCCTACAATTAATATAACTCAGTCCTGCCCGGGGCTTTTCATCAATAGCTCTCAACTTCCCTACGCGCACACACACACACACACACACACACAGTGTTGCCCCCTGTTTGCATCCAGGGAAACACGAACACCCCACGCTTAATTTGCACACCATTATCATGCAGGAAGCAGAACTTGCCTTTCCCAATTTCAGAGCTGGGCAAAAACCCACTCAAAAGTTTTCCTGGGGACCCTGGTTAATGGAACACATGACTAAATCCTATCTGAAAAATATTATCTGGAAAAATGACATTGCTTATTCTAGAACTTGCAAGCGTTCATTTTAAGGCCTCTTGATCAATTTCAAATATTTTTTTTTAAAGAAAAGCTGAAAAACTTGGCTTTGAGGAGAAAAATAAAAAGGTTTGATTTAATTATGTTTTCTGAAGAATAAACCCCTTCCATTTCCAGTCACTCATAGCCTCAAAACTTCAGTGAGATTATTTTGAAAAGCCAGGATTTGTCCCGTCGCAACTGGAGACTCTGAGCAAGAAAGGTCACAACAGAAAGGAGCCGCCACAACTGATTATGAATGCAGGGCATACAGGACAACAGCCTTTCAGAAAGCACAAGAAACTCCCAGGGATTCCAAAGCCATCTAGTTTTGAACACAGAAAAGAAACAACTTTTATTTTCTTTCCCTGCCCCCCCCCCTTTCACAATTTTTCATTAAAATGTTATCCATGTTTCTAAGGCCAAAATAAAGTGACCTAGTCGAGTTTCTTGGGAGGAAAACAAAAAAAGAGTGATTTATGAAAACACATTTCACTCTTTCCTTCTGGTTATTTTTTTATTTCTTTTTTTCCCCTGTTGTTAAAATTAGGCCATGTGTAAAATCAGCAAAATCTGAAAATGGACTATTTTCTTCAATTAATAACATCTTCTATTAGAATAAAAATATCTGCCAGTTAGAGACTGCTCCAAGCCTTTGTTGGCTGTGGCACAGACTGCTCTAGGATGCTGGACGTATCTCTTCGCACAACTCTTCTCCATCTTTTTCCATCCTCCTATTTGGCCAAAATTTCTATTAAGATCACAGCTCTTGTGGCAAGATCCATTTTTATCCTATATCCTGGCTCTCTAGGGTCTGGATCACAGTGAGCTCTAATGCAACACCCATAAATAACCACCTCTGATTGTCTTTCCTAAGATCACAGCTCTTGTGGCAAGATCCATTTTTATCCTATATCCTGGCTCTCTGGGGTCTGGATCACAGTGAGCTCTAATGCAACACCCATAAATAACCACCTCTGATTGTCTTTCCAGGAGAGCCTCTTTGTGCTATCTTTGGCAAGCTGCTGTTTCTTCAGGCATGCTGGAAAATGGCAGCTCTCCCTGCATTTGCCATCAGGTCTCCTCTGAGGCTGGTCCCCCAGGGAGCTGGAAATGAGTACACAGCTCACAGCATTTACCCTTCCCTATAAGCCAGCTCTGGGATTTTAGATACAAAAATGAGCAGAAAGTCTGATGGAACTGAGTGATGGGGTTTGTGCCTGAACCCTTCAGAGCCAACATGGGCTAGTCTTCCACTCGGGGAATTACTTTTTGCTCCCTGTCTCCAGAGCCTCTCTACTGCCCAGACAAGTGTCTTTGTGAATCAAAGATGACTGAGGCTGGGTTGCTATACAAAATACCTGCATTCCTCAATCTGTTGCAGGCTCTCTTGCCAGGCTTCACTGACTTCCAGATGCTTCTCGACTCTACAATCAGCCTTGACTCTATTTGCACTGTGTACTAAGAAGAACTCCTCAATGACGATCTGCTTTCCTTTTTGCTGCAGACGCCCCATGCTCTACAGCAGATGATGCCTGGTGGACAGCAAAACTATGTCACCTATCCCTCCAGGCCCTTGCTGGGAGACAGGATAACACCCATCCAGGCAGCATTTCAGCATCTCTCAGATCCTGTTGGAGCAAATTCCAAATATCTGGGGAACCACAAAGAATTAACATGCAAATTGAATCCTAAGCCAAGATTCATGTCACTGTCATCTTTATGTATTAGGCTGTAGATCATGAAAGGAGTTACGCTCCAGATGGCTAATTAAGTAAACATGAAGCAAAGGAGGATTGTAGACAAGAGCTAGGGTCTGGGAACCTGGATTCAAGTGCTGGCTGAGGCAGAAAATTCTTGTGTGACAATGGGTAATTTTGTTAGGGGTCGTTTTGAAATGCATGAAGGATAGCAGAAAGCCATTAACAGGACCTTGAGATGGACTCCTCTCCATGTTGAAGTGCAACACAGGGCTCTACAGATTTCCACTTCCCCTATCATACAGAGCAATAAGCTAAAACAAGGAAGATGTAAGATGAGACAAGTTCAGCCTACCAATATCTGAAGGGAGCTACAGGAGAGCTGGCCAGGGACTCTTTGTCAGGAAGTATAGTGACAGGACAAGGGGGAACGGTTTTAAATTGGAAGAGGGGAGATTTAGATTAGATCTTAGGAAGAAATTCCTTACTGTGAGGGTGGTGAGGCACTGGAACAGGTTGTCCCGGGAAGTTGGGGATTCCCCATCCCTGGAGGGGTTCAAGACCAGGCTGGATGGGGCTTTGAGCAACCTGCAGGTGTCCATGGCAGGGGGGTTGGAACCGGATGATCTTTAAGGTCCCTTCCAACTCTAACCATTCTATGATTCTATGAAATAAAAGGCTTCAGAACAAAGCTTCTCCCAGCTCTCAGTACCCAGGCAGGAGCCTTCCACAACACATGGCTCAGTTGATGCCTCAGCACACTCAGGCAACTAGAGCTGGCTTTGCAGCACTGTTCAGCCTCATGCGAGGAAACTGTGGCCAAAAGATGGGAAAGCTAGCCAGATTCCCTGTTTCAAAAACAAAGGTGCCATGTCTTATAGGCATTTTGATGGTTCCACTCTGATACCAGAAGAAAAACATCCCCATTTTAACTGTCCTAGCGCGCTCTAGTGGGAGCCTGTCCCCTGCACAGCTCAGTGGCAGCATCCCTGCAGGGCTGCTCTCCCAGCATCAGCCTCCCCACTCAAGGGACACCGACTTATTCAGTCAGGGGGCAAAGGGGGACGACTATAAAACCAGCTCCACTTTTTATTATTAGTATTCTTTCTATGCTTGGATAGAAACAAGCCTCTGTGAGGAAAGGAATGGGAACATTCAGAAAATAAATTGTTGTTCGCTTTATGCACCTTTGGGTCTCATTCATAATCCAGAGCTTTACGAGAATAACTTGGGTTGAAATCTGCAATATTATTCTATTACATGAAAATTGATTCTTTCACAGGAAAAGCATTATACAGTGATATCAAAGGTTTGGGGAAACCGACGGCTTATGTTGGTGTTTGAACAGGGGATGTAACCTTCGAACCCCAGGTCAAATTGTATATGCAAAGCTCTCTGGTGCCTCTGTACCTCAGCGAACAGGCTAGTCGTCATCTCTGCCGCTACGTGGACCCTGGTCATGGATTTACAAGGACAGCTGACAGACAGCATGCCAGCCCCACAAATGTGATTTAAACGGGACCTCCAAGGAACGCAGTAAAACAAAAGCTGCTCCAAGCTGATAAGGGTTGAGAAAGAAACTCAAAATGCGTCTGAGCTCTTGAATCTCTCAGTTATTGTGGAGTACTCACGGCTAGCCTGTTCATCAGCTCAGCTGCTGGAGCTAGCCCAGAGATTTGGTAACCGGTGGCAAGCGACACCGACAGTGTGATGCAGCTTTCGAACAAGGTTCAACAGGGCAATACTCAGCAGCTGTTTTCCTCCTGGAATACACCAAAAATACTTCACCCTGCAGTTCTCAGGAATGCTTAAAGCAAAAAAATAGATAAACCCAAAGACTGGATACAGCACTACCAATTTAGAAATAGCCTGCATAAAATTTCACTCCCATCTCTACTGTTGTGTAGCATTTGAGACAGGGCCTTTGAAGCCTGCTTGAGCATGCACCTCCATGAGTACTCAACTTTGCAGTAAGTCATCCCAAAATATTGAGCGTAGGGGTATATACAACGCTTGCAAGACTGTGGTCTCTATAAGACTGGAGAAATTGAGGCCCAGTGTCTGGTAAATAGCATTCTGAAGGAAGACAGACAATACCAGAACAACACAGATGATAGCAATGCCCCTTGTGAATGTAACATGTTTCTCACTTATACTTTCTTGCCTCCCACTTAAATAATTTTCATTAAAGAAAACAGGAGTTTTGGTAGGACAGGGATGTATGTATTTGTCTTACATAATGCTAACTATTAGCATGCTGAGACAGCACAGCACCTGTCTGAAGGCAGCTCAGAAAGAGCATAAAGGAGGCAAGTGGATGTTTGTATATGAATAGGGTGTGTGGAGGTATATGGGGGCCTGGTTAAGGAAAATAAAATTGCTATGAAGAAGAATTTCAAAGTTGAAGATTGTTTTTATACAGGCAGAGATGCCCACAAAATCATGCTTTTCCAAAGCAGCCTCAAGGCAATGAGACGTATGTAATGGGGTAGGGCAGATCCAGATCAGCCCACTGCTGTAACACTCACTGCCGATGACATTTCATTTCTTAAGCCAAGGCTGCTCCAAACCAGACCAAACAGGGACTTGCACTTTGGTTTCCTACATTTCAGCTGCAAGGCTGAAATTGATCAACTTGGTCAAACTTGGTCAACCAGGCCCAGCTCACCTCTGCTAGACCCCAAGCAGCTGGAGTATGAGCTGGGAACACCTAGCTTGTGGGTTCCTACCCTAACGAATTAATACATGGCCAAATTAACCTGCTTTCTCTAGACTCCTCTTGGTGTGCTACATGGAAAAAAAGAACAATAGAGAACAGACTTACAACAAGGACTCACAGCCAAGCTAGAAAGCATTGCTATTACTCCCTACAGTGTCAAGAGAAGGGAATCTAGGGTATTGTCTTGACAACAGCAAAACCACGAACGCCATCCCTTTTGTATGTCTCTATTAAGCTTCACCCTCTTTTTACTTCTCTTTATTAACGCAGAAAAGTACAGTGCTAATTAAGCCTGAATTTTCTTTCTTGGATGTAGGCCCTGGTATGATTTTAAAATAACCCTGATCTGGTATTCGTAATTCTAGTATTTACCTCTTCCCATGATTATCGATAAGATGTTACTGCATTCTTGACTCAAGATGAGCTTCTGCAATGGTTTAAAACTCCAGTGAGACCTCAATCCTATTGCATAAATGATGGGACAAGAGCAGAGCACAGGGTATTTGAATATCCTCTAAACATCATCCTCTAAACTTCAACTAATAACCAGTTAATTAGTAAAGCTCTGTAAAGCAAAACTAAACATTTGGGGAGGCAGACTGTTTGTTTTTCCTGTGTGGCCATCCCCAAACCGGGACATTATCTGTCACACCCAAATCCATACACCCCTCTAGCACACAGCCAGAACGCCCCTTCTTGGACTCCAATCCAAGAGAGGACACAACGTAAACCCTGACAACCCTCTGGCCACGCAAGCCCCTGTGCAAACAGAAACCTTGTCTCATGTGCTAAGGGACAACAAACTGGACGAGGTGAAAAAGCAAATGCCACTATTTATCATGGATAACATCCCTCTGACTGTTTGAAAGCAGCAGTGGCCCTGTCCTCTTGGGCATAGGCCCACACGGCCACCCATGCTCAACACAGCTTCTGCAGCATCACAAAAGGCCCTGCTTCACAAGCAGCATGCAGGCTGTTCCTTAACTTCTCAGGCACTGCACCAGAATACACAATTGCTCTCCGACTTTGGATAAATATGCAGAGGTCTGTCGAATTTTTCATTTTCACATACATTAATCATCCCCAAAGCCCACCTCAGCTGTACAGATCTGTACTCTTTGTACAACTTTTATTCTCTCAAAGGTGTGTATTTTCATAATGATAGCGCTCATGTACCACTTAACAGTATATTTTCATTTGGCCCCAGCCACACTTCTGAACAGTAATTTATTACTGCTTGTCACTAGCTGCTACTAAGAGTAATACATATACTGGGTTTATTTAGTGTGTTTAGTATTACTTCCTCGACTCTTTCTTACACAGACAATACTGCCCAAGCCCAGAGATTCACAAATCAAAACAGCCAAGTTTCTGGGCCTTCCAGGTGCACTCATTTTGTACTTTCAGGCTTTTTGCCTGCAAGAACATGGAATCACGGAACTGTCAAGAGTTGGAATGGGCCTCTAGAGATCATCCAGTCCAACTCCCCTGCCAAAGCAGGGTTGCCCAGAGCACATCACTCAGGACAGCATCCAGGCAGGGCTTGAAAATCTCCAGAGAAGGGAACTCCACACCCTCCCTGGGCAGCCTCTTCCAAAGAAGGCATTCAGTAACTTCACCTATTCTGTGTCTTCCACCACTAAGGTGCCGACCTCATTCATCAGTGGGCCTACATTTTCCCTAGTCTTCCCTTTTCTATTGATACACTGATAGAACGTCTTCTTGTTATCTTTAACCCTAGTGGCCAAGTTAAGTTCTGCTTGAGCTTTGGCCCTTCTGATTTTCCCCCTGCATAGCTTCACTATGTCTTAGTATTCCTCATAAGCTACCAACCCCCTTTTCCAGGGATTCTAAACTTTCCTTTTATTCCTGAGGTCCAGCCAAAGCTCTCTAGTTAGCCAGGCTGGTCTTCTTCCCCATCAGCTCATTTTTCAGGACCTGGGGATGGCCTTCTCCTGTACTTTTTAGAGTTCCTCCCTCAAGTATGACCAGCCTTCCTGGGCACCTGCATCCTTCAGGACTGTCTCCCAAGGGACACTCAACCATGCTCCTAAACAGGCCAAAGTCTTCCCTTCAGAAGTCCAAGGTGGCAGTTCGGCTGGCTCCCCACCTTGCTTCTCCAAGAACTAAAAACTCTATGATTTCATCATTACTCTGCCCAAGACAACCTCCAACGTTTACACCCCCCACCAGACCTTCTCTGTTAAGAAGCAAGAGGTCAAGTAGTGTGCTTTCCCTCATTGGCTCTCTCACCATCTGTGTTAGGAAGTTGTCTTGCACACACTCCAGGAACCTCTGGGACTGTTCCCTCTCTGCCGTGTTATATTTCCTGTGTTATATTGGCCCTCCCCTTGATTCTTACCCATAAACATGCAACACTGTCTTTCACATTATTAAGTTCTAGGCATTCAAATCTGTCCTTAACACAGAGAGCCACCCCACCGCCTCTCCTTCCTTGCCTATCCCTTCTGAAAAGCTGGTAGCCATCAATCACAGCACTCCAGTTGTGTGAGTCATCCCACCATACTTCTATGATGGCAACTATATCATAGTTTTCCTGCTGTACGATGGCCTCCAGGTCCTCCTGTTTGTTGCCCATGCTGCATGCATTCATGTAGATGCACTTCAGCTGGGCTAAATGTCCTGCTGCTTTCTGGGGGGGGTGAGCTGACCATGCCCAGACCCTTCTGTAGTTGTCATCCTTGGCCCTTCACCCCTAGGCTCATTACTAGTAGGCCTGGTTTTATCCTCTTCCCCCCTTCAATTCTAGTTCAAAGCCCTGTCCACAAGCCTTGCTAACTCTTGGCCTAGCTTTCCCTTTTTGGGATAGGGTTTTCCCATCCTTTGCAAGCAGGCCCAGTATCCTGTAAATCAAACTGTGATCAGAGAACCGAAAGCTCTGCTGGTAGCACCAGTTTTGGAGCCAGGCATTGATCTGTCTGGTCTTCTTGTTAACCCATCCATCAGTGCCCCAAACTGGAGTGACAGAGGAAAACACGATTTGTGCTCCTGAACCCTTGACAAGTCATCCCCAGTCCCCGAAATCTTTCTTCATTGCCCTCAGACTTCTTCTCTCTAACTCATGGCTGTCTACCTGTAAGATCAAAAGAGGGTAATAACCTGAGGGCCGTATCAGGCCAAGAAGTTTCCTGGTTATATCCTTAATGCAGGCCCCAAGGAGACGGCAGACCTCCCTGTGGAAAGGGTCTGGCCTGCATACGGGACCCTCAGTTCCCCTCAGAATGGAACCACCTGTAACTATCACCCTCCTCTTGCTCTTCACAGAGGTAGTTTGGATAGAGCTGGCTGCTTCAGCAACTTCCTGGATGGGGCTTTATCAGCATCCTCAATTCCCTCATCACCTATCTCCAGAGGCCCCTATGTTCTGTATGGGCACCTGGGAAGATGGGGGAGGTCTGGAGGGAACTCTCCTTCTGCCCCAAGCAGGTACCTGCTTCCATTGCCCCCCATCCTCTCCTAGTTCCCATCCTTCTGCATGGTGACAAGAGGGCAGGAGATCCTCTGTCTTTCATGGAGCCTCCACCTGCTGCATTTTCCCTAAGGATGACAGGGTGTGCCTCCACCAATCTATTTCCCTTTCACATTCCCAAATGGTCCTCAACCTTTCCAGCTCCACCAGGCCAAGCAGATCATTTACCTGCACACACACACACACTATCTTTGATGTCCTCCTACAAGAGCTGACAGGCTCAGACATTCCATGCAGCCCCTCACCTGGACAGCTGCATGTTTCTGCAGGTCAGTTTGGGTTGCTTTATCACAAAATCACAGAAACTTCATGGTTGGAAAGGACCTCTGAGATCACCAAGTCCAACCATAGACACACAAAAAAACCCCAACTCAACAATCTCGGGCCCTAGAGCATGCCCTGAAGTACCACCTCTACATCTTTCTTAAATACCTCCAGGGATGGTGACTCCACCACCTCCCTAGGCAGGCCGTTTCAGTGCCTGACCACCCTCTCAGGAAAGTCATTCTTCCTGAGATCTAATCTAAACCTCCCCACTGCAACTTCAGACCATTTCCTATGGTCCTGTCATTATTCCCTTGGGAGAAGAGGCCAACCCCCACCTCTCTACACCCTTCTTTCAGGAAGCTGTAGAGGGCAATGAGGCTCCCCCTCACCCTCCTCTTCTCCAAACTAAACATGCCCAGTTCCCTCAGCCTCTCATCATATGACTTGTTCTCCAGACCCCTCACCAGCTTGGTGGCTCTCCTCTGGACACGCTCCAGCAGTTCACTTCCTTTTGGCCATGGTTATGGACTGAGTAGAGGCCATAACTGAATGTTTTCTTTCTAGTTTGCCTGGCCGTGCCCACCGTTCCACCCCTCACGCTCACTGGCTATACGTCGCCACGCCATGATGGTGGTGATACCTCCTCCCCCCCTAAGATAGCAACGCCTCACCGACCAAAGCATTGTCTGCTCTGACCACCTTTAAATCCCTGCGCGACTCCTGGCCACGCCCCCTCCGCCGCGTGATTGGTTGCCGCGGACTTCCTGCTTCCTGCTGGGGCTGGGAGGGGTGGGGATCCCTGAGCAGAGAACCATCCCGCCAGCCTCGGGATCACCTCAGGCCTGGACACCCCCACTGCCACCACCACCTCGCCCACCGACTTAGATCTACATCTAGAATCTTTCATTTATGTGTTCTTTATTCATGAAAGTGGAAAGCCTACTGCAGTCTGCCTGCCCCTGGAGCTGCAAGTGTACAGTGAGCACCTACGGGGACAATGAAAACATGAGAGAAATATAGACTCTACCATAGAATGGCCTAGGTTGGAAGGGACCTTTCAGATCATCTAGTCCAACCATCAACCCAACACTGAAAAAAACATCACTAAACCATGTCTCTAAGCTGTTTGTCAACCCATCTTTTAAATACCTCCACCACCCCAGAGGTAACATATCAGCAATACGCATGTTATATCCCTGCCCAATATCTGCAGAAAGTTTGCTGGGCAATGCTCCCTGCTGGGAATGACAGCCATGGTGAGGCCTCCTGCAAATACTGGCAGGGTTGATGGCCAAGGGTTGTGCTGCAAATTAACTACGGGGTTTTCCACCTGCCGAGCAGCTTGTGTTCCTGCCATCCCACTGCTGCACTTTCACCCTACTGGGGTGTGAACAGGGCAAAGGGAAGGCTGTCCTCCTGTATCTCCCTGAAATGGGGAGCACCCCCCTCTTCACCTGCCTCTCTGCATGCCTTTCCCCCACGTGCCTTTCCTGTGCACGGACTCACAGAATTGTTGCAGTTGGAAGGGACCTTCTAGAGACCATCCAGTCCAACTCCCCTGCCAAAGCAGGGTTGCCCAGAGCACATCACTCAGGAGCATCCAGGTGGGGCTTGAAGATCTCCAGAGAAGGGGACTCCACACCCTCCCTGGGCAGCCTCTTCCAGGGCTCTGCCACCCTCATCAGAAAGAAGTTATTCCTCAGATTGGAGTGGAACTTCCTATGTTCCAGCTTGTGCCCCTTGCCTGTCGTCCTCTTACTGGGAACCACTGGAAAGAGTCCAGCTCCATCCTCCCTCAACCCACCCTTTAGATAGTTGTCAGCATTGATAAGGTCTCCCCTCAGCCTTCTCCAGGCTAAAGAGTCTCCGCTCTCTCAGTCTTTCCTCATCAGGGAGATGCTCCAATCCCTTAATCATCTTTGTTGCACATCTACATGTGTGCTGGACATACACACTTCAAAAGAAGTGTGGTCGAGGGGGTGATTCTACCCCTCTACTCCTCTCTGCTGAGACCCCACCGGCAGTACTGCGTCCCACTCTGGGGCCCCTGCCATCAGAAGGACATGGACCTGTTGGAGGGGTTCCAGCGGAGGGCCACGAAGGTGCTCAGAGGGCTGGAGGCCCTCTCCTGTGAGGACAGGCTGAGAGAACCTGCGGGGTTGTTCAGCCTAGAAAAGAGAAGGCTGCGGGGAGGCCTCATAGCGGCCTATCCAGTACCTGAAGGGGGCCTGCGGCCCGGCTGGCACACGCACCACACGCACGTTGCACTCCCCGCCGCCCCCACCATTCCCCGCCCCCGACGGCCCCCGCCCCCGCCCTCCCCGCTAGCGGGCGCCCAAATCCCGCCGGGTCGCCGCCGCTCGCCCTTTTCCTCCCCGCCTTCCTGCCGCCTCCAGCCCGCACCCACCGACGGCGCCATGGCCGCCCGGCAGCAGCTCGGTAACGCAGGGGGTGGTGGAGGCCCCGGCAGCCCGGGGCGTGGGATTGGCACCGCCTGGTCGCGGCAGTTGAAGCCGCTTTTGGAGGGGGGAGAGCTGTGGAGGCCGAAATGGCCGTGGGGACGGGTGGGCCGGGGGCCGCTGGGCCGAGAAGTGTTTTCCTGGGTTCAGCTAAACAGGGTGGCCCCGGAAGGCGAGGGGGCGGCTGGGTGTCTCTCGCTTCGGAGCTTCCCACACAGTAGTTCCCGAGTCCCGAGGGGGTGAGGGGAGGTCCGCTTGTTTCCCTCCGGGCCGGTGACACCTTGGCTTCCAGGGGCCTGAAGTCCCGGGGTTGTGGGAAGGAGGGGAAGAGAAGCGGGAGCGGCGGTGAGGGGGTGTCCCGGGCTCGGCGTCCTGAGGTGGCGGTGGGAGGGCCCCGTCTGGCCTGGGGGGTGAGGAGCAGGGGGGCTTCTCCGGTGTGGAGGTGGGGAAGCGGTGAGGGGACCGGTGCTCAGCAGTCCCTTCTCCCACCCGCTTACTTCCTTGGTAGGCAGTGCCTTGCCTTTCCTCAGAGAAGTTTTCTAAGTTATAAAACTGGTAATGTATGTTTCGGTTTCCTAAGACCTGTTGCTTTTTTTCTCTGTTGTTTTTGAAACCTAAATATTTTTGTTCTTCAATCCCCCCCCACCCCGTTAGCTTTACTTAGCGTCTCTGATAAGACCAGCCTGGTGGAATTTGCAAAGAGTCTGAATGCTCTTGGCCTGGGTTTAATTGCCTCTGGAGGAACAGCCAAATCCCTGAGAGATGCTGGCTTGCCTGTCAGGTACAGTTGCTTTAAAATACATCTCCACCAAAAATGCTTATTTGGGTCCTGAGGTTGCTTGAATTGCTTTCTCCATCTGAGCAAAAAAATTGAAAACTGGTCTGCAAGCAGGTCTTCCTTTCCAAAAAAAAAACCTACCCCAAAGCAAACTTCAGAACCTTCTTGGCCTGAAGTTGGTTGGCTGAGGCCAAAGCGTGTTACTGTGCAGGTCAGCACACAGATGTCAAGAATGTTGTGTTGGAGATGGTGCCTTGTCTGCCTTGAGCCTGCTTCCCCCCGTGAGACCATCAGTTTTCTTGAAGTTCATAGTCTGACTCTTGTGCAGCTCTTTACAGCCAAGTGAAATCTAATTTTTGCCTGGTCCTGGTACAGGAAAGGTGACGTGTCAGGAATATGCTGAAGCTCACTGGAGGTCATTTGTCACAAATAATTTTCCCAGCGTGATGGTCAGCTTTTTCAGGCAGAGCCTTTAAGTGTTGTGTATCCACTGTTTAAAGAAGGGGCATGAACAGTCAGTGGCTGGTTTGGCCCATGATTCTGGGGGCATTTTTTTCAGTTTCTTCTGTGCTGTAATTAAAAAAATAAACCACAGCCCTAGCCAAATAAAAACTGTTTCCAGTACAGTGATGAAAAATCTGACAATTCAATCAGGACAGGTGACTGTGACTCCTTTTTTGCTTCCAGGGAATGCAGCAATAGGCCTCTAGGACACATCAGCACAAACATACACTGCTTCCAGTCCTCGCTGTTATCCAGCACTTGGTCATGTCCCTCCAACTTCTTTGCTTGGCTGTGCTACTGGTGAAGCCTGAAGCAAAGGATGGTCACAGTTCCCCTTCCTTTTGCAATTTATTGTTCCTTTGCCATCATAAACAGTTACAGGGAGTAGTAAAACCTTAATTAATGTTTTGGCTAAGCTGGGAAGAAGAGTATTGCATCTTCTGAGCATGGTCTTCCATTCTCTCTTATAAACCATATTTATTTGAGATTTGCTTATCTTGGTTATTTCAGCATATTCAAGAATTAACTGTTTAATTGGTTGTGACCCACGAACTTTATTTCCATTCCTGGGAAAAGCAGATGTTGCCCCCTTGGCTTAGGGAAGCTTTGAATATAATCGTTTTTTCATACAATTTTTTGGTTTTGGTCACCTACTAGAAAGCAGTGTCCTTTCTGTCTCCTGTCAGATGTACCATTTGTATAAGATACATGTCAACATCTTATGAAGAGTGAGGGAGCATTAAACCAACATTTTGGCTGTTTCTGGTAATTCTTCTGTACCCAGCAGCATTTTGCTAAGTAGTTGACAGATGCCAACCGTAATAAAAACAGTCAGATCTGTCTTAATGTAGAATGCCTCATCCCAGCCTTCCATAAGAAGGATGCATCCTAGTCTGTCCCTCAGCATAGGTTTTTCCTAGCAGTTTAGTAATACACTTTCTGTATGTTATGTTCTTACAGAGATACAAGGTACTGAAGTTTAGAGGGATTGTGCATGTGTTTTTCTCTCTCATTGATGGAAAGGTGTGGTGATTTTTATTTTTTTTTAACAGACAGGCCAAAAGAAAGCTAAGTTTATTTCCCCTCCTTGTTGCCTTTGAAACTCCTAGGTTTTAAATCTCCTCCAGTAAAACCAACATTGCCAGTAGATCTAAATTACTGCCCCGATGGGGATAACAAACATTCAACCTATAGATTAAGGTGGTATGTCGCATCTATTAACATGCTGTGTTTTCTCGTTGAGCAGAGATGTTTCGGACCTAACAGGGTTCCCTGAGATGTTAGGTGGACGTGTGAAAACCCTTCATCCTGCAGTTCATGCTGGTATGTTTCTGCTTATCTATTTTCAGTCTCAAGAAGAAATCCATGGGCAGTGAGGGTGGGAAGAAGGGGTTGGCAGATGTCTTTTTTTTTTTTAAGGGTCGTGTGGAAGAACTTGGTAATGAAAACAGATTTGTTCAAGCAGCAGCAGGAGGGGTGTGAAAAGCATGGGGTGGAGAAGTGTACAGTGGCTGAATTACTTCCTCTGTTGCTATGCTGGCATCTCTGCAGTTAGCAGAGCTTTTCCTCCCCAGGGCTACAAGTAACAGGCCTTCTCTGTAAATGCCTTTGCACATTCTTTGCAGAGTCAATTTCAGACCTGTTCAGGCAGAGAGCTCCACTGAATTTAACCTCTGGATGAAACCAGTGTGGAGCATAAGGAATGTGACAGCATAGTCTGTAGTGGGTGATATCTGCATGTCTAATCTTCCCTGACTCTTCTTCGGCAAGGAAGATGTCTGATAATTGGTCAATCTGGACATTAAACCATCTGCTTTATGAAATCTTGTTATTGTGCTTAAGATCCCTCAAATGGAGCCTGTTGCCCATCATACCCAAAGGCTGGAGGCAATCTCCGACGACCCAGGATTGTGGTATCGCTTTTTCTGTCCCAAGCAGTCACCCGTGTGTTTCTCCAAGTGCCTAGACCCAAGCCAGCCACCTACACTGCTCAGCTAGAGGCACAGCCTCTCTTGCTGTTCCGTAGGCTAAGGGTGGTGTTGGCTGACTTAGTGGCAGGTGCCCTTTTCCTCTCCATCAACTCCTTAATGACAGTTTTAATATTTCAAGGATAGCAACTGAATGCTTAAAATGTATGTTTTTGAGGTTGCTGTTCTGCACTTGGAATTCTCTGGGTTTTAGTGTTGGGCGGGAAAAAACCTGGTAGTATGGAATTTGAACAGTCAAAGAGTCAGTGAAGTGGAATAAATGTAGAGGAGTAGGGGCTGCGGACTGTTGCCTGAGCTAAATCAGAAAGTTTATGGTAGGGAGTATCTGAGGGTAAGCATGGTCTGAAGGAAGATGTTGAATTAAAAAAAATATTGATGATTTAATTCTTTTTTTATAAAGATATACTGTTTTTTTTTGTAATTAGGCATCTTGGCTCGCAATATTCCAGAAGATAATGCTGATATGAACAAACAGGATTTCAGCCTTGTGAGGTAAATGTTGGGGAACATGATGCAATTCATCAGTAATCAAAAATGAACATTGGGGACCAGTCAGCACCAGTGAATGGGAGCAGTAGGGATTGTAATGTCTGCCCACCGGAAGGTCTGCAATCTCTTTCCTTTTCCCTGTCAGGAGATAGTATGTTTTTTAAAAAGTTTTCTGTAGATGCATCTTCATCACTTGTAGTAAGAGAAAACTAAACTGAGAAAGTAACATCATGGTTTCTGCAGGGAACAGAGGTTTTAATTTCTTCTGGTTATCTGGGAATTTTGACCCTTTATATTTAGTCAGTGTTGGGCCATGTTACTCCTCTTGCGAAGTTGCATTCAGTGCTTTAGAAGCTGGCGCATCTCCCTGTAACTTGGCTCTGGGTATCTCATCAGATGATAATCCCTGATTAGGAAATGCTTGCTTAGTAAATATACCCTTTGGTATTTGCATAATGTTTACTGAGTTTCAACACATAAATAAAGAGTAGATGGGAAAAGCGGATCAGGAACACGTGGCATTTGTACAGACAGAAAACATACAGATAACAGACACACAGCTTAGTTTGAGAGCCATCATGAGAGCAAGTGAGCTGCAGCCAGAAATTGAAATAACACAATTTGTGTTCCAGTGTAACAAAAAATTTTTCTGTTGTTAGAGCATATTTACTCAGTACCGCTCACACAAGGCAGTTTGGGACTATGTTTAACTAATTTGGTTTTAACATCTAGCTAGTGAGTCTAAGTGGTTCTTTGTCAAAGTGGGTAGCTCCTTGTTTAGAAATGAATTGAACATAGGAAATTGTAGGTATGGGAGGTATAGTTTGACTCTGGTGATTGGGCCAGAATGCATCTTAGCTTTTAAAATTACTTTTAAAACCTGATGTACCCAGGATGGATGGATGGATTTCCAGGCTGAATTTGAAAACCTGAAATATAAAACCACAGGAATCCTCATAGATGGCTCAACAGTGGTGGCTCTTCAGAGTGAGCTGCAGGCTCTGCTGAATTGCAGCGGGAATAACGTGCCTTTACATCAGTGACTTAAAGTGCAATTGTATCTGGAGTAGTAATTTGATTTTGGGTTGTCTTGCATAAAGCAGAAGGAGCTGATCCTCAGCAGGAGTGTCTTGGCATAGTTGCATAAAATTTACATACCCAAGTCGAGGTCGGAAACCTTGATATTGATTGTCTTAATTTCCATAGATAAAAGCATTAAAGTGTTAAAGTCCACAGATTCCAGATGGTTTGAAACTGATCAGGGGCATGATTGGATTATGGGGAGGGAGTATTAGAAACAGACCAGGCAATAAAGGACATTGTAGGAAGTTTAAGAGACATAGGGTGTTCTGGAAGCTGATCATCCCTTCTGCTCAACTTCATCACAAAGTAACAAAGGAGTATTATAAGTTGGACACAAACATACGTATTGCAGTGATTCACTGCTAATACTGAATGTGTGTTGGAGTTTGATACCTTCATATATTCACATCAAGAGAGTAAATTAATTCTCTTGGATTAAAAACATTGTGAAGGTCGAAACACCTCCATTCACTAGAATTCATGTGGCAGTAGTAGGATGGGACAGGGCAAGTTCAGGGCTTGAACTTCATGCTTTCTGGAATACAGACTGTGGCTTCTTCCAAATCAGATCAAAAAAGTAATTCCAGTTAGGTCCAATCTTACCTTGAGAGGGGAAAGTCAATTCTCCCCTCTGCTTTCATGTGCTGCAGAGGCTTTATGGGGTCCAGGCTGTGCTCTAAGGTTTCATATGCTGTTGGTATTTTAAAAGTCCAGAAGGTGATACATAGGTCATTTTCTGCTCTTGGAAATGTTGCAGAAATTAGATTGATTGTACTTTGTTTGCAATGGACCTTGCCCTATGTACTTACTCTTATGAAAGTTGGTGGATGCCTAGGATGCCTATTTTCAGTACTGCTGAGAGCCCACTTTGAAGTCCTTTGAAATGGCTCAAGTCACTCACTGAAATCACTCAGCATTTAAATACAGGCCTGTGTTTTTAAAGAAACTCTTCCTTTTGTGGTTGTATCTGCTGTAACATTGTTTAATGCACAGAGTTCAGTTAAATTTCATAATGCGTTATACCTTGGCCTGTGGCTGAATGCCACTGTCTCTTAAGTCTTTTGGAGAAAGAAGCCTTAGCTGCAGGATTTTCTGTTGGTCTCTAATCTGAGAGCCCATTTTGACATTTTTATTCTTGCTGAATAACCCTGCTTTTCCCTTCAATTCTCAGAGTTGTAGTGTGCAACCTCTACCCCTTTGTGAAGACCGTATCTTCTCCGAATGTAACTGTACAAGAGGCAGTGGAAAAGATCGATATTGGTAAGTTAAAGGGATAGCAGATCTGTTCTCCAGACAGACTTGATGGTCTCTTCAGTGGTCTCAGTTCTTTTCTTTTTGTTTGGTGGCCTTGCACACCCATAAAGGAAGTCTGCTAAAGAGCTCAGGACTTGCAAGGAGCAGACTGAAACCATAATTGGGTAAAACTCAGTGCTTTTAAGCAAACCTACAGTTAAAATGGTGACTGTTGTACCTGGCTGGTAAGCCATGCTGCCTAGGTGGGCAAGCCATGCACTGCCCAAAAAGGAGCCTGATGTACTGTAGAAGGGCTGTGCTGGGCAAGGCCAAGGTGGAGCATGCTTCCTACTGAAATATGGAGAGCAGATGAAACATCTTTTGCAGCCTCTGGCAGTGTAATAAAAGTGAACATGAGCTTTGGAGAGAAAAAGCCGAACCACTGAAAGTGATCTGGGGATTGCTGAAAACTTTGCTGTAGGAAGCCCTTACAAGGATGGTCTGCGTACGTAGGAGAGTAGTTAGGAGCTGCCTTTGGAAGCATGGATACCTGTTTCAGCAGCAGTTTTGCTCTTCCTGCTAGTTATTAACCCCAGAAGGCTTGCTGTTCCTTCACTGCAGCATCTCTGCTTGGTAGCTTGTGAACAGCACGGGCACAGTTTTGTGCCATGAGGCTGGATTGTGATTGAATTTTCTTGCAGTAGTTTAGTCCAAATGATGCCCAGCAGAGCTCTCTATTAAATGTTTTATGGAGTAATACTCTGCATGTAGCAGTGCCAGCCTCTACTTTTCCTTTGCAACAGCCTAGTATCTTGTATGATTTAAAGTGGTGTAATAGCTGTGCAGAGTCAGATTTAAGGGGGAAGCCTGACATTTTATCTTGCACAGAGGGCCTGGGCCGGATTCATTAATGTTTGCAGAGAGATTTGGGAACTTCTGTTGCTTGACAGTGTAGAAGTAAATCTTCCTATGGACTCTTTCCTAGCCCAGTGTCGCAGAGGATGGCCATTAAGCGATGTGTGGAGACAGCCATCCTCTTCACAATGTGGCTGTGCTGCTTGAAGGCATTCTTGCCCCGGTTGCTCATTGCAGCCGTGACCCATTTCCTTGCTGCTGCGGCTCTGCCTGTGTCTGCAAAGGCCAGTGAATGTGCACCTTCACCAGTGGATGGAGTCAAACTCACCAACCTTGTGTTGTGTGTTTTGAAGAGCACTCTTACAGTCCCTTCTCGCGTTCATTTGGCATGACTGATCGATCGGTGCATGTCCCTTCTTGGCCTCTGATGTGGCTCTCTATGCTGTGTCCAGAGAGGAAGTCCTTCATGTCTCCATCCTTCCCTTGCAGGAGGAGTTGCCTTGCTGCGAGCAGCTGCCAAGAACCACGCTCGTGTGACCGTTGTATGTGACCCCACAGACTACTCTGCAGTAGCTAAAGAGATGGCAACATCAAAGGACAAAGACACCTCCATGGAAACCAGGCGTCACCTTGCACTGAAGGTTGGTCACGTTTGCTTGCAGCAAAGGACGTTTTACCTTTCATTGGTTCATGTCTTCAAACGCCAAATCCTTTGTAAGTTCATGTTTGTAAGTTGACAGGTGTCCCCCATTCTGTCTCCAGGCTTTCACACACACTGCTCAGTATGATGCAGCCATCTCTGACTACTTCAGGAAAGAGTACAGCAAGGGAGTGTCTCAGCTGCCCCTGAGGTATGGCATGAATCCTCACCAGAGTCCTGCGCAGCTCTACACGATGAGATCCAAACTTCCCCTGACTGGTGAGGCCTAGGCCATGCTGGCCAAAAGGGAGCTCTGGGATAGCTAGGAAAGGAGGTGGTTGGGCATGTTTGGTGGTTGTCTTTTCAAACTGAAATACCACCTTGTACCTTAGGCCAAGGGATGTCCAGTAGTGCCTTAACAACTATTTTTTTACTGAGTGGGACTAGCTTTGCAATGAAAAGATTGAGCTGTGTGAGACAGAAAAGCTTTTCTGCTAACTCCCACAAGGCTTATTGTAGCTCCGGGTTTCTCTGTTAGTGTAAGATTGTGTGTACACGCTGAAGAAATTTTGGGCAGTTTTAGATGGTGCAACTTCTGTTCAACATCAGATCCAGATCTTGCAAAGGAAAACCTTGTTATCCTTTTATGATGCTTTGTTCCTTTCTGTTTTCCTTATTTGGATCTTCCCAGTCTTTTTGTGTCACCATTTACTCTGTGTGGAAACCAAGCTGGTCTTTTCTACTTTTGAATGGACTTTTTCTTTCTTTTTTTCTTTGATGTTTTTGAGCAGAGGTTTATTACCTTAGTTTTCTGGAATGCTGCTTCTGCTAATGGTGGCAGAGGGAAGGATACTAGTCTCGCTCACAAGAGTTTGGAACAGCCCTAGTGTCTTTCTCTGCCATTTTACTGGGTGTGCCACTCATCACAGCACTGTGGCAGAGCAAGGAAAACCCCTGTTTTGGAGAGGAACCAAAATCTGGCTACTCTTGTTCTTGAGATTGCTTTTTAATGTTGGTGAAAACCAGCTCTGCCGTGGTGCAGGCATTGTCCTTTTGAACAGATAAAGCAGCTTTGTGTTGCACAATTTCCTCATTTCAGCTCTGGGATCTCATAGGAAGCTTTTCCACACCTTTACTGGAAGTTGTTTGGCTTGAGAGTTGGCCTCCCAGTATGGCAGCAGAACAACACTCTGTTCACTTGTGTTGGGCGTGGGCTATTGCTAAAATGATCTTTTCTTCCTGTCTCCTGAAATACTTACAGTCCTGCCGTGTCAGTATGAGCAGTTCTTCTTGCAGGGCCAGGGCAAAAGGTTTTGAGAGCAGACTTTTGAACGACCTTTACTCTTGGCATGGATTTCTCGTGAAAGGACCAGATGAAGCATTCTGCTAAAAGCTTGCCCTGAATTTCATGGCTGTGAGTGGTTCTGTTGGCATCAGTTGGAGATGGCATGTGCTTAAAGTTTGGCTAGTGCTGGAGTACTTTTTTGAATCAGAGCCATAGTCGCTATATGAAATTTCTTTACTAGAACTGTAAAGAAATCTACCTGCTGAGGAGCAGGTGCTTTTTGTGTTCTTCCCTGACAGCACTGCTCTATGCACCTTGGTCAAAATCAAGCTAAGGTAGGCTCCCTCAGAGAAAGCTAGCTCTTTTTCCAAATGGCTGCCAGTTGAAGAACTCAGAGACCATAAGGGGGAATGTTCTTTTTTTGTGTTCCTGTTTCACAAGAGGGGAGGTGCATGGGGTCAATGTGTGTCGTGCTCTGGGGTCATATCAACAGCTTTAGGTAGGGAAGAGAATTGTGTTGGCATCTCCTGAGTCTCAACCCTGTGCATTCTTTCCAAGTCACTGAAGCTCTTCAGAGCACTTAGCTGGTTGCTGAAAAGCCAGGGTCATTTGACAAGAACCGTTTGTAGGGATTTTGATTCTTGATGGCAGAAATCTCTTCTGCTTGCTGTCCAGACGCTGGGGAGAAGGTTATACCTGCATTAATGTCTCTATTTGTGTGCTGTGTTTGCAGTGGTGAATGGCTCTCCGGGGTTTATCAACCTGTGTGATGCTCTCAATGCCTGGCAGCTGGTGAAGGAACTCAAGCAGGCGTTAGGCATTCCTGCTGCAGCCTCCTTCAAACATGTCAGTCCTGCAGGTGGGTGGCTCCTTGTTGCCATGCTGTTCTCTGAACAGACTATGACTTTTGGCAGGCTCTGCTAGGGGTGTAGCTGTATCCCTTACCTTGGCGGTCTGGGGAGGTTCCAGGGATCAGCGAGAGGTTCTAGTTTGAGTGCCCTGGCTTGTGTTTCCCACTAGGTGCTGCTGTTGGAATACCTCTCAGCGAAGAGGAGGCCCAAGTCTGCATGGTGCATGACTTCCACAAGACCTTAACGCCCTTAGCAGCTGCCTATGCACGAAGCAGAGGTGAGAGAAGCCCAGGAATAAACTAGTGTTTCCACAGAGACGAGCTTAATTCTCAGCACCTGAGCAGCATGCTTGGTGCTTCGCAGCCTCTTCCCTTTGCACTCTACTCCTTCTCTGTAGGGTCTTCCTCCATGAGGATCTGACTGACTGAATGAACAGACTGCCTATCAAAAATAGTTCTCCAAGTGAGCAGACCCTCTTTCAAAGAGGCTAAAGCTACTTTGGATTTTTTCCCTTGATCTATATAGAAGACCTGTAGAGATTTTTAATTTTTTAAATTTAAATATGCATATGCAAACACACACATACATAAATCTATGGGGTTTTGGCTAAAGGATATGGATAAACAGCTGTGCTGGTAGCACACTCAGCCTCCCACTGCAGATGGGGTCCTCAGAATGCTTAAATTCAGTAGAAATGTTTCTGCCTAGCATTTGGTGGGTGGTTTTTTAATGCTTTTGTTGTCCAGTGCTCACAAAAAAGTTAAAAGTAAGTGTATAAAAATAGCTTCCTTTGCTTTTGAGAGCTACTTTGCTAATTCTTTCATTTTCCATGGCATTCCTAGAAAATCTGCCCAGATTATAGAAAACAAAGCAAACTTACTTGATATGGGGCACATTAGCTTGGGTTCATTTTTCACCACTTCAAAGACCACCTTTGAATGGTGCCCTCAGAAAATGATTGCATGATTTGTAGAAAAATAAACCTTTAGAATGGCAGGGACAGAAGAATTGACTTTGCGAAGTAGTAGAGTATCTGTAATGTGAGCTGAGTTCACCTTAGCTATGCCATTAAATAGAGAGAATATTTATTTAAAAAAAATATAATAATTTCAACTACGTTTCTGGGTCTGGTTTCTTGCAGGAAAAGCCCGATGGGAGCATTAGGCATCTGAAAGCTTTCTGCTTTTTCTAGTTGTCTCCCATCTAAAATCTTTTCTGTATGATCCTTGTTTCTCCTTGTCCTCTTGCCACCATGGCTACAATAGAGCTGCTTGCAGTAATGGAGGTAGTCATTGCAGAGTTAGAGCTTTGACAAATGCAGTGAAGAATGAAGAATATCTGAACCGTGCGAATATTTAAAGGTGCATACGTTTGAGGTAGGATTTTTCATCGTTGTTGCTCTCATAAGGCTCTTTTTTTTTTATGTGGGATTAAATTACTAGTTCTCATGGAAATTGGATTGTAGGAGCAAAGACTTTTTGTTGTATGATGCTGTAGTTTGGTAAGTTACTAAAAACATGATTTTGCAGGTGCTGATCGGATGTCTTCTTTTGGTGACTTCATTGCACTGTCTGATATCTGTGATGTGGCTACTGCCAAGATTATTTCCAGAGAGGTTAGTTGAATAGCAGCAAATCACTTGAGTATAAAACCAGAGAATCTCTCTCGATGGAGTTATTGGTTTGTAACAGTCATTCTGTTTGAATTTGCTCCGTTTTACTGACAACTATTGATCCGTATGTGTAGTTTAGGATCCGGAGTGCAGAATTTACACCTATCTTTTGATGCGTTTTTCTTCCTACCGGTTAAAACCTGGTGGTGTGGGAGAGCCTGTGGAATAGCAGCACTTGAAACACTGCTTTCCAAGAGATGGTTGCAAACCTCTGCCTCCGAATGGGCCTCTGGAAATGAACCCTGATTATTACTGTCACAACTACCTGGTTGAAGGGCTGTAATTGGAACAGCCAAGGGCCAGAGAGCTGGTGACCAGCTGTCTGCATTGCACAAGTCAATCCTTTAAATACAGAGTCAACTGAGATTTAATGCTTTCCCAAACATGTTCACCCCAATATATGTTGCTTGCAGTTTTTTTGAGAAGGGGGAAGGGAAGGCACAATGCAAAGGGCTGACTTGTGTGATGGGGGCTTCTTTTCAAACAAGTGAAAGAGCACTTTTAACTGGTTTGTGAGGATAACATTAGGTATACTGTTACTTAAACAACAAAGAAACCCACCCACGTTGTAGGAGAAGAATGTGAAAGGTGTATGTCACTTCATGGTGCTAATGAATGTAAACTCTTCTTCTCAGTTTCAATGCTGTTAACAGCTCTTTTGCCAATACTGTTATCTCATCAGGAGTGTCACTATTGAAATAAGGATTTTATTATATGTTTTTAAGCTATATTTACTATTAGGGCTGAGAAGTGAGGATGTAGTGCATAAGCTGTTTCCCCCCCTGAAAGGGTATATTACTTAGGAATCCCATTCTGCTTAAAGTGATGGTGGGGTATTTTTTTACTCATTCCTGCCAAGAGCTTACAGCACTCTGCTCTTTCTTGTTTGCAGGACTGAAACCAATATGTAAGAGTACAATTGGTATTGTATGGCATTTATAGATCTCGAGAGGTGTGCCTTCAGTGCCTTTCTGCAAAGGGCAGGTGAAGCTTTCAGTATTGGGCCTCTCATTTTTGTTTCACGTGGAAGCTGAAATTGTGTTGTTGCAGGTATCTGATGGTGTGGTAGCTCCTGGCTATGATGAAGAAGCTCTCAAAATCCTAGCAAAAAAGAAGAATGGAGGTTACTGTGTACTTCAGGTTTGTACTTCTGCGCCACTATAACCCTCTACTGCCTTTCCTGTACCCGCTTTTCACAGATGTTACTGTGAAATCCCCCCAAATAGCTGGGGGAGAAGGGGGCTGATCCAGCTCCCCCTACAGTGCATGTAAGTATTTCCTCGAGGTCGTTGGGGATTCCTGTATGAGCTGGAATTCCACCAGCAGTGTTGTGGTCACGTTTAGTCTATAGTCCTAGAGGAGAGTATTTATATAGTGTCTTCCATGGCTTTCAAAATGATGTGGATTTAAAGTAATTAAATCTATGAGCCAGCAAGAGTACTTCAAAGAAACAGAATTTCTATGCTCTCTTTCCACTCTTCGCCAGCTTTCCGCTCACTTCTGCTAAATTTGTTTCCTCCCTGAATTCTTTATATCTAAGAAATAAATCTAATTCTTCATATCTATGATACAACAGCAATGATGTGAGTCTTGGCAGTGAGAAGCGTGTGTAGTGTGTCACTGGAGGATGCCTTGCCTGGGCACATGGTGTTTGTAGAGCAGGCTCGAGTACAGACAGCGATGAAGAGCAGCACAGGCAGAGTTTGTGCCTGGGATGATGCACCTTTACATTCTGTAACGAGGGTGCTTGTCAAGGAATATTAATATAGCGTGGTCAGGTCAGTGTCAGGTTGCCGCCTTAGTTCCTGCAGTGATTGTTGGGACTTCAAAAATCATCCAGTTTTGGTGAATGTGACTAACGGATTACAAAATGCTGTTAGAGCAGCCAAACAGGTCCAATTTCTGCCTGACTCTTGAGAAACAACTGAGCAGAGAACTTTACTATAACATTACAAACAGAAGATCCAAGGCTTAGCTGAAGTTGCAATTGTGGTGTTACTACTGGGGAAGCTGTAGAAGATGGCTCAGGAGCTTCAGGCAAGGAGGAATGAAATTGTGGACAATCTTGGCAGTTGATTACCTCCTGAATTCAATTAGCTTTGCAAGGATGAGGTTGAATTGGTTAAGCCTGTATCCTTGGGGTCTGTCTGCAGAGGGATGCTAAGAAAAGTTGATCTGAACAAATTTAAATGGATTAGGGGAACCACATAAAGTGTGTGCATGCTCCTATTCAGAGCTGGTAGCCTTAATCTGGTTTACTTCATGTCTCGCTAACCTGAACTGGGGCTCCCAAAATTCTGAATAAGCCCATGTGTGAGTAGACCTGAACATGGTTTTAACAGTTCCATTTAACTTTACCCCTTAAACTGGTGTAAATTAACTGGGGCTGCATGCTTGTTTGGAGATGTGGCCCAAGAGGGTGCATCCCTGGAAGTGACTCCATTCGCTGTTTAATGTCAAAGAGTGTTGGGAGTTGCTCCTTGAGGCATGTATGAAAAACGAAAAGTATTTCTGTCTTCTGTGGAAGACTGAAAGACTCTTTTTGTGTGGATGTTTCTCCCTTTATGTGAAAGACTACAAGACTCTAGACTTTTGTGGCTCTCAACATGGTCATTTGTATACAAACACCTATAGCGTGTTGCCTCTCTTCACCTTGTAAATGTCACTTTGTGCTCTGGAGACCTTGCTGCTCCAGTTAATTCTAATTACTTCTGATGATTTGACATCACTTTCTATAAACAGCTCACTTCTTTGGATTCTTTAGGTAATGTTTTTTAATCTAAGCTATTACTGGACATTTGCTTTCAAGAGCTCTAAGAGTGTTTTATTGGCCTATCCTTTGGCTTTTAGATGGATCCCCATTATGAGCCAGATGACCATGAGATTCGAACCCTCTATGGATTGCATCTCATGCAGAAGAGGAACAATGCAGTCATTGACCGGTCACTGTTCAAGAACATTGTTACAAAGAATAAAAATGTAAGTGTCAGAAAGATGAATGAGATTAAAGATTGGTTGGATGAACTGCCATGCTTTCATTGAGGAAGTCATCACTGTTCTATTTTAAGAGCTCTTAAAAATACTTTAGTGAGATTTAACTGGCTTTCAGCAGAACAATGCAGCAGACTTTCTGGACCAGCTATATTTGGGTAAATCAGGGTAGTTTGCCTTTGTTTTGATTCCCTGCATAAATAAGAAGAAATGCACTTTGCCCTTCATCTCCGACTACCAAAATATTTGTGTGTTTTCTTCTGGTGAGACAGCCGTGTGCTAAGGATCCATTGTGATCTCATTCTGACTCAGTGTTTACTTCTCCCTCTTGTGTACAGTGTGTTGTATAAACTCTGGTCCTGCTGATGTTGCTCATCATTTAAGAGTTCACATCATCAGAAAGTTATCAGTTATTTCTTTGTCACTGCTCTTGTTCTCATCAAAACCAGATGTTAATGAGCACATGATTAGTCTTGGGCTCGGGAGCAAGTTCAGATGTTGAGGTAATAAAAATAATTTTAATAGATTAGCATTAGAATGGACTTAAAATAATAACTAATGCAGACATCAGGAGCTATTATTGTGGTCCTGTGCATACTTAGCTTTTTGCCTGTGAGCACATCTGATGACGGGTTGAGTGCAGAAGACTTTGGAGGCTTAGGGCCGGTGATAGAGCCTTCTGGATTTGGTAAGCTATGAGATTAGCTGCCAAACCAATCACTTATAGTTCTTAATCTAAACAAAATGTACTGGTAATTGAAAAAAGTGGGATATGTTTAATTACTTTATTTTCCCTCTCTACGATACAGTACCTGTGATGGCTTCAGGGGTTTGCAGGTCACTAGCCGGTTGGCTAGTCATGGTGGTTAGGACAGCCAGTTTGACAATGGTTTTTTGTTTCAGCTGCCTGAGTCTGCTGTCCGAGACCTGATTGTTGCCAGCATCGCTGTCAAATACACCCAGTCCAATTCGGTTTGCTACGCCAAGGATGGGCAGGTAACCAAATCCGGCAGCTCTGGGGAGGGTGCTTTCACAGCTGAGCTGTTTAGAGTGTGCTTTTGTCAGGCACGAGTTATAAAATCGTCTGGCATACAGGAAGCTATTAAACAGGTACAGACTAACTGCCCCAAACAGTGCCATGCAGAGTAGTAGTAAGTGTTTGTTTCTCAAAAGGCTGCTTTAAAACCTTGGTGTATTTTTTTTCATGCTTATGACACGGCTGGTTCTTTCAATGATGGGGTTGGAAAAGCTCTTAAGTTCTTCTGCAAGCTTTGCCTTGAGTCATTTCTTTCTAACTACTCTGTCTTTTGATACATTTTTTTGAGGGTATACATATGTTGTTGTCTCTATAAAGCCGTTGGAAGTGACAGTAGTTTTCACAGCTGGATTCTGACTGTCCAAATGCTTCTTAGTTTAACTTTTTGTGTAAGAAGGATGGGCTGTGCTTTATTTTTTCCCCTTTGGAGCATTAGAAATCTTCTGTTCTCTCTTGATTTTTTTTTTTTTAAAAAAAACAACAACTTAGGTTGGGATTTAGAGGGGCATTTTCAAATGTATAGATTAGATATGAATCTTGAATTTAAAATAATATCCTTTCTTTCCAAGTTATCAGTAGGTATTCAGCTTAATTCAGTTACTCAAAAGTCACTGTAAATGTGTTAACAGTTGTATTTTTGCCCAGCCACTTATTCTCATAATGCCATTGTTTAGCTGGTTCTCTTCTCCATGCTAATTTTTCATAGGCCTGGATTAGTTAAAAAACCCCACAAAATACAGAAGAAAAAACGCAAAGAATATTTTTGATCTTGAGCTTTGGTACATCATAAATCAGCAAAATGGATGGAACAGTATACCCCTATAGGTACAGACTGCGAATGAACTCTGATGCTGTCCTTTTTGCATTGGGATTCACCTGCATTTGTCAGGGTGTTGTTACAGCCTGAAAACATGGCATCACTGTCTCTCAGTACCTTCTGGGGTCGTGTGCTGCACGGCTCTTGAAAACACATCTCGGGAGATCCGGCATTTTTTCTTTTATTCAGCTTTAGGGTTATTTTTTATCTTGCTTTTAAAATAGTTCTCTGTACTCGAGGGTTAGTTCTCGTAGCCCCAGAACAAAGGTGTCACTATCCTTGCTCCTTTTCCCTTATTACAGCAGCAATTTCCCTGGAGCTTTTGCAAGTCTGGACTTAACATGATGCTGCAGATGTTTCTGAAATGCGTGTGGTAATGTGTGTACCAGATGGAAGGGAGAAGGCACGAGGGGAGGAGTGAAAAAGCAGCGCAGGCAGGCAGGGATTTAACTCGCTGGGCCTCAGGGATGGTTTTGCATATTTGCAGGCATATATTCTAATAAAACACAAACGTGCTTTGTCTTGGTTTGTGGTACATGTGTCAGGGAAGACTGAGATGAGAGGTCTGTATACTGCACTAAAAATCGAGTGACCTTTTTAACAGTGAAGGTGAGCAGCCATTACAATCACTCGCTCAAGGAGGTGGTGAATCTGTGTCGGGATCTTCAGATCAGAGCTTAATGTCTTCCTTAGGAGACTCGTTACAGTCCAAGTGCAGAAACAGCAGCAAAAAGGCAGTGATGGAGGAGCTCAGATAGGAGCTCCCTTCTGCTTTTAACATCTCTAAAAGTTTCCTGAGACTAAGTTTTGAGACCTTTGTTCTTAAGGTACATATGGGGAAGGAAGTAAGGGCCATGGAAAACCAGTCTTACTATGGTAGCGATTAGCTCAGATTCTTCTTGGTGATGCTGTGCAGAACCCGCATCATGTACCAAGACAGAACATCAGATGTGTACAGGGATATTTGGGTGCAAACCAGAAAATAGCACAAATCAGTAACCAGGGGTGGAAAGTAACTTCCAGATGGTTACGCTTAAAATGGCTTTTCCAGGATGTGACTTGCTTTGGGCTCTATGAGCCAAGTCTGAGAAGTCCAGCTCCCTTTCAGTTCCATTGCTTTTTGTTTTCCAGGTTTGTTTTTTTTTTTTTCCAGCCTCACAGCATCCCCACAGCAAAACTCTTGTGTATCAGATACACAGAGTGTTTTTGACAGCTTGGTTTTGTTGTGTTTGTAAGCGGATTGGCTATTCCAGCAAGGTTCCAAGCTTGAGTGCATAAGTTCTAGGAAAGCTTGGAGTTGGGAGGAAGCATTTATGGACTCGAGTGTCACTTAATTTGCAGGAAGCCAGCTGCCACTAATTGCAATAAACACTTTCACTTGTTTTATCTGACTCTCAGCGTTGCAGAGCCAGTCTGTAACATGTTGATTTACACGCTCTTTAATGATACCATCATGTTTTAAATTAGCAATTTAAAATCATTCTCTTTCTTTATCTTTGCACAGTAGGATAAAGCAAACCTGTTAATTTACCTTGCTGTTTTCCACCAATGGTGCAGACGTTTGTCAGCGGCTTCATTGTTTGTTTTTCTTCCCAATTGTGAAATCTTTTTTATTTGACTTTTGCAATTCCAAATGTATTTAGGGTTTTTCTTTTAACTCATTCAGAGTAAATCTGAGTAAATCCAGGCCAATCTGGATCATAATGCAAGAATCCTTTGGGCATTATCCATCTCATCCACCCTGTGCTTGCTATGGGGCATTTGGCCCTCTGAACCAAAGTGCTTTGCTGAAGTAGTTCTCAATTTTCACCCAAGCTTTTTTTTTAGCTCACCTTGTATTACGGTCTCCTTTCACTTCTCACACTTTACTCTGCTTCAGCACTTTTTGATTCCCAAGAGATTAAACTCTGAAAGAAACATAATTAATTTTTTATGTAGAAAATAAATAAGGGGGAAGGATTTCTGTGTGGAGGATTTTGAAGTTCCATCTGTGTTTTCATATCGGAGAAAGCCAACATTTGAGGAAGGGAGAGATGAGGTGTAGGAAGAAGGAACAGAGGGAGAAACATGAAGTGAAAAAGGGGGGAGAATAGGTACATTCAGACAGGCCAGTGTGAAGAGAGGTTGCAGGTACAAGTCTATTATTTGCATTTAGCAGAAGCTCAACCTTCTGGTTTGTCATCTGTAAACTAGAAATTCTTGGCTAGACTGAAGAAAACTTCCCTAGCAGTGTTGCATCAAAACACATTTTTCTACAAAAAAGGATTTTGCTTTCCCTGAATCAGCATTTTCCAGTGAAGAGCAACTTACCAGCTATGAACTTCCTTCTATAACAATGTGGACTCATCAGAAGGAGGCACAGAGAAGCAGCTTTTTTCTTCTCTTGTCCATTAAGCCATTACAAAATGTGCCATGTGTTGCAGATAGTACCTCTGTAGATTTGGGGGATGCCTATGAAGATTTTACAGGATACATAACTTTAACTGAAGTACAAAGTTCCTGATGTTTCAGAGTTGTTAAAGACAAGCTAAAGTTCAGTTATGTATCCTCTGACCAAAATTAGGTCTCAAAAAATGTGAAATATTTGGAGTAGCTCATAGAGAAGAGGAAAATGTTCCTTTTGAGAAGGGTGATTGGGTGCTGACAGGTAGAGCTTGATTTCTGAGGTGTGTTCGTGAAGGAGCGACGTCTGTTTGGGGCTGCCTTGGCCAGGAAACATTTTCTCTGGTACCGTTGTCCTTGTGGGCTGGAGGCTAAGGCTTGCAGCAGCAGAAGAGGTAGGTCCATCACAGGCGTGCAAGGCACAGCTCACAAATAGGTAATGAAGATGAGGTACTCTTCTGACTGGGAAGGGACAGAGAGGACTTCTAGCATGTCTCATCACAATTTTTAGAAAGTTGGGAATGTTGGTATTTTGGCCCCTGCTACCAGCAGGGGTTACTGCCTGTAGGGGTTACCAGTCTGTCCAGTTCTCTCTACCATCTGCATCCCCTGCTAAGAACATCTGCTTTAGCCTAGCCTGGCTTGCTAGGCCCACTCTTAAGGGCTGGGTGACAGTTACTGGTGTGCAGTGACCATTTTAAGCACTCTCCCTTTTCCAAGGAGAAAGGATAAACTTCCATGGAAGAGATGATAATATCTATGGGCTTGATATGCAGGAACCCCTGCAAGTTTGAAGGTTAAACAAGGTGGATGTGAGAGCAGAGCTTGGGCATCTGGAGTCTTTGTGGGGGTGAAGGTGTCACTAAACCATGAGAAACTGCATCTATTTGGTATTTATGATAATACTTTAAATTTTTTTTATTAAACACTGATGACTTCAGTTGTAGCTGAGCAGATCCCATTAGACAGCAGCCTGAGTCTTTCATTTTCTCCTTGAGGGAATAGTATCCAGCAGCATGTTTTATGGTTCTGGTAAGAGGTGAAGTCACTGAGTCTTGATGAATGAGAAGACAAATGATTCATTCATTTGAGGGCTGCCTTTGGCTTATAGCTTTACCATCTGTTTCAGTCTGTGCTGGAAACTCTGAGGCATTGGCCAGAACTACTAGCCTCAACGCAGTGTCCCCAGAGCTGTCTCCCATGTGAACAGTCTGGTGAACAGTTCAGCTGTGGCTTCATAGGAAGAGGAAATTATGGGAGAGAGACTTGTTTTCCATCAGATCTCCGGTTTGAAATGGCAGGCGTGCTCTCTGGAAAGCAGGACCCAAAGCTCTGAAAGCCACAGAGAAAAGTTACCAGCCCGAGTTCGACAGCCGTGGTGGCTTGGTCTGGCCTTTGCATGCCTGTCATGGCAGAGGCGAGAGACAGCAGACAGTCTGGAGCCCAAGTGACCTCAGCTCAGTGCCTTGCATTTGCCAGTTGTGACTGCAGGCAGGTCATATCTGCAGGGGATGAGGAAGCAGGGCTTGCTCTGCCAGCATCCAGTAACCAAGATGTCCCCAGCCGTTTAATTTTTGGTGGTGTCAGCACCTAAGACTTGCCTTTGTCTCTGGAGACACTGTTAGGACCAGCCCAGAAGGGATGCAAGAGCTTGTTTTACACTGTGCATTCGACTGTGACAAATGGCTTGCAGAGTTACCTGACCACCAGACTCCAGAAAGAGTCTCTACATATTTTAAATCTAGAGGGTACCTGAAAACACTGGCAGAGGTTGAATGTATCTGATGAGAATTTATAAGGAAAGTGGTCTGATAAAAGCAAGTAGAAACTGAGCAAATACCACATTTTCATAGCGGCTTCCTTGAGGGGAAAAAAACCATCACCTTTAGGTTTTTGCCAGCAGAAGCACTAGGTCTGTTTGGTATTAAGCACAAGTGCTATGAAGGTTAGCAGCAGCTATTTTAAAAATCCTGGACTCTCTGGCAGATGGCAGAGTATGAATTGGGTTGGTAGCTCCAGGGCCTTGGCAATTCATGTGATATAGTGGTCCTACTGACCAGCCCTCCTGCCTGAGCAGTGGATTTACTTTCTTATTAGCCTTGACAGACAAACCGCCCTGTAATCCACCATGCCTGACCCACCAGGAAAGATGGTGGTGTTTGGATGATGAGGGCTCAGACTTTCATCCTCGAACCAAAGTACCCTTTCCAGGAGTGGGGAGGCAGCCTAGCAGCTCTTAGCAGCCACGTTTGTTTCTGCAACCAACAGGATTGGAGTACTGTGTGTCCAGCTCTGGAGTCCTCTACATAGAAAGGACATGGACCTGTTGGAACAGGTCCAGCAGAGGCTCACCAAGATGATCAGAGGGCTGGAGCACCTCTGTTGTGAGGACAGGCTGAGAGAGCTGGGGTTGTTGAGCCTAGGGAAGAGAAGGCTCCGGGGAGACCTTAGAGCAGCCTTCCAATATCTGAAGGGAGCTACAGGAGAGCTGGAGGGACTCTTTGTCAGGGAGCACAGTGACAGGACAAGGGGTAACAATTTTAAATTGGAAGAGGGGAGATTTAGATTAAATACCAGAAAGAAATTCTTTCCTGTGAGGGTGGTGAGGCACTGGAACAGGCTGCCCAGAGAAGCTGTGGATGCCGCGTCCTTGGAAGTGTTCAAGGCCAGGCTGGATGGGGCTTTGAGCAACCTGGTCTGGTGGGAGGTGTCCCTGCCCAGGACAGGGGGCTTGGAACTGGATGATCTTTAAGGTCCCTTCCAACTCTAACCATTCTATGATTCTGTGACTTTGTTTTGCCCTAAACAAAAGCCATAATTGTGTCACTCTCCTGAGGTTAACAGTTTGAGTCTGGTGAGTAGAGTGACTGTCAGCTCAGCAGAGCCATGGAAGCTACCAGTGCAGAGAGCTGTCCCTGTAACCAATTTACAGGATTGGAGATAAGGGAGTTTTCAAAGTTTTCCTTGCTAATTACCTACTCTCTCCGCTTCAGTGAGGAGCAGCTGATTTGTGGGAGGTCTTTCCTAATTGCTTGGCTGGAATGCAGCTCTGATGGTGGTCTCTCTGCAGCAAGGTGTGATTGTGGTCTCTATCTATATGCTTCAGGTCATAGGTATTGGAGCCGGCCAGCAGTCCCGGATCCACTGCACGTGTCTGGCTGGTGACAAGGCAAACAACTGGTGGCTCCGGCACCACCCACGTGTGCTCTCCATGAAGTTCAAAGCAGGTGTGAAGAGAGCAGAGATCTCCAATGCCATTGATCAGTATGTCACTGGGACCATTGGTGAGGTAAGGCCTGGCTGAGAAGTTTCCGTGGAGAGTCCAGCTTCTGCGAAACGAAGCTGGAACTACTGTTTGGATATCAGCTGTGTGTGCTAGGATCTGGCAAGGCTTCCTGATGCCTGGGCCATTTCTCCTCCACCTTGGTTTTTCTTCCAGCCCTAGAAAAAAACAAGTCCTTCCATAGCTTGCTTCAGAGTTGGTCAGGAGTTTCCTTCCTCTGGCATAAAATGAGGCCCTTACCATTTGGGCTTGGTTGGTTACCACTTTTGGAACTGGTCAGCCTTTATAAAGGTAGTGATCCCTGTTAAGGCAACGGATGTCAGCCACCTTTAACTCCACCTGAGTCACCGAGTTCCCTTGGTGCCCCTGTAGGTCTGCAGCCAACCACCAGGAAGCTATAGATACCAGGATTTGAGTATTTTGACTATGGCTTTGAAATGTCCATAGATATTCTCTGTGAGAAGCCCCCATGCTGGCTGTCAAAATGTCAGAGCCAGAGGTGACGGGTGCATTTGCAGGATCTGCTCTTTTGGTGGTATTTAAAAGCCTGGCATGAGCTTTCTTCTGCCTGGGTGTCAGTAGGAGATAATGCCAAAGAGGCGTGGCCCAGGATGGTGACACCCCCAAGGTAGTTCCATGGCTGGTGGCAAAGCATCCTGATTTGTCCCTCTGATACTGCACCCACTGTTCCAGGTGCTGGGACCTGCCCTTTGGTGTGCAGCTTGGTTTCATCTGGTGGTTCCCATCCAGCAGTAAGGAAGGGTTAAAGCTATGGTTGATGTTTCGACTCTGCCTCTGTCAGGAAAGTGTCCTCTGCCCTGTCCTCTGTCCTTCCCTTCTTGCACGGTGCTGTTTGCTTGTGTGGCATTTTAGCTTTTCAGAATCCCTCTGACCTCCCTGTTACAAGCAATAGTGAGGCAAAGAGAATAGCATGTCCTTTTTAAGTATTGAAAGCCAAGAGCTGGACTGGGGACCTTGTGAATCATCTCTGAGAGCGGTTGCTTGTTTAAGGGGGTAAGAACTGGAGCAGCTGCTCTTTCAGAAGGTGAATCATAAACCAAGCTGCTGTTTGTCATGCCTTAAGTCATCTACCAAATCCTGTTTGTGTGTGCTGGCATTTAGGCAGAGCAGCGAACCGCAGGCAGGCCAAGCAGAGCATCTTGGAATTACAGAGGAGGAGAAGGAATCCCTTAAGCCCAGGGGTGAGGAGGGGGAAAGGAAAGGAGTTGAAAGGATGCAAAAAGAGCTGATGATGCTAACGTGTTCCCACCAGCACTTGGGATTTTAAAATCCCTGGTTTGAGGCGCAGAAAGCACGGCTGAGCTGGGTGTCAGGGGGATGTTATCATCACTCATCCTTCTGTGCTTCTGGCAGGGGGTGGCCAGGAGCCCCGTGCTTTGGGGCTGAGCTGGCTCTTTTTGTTCCCGCAGGATGAAGACCTGGTGAAATGGCAGGCGATGTTCGAGGAGGTGCCCGCACAATTAACAGAGGCGGAGAAGAAGCAGTGGATTGCCAAGCTGACTGCCGTCTCCCTCAGCTCTGATGCCTTCTTCCCTTTCAGGGATAACGTTGACAGAGCTAAAAGGGTAAGGTCATGGCCCAGGGATGTCAGGGTGACTCTGAGGAACCATGTGTGCAGCCTGGGCTTTTCGTTTGAATTTTGGGCAGGCTGCCGAGGAATGTCTCTGCTCTGCAGCGCTGGCTTGGGTACTGCATCCAGGGAAGGATGTTTCTCATGGTTATGGGTCTCACATGGCTAGTAATTATCCAGCCGTTGCTCAGTTTGTTGATTTGGGATGAATAGAGGATTAAAGCTTATTAAACTGTTCAAGAACATCAAGACAAGGCCTGTTGCCTCCAGAGGAGCCATTTTACTCTGATATCTGAGCTGTGGAGAGAACCCACTGCTCACACGAGGAACTCCCTTGTGAACGGCTTTGGGCAATGGAAGCTTTTGTTTGTTGAACACTTAGTATCGTGGGATGCGAATGAAGGACTTGGGGCTGCCAGCTCCTTTTCAGAGGGATTTTTGGTTTTCCGTCCTCTAATCCTTCCACTTATCTCTGTCTTTGTTCAGAGTGGAGTACAGTTCATCGCTGCCCCATCTGGCTCTGCCGCCGACGAGGTTGTGATTGAAGCTTGCAATGAGCTGGGGATAACTCTCATTCACACCAATCTCCGGCTGTTTCATCACTGAGTTTGCCGTGGGCTGTTGCGGTCTCTCTTTAGTCACAGTCTCACCAGCGGGAGCGACTGGAATATCACCAGCTTAATTAGGAGGCACCTGCAGTCTGTGCTTAGCAAGTGTTTGTTAGAGCTGTGAATGAGATCTTTCCCTGCATTAAGAGGCTGAAGGTGCAAGACAGTTGGCCTCCAGTGTAGAAAATAAGTCTCTTTTGCAAATAAACATACGGTTCTTAGCTATGTGGAGTCTGTAACGGTCTTTGTGGCATCCAAATACTGCGTCCTCAGGGAAAATAGGGTTTATTTTTGAGGTAAATTTTATGGTTCAGACTTTATTAATTCATTAGAAGGCCTGTGGAATGGAATGAAAGCCTGGCTCATGGCCAACTTCTTAATGAACTGATAAAAATCTGTGCTGTAAACTGAACTGGGCTGCTTTTTTTTTTCTTTTTGGTGTCAGGAGGTAGTTTTCTCCAGGCGCTTCTAATCCATTATCTTCTTTCCCTGGGAGGAGAGGGGTCCTTTGTTGTAGTCTTGGTGCCCTGAATCCTGCTTTTTGGGCTGTGAGGCAGTGTGTCAGATGGCTTTCTCCGAGGTAAAAAGACTTGTTCCTGCAAGTTTGACATGCTTGTTCTCCTGCCGGGGATGGGGGGAAGTTCAATTTGGAGTTCACAGGCAGGCATCTGGGAAGCATCTTGCCCCAAGCCGCTTCCCTTCTCTGCTGTGTGCAGTTTGCACTGAGCAGATTTGAACTCTTGATTAGGGGGAAAAAAGTGGAAAATCTGGAGTGCAGCGAGATGAATAAAATAACAGCCCAGACATGTTTTTGCTGGGACTTATTTCAAAGGGACTGTTTCTTTTTGTGTGTGTGTGTGTTTGTTTCATTTTATAAAATCTGGTTTGGTTTTTGGCAAGGAAGGATCCACAGTTCTGCAGTAAATGCTTCTGTTGTGGCTCTGATCTCAGCTGGTACAGAGCAGGGAGGCTGCCTGTGCTCCCTCTGCTCAAGCGATAGCTGGGAGAGGGACTTGGAAGAGGGGAAATTCAGTTCGCGTTCCTGGCTCTGCTGCTGCCTCGCAGTGACTGCAGGCATGTTATTTTTTTCTCCTGCCTGACTGCCTGTTTCATCCAGACTAGTTGGAACTGAGCAAAGCAAAGCTGCTTCCTGGGGGGGCGAGCCGTTAATGTAAGAGATGGCAATCCCTGTGCTGGTTTTACCTTCCTGTGTTCGTTCCATCTGCTCCCCTTGCTTCCTTGTGTCTTCCCCAGGGATCCTGTGTGCCCAGCGCTGCCCTTGCTCTGACCTGGAAAGAGGGCAGTCTCTTGTCTTTTCAGATCTTTACAGTGGATTTTTTTTTTTTTTTTCTCTACGGTGGATTAGTGGAATCCTGGGCTGCACAGGGAAGAGTGTGGCCAGTAGGTGGAGGGAGATCATTTTCCCCCTCTGCTCTGCACTGGGGATGCCACAACTGGAATCCTGCGTCCAGTTCTGGGCTCCCCAGTTCAAGAGAGACAGGGAACTACTGGAGAGACTCCAGCGTAGGGCAACAAAGATGATGGAGGGATTGGAGAATCTCCCTGATAAGGAAAGGCTGAGAGAGCTGGGGCTCTTTAGCCTGGAGAAGAGAAGGCTGAGGGGAGACCTTATCAATGCTGACAAGGATCTAAAGGGTGGGCTGAAGGAGGATGGAGCTGGACTCTTTCCAGTGGTTCCCAGTGACAGGATGAGGGGCAACGGGCACAAGCTGGAACATGGGAAGTTCTACTCAAATCCGAGGAAGAACTTCTTTGTGGTGAGGGTGGCAGAGCCCTGGAAGAGGCTGCCCAGGGAGGGTGTGGAGACCCCTTCTCTGGAGATCTTTAAGCCCTGCCTGGATGCTGTCCTGAGTGATGTGCTCTGGGCAACCCTGCTTTGGCAGGGGAGTTGGACTGGATGATCTCTACAAGGTCCCTTCCAATTCTGACAATTCCATGATTCCATGATTATTTTCCTTGTTTTTTCTCTATAGTGGATTATTTTTTTCTCTTCTCATCTCTTCCATGGATTATTTTCAAGTGGCTGGGTTAGGCAGGACAGGGGAGAGAAGAATTCTACTTTTAGTCCCAAATAAAAACGGTGCCTTGCTTAATGGCTTGCCTGCTGCCTGCACGAACCCCAGCCTTGGGCCATCAGACTGCTCTCTGGGCTGTTGCTTCCCATGGATTGTCAGTGTTTGGCATCTTCTGTGGTTTTATTAGTTTATATTTTTAAAGCTGAGGTTTGGGCTCTCTGTGTTCCAGTGTTTCATTCCTTTAAGGCCAGGCTGGATGGGGCTTTGAGCAACCTGGTCTGGTGGGAGGTGTCCCTGCCCATGGCAGGGAGTTGGAACTTGATGATCTTCCAACTCTAACCATTCTATGATTCTCCATGTCTTTTCTGTCAGGCTGTTTTGACTGTAGCTGGCACATCCCATGCTGTGAGTTTCTCTCAGGAATCCCTTGACCTCTTCTTTACCTGTGTCTTCTAAAATGTTGGCTAAAACAGAGACTGGCAGCTCCTGTTCCCATGTGTTCCTGCTTATCTGACCCTTTGTTTGCTCTCCTTAGGGCACTGATTAATCTCCTGGTGGAAGTTAATAGGTACTAATCTCCCAGGTGAGATCTCTTCAGGAGATGCTAGTAAATATCTAACAAAGGTGATAAATATCTAGGTACTTGTGCAGAGCAACTTTTAGTCTTCTATGTGCATACAACATCTCACATCATCTGCAGAGAGATGCTTTTCCCTCCTCCTGTGCCTATGGTAAGGTTAAAGGATGTGCAGGAGTCGTATGGAGCTGGGGGAAGGCACCTAAGTGTCCCAAGCAAGTGTCCTTGACCAACCCTGCCTCGTGGCTGAAAAAAACTGGTCTAGTTCCAGGTTTGAGGGACCTCGTAGGAATGAGGCTGGTGATCAGAGAGGGATTGATGCTCAGAGGGCTGGAGCGCCTCACCTATGAGGACAGGCTGAGGGAGCTGGGATTGTTGAGCCTGGAGAAGAGAAGGTTCCGGGGAGACCTTATATTCCCTGCTGACAACTGGGCTTCAAAAGCTCTGAGCCTTCCCCCAGCTCAGGGGCCAGGTGAGTGCTTCTCTGTAAGAAAGGGCTCTGTTGTTCCCTAAAGGCTTCTTCTGAGGTGCATTAAGCTCCTGGTAGCAGAGGTGTCATCATCTCCCTCTGCTCTGCCCTGATGAGGCCCCATCTGGAGCACTGGGTCCAATGCTGGGCTCCCCAGTTCAACTGGGAACTGCTGGAGAGGGTCCAGCAGAGGGCTACAAAGATGATGAGGGGCCTGGAGCATCTCCCTTATGAGGAGAGGCTGAGGAACTTGGGTCTTTTTAGTCTGGAGAAGAGAAGGCTGAGG
>JAOQGH010000077.1:40221123-40276610 GCA_025769975.1 Gallinago jamesoni | reverse complement strand
GTGGAGTCTCCTTCTCTGGAGACATTCAAACCCCACCTGGACAAGTTCCTGTGCAACCTGCTCTGGGTGGACCTGCTGTAGCAGGGGGGTTGGACTAGATGATCTCCAGAGGTGCCTTCCAACCCCATGTGAATCTGTGAATGAATTACTTCTCCCTTTGATATTTGCAGTGACTAAAAGCCAACTGCACAGCTCTGCTCCCTCTCTCTTTCCCATAGGAAAGGGCATGTCTCTTCTTGTGGGGGGTTGCGGGGGGATAGGCCTGCTCCCCTCAGATGATGTCTCTTGGCGAGCCGGGGGGCTGCTGACAGGCTGAGTTGCACCATCACCATATGGTACCTTGCCCTGGCAGGTCCCATGCTGGCAGAATGAGAACAGCTCCCAAAAGTGTGGAAGGAAACAGAGGGCAGGGAGGAATCATTCTCAGCCTTTGCTGGTGGTGGCAGCAGATTTTTTTTTTTTTTTTAATTTTTTTATTTCCTTCAGCTGCCGTGTTCCTGGTTGGAATAGAGTCCTGATTCTGGTTGTTCCTGTGCTCCAACCAAAGCTCTGTGTTTTCTGAGAAGACAAACCATGTGGAGATGCTCCTCCTCTTCTGGAAAAGAACAGCCAAGGGTTTAAACGCCACTGGGCTTGGTGTGGCTGCGAGCGCCTGGGTGGGAGCCCAAAAGCTCCCTGCAAACAGAGGCAGCTGCCCCTGCCTTGAAGGTCTCTTGGGTTGGACAAGGTTAGTTGATCTCAGCCCCCCCAGTAGACCATGGATATAAATCCATCCTGTGTTTCAAGGTCCAACTGTTCTGTTGCCAGTTTATGCACTACAGGTTGGGCGAAGCCTGGGAACTTTCAAAAACCTCGGTTCCTTTTTGTTGCCGTTTTTTTCTAAAAGCAAAGGCTTGTGGTTGATGCTTTGGATCTCACAAGTTTCTACTGCCTCTCTGTGCTGCGCTCTGGTAGAGGCTTTCAAATGTAAATGAAAATATAAGATTTAGCTGAATGACAAAAATGTCAAACCCAAGTTGTCAGCGACCTAAGCCCTCGCGCTTTAAGGCGTGGACAAAACTCTACAGAGAGCTTGGGGGAAATGCCGTGTTTAAATCATTTTATCCCCTGCTGCTTAACTGCAGGGAGCGGGGGGTGTTGCTGTGATGTGGCATTAAGGTGAGGACATTGGGGGGCCTACAACTCCTCTTTAGCTGAAGTCCATCACTTGGTGGTGAAGTGAGTTAAGGAGGGATCTTTGCGACTGGTGGGAGCCACCAGATAACACCCCCCACACACACACCTTGGGAAGCAGAAACCAATAGAACTCTAGTTTATTGGGAAAGTATTCTTCTGTTCATGCCATTTTTAGTTTTCCTCTGTTTTAGATGCTCATTTGGCTCTTGAGCAGCGGTGGGGCAGTAAATGATTGCAGCAGTTCTGTTTGGAGATGTTTTGGTTGCTCTATAGATAACCCTCTGTGAAAACAAGGGCTGTGTGCGTTTCTCATGTCAAGAAGCCAGATTCTATTTTCAGGCTACGCTTTTATTCAATCCAGAGAAATCCCTTCACTTTGAGCAATACAGTGCTTTTGTGGCCTGAGGAAGGGTGGCAGAACCTCTCCTGTTGTGTGTTCACAAGCGCTGTACAGGGTTTTTTTGCAGCTGGGGGGAGCACCAAGCGCAAGGGACTCATTGCTAGCTTTGGTCATTGGAATCAGGGCTGGCTTTGTTTTCAAAAAGGTTTTGAGAATTTCCTTCCCCTCCCTTCCTCCCTCCCTCCCTCCCCACCCCACAAGGCAGAAGCACAGTAGGCTGGCAAGCTGGTCTTTGCCTGTCTATCCCCGTCCCTTTGGAGGTTTTCTGCAAAGGTGGTGGAAGGGTTTCTGTGACCTTGAATTTGTCATCTGAATGTACCCTGTTGCAAATGGAGATGGAATAGCTGAGAGTTGAAAAGAAGGGTGTGACACCTTCTCTCTAAACCCTTCAGATGGACACAGGCAAGTGACCCTTCAGTGCAAAGAGGGGTGAAGTGTGGTCTGCCCCAGGGGCAAGGCACAGAGCAGAGTCTCAGGGTCCACGTTTGGACCTATGGGGGGAGTCACTGGGCCCAAGGACAGTTGATCTTTGAACACACCCAACTTCAAGGGCAGGGATGGCCTCACTAATTTTGGCAACTCAAACACAGAGTTGTACGTATTTAAGTGTGTGGCTGAACCGAGGACCATCTCTTTACCTCAGTTAATGTCCAAAGCAGGGAATATTTTCCTGTCCCTCCCCCCTTTTTTTCTCTCCTCCACCTATTCCCACAAAGCAAGCCTGTGCCTCCTGAAGCATGGCATACATACTCAGAGTGTCTCTGTGCTCTACTGGGGCAGGGGGTGCAGCTGGAAGCCTTTAATTAACAAGCTGCTCAACAAACATTCTCTTGAGGTTTACTTCATGCTTCAGTGAGATGTTTGTTCCATCTTGTTTCAAGGCAATGCTACTCCAGCTCAGAATAATAATCTTCATCCTAGATTCCGTGGTAGCAAAGAGAATCACTTAAACTACATGCCTGGTTTGTAAATCTTTTTATTAAAAGAGTTGGTTTTTTTTTCTTTTCCACAGTAGTAAAGCTTTGGCACTTACAGTATAAAAATAATCACTGATCATAATTACACCAAATTCCTCTTTGTCAACTGCATACTAAGTGTCTTCAATACATTTTATTCCCATATAAAAACACTTGAAGGCCAGGGAAACAAAACTGATAAATAACAGTATGAGATATAAAGATAACAGCTAGAAAAATACTAGGATCGTTGAGAAAGAATTAGGACTGTGCATATTTTAAATATCACAGTGATTGGATTTGCTGTTCCTATCTTATTGCTGGTTGCACGCTTATGTGAAAGCAGAAGTGTTCGGTGGACTTTCCTATTTGCTAAACTTCAGTAAATGCTGTACTCAAATGTTCTTTGTGTAGCACGGGCACCTTGAATTTCTACACCCTCCCTCCCCCTTAATATATATATTTTGATCCCCCACCAATTTGTGATTTAGCATCTCTTCCCCCCTTTTTCTTTAAATTTGAGAATACTGACTGGTATTCAACACTTTGAGCAAAAACAAAGACAAATCACTGTCAATCATGAGAAAAGTCTGAAAACACTCCAAGAGTGGCGTTTGGAGAAGCTGTGAGTTGAGCTTAAGCTGGGAAAATGGCTCCAGAGCAGAGGGCCATTCTCAAAAAGATGCAGTTTTGCTAGCATCGCTCCAGTTTGGATGGTAAATCGTGGAGATAGATAGGTATTTATACTTTGGTTTGTCTGTTGCCAGGGCCGCAAGAAGTCTTGCTGGATGTTACTTTCCCCGTGGATGTTGTGTGTCTGCCTGTACATCTAGGGGCATGAAACACTCAATGGGGCAGTTGACGTTCTGTCAGGAGGGAAGGAAACGAGTTAGCGGCTGTGTCCTGGAAGGAGGGACACTTGTGTGGTGTGGTTTGGGCTGAGAATTGCTGCCGGTGGGTACAGCCCTTCAGCTTTCTCAGCACAAAGCACACAGCTGGTTCACAGCAGCAGCAAGAGAAGACCAGGCAATCGCTACATGCACTACCGCCTTGGCCAGAGCATGCAGGAGCATCCCAGCGCTTGGAAAGGAGAAGTCCCCCTGACATGAGAGTGGCTGTGGAAGCGTGAGCTCAAGCCTACGTTCTGCACTGAATGCTGTTTCGCTGGATCAGTGGCTGTCATGCGCTTCTGACCAAGCAGAAAGCTACGTGCTGCTCCTCTACCTACACAGACCCCTGGGTTTCTGTGCCACAGACCAGGCTCGTGGTTAAGGGAGGGTGGAGAGAAGCAAAGGGTACTCACGGTGTTTGTGGCCTGGTGGTATCTCTGCGTATACTGCGTGTAGGTATGGCCAGCAGAGCCTTCGGGGGCCACCTCCACGCTGGGTCTGCGGCAGTTGTCACAACGCCAGCCCTAAGAGACACAGAAGGGGCATGTGCCCGTCAGACCACACTGAGGCAGGTGGCCAAGCAGCTGTCAGTTTTCCTACTGTGGGTACAGCTCCACCAACACCAGTGAGGTGTTGGGGTTGCAGGCCCCGGCTCTCAAGTCCCTGCAAGTACTTAAGCTCTCCTGCTAATTATTTTCCTTCTCCTATGGGCCTGTTTTGGTCAGGTATTATAGAATCATAGAATCATCTAGGTTGGAAGAGACCTTCAAGATCACCTAGTCCAACCATCAACCTAACCCTGACAAAAAAAGCCGTCACTAAACCATGTCCCTCAGCACCATGTCAACCTGCCTTTTGAACACCTCCAGAGATGGTGCCTCAACCACTTCCCTGGGCCGCCCCTTCCAAGGCTTAATAACCTTTTCAGTGTAAAAATTTTTCCTAATATCCAACCTGAACCTCCCTTGGTGCAACTTGAGGCTGCTTCCTCTTGTCCTGTCGCCTGTGACTTGGGAGAAGAGACCGACCCCCATCTCTCTACACCTTCCTTTCAGGGAGTTGTAGAGAGAGAGAAGGTCTCCCCTCAGACTTCTTTTCTCCAGGCTGAACGCCCCCAGCTCCCTCAGCCTTTCCCCATAAGACTTGTTCTCCAGACCCTTCACCAGCTCCGTTGCCCTTCTCTGGACCCACTCCAGCACCTCAATGTCTTTTTTGTGGTGAGGGGCCCAAAACTGGACACAGCCCTTGAGGTGGGGCCTCACCAGTGCCCAGTACAAGGAAATTAAGACACCATCTGACCTGAAACCCAGCAGTCTTAGGACTGCACTCCAGCACAGCCTCCTCTCTTCATTTCCCTGTGGTCACCGTGCCAAGTCCCTCCCGCTTACCTGCTGTCCTCCGTAACAAGTGCAGGAGCAGATGGCCCCAAAGTACTCCTTCTGCCACTGCTCTCCCACTTGGTACATCTTCCCATCATCATAGCACGTGGTCTCATCTGTGGAGGGACAGGCAGAGCTCAGTTCCGTGGCCTGTGCTCGGCTTTAAGCATTCTCAGAGCAGCTTGGTGATGAGAAGAGGAGCCCCTGGCCAGCACACTCCCTGTGTTTGACCAGAGACTCACTGACCGGGAGGGGGAACATCAGTTATTTTTATAGGTCTCCAGACACTTTAAACTAGGACATGAAGGTATTTGCCTGACAAGAGAAGTGCAGTTTAATTCCTCGTGTGAAGACTAGAGGATCTTCAAGGGACAGTAACAGGAGTTTTCTGCAGGGCCTGATTAGGGTAATCTACACCACTTAGTGCAGTGACACATCCCTCTTGTGTGGCTCCAGCCAGAGGCAGAGAGACCCTGATTGTGCTGCAACCTTAGCTAACAAAAGAGGTTTTTCTTCTCTTTAAGCTTGGGAATGAGAGTTTTATGCCTTCAGCTCCTGTGAAAACAGGCTCAATCTGTCATTCAATCAGATGTACTGATGGTCTCCTTGCCCCCATGGCAGGACCTTAATAGCAACAGCCCTGAGATGCTGAGACTTGCTCTGTGGAAGCTCAATTAAATTTACAGCAAAAGGAGACTTACGAGGTTCACACTTGAATTCTCCTTTTCCATTTCCAAGGCAGGTGCAGCTCATCATCTGGCCATTCTCTCCCTGCCGGTCCCACTTCTCCCCAATCTTGTAGTTTACACCATTATCGTGACACCACTCTGGATAAGGCAGAAGAGCAAGAGAAGCAGGAGTTATCCCCCATGCTGTGGTGACGTAGCAGGAGAACACCTTGGTGTTGTCTCAGGAACCAACAGAGGGGCAGGAGAAAGAGACTTTTCACCTCATGTAAGGCCCAAGGAGGAAATGGATTCCTGCTGGAAATGGGTTTGGCTCCTGCAGCTTTTGACTGCTGAGAACTGCTACAGCTCCAAGAAATGGCTAAAGGTTCTTACGAAAAGAGTAAGTAGGATGTGACAAAGAGTGGGGAGAGGGAGGATAGGAGGGGAAGATAAATTAAAAGGAATTTAATAGACATGGAAGGGAGAGGAAAATATTTCAAATGCCTTTTTTTTGAGCAAATATCCAGTAAAACTGTATCACAGAGACTGCAAAACCCAATGGGTAAGCCATGTGTAGCAAATGATGAAATATAAATATTAATCCTGTAAGACAACTGTCTTCCCTAAAGTCACTCCTCTGAGTCTATGCAAATTGCAGAAATACTCTCTTTGCTTAGCTTACTCCACAATTTAAATTAGTTGGATACATGTTGCGTTAACCCCCCTCAATCACGCATTTTTATTCCATTCCTTTACATGAAGTTTGATATTCTCCCACGTAAACCCCAGTCCTGCAAAGAATAAAACTTAGTGGCCCGGCAGAGGTGTTGCCTGCTTGACAGAGCTTCGAAAAGCAGCTGACAGAATTAGAAACCCGGTTCTGCAGGATGCTTTGCAAACCTTGTCTGCAATGCAAAACAGACTGTACTTGCTGTAATACCCACTGAAATCCACAGAAGTTCTGCCTGGCCCAACGCAACGACATATATAATTAGGGAGATGAAAATTCAACTATAGTTTAATACTCAAAGCTGTCTTCTGAAATGGCTACTCAGATACTGTCACTTAAGCATCCTGCCTATCTCTCTTTGACACCTGGCAACGGTAGGGAAAATAAAACAAACATTTAACTTTGGTGAAGAAGCCATTGCATATCAATACGATATGGATGGCTGCAGGGAAAAGCAGGACTAGATAAGCTGCACAGCTCAGGAGTAACCAAAGTTTTCCATCACTTCTCATGATGCAAAACTGCTGATTTGGTTTAAAAAACCCCAAAAACTTAAAGAGAATGCATTTATTCATTTGCATCATGTTTGGATCAGGGTGGTTCTGCCAAACATGCTATTAGCGCTCGGGGAGTTTAGAGACGGGGAGGGTCCAAAAGCAAGCTACTCACTAGAAGAATCGCATCTGAAATGACCGCTGCCAAAGCCCAAACACTGGCACCAGAGTTTAAAGCCAGTTTCAGACAGCCGCTCCCATTCCTCGCCAATGGAATAGAAGGAGCCAGTGTAAGTATCAAAGCAGGTATCATCAGCTGGCTGGTTTAGTCCTTCAGACACTGGAACGAAAGAAAAGAAAAAAAAGAAACAGGCATCACACACAGCAATAGGCACTACTGAAAGACAGGATGATTTTCACTGGATATGTGCTTTTTTTTTTTTTTCTTCTTACAATATCCTGGCAGTAATGGAGCTGCCCCACGGGCATGTACTTGATGGTTCTGTCAGCAGCCCAGACTCCCTGTGATTTATTTTCCATTTGCATGTGTCAGAGCAGTTGAATGATAAAAAAGAAAAAAAAAAAACAACTTGACATGAAGGCTATTTTCATTTTGACTTGCCAACTTTGCAAGAAGAGTGAGTTTTTGCATTTGTTGCTAGAGAGCAACAACCTGAGCCTGTTTTTAAGAGAAATGTGCTGAGCGATGCTGGGGAACGGCAGGAGATTGGTAGCTGCAGCTGCACTTTGGGCACTTCAGCTCATGGCAGGAGGAGGCAAGGAGACCAGACCTAATGGCCATGCTGTTGTATGTAAATTTCCACCTGAGGTGTAGGCCTTGATTGAAAAGTGGGTGTTTTACAACCCCCATTTCAGCATGTGATGCTCAGGGTCAAGAGTTAATCCTCTCTGTTCAGTCTGTGACAGACGTAAGGCAATTGCTGGAAGGGGAGAAGGAGAAGGCCTTGTTTTCCCAGGGAGAGACCTGCATGGAAAAGCCTACTGGGTGGACAGTGTAAATCCTTAACTCTTCATTTCCTCTTCCCCACCCTGCCCTCTTCTTCTTCTTGGCCTCAAAATACATACAGGAGGAGATGGAGGGAGAGAAAGAGTTATTGACCAGTCCTTTGTACTGCAAAGCCCAGGTTCCACAGAGTGTGTAGGTGCTCTGGGTTTTCCAGCTGTGGCAAGTTGTGGTCTCTGACCGCAAGTACTTGTGGTTGGTCACATGGCTTCTATGAGCTGCCTGTTTGTGCTTAACCAGCATCTCTGCAGGCAGCCTGCTCTGCTGCCAGAGCTTCAGAAGCAGTGGCAAATGACTGACAGAGCAGTTAAGCTGGCCACTGGCTCCTTCCCATGGTGTGTTACTGTGACAGCAGATCTTCACTGCTGGGCAGGAACATGGAACACCAGTGTGGATCCCTGACTTCCTTTGAGAGCACTAAATACCAGACCTCTTGGTGTCTCTCAGGAGTGTACGGAGCCTCAAAGCACATTCTTCGTGATGAGACAACAGATCACAACAGTTCTAGTCACACCATCAATGTGGTAGTTATCCAACATCGGCAGACTTCAAAATCACTTTTTCTAGCATCCTGTGACGAAGTCTCCTTGTCAGAAAAAATTTCCTTTCTGAACTATTCTCAAGCCTGGGCACCAGGTTGCTTGTTTTGACTAAGGGAAAGAAGTATGGACAACAAAGGTTCCCCCAGGCTCCACAGAGCTTTTACTTACCAGTATTGCCAACTGTGACCACCTCTTCCAGCACCTTTTGTCTCCGGTGATCTTTCAGGGCTTCCACAATGATGTTGTAGGTGGCCCCTCTTGTAAGACCAGTGAGTGTAGCACTGGAGGAAGTGCCAGGAACCCTGAACTGCAACAAGAGGCAATGCCAAGTCACCGGAAAGGGAAGAGTGATTACTTCTTGGGTGTCACCCCACTTATAGGGAAGACAGGGTGTATAGATTGACATCTCTGTACTGTGATGGAACCAGCCCATTCCCCTTAGACATTCTGAGAACTTTAAATATTACCAAGTTCAACTTGACTACTCTAGACTAGGGTTCATGAGGGATATGTTATTACCGCCATTTCAGGGAAACAGAAACCAAGGGAGACAAAGGAGAAGGGCTAAGGGAGTCTTTAGCTTGGTGAAGCAGCACCTCAGTCTTTGAAACTCCCAATCAACTCCCTGACTGATTGCCCCCTTCCCGGGTGAAATGTTGACGTGGACAGCATTTCAAAGGCTTTCTCTTTCAGCATTTCTATCCTGTAGCTTTCTCCATGAAGGAGATGAGGGAGGCGTTTATCCTGCTCTAAGCTACACATTAAAAAGACTCTTTCAGCCATATGTGGCTGCCTGCCTTAACCAGCATGAGATAGTACTGGACACAGGAAAGGGACTGGACTCTAAACAGGTATCTGCTGCCACAGATGAGGCTAAGACTGTTCCCATTGCTAAGACAGTTCAGTTACCTGCAGAGTATCCTCATCCTGGCTGACTGGCTGACATGAGATGATGTATTCAGAGCTTTCCAGAAGTGGCCTCCAAGAGATGGTTGTCTGAGAAAGGGCTTCTTGACCTGCAGTGTCGTTGCGCCTGGGCCCACGGGAGTGAGGGTATGAAGGTTCCACTATGATTGGCACTTGGTACCCAGGGATTTCAATGGCTTCATCTACATTCGGTGGTTGCCGTCTTGACCCCGGCCTAAGGGGAGTTGCTGTAGTGGGTACAGGCCGTCTGTAGCCATGCTCCTCAAAGAAGACTTGTTGACCCTGGTGTCCTATTGTCTGTGGGTGCCCAGAAGTGCCTGGAAGTTGGATACCGTTTCCATTGTCATATCTATTGTTTGTGAGGTAAGGGGTCCCCTCGTCAATGGAAGGTACGTCGAGAATGTCGGGTTGGTTGGGGTGCGGTCTGGTAATCAACATGGGAAGTTCATCTGGCCAAAGACAGGTTAGAAGCCATAAAGCAGAAGCATGGCAAATTAACAATGGTAAATTAAACAGCTAGAGTGGATGCTGTACACCACTCCAAGCATCAAAGGTTAGCAATCAATGTAAGATGCAACACACTTTTTATGACCTCACTGTGACTGTGAGGGTATTTTCTATCTCTTTATATATTTATATACTGTATAAATATATGTGTATATCTTTCATACATAAGCATAAGAAGTGTGTTGGTATGAAATTTTCATACAGCCGAGCAACAGTTTTGAACGCTGCAACCCAAAATAGCCACCATTTCTCAAACTGAGAAGAAGCAGTGATTACAAGGGATCTTCACAGGTTATCAGTTTAAGAAAGATTACTGGTGTGCAGTAAGAAACTAGCTCTTTGGTCACATCGGGCTATACGGCTGGTATTTTGCTTGCCACAGGTATCTCAATCTCATACTGTGGAGGGTGTAAATTAAGAGAAATGCAATGGGCAACAAATGAATGAATTCTGCCTTGGATGTCATCGTGTGCTATACAGAAATGTCAGTGTTAACCCTAATTTAATTATCAGTTAGGTACCCAGACGAGAATCAAGCAACAAGCATGTTGTTATTTTCTTAGTGATCAAATGCAGCTAAATGTAATTCATATAAGTTCATAATCTTACCTCCTGCATCCTAGAAAGGAAACCTTCCTTACGCAGCTTATTTGACTTATAAAAAAAGGTGTGGCTGAATGGTGCAAACAGTGTATTTTAAACACATTGTATTCCCCAAGTGAAAGACACCAGCTCCTGCTGGCACACAACAACCCAGAGCTTTGCTTTACCTGTCCTTTTTCTGCCAACCAGTGGTTCACTCTTCTGATTGTTCTTCACAGCAATGATGTAGATGATGTATTCAGTTCCTGGTTCCAAACCTAGGGAGAGAGGAAAGACAAAACAATCTTAAACAACAATCTTAAAAGTTGCTTTTCTTTTATGATTTTGTGTGGGAGCTAAGGCAGACGAGAGGTGGGTATGGCTATAATATGGGTCTTTACATTTTGGGTCTGAGGTTTTCAGGACACTACAAAGAGTCCAGCCTCCTGCTCCTCAGAGCAAGCTGGAAATCTGACCATGTCTGCTGGGATCATGGACACTGCAGACACAAAACACAATGAGTCTTCAAAATGTGTGACTGATGGGCTGCCAGATTCATGGGCTTTTTGCCTTGGATGAATGAATGACAGTTGTAATGGCAGTGGAAACAAACATCTGTGGATTTTTCAAATCTGATGGTTGATCTGATCAGAGAAGTGTATTCCGCTTGTAGGGCAAGTATGCTTATAAAACCACTGTCTGTCATTAGAAACCACAATAAGGGAACAAAACTTTGTCTTTGTCTTAGCTGACTACCAACACATTTTATAATTAAGCCTTCCCCCTTTCTCTTCCAATGTAAGTGTTTCAGGTGAAGAGCTCCCAAACAAAAGAGAGACAGGTACCAGTAATAGTAGCCTCAGTGGTGCCGGGCCGAGGGCGAGGCAGAACCTCCTTGGCTGGTGAGCCAGGTTTCTCATATTTGATGATGTAGCCTGTGATCTTGGCTCGTGGAGGCTGCCAGGTAACCAGGAGGGAGTTGCTTGTGGTTGTAAGGAAGCGCAGGTTAGAAGGAGCATCAATAGCTAGGTGAAAACAAAAGGAAACCAGTCAAATGCAGTAAAGGCAAGAGCATTCTTCACCTGAACAGCATCTTCTGACACCCTTCTCAAACTCTGGAGTAAAACCTATTGCTGTAAGTCACAGTAAATGTTATATGTGATCAGATACAAAGACAAGTTCTGCCTGACCATATGCGGTTACTATGTGTTAGCATGAGGAGAAAAGTCAGACAATCATTACCGGTGGCAGCGTCAATCACTACTGGGGAACTGCGTGCGTTCTCGTTCAGAGTGTAAAGGTAGATCTTGTAGTCATTGCCAGGTTGCAAGCCTAAAATGAAGTTGAAACATAGATGTGAGCTAATCTGAGGAATCTTAAAAGGGACATCAGAATGTCTTTCAACAGCTTCTTGGAGACTCGTCTTTATGACTTGGATATTTTTTCTTACCTTTTGTTCCTACATTATTTCTCATCAAAGAAATTCAACTACTAAACAAGAACCCAGCATATGCTCTGATATGACCCTGGAAGCTCCTGCACTTCCAGAAGCCCCTCACTTACCAGTGATAGTGTAAGTCCTAACATCAGGGCTGATGGTCCTTTGAATGGGGTTCTGGCCGCTTGCTGGGACAGCATCAATTTGAAAGCCAGTGATGGTCTCAGTCTTGGTTCTCCAGGTAATGGTGATGGTTGTCTCAGTCGTATCTGTCACACGGGCCCTGCGAGGGGGACTAACATCTGCGCCAGAAGGAAAAGATTTCCCGTCAGTACACTGGGGATTCTGAATCTTACCAGGTAAGTGCTTGGAAGGCCTTTGCTAGAGCTTTGCATAGAGCCCTACTTTTGACACAGAGCAAAATCTCAGCCTCCACACCCAGCACAGGACTAGCTGGTCGTTTGTGGAGGATCACTACTTACTTTCAAGAGTGGTGACCACCCCTTGGGCTGGTCGGCTGGTCAGAGAGTCCTTCAGGGCGTACACGCTCACTTCATACTTGGTTGCTACCTAGAAATGGACAAAGTTATATACCATGTTATGAGAAGGACCTGGCATAGTGGGAAATACTTCGGCTCTTGTTCAGTGTTTGGTGGAACCATGTTTTTTGGTGACCAGTCACTGAAGTATTGAGCCTTAAAATAACTTCAATCAATGAAGGATTGATGGGATAGTTCTAATTATTTCCAGCTGTAATAAAAGAATAGACATGGACCCTGATAAACAGCGCTGTTGATAACACTACTAGTGCACATGTGCACACCCGGGAGCAGAGGAAATCCTGGAAGGATTCATTTTGGAATCTGTGCTTCAAAGCTGATTCTTCAGAAAAACCTAATTTACATCCTGTTTTTCCTGGGGTTAATGGATGCCATTTGCTATGATAAGTGGCTCTTGCTGTGAAGAAAAGAGAATGATGGAAGTTACTGCATGGTCTTTCGTCCTTGAATGCATCAGACTAGGAGTTCACTTAGATTAGAATGTTTTTTAAGGCTTATTTTTGAAAATGATTCATAAACTGCCTTAAAAACAGATAAGTAGCTTTTTAAGATAGCGGGAACCATAAAAGCGGTGATTTTCAGCCTTTTTCCAGTTCAGGAACTCCTGAAATGTGTCCAGTGGAGAAGATGGCTATATAGCAAGTTTAAGCCTACTCACAAAAGACCTGCGTTTTTTACTGACATATTGCAGATGTCTTGAAAATAGGCAATAGACTGCCAGAGCTCCCATAACACAGCTTGAAAACCTCTACATTAGATCACTTTATCTGACCTCTTTTGCGAAAGATGAGTAAAAGCATTTTACTGGGTTACTGTTGATTGCGAACCCAATAATTTGAATTTCATTAAGGCATCCGATCTCTCTGTGCTAAATGAGGAAGGGGAAAGAATGCAGATTCCTTGCCTTTTAAAAACTATGGTGAGTAATTACAACTGATGGCTAGTCAGACTTAAAACACAGTCAGACACTTAGGAGCTGTAATGATCTACTCCAGCTGAGGTTCCTGACCCAGGAATTTGAAATTGCTTAAAGTTTTCCTAACATCTCCTTCCCATAACGTTGTCTGCTTTACACAAAGAAGAGAGTTACCATTAATCCAGACACGACGGCAGATGTACTGTCCGGAGAAAGGTTGATTTCTTTCATAGGACCAGTCTTTTCTTTGGGGTTTACTCTGACTCTGTAGCCAGTGAGGCGAACGTTTGGTGCGTTCCAGTTGACGGTAAGACTGGTGGGAGTTACCTGAGTAAACTTAAGGTTTGTTGGAGGTGGAATTGCTGCAAAAATCCAGATTGGCACATGGTTAGTTTAAAGACGACAGTCTCGGATAAAACAATAGTCTCTCCTGAACAGAAGACAGGCTTAGGCATGAAATACATGGGCAGGAAAAGTGGTGTGCCTTCTGCAAACACAGGCATAAAGCACCATGTAAGGGGACAAGGTATTGAGGAGGAGATTCTCAAATCTACAGTAACACTTTTCAGCAGAAATAAAGAGATAATGCTTCAACCCTGAAGGTAGGTGACTAATGCCACTTGCTGTGATGTAAGGTGAAGGCTTTGGGAGGTGCCTAAATCTGTAGTAAGCCTGTCTGTTTTAATTCTTCTGCCTGTCTCTGCTTTTCATCACACAGCTAGTAGTTTAGTCCTGCTTCACTTGCCTATCTCTGCTCATTTCTAAAATACGATGGATGCTTTACAAAAGTAAGTAGGAAGCAGGCCCAGGAACTGCAAAGATAAAATACTGCAAATGCAGAGGGGAAGCATTTTACAGCCGCTTACACAAGTGTAAATTACTACACAGAGAGCAAGGCAATGGAAAAGCAGAGCTGTGGTGGCCATAAGGCTCGTCACACGAGAGTCTGTCCATGAGCTATCTTTAAAAAACACCTGCTATCTTTAAAAAACAACTGTTTGCATAAAAAAAAAGGAGCATCCATTGAAACATTTTCTTGCCTTACTGTTGGTAATCCTTGGGCTGTAAACAGGGGAAAAATACACCTTAGAATAGTGTCTGCTATTAAGACGTTGCTGTGAAGTTTTCTAATTTTACAGAGTGGAAATACAAGACAAATCTCCCTTGGTGCTTTGCTTGGACCTCAAGCTAAAGCCCATGAGAGTCAATGGAAAGTCTTGAATGACTTCAAATATGCTTCTGAACAGCCCACAAAGAGTAAACCCACAGACAGTGGGTTTTAAAAATGACTGTATTTGCATTTCTGGCAGGTAATCAGCCAGCTGTTTCAATCATTACAGCACTTTGCTGTAATGTAATGTTGTGTACAGTAACCTGCACGCTAGGAACCACTGTCTTCATTGCACCCCTGGAATTACAGTGCCAACTTTTCATCCACAAATGAACGGTAGACCTTAATTACAAAGGTGCTACCTTTGTAATAGAAACATCTAGTGATGCTGGAAGCTTTACAATGGATTCCACATTGCTGGAAGTAATTTTTATCTCAAGCAATAAGCTTCCTTTTTTTTTTTCACAAAGGAATGTTAAATGTATTCTAGATGGAGTTTGATCAGACTGAGGTCTCTCCTGAATAGAGTGTGTCCTTTTCTTGTGGAGGTGATGTGAGCAGAGAGTGTGGGCATGCACACGGATGGTAATACTTAGGGCAGTGCCAGCGAAGGATCTTAGAGGCTCCATGAGACCTGAGGGCTAAGCAATCTCCCAGCCCTTCATGCTGGTCTTTTGCTCCATCCAACAGCGAGGACTCTGGGGGATGAAACATGCCCTAATCTCTCTGTTGCTGGTAACTGCTTCTGCTTGCAGGTGCCCCATATACTAGAGACAAGAGCTTTGTGAGAGGGTGATTCACCACGAATTAATTAGGCTCCATGACTAGCGACTGGATATTACTGATCCACTTGAGGACTGAGAGGTGGCTATAAGGTAACATCCCTCCTTCCCTTAGAATCTGCTCCTTCCATCCTGCTGATCTTTCCTCCATTCCGTGCCTTCCCTGATGCGTACGTAGGCTGACTCTGCTAGCAGCCAGCTCTCCGGCACCAAGGAAGCCAACTCTCGAGAGCAATCACATCCCCTTGGCTGCCCCTGGGACTTCCCTGGCACAGAAGTACTAGTTGCGCATGGAAGCACACACTTTACCCAACAGGGCAGAAGCCACTGCTGCCATGGCCTGCTGGGTGGTGTAGTTAAAGGTGTACCTGTGGACTGGGTCCCAGTGAGGGGCAGGCTCTCCATGTCATCGTATATGGCAACGATATTGATAGTGTACTCAGAACCTGGCCTGAGGCCATGCAGCTCAGCAGTGTCTTCTTCGCCACCTGGGGCCGGCAATAGCTCATGGATTCCATCCTCAGGGCTTGAGTAGGTCACCCTGTACCTGGTGACTTGCCCCTGCGGGCTTTCCCAAGCAATTTTGATGGAATCAACATCCACCTCAGTGAATGTTAGTCCTTTAGGGCGGTCAATGTCTGTTAGGCAAATTAACGGTAAGAGGTTATGTGATACAAAGCAGGTTGTGGGTGAGGAAAATAAAAAGCATTTTATTACATGCAAAGCAGTTTTCGGTTTTGCGCAGGAGAGGGGGGTACTTGATTCTCCTCTGTGCTGTACTTTGCACACATGCTTACACACGTGCAGAGTAAGGCTGAGCAGTCGCAGGTGCCAGCCAGCAGGAAGGCAATCTTGGCCTTTTTGAAACCAAAATGACCTACATTACCACCTTCAAAGCAGCCAGGACACCAACCCTTACCCGTATTTCAGCCCCCTTGGCACCGAAACCCCTCTTACACAACTCTAGCAGCATTAAGCTACCTTAAAGCGGTCAAGAGGTGAAAATTTTTAAGGCCCATTTCCACCATCAGAGCCAGAAACTGGTTTCCAGTGCTAAAGGCAGGCAGTCAGACAACCCACCTGACTTGGTACGTTTGGATTCATGCTGCACTTGCTTTTCACAACTGTAAGCTGCTGTGCAATGTGCCAGTCCAAGGAGAATCAGTCCCATTGTTTTCTTTCATAAATTAATATCCAATTAACACACACTTATCAAGAAAGCAAATTACTCACAGTATTGTATTTTTAAAATCTGTTAGAAACAAACTGTTCAGCTTTGTATTGAGTGCACAGGGAATGACCACAGGTGCAACTGGGCAATACGCACCCTTCTTAATTAGACCAATTAATTGAATTTTCCTAGCAAGGTGGGAGCTCAGAGCTAGACAGCAAAATAAGAGAGCCTTGCTCCACAGAGCTATTCCCATTTGATACACAAAATGGGAGGATCTAGCGTATTATTTTTATATTGGATCCAAATTATGTTTTTCATATTTCAATATTTCAAATTATATTTCAACTTTTTATTTGCCATGTTATATTAGTCCTGAATTTTCTACATTTTCTAGTTGACAAAGGTGATTTTTGTCCAGGAGTTTGTTGGCTTGAAACTGATGTGAACTCTTTTCCCGTCTCTGCAAAGTTTCAGAGAAGCTCCTGTTGTCTGTAGGACAATTCTGTAAGTATCTGGGGCTGAGCTGTGGTTTTGCATACAAGCCTGAGAAAGGGAGTAACGTGCATCCAAATCCCTCCCCCAGAGGAATCCCTGAAAAAGGCACTTTATATCAGAGAGATGTCTCTGAGTTAAATGTTCCCTCTTGCCTCCTCTCTGTGTCCAGAGCAGTACCGCTGTTCTGTACAGGCAGATACAGCCATTTGAAGGCTGAGCTCTCCTTTCTTTTGCAGAGTATCATCCCGAGTTCTTGACAACTCATGTTTTTTCCTTTACTCCCTCACACAGACCAAGTGCTCCCAAGCCAAGTCCACTCCTTTAACAGTAATCACCTTTGCCACCCGGCTCCAGAAAGATCTTCACACTTTTTCCACCGATTGGCTGATGGCAAACAAAACCCCCGAAGATTTTGCGGCTTTAGTTAAAGAAAATCAGAAGCACAGCATTTTGATGGGGTGGGGAATTGCATTTTGCCAGTGTCTGCGGGAGAGGGACTGCATTTTTGCCAGCATCTGCAATTTAGGTACATGGTATTTATCACAGGGCATTTATCACCTTGCATTTTCCTGGAGACTAGGCACCTGCCACTTGTTTTCCCTGGGGATGTGATACTGCATGGTAGATTCAGAGGTGAATAAATAACATTTGTTTTGTTACTGTGAAGTGAAATACGTACTGGTGACGGCTGTCTCAACCAAGGGAAGGCTTTCTCCATTCTGATTCTGAGCGTAGACACTGACCATATACTCAACCGTGGGCTGCAGACCTTCAATAGTGACTTGTGTTTGATCTGGCAGGAAAGAACAACATTAGTTCATCTGCAGATGCACAAAGCTTCAGAGCATTGGCCTCCAAGCAGCCTTGAACGAAGGGCCTGTATCAGCCATACATCATTAAAATGAGATAGGATTGACACGTCAGGTTCACCTTTAGCTTGCACTACAACTTTTCTGGTAGCGCAGAACAGGGTATCTGCTATTTGTACCTGCTCAAAGGCCCCACAGCTAAAAGCACAGTATAAAAAGTAAAGCAAGTACAGACCGGCTTTCACCGTTTGCTGGGATAGGACTGACCATTAACCCAACTGCATCGCAAGCATCCCTGAGCGCTAATCTCTGCAGATCCCACAAAACCCACTGTGTTCCCAGGAGCTGACTTGGCAGATACTGTGGTAACAAGGTCAAGCCTGTATCATACGGGACTGAGTCCGTTCTATGACCGAGGGTCACACTGTGCGACCTTCAGAAGGATTTCAGAGGAAGTTTTGCTGGATGCTAGAAAATCCAATGGCATTTCTTTGAAATTCAGGTGCCTTTCAGAGACACTGAGGTTGCCAAGAACAAACCTTTGCAGCACAGTGGTGGCAAAGAAATGTGAAGCTTTGGGAGCAAAAATTTGCCGTAGCTTCTCCTGCATGAGACCTAACTGAAGTCAGCAGGATGGCAAAAAAAGGTACAAGCAGAAGAAAGTTTGGCTTTGAGCACATGCCTAGTGCCTGATAGTGTTGATTCTAGTGGTCACATCTTGTATTCTTTACAGATCTGGTGAAGGATGTCATGTCTCTTACCTGCAGGGACATTTTTGGTTTTTGTAGGCCCATGTCCTTTCTTGGGCACAGCTGTCACTCGATACCCTGTGACTGGGGATGTTGAAGGGAGCCATCTGATGCTGATACTGTTGTCCTGGACATCGGTAACTTGCATCTGGGATGGTGTATCTATTTCTGGGCAACAAAAACAGTTTTTTCTGAGTATGTTGCTACAGAAAACCGTCCCTCCACTATTACCTCCTAGCTGAATTTAGAAAGTCAGTTCTCATCAGGATCACATACTATGACAGTGCACCAGAAGCACCAGAGTTAAGCCAACAGTGACCCCATGATATGAGAGTCCAACATTTCCACTTTGCAATAAGCAGTCAAATATTGCTTGCATCCCCATCTGGACCCCACAGGGTCTCCCTCCTGCAAAAGTCCAAGTCCACAATCCCCTTCTGTGTCATGTCATTATCACACTGGGCCACCATGATATGAAGCTCCACTGAAAGTGACAGGCTCATCACACAGCCCATAGCTTCTAAAAGAAACCAGGGATCAGTGACACAAATGTATGGGGATAAGCCAACACAAAGCTGTAGGGTTTTTTATGTAGGTTTCTTTTATTTTGTTTCAATAGGTCTTACCTGTTTTGTAGGTGACAGTGACTGGCTTGCTACTGGCAGGGCTGTCTCCACGGCCAGTTACAGCGTACACGGTGATGGTGTAGTCTACACCCGGTTTGAGGCCAGTGATGGTAGCAGTGGACACGGTGCCAGGCACTGTAAACTCCTGCACAGGGCTGCTTCCACCTAAGGAGGGTGGAGTGGAAAAAGAAGCATAACGAATCTCTAAATTACACATTTTAAATTATTACAGAAACGAGAACAAGCCTATATGTATCAAGCTGAAGAGAAGACCCTGTTGATTTTAGAGGATCTTGGGTCAAAGTCTTTTTCAGACCAACCCAAGGAAAAGAATGAAATATGTACACAGAACCACCTCTAAAATGACTGGAGTGCTCCAGATGTTCTTTCTTTTTGGTTGACAAAACATGAAAAAGGACCTATATCCGACAATCTTCTCTAAATACGCTGTAAGAATCTCAGAGATACAAGAGTTTGCAAGCTGCAGTCAACCTTGCCTTTGCTATTTTCTGCAGCTTTCTAATGGCCTCAGAAATAGAGCTTCTGGTCTGTGACTGGCCATAGCAACCTGCTCTCACCTGTTTCACCATAAGTGATACGGTAATATCTGACTGTCACTGCAGGAGCATCCCAGGAAATCACAAGACTGGTTGGGCTGGTGGGGGTGACTTCCAGATCCCTTGGAACATCAGACACTAGAAAAACAGAGAATGGAGAGGCAGTTTAAGCACAGTTAATGTACATCAGCTACATAGTCCCCCTATCATATTGTGCCCCTCTGTTACTTATCTGCCTTAGTTCTAGCCAGCGCACACACCTCTACAAGTGACATATCTGGTTAGAAACAATGAAAAAAGTTCTGCTGGCCCTAAAGACATCTGACTTGATCTGAAAGTAGTGTGAGTCCTCTCACCTTTTTCTAAATCAGGCCATACCTCAGTATCACAGGCACGTTCCTCATGAGCGGTTTCACCAGCTGGCAGGGAATACCTGGTTTAACAACTACTTTGCTACAGGACACCCAAAATTCTCAAGGTAACTTTTAGCCAGCCTTCTCTCAAGGCTTACCTGTTGTTTGTTGGCCAACCAAGGGCACACTCTCCTCCCTGCCATTGATGGCGATGATGCTGACCACGTACTCAGTCCCTGGAAGCAGGTTAGTAAGGGTGATGGAGTTCCGTGAGGGTGGCACGCGGTCCTCCTTGGGCCTGCCACCACCTTGCTCTGGGTGATGCCGGATTTTGTAGCCCGTAATGGTGGCACGAGGAGCAATCCAGTGGACAGTGAAAGAGTTAGCAGTTATATCCGAGAAGTCAAGGCCAGTGGGGGAATCAAGACCTGGGTATTTCAAAGAGACAAGAGACTGAGCTCAACTGAGCTACTGGACACATTCCATTAAGTTCAGTACCATGACACTGCCAGATCCTAAGCCAAATGCTATTCAGCCACGGAACTAAACACATATGCGTTTAGGATCAAAGTGAGATAAACAAGCACTGGAACACAACTGCAGGAAACAACTGTTTGTCACACACAGACAACACAGCATAAAATACCACATGCGACCTGCAAACATCACACAGTTCTGAAACAAAGACTCAGTGATGCAGATACAATGGGCTCTGCCTAGGCTTGTTCTCAGGCAGGCACCATTGGTGCGTTCATTCCTGGGGTCTGCAACGCTCTGCTTAAAACCAACAGGAGTTCTGGCTCTCAGGCATAATATGTGAGATTTCCCAGCCTTTCCCAAGATGTGCATCTGCATTGCTCTTTGATACCTAGATGACGAGATATCAATGAGGTGACAATACACAAGAAAGAGTAACAAATTTCCATTAATGAATGCTTAATGGATAGCACTAATCACACATGTCTTGGGCTGTGTGTGTCTAAGTACCTGTTTTCTGGGTCCCAGTCAAAGGTGCACTCTCATGTTGCTCAGAAACACTGTAGACTTTCACCAGATATTCAGTCCCAGGGAGCAGATCTGTGGAGTTTAAGTACAAGAATTTAGACATATTTCTTTACTAATACCTAGAACTAGTCATTGAACCTACACAATGTTAACTATGTTCACCCTCTTGCATGAGGTAATCGGATTTTGCTTGATGGAAGATCTGAGTCTCCAGGATAGTAAAAAATTTCAATCAGTTCTTTTTTGCTTCATTAGTTTGTGGAGACTGGCTAGAAGCAATTAGTTTTCTACAAGGTCCCTTTTAGTTACCTAGTAGTTTAGTTACGCACCAGGCCAAAGCTTTAGCTGATACAAACTGGAATAGAGCCAGTATTTCTAACATAGCTACTGTAAATCAGATGAGCTCCAGATCTAGTCTCTTATTCTTGAAAGTGGGTATTGTCTCTCACTCAACCAACCTGATTCCAGGATGGAGAAAAAAACCTTCAAATATAACACAGCTTTTGCACTAGCAAAAATTAATGTCAACTTTTTGAAAACGCATGGTTTTCAATGCCATGTCCCATAACATTCCAAACAGTATTTATTTTCTGGTCCCAAACACACAAAGCCAAAGGAGCAATGACCTTTTCCACATTCTGATCCTCTCCCCTGAATCTCTGCACTGCAAATTCTTGACATTACTGGCAAACCAGGTGAGTAATATGTATTTACTCTTAATACCTAACTAGGCTGCAAATCAATGCAATTGCGCCATAGTCTGATTCATCACTGGCCTTGAATTGATGGGAAAAACTTTCCAGTGGTTTGGCTTTAACTTGGGTAAAGCAAGTGACCAAAGCCCATTTAGTGTGAGTTTGTATAAGGCTACTTCAACATCAGCTTAGATCAGTTGAGAATTTGGTTATAAGTTACACCTACAGTAAGCAATTTTCCTTCTACCTCACCTAATGTCATATTTGTTTGACTTACTTAAGTAACCCACTTACTTGTTAAGATCACCATGTTGTCTGAGGGTGAAATTGTCAGCTCTGCAACATCTTCCTCCTTCTTCACAGGTGAGTAGCGCACCAAGAAACTGCTCAGCACAATGGAAGTTGGTGCGGTCCAAGTCACTCTCATAGTATCAGGCCCCACGTTAGTGAAGCGGAGATCAGTGGGAGGAGGCACAGCTACATAGCAAAGAACAAACATATCTCAGTCCTCTGATTCATGAAAGTTGATCAAGAGGTATGTTCAGGGAATCACCGTTGAAAGTATCTCATGCATAACAGACTACTGTGTCAGACCCATGCAAACAGACTTCTAAACTACATTTGGTTCTACTACAGTTAAGAGAAAAATATTCCTGTACTACTGTCAGGCTCCTTTAACCTCTTGGCAATTCCAGATACTTTAAACATACCCTGTGGGGCTAATTTGAAAATAAGGTAGCAAGTTTCAGTAACATTGCTTCTTGCAGCTGGATTTCATGTTACAGATACGGAGCCAAGAGAGGTTTAAAGTTGCCACACAGCAGCTCACAGATGGAAGAGTAATCTTATCTAGAATTCACACATGCACACGTAGGAGAGGAGAGGGTATGTCGCTAATTTCCTATGACTCTACTTCTAATCACGTGGAAGGATTTACAGCCTCAGGATTTTCAAACACAATAGGATTTTCATGCAAGAACCAGTTTTCAGCTCGCCTTCTGCTCATGCACTAGAGAGACCCTTTGACGGTGTGGCATGGCTGTCAGCGGTGTGTCCTCAGGGAGCGGCGTTTCATCTGCACCCTTTGGGGCATTTGTGGAAAGAGGGGGGCCACCACCGAAACAGTGGCTGCTTGTTGGAAGCTCAAATAGTTATCAAGCTTGGAGGATGTGGGCTGAACTGCTCCGCTCCCCTATTTTTGGGGAACCACGGTTTTAAAGTCTGGTGACCACACAGGTCACATCGCAGGCTCTCGATTCCAACTGGATCCCAGAAATCTGAGTAGCAGAAGGTGAATGAGCCTGGCAACCCTGCAGCCATACGCAGTATTAAAAGGCCTCAAATCAGAAATCTGAGCAGCGTATATCAATCCCCACTGGACATTCAGAAAAAGAAACGACTTGGGTCTGTCTGGCTTCCCCCCAGTGAGCGGCTCGATTTCTCTTTGAACAAAGCCCCATCGTCCCGACAGCCAGTGACAGCATGAAACACCGTCCATGTCACAAAACACAGAAGTTTTCAAAATTCACCCGTTTGCTGTGTCAGAGTGGTAGGGGCGCTCTCTCCGCCATTAATGAGTGTGATTACACTGATGTCGTAATCAATGCCCGGCTCCAAGCCTGTGACTGTGTAGTATCCTACTGAGGAGTCCACAAAATCTTCAAAAATAGGGACACTTTCTCCTGCCGCAACTACTGTGATGCGGTAACCAATAATGGTGGAGGCATTTAACGGGGTCCACCTCAGGCCGATGCTCGAGTCAGTTATGTCAACAAAGCTTAGGTCAGTGAGTTGGGGCACCTCTAATGAGTTAAAGAGCAAACGGGAAAGGCAAAGACAGACGGAGGCAAAAGAAAGACAATGGAGAAAAAAGCAGTGTTCATCACTATTAACATTGACAGAACTTTAGAAGCAATTGCAGTGATAAGCAGAATTTCTCACAGGGTTTGGGGGAAAAGGAGGTTTTTTGGTGGGCTGTTGTTGTTACAGCTTTTTTCTTTTTATATTGTACCCTTCAATGTGGTCTCCAGCTCCCTTCCTGGGCCGACAGAAGCTGAAACCCCACTCCCCTGAGACAATGCACTTCCACTTGAAACATACAGTTTTCAGGAAGACCTAGGAGAGGTCTTGCAACAAACTTACTTTGAGTAATGACGAGCCATAAAGACCCATCATTTTCTGATGAAAACAGAAACAAAAAATCCCCATACCTGATTTTTCTTTTCTTTTGTTCTGCAGGTAGAAAACAGCTCAAAGTCTATTAACATATAAATAAAACAACTCCTCTTATAGTCGACTGACCCTCTAGAATTTTTGTCTTGTTCAAATGGTAAGTCTAACTTTTATCATTGGGATCATAAAAATATCAATTCGTTAGAAGGGGCTAAATTGGCCTACACCCTCAGCTGGTGAGAACCATCACAAAGCTTCAGGGTGGATCATCCACTATCCAAACTACTTACACTGGACTTGGAAAAAAAAGGTCTCAAATCCCTCTAATGGCTTGAGGATCTGGCGCAGAATTCCTCAAGTTCTACTTACCACTAACTGCTGCAATATATGTGCTAAAAACAGATAATACGGAACAGTGAGCAATAGAACACTTTCTTGGAAAGGTGGGAACTGGTTAAAAATGACCTTTAGATGATAAGAATTCTGTAAGAGTGACAACATCCCCATATTCAGCACATTATGTGGCTAAGAGACTGACTTGATTTGTTGGTGAAATTGTTCAAAATCTCCGAACCGAGTAAGGATCCTCTTTAATGACCTACATACTGCCTAAATTTCTGTATGGCAAAGAAGCACAGCTGTGACTGTTCTCCCTATCAGTATTACTCCTCTTACCAAAGCTGTTCTTTTCCTGCATGTTAGGGCCAAAAAAACTGGCCAGGGGCTGGGGAACGTTAGATGCATCTTTAATCGACAACGGCCAAACCCTCAGCTGCTCAAGTCAATAGATTGACATTGATTTAAGACACAAGATTTGGCTGTGTAACTTTAGCAGGGTGATCCTGAAATTAGCAGAAGCTGATGGATGCTCTTCCTCACTCAGGATCAGACACCAGCAGGTGAGTCAAAGATGCAGGACTCAGTAGCCCTTCTGCTGGATTACAAATTAGCTTGAAAAGGAATGATGAGACAGTAATATTGCAAACAACTGCTTTAGTAATTGTGATTATGTTCTATTTTGATGTCCTTCTAAGAAAAGACTTATTTTACAGAAAAGATGCAAAAAAATATGCCGTTTTTCTGTAAAATTATTGTTTATCCACGTGGAATGCATGTACCATATCACCTTTAAAGAGTGCTAAAAGCCAGAGACATACATTCTTAGCTTTCCCCCATCAGAAGATGGTAAAGGGCTAAAGCCCTTCTTTAATTATGCAGTATCACAGTATTAGTGAACCCCCAGGGAGCATACAGCACTTCAGTGAAGCATGGAGATTTTAAAGCAGTGTTATAAGAGCAAGCAAACACAGTAGCTGGCATCATTTCAGGGCTGAGCAGAAACAAAAACAAACAAAGCCCTGACAAAGGAAAATGAAATGAAACCATTTGGGGAGATGCATTTTGATTTTGCTACTGTGGCTACAAAGGTAGTTCCTGCAGTCACTGCAGGAGGTTATGTGTGGTGGCACATACTACTTTGTGTCCCAGAACCACTACAGTGATGTACCTGAAGTAATCTTCTGCCATTATTCCTGCCAAAATTTCTCCTGTGCTCACTTCCCACTCCTATCTCTCTTCACCTACTTCCTATTCCCACCAGATGTGCTCCAGATGCTGAGGCACTGCATGGCCAAGTTAAATCTCTGCTGCTCTCCTCCAGCACAGTGTACCGATACGACACATCCATCCCTTCACCACCATCCCGTTGACAGACAATGGAGGCTGCCCATGCAGAGAAGCACACGGGTATAAAAACTGCTCTGCCACATGCTGGCACATGGCTATTCTGCTTTTTGAGACTAAATACTAAGTCTAAGCCCTCCGCCATCAGACTAATAGGCATTTTGCAACGTAGAGCTCTCGGACTCGGCCATTTGACCTTTGTAGCTCAAACCACTGCTCATCCTTTCCTTACCTTGTGTGATGGTTTCAGAGATGGGGATGCTCTCTTGGTCATCCTTGACGGAGTAAACGCTGACGTTGTACTCCACACCAGGGTTTAGGTTTTCAAAGGTGCAGGTGGTCTGATCTGCACCTACTACTTCTTCCAAGGTAGAGCCCTGCTGCCCACTGGTAGGAGCAGTGGTCACTCGGTACCCACTGATGCCTGAAAAACAGATAGATCACTATGCAGTAATCTCATGCCATATTTATTTACGTCAGGTCTCAGCATAAACAAATGAAGCAAACACATTACACTTTACAAGTGGTTTTGCTACCCTGAGCCCAGCAGACAAGAGGTTGCTTTGTCAAGCACCCTGAACCGAGCTTCCCAGGAGATAGCCATGCCACTCGCACAGCTTAACTTCTGAGACCTCTGAGACCTTACCAAACTGAAAAATCTCATGACACGTCAAGAAAAGATACACCTACTAACTGAGAGTCGGGTTTTCAAAAGCTTTCAATCCTTGTTTTAAGGAAGTCAGTTGTACAGGTCTCATCAGCTATTGTGGGACAAGAGTTCACCTCGAACACTTTCAGAAATCCCATGCTTACTCTCAGTAACACGAACTTATTCTTTGTCACTAGAAATCTTTTTGGCCCATTTTGCTTTCCCTCTCTTGGACTTTTTTAAAACCACTGAATATTTGAAGAAATCCTTCAAATCCCTAAAGCAGCTGAAATATTTAAACACATTCATACTCCAAAATAGCATTTTATATGGAATCATGACAAGTCCTATGCCTACCTATACATAACTATGAATTATATCCTTGAAGATATCTGGAAATATGTACATTTTTCCTTAAGTTACTCAACAGTAAACTTTCCATCAAAGTCTCCTTAATGAACCGCAGGGCACTGCAGAACAAATGTTAGCATTCTGCTACAACAGGACATCTGAGCATCGTGTGAGTTCATGTAGTTACCTGGAGTTGTGCTTCTATCCCAAGAGACTATCAGGATCCCAGTATCAGGATTGGGCTCCAGGCGCAGGTTGGTAGGTGGAGACAATGCTGCAAGTGTTCAGACAAATGGGTCATTTGTGGCACTGAGAATCATGCTAGGACCCTCAGCAACCCTCCTCCCCAAATTATATCCTTACCCTTCAGAATTAGCTAAAAAACATTCTTCTGAAGGTGTCACCCTGCACTACATGAGCTAGTGCTACTGTCACCTATGCATCAAAAAGAAAAACACCTTCCAGACCATGATAGGAGGAAAAGACTAGAAAGACTCCCAGAAGACAGCCATTCATCTGGGGAGCTCAAGGGAAGCAAGTGGAAGAAGGGATAACTGTGGAAAAGCAAATGTGTCATACGTGTGGTCACTCTCCTGATGATTGGAGTCTCTCTCTCCTGGCCATCCATCAGGACTGTGAGGCTGTAGGTGTACTCCACTCCAGGGGTCAGGCCAGATATCACAATGCTGCCAGAATCAGAGATGACTTCCCGGGGAGCCTCTCCACCTTGGCTTGGGCGCACACCCAGCTACAGAGAAACAGCAAAAGTTTCTTTTTCAGTCTCAAATACTCCTATCTCAGCTAATTATCAGCATCCTGACTAATCATCCAACGTGAGTATCAAGGGCCCTCATGCTGAACGCCAACTGTTAATCCTGTAACTTGTGTTTTAGATGTCTCACTGATGAACTTGACCTGAAGCCCAGAAGACAAGCAGCGTGTCTTATGCATCTCCTTCCTTTGTGCTACTATCTTCACTGCAGCGCATAGTGAACAGCTTTAATCAATCCTCCCTATCACAATGAAGCAAGAGGAAAAAGAATGATGGGACTTCAGTTTCTCCTACCTTGAAACCAATCCTTGGGGCAGGTGTCCAGGTGATGACAATAGAAGTCTCGGTCACTTCTGTGTTAAAAGGAGGAACAGAGCCAACAGGCTGATCTGTGAAGTGAATTGACAGAGTTGAAGTCAAGCTGCTGTGATGGCACCAAACAGTTAGAAAACCTGACCCTACATCAGTCCAAACAGCAAGAGGTATGTCCTAAATGCTGAACTATTATTACTTCTGAAAATTCGGTGACTTGGGAGGGATCTGTCAGATGACTTCTGTCTGCTGCTGGGCTTGATAGACAGAGTATGCAAGTGGTCAGTGTTTTTACTGTTCCTGAGGAAAATGAAAATATTGAAGTGGGCCTCCTAAGTCCTCCACGCAGCCAACCCCAAGAATGTGGGGAATATTGGTTTTGGCATGATATCTAAAGTATTTGGCATGATATCTAAAGTGTTGCTCAAAAAACAGCTTTTTTTTCCTTCACCCACCACAAGCCATTCAATCAGTGGAACACTACACCCTTGTCTGTCATCCAGCTGTCCCAGCTAGAACCATCTCATCCCTCACCAACATCTTCAACTCTTTTGAAGTCAGTAGTGTGAAAGGCAGCTTAAAGTCAATCTGAGGAATCTGTGGTCTCATTGATATCTGTCAGGAGCATCACACAGAAGCCAAAGCCTTTGTGAACCCCTGAATCAGTCTAAGTAACTCCACTGAGTTTAATCTGAATTGACCTCATTAATGATGAAGAGAGTCGGTTTATTAATATCTATAGTCTTAAACTGGACTGGTATTATTCAGATGATAAACCAGAATTTGAAGTCAGTATTCATCTAAAGATATCTAACCATACCCTAACTGAGAAATATTTATAGATAAGGCTGGCTGTCAACAAAAAATACCTTGCCAATGTCAACAGTGTTACTCTGATTAAAAGTCTGAATCCTCATTTTAACTTCACATTGTTCTAAACGAAACCACATTCTCTTTTGAAAAGAGGATGTGGTTCTGGGCTTGGATATGGCTTTGAGTTTTGTTAGTTTATATGACTGCTTCATCATTATTTAAACAGTGAATCTATTTTTTCTTTTTAGAAAAATATGTGTGGGTTCTTACAGAACTCCTTTTCCTTTCAAAATTTGCTTAATATTTCTTCCAAGCCAGCAGCATGAGTACAGATGACTAAAATTTATTAGAAAAAGAAAACAAAAAACCCAAATAAGGATAGAGTGCAAAGTTTGTGTCAGTTTCTGTAACTGCAGTTGAGCTGCCTTAGATGGTTTGGTTGAGCTTGAGAAATGATTGCTTCGGTTTTATACAAATGACAGACTAATTATTGTTAGTCGCCCATTTTAAGGGAGTTGTTTGCTATCCTTGATTTGTCATGTCAAACCCAAACAACTGGAAATACCACGCTGCTGCTTCAGTCAGTGAAACAAAAACTGAGGTACCAGTAGTACGTTTTGCCTTTTGATTTTAATCACCAAATAGCTGAAATATATTTTACTAAAAGCTTTTTGATGCAAATAACTCTGTTTTCCTGCCTAACAGTTCAGAAAGAAGAACAAGGAATATTTCCCAAGCAGTTCTGCTGGAATGCTACTTCAAAAGGCTTCTTCTGTAAACCAATTCACAATAACCACTTTCAGCACAAGTTCTGAAGAAAGGCCAGGGCGTTAGGGAAGAGGAATGTGTGCCTATTATACTTACAAGTTGTGAAGACTCCAGTCTCTCTGGCGCTTTGCAAGTCATCTTTAACTGCCACAAGGTACACAGTGTACTCAGTGCCAGGCTGCAAGTTCCTGAGGTGGTATTTGGTGGCAGAAGGTCCCACATTGTAGGTCCTTGGTTGACCTCCTCTTGTGGGACCTGCAGTCAGTCGATACCCTGTGATCACAGCACGGGGCCGTGTCCACAACACTAACACTGAATGCTCCGTGGTATTGAGAAATCTGAGGTTGGTGGGGGCGTCGAGCTCTGGGAAGAAAAAGCGTAACATGCATCAATTTTCCAGCAGAATCTCTACTTCACCTCTACTTCCAAGCACATCCATCACCGTGCAAAGAACAGGGGTGTACCATGAGGTTGTTCTTCATTTCTCACTTAGGGCACAAGTACAATAGTACTGAAGAAAGAAGATAGGAACCATAAGAGAGCTGGAAATAGAAGTGAAATAACTACATCTGTGCCTCAGTGCCATCCGGTAGTATGCTGGGCCAGGCAGTCCTGCATGTTCTGGGCAGTGCGGATTTGGGTCATTGCCATACATGCCTGTACCGTGGGGAAGTCAGGCTAACGGCTGAGGCGAGACAGATGAACCCAACTGCACCCAGGAATTTCAATAGTTTCTCATGAATGCTGAGCATTTTTTAAAAATCAGCTCAGTTTAGACTTGTCAGCATAAGCACGGAAACCCAACTTTAGCCCTTTTTCATGAAAAAGATTTATTCTTTTAAAGCTTTGCCTAGTCCTATTCCCTGCCCTCTCAAAATCCCTTCTCAAAACAAAACACCCCCACTTTGTCATTTTAATGTAAAAATAAGTAACAGTCTGCGACTTCCTGCAGAAAAAAAAACAACCATTCCTAGATCTACTTAAAAATAATCACACTGTGGAACTGTGATTCTAATCACAGTGCTAAGCAATTCTAAGCAGCAGCTCTTATCAGTAAGTAATATTTTTGGGATAAAAATTAATGCTTTCACCACTCTCCCAGTGATTCAGCAAGAAGCAGTTTTTGTCCTTTTTGTTTTCTCCCCAGTTGCTTTCTCCCTTTTTGAAGCCGAAGGGAAAAGGAAGGTTCCTTCTTCCACCGCTTGCAAAGATTTGGGAGATAGTTCCAGAAGATAAAGAATGAGTGTGACCCTCCTTAGGCCCATCCCCAACCCATGGACTGAGAGTCAGCTTTATCTCTTCTTGGTCCTTAGATCTGTGCTAAGTCTCATCTGACAAGGATTCTCCCTATGTCAGTTCCTTTCTGCACAACTTAATTTGCCAGCTCTACTAGGCTTTTATCACTTCCTCTCCCCATACTAAAGGAAAAAGGGGAAGATTAAAAAGCCACACACACACTCGGAGTTTATTTGTAGACTGCTTTTTAACGGAAGGCCAAAAAGAGAATCACATTTACCCCGTGGGAAGAGAGTTTTGCTGCAGGGTTTTCCTTGGGAACTCTGAATGATTTCTGTTTCCCAGGCCTTTCGATTACAGGATGCAATTTACGTGAATACTTTCTGAAATGTTGTTGAGGCAAAGCAGTTAAGCAGATGATCACAGCCTATGGAAAACGGTTCCAAACATTTGTAACTAGCCCAGTGCTGTCTGAATCAAATGCCTATGCTCCAATGTACACCTCTGTGTGTGGACTTTCAGAGGGGCTCTACACCTAGCCAAGGCTCCTGAAAACAACCACAAAAAACTTACAGATCTAACTGGGAACTGAGCTCTTCTTGTTCTAAATGCTTCCAAGAGAGTTCAGACTCCTAAGTCTCACCATTGCTTTTAAAAACCTTACTTGAAAGAGGAGGGAGGGTGTTCACACTGTCCATGTTACACTCAAATCAGATTAGGGCAAACATAAGGATCCCATTCCCCTGCATAGTCAAGGGAGATGGTAAGAGGGAGAGGCACTATTAATGGCTCCTAACCTCACGGATGTAAGTAAATAGTATTTCTCAAACAGCAGGGCTATATTCACAGATTATCCCATTTCCTTTCCTACCCTGTCATCTTTATAAGAGTTGTGTTGGACTCTCAAAAGTTGCTCTCATTTACTGGAAAGTATCAGAACAGCAGCAGATGTGTATAGCTGAATATTGGTCCTTTGAATAATGTGACCTAGTCAAAGAACACCACAAACACCGAGTCACCCTTCTATTGCCCAATAAGCAAGACCTGTTCAAATGAATCACATCTGTCTGATCTGCTTCTCTTGGATCAAAACCAAAGATAACCACTCAAACCCATGCTAAATTCCTTTTCTACCTGAAAGCCTACACCTTGCCCAGCCACCGCTCCTCTCTTTTCTGCCCTTCTGCAAAGCAAAAAGCAGTGGCTGACAGACCGCGTACTTTGCTTGTCATCTTGCCTCATACTGGTGACGTGTTGCGCTGCCACTAGACCATTAGCGATCAGGTTCTGAAAGATCCTGCTTCCTAAAAAAAAAATGTATGCTCCCCCCGGCTCTTGTCAACAGTCCATTGTGGTCGCTGCAAACCAGTTTCCCAGGTTTCATTGGGATGACAATGACATTTCTGGGGTGGTGAGGCAGCCTGTGGAAAGCCAGGCCTGACCTGGCAAAGCTGAAATGCAGTCCTTTTCATGATAAGGCCTGTCTTTGCATGTGCCTGCAGAACTCCTGCCGCTTACAGTGGAGCCAAACAGGTATGTAGCTGTCAGAAAGGAGATGGGGATTTTCAGAGCAATCTCAGCAAGGATCCTAAGTCATGCTGAAATCTGCCGTAAGGTATCCTCAAAAAAAAAAAGCCATTAAAAAAAAAAATCAGAGGCTGCGATCTGTGCTGCAAAAGAACTGCAGGGCCCATCAATTCTCAGTCAGTAATAAAAAAATTGAATTCCAGCCATACGAAATTGTTTTAAAGTGCCATGAGATTTAAACTCCCATTGGAAAGCCCTGGAGGAGGATAAATCTGATCATTGTTTGAGTGAATGAATTCCCAGCCCTGTCATCCTTGTTATGGGATACCTCCTGGGCTATAACTGTTGCACTTTAAGTGCTCTGTTTATATTTCTCTGAGCGACAGAGAAATATGCACTTCAAAAGGGTGAAAAAAAGTACAAAGGAAAGACACTTACTGGTGGTTTGCTCTCCAGTCAAAGGTTTGCTCTCCCTGCCGTGGCTCACAGCAAAGATCTTAAAGAGATAGGTTGTTCCTGGGATCAGGTCAACAACTTCAGCAAAAGAGCTCCTGGTGACAGGCAATCTCTGGCCATGTTGGCCGGGGCGATTGACAGGGATGACTTCCACTCGATAGCCAGACACTTGGCTCTGCGGTGGGGTCCACATGATGGTGATCTTGATATCAGAAACCTCCACAAACTGTAGATCTCTGGGTGAAGGAACTTCACCTGAAAGCATAGTGACAGAAAAGCATCAGAGGGAGTCCCTAGCAAACACCAGGAGAAGCTATAGGTTTATATGAAAAAGAAAATTTTGATTGAACAGTGGATACCCCCAAGAATATTTACAAAATGAAAAATGTCATGGTAACTTTACCTTATACACACATTCCCAGACAATATTCAAGCAGACTACAATTCAAAATGTAACTACGTAGTTTTAAATATTTTATGTCTTCAGACATAGAAAGCCCAGATGTAATACTCTACAGAACTTCAAGTATACGCAGAACCAAAAGTTTGGGTGAAAAAAAAAGAAAAAGAAAAAAGTACTCCATGGGCTCAAAACAGAAACCTCCTTTTAAAATTAAAAGAGAGGGTTTTCAAAATCCATGGCGTGTTCTGGATATCTATAATTAACTTAAAATCCATCTTTTATAATTCAACAAGTATAGGGGCTGATCTGGCCTTATTGTAGTCAAAACAAAATCCAATTCCATCTGTACTGCAGATGGATTCCTACATTCAAATTTAGTTTCTTCAGATTAGGACTGATACTGCCCTAAGGTTAACCAATGCATATTTTTAGAAGGTACAGATGCCAAACCATAAAATCATTGAGCTGAGGTCTTTCTTGGTAAATTCCCATTTGCAAACACGTGCTTGCAACTTGCAGGACCATCAAATTCCGCTGCTACCACATCAGATCCCAATTCCTTCACTCTCCTTTCTCTTGGTTTGGCTATTCAGCCCAACTGGATACTTAAAGAACCCTGAAACCAGTAGTTTTTTAAATTGTGGTTGCCTCAATTTTAGATCGTATGGTGCTATTTTGGCATATCAGTCAATGCTGAGCAATCTCCCATCCCCACCAACTGCAATGGAAAATAATGGTTAGGACTGGAATGGAGAGGGAGAAGTCAGGTGAATGCTTTGGATTTGCTCTGTGGTGTCTGAGTACCTAACCTTAAGCATCTGCAGGCCAAGTACTGAAGTAATTTAATGATTTACCAGGCTATTAAGAACAACTCTTAGCAGAATCCCCTTAAGACAACTTAGGAACCTCTGATCTCTCTTTTCCATAGAAACACTACAAGACCAACCACTTGACCTGCCTGCAGTCTGATCCATGAGAATTACAATGCTATCAATGAAGACTGGTGGCTTGACTGTCTCAATTCATTATTGAGTATGACTTTACTACAGAACTTCAATACCAGCGACATTTAAAATTAAAAAACCACAACGACGATGGCAAAAACCAGAATTGAGTCCATTTAAGGATTCATTTAGCTGGAGCAATGTAAGCCTGCACTGTCATTTGGCTCTGTGTACTAACAGAAAACTCAGTGACTGATACCAGAACACGCTGATCACTACCTGCACGCGGGACGCCTGTGGTCTCCTGCTGGATGAAGACAGGAGTACTCTCCTGATTTTCTTCCACTGCATAGATGCTGATGTTGTACTGAACGCCCGGCATCAAGTCACTGAGTGTTACAGAGGTAGCAGTGTCAGGCAGGTTGAGCTCTGTGCTGCTGCCTTCCACGGATGGCGTATAGATAATTCTGTAGCCTAAAGCAAGAGAGATACACATTTAGTCGTTAGCCACAATCAGTAAGCCAGCACAAGGAATGACAGGAATGAGAACTAAACTGAACTGATCTCCCCACTGAGGTTTCATGAAAATAGTCCTGAACTTCAGCGGGACCTGTGGCTTGCCTGTGCTCACATCCCATCTACACATCACACAATCATAACGCCTGACAAAGCATAACCTGGCCTGGATTAGAATATTTCTGAGTTTTGACATGCGGGTTTAGGGTCTATACAGTTCTCATGCTTGTTAGGGGATGGGCTGGATGACTGATCCAAATATAAGGTTATGGGGTTTGTTTTTATTTAACATAAATCCAAAAGGAATTGTTTTGCATCCAGCCTCCTGAATTGCTTGGTTAGACAGTGAAACCAAGCAAACACTGAACTGACCATATGCTTTCCAGCTGGTGGCTCAGACAGGTCAGAATTATGCACTAGCCCTCTGTCCCAGAGGTTTTTTTTACATACACTTCAGATTCTACCAACAGTACAAAATAGGTGCATTCCAATTAGACAAACCTGTGATTGGAGCCTGCGGTCTGCTCCAGCTAATGACAATTGATGTGTCATCGACACTTTCCACGGTGTGGTCGGGAGGTGCATCAGGAGCTGTTTAAGGGAATAAACAGAGGATGAGAGCAAGTGTGAGGATAAGAGGTAACAAAAATTTACTGAGAAAACAATAAAAACAGCTTTCAAAGGGCAGCAGCACCCACCACACATACCTGTAGTCTGTGAAGTAGACAGGATCAGATTCTGCTCTCCTTCTTCAGAAATCTGATAGACGTTAACAATGTACTTGCGACCAGGAAGCAAGTCAGGGATGTTGACAGAAGTGGCTGTGCTTGGAAGATCTGAGGAAAGCAGGAAAGAAAAAACTGCCTTAGCAATTCTACCTTCTTGCTTTCTCTCCACATGAAGTAATTGAGACCTCTGTTCTAATCTGGGCTGAATCACAGTCTTCCTGCAATAAAACAGCAAGTGTTCTGCTCTGTGTCTTAGCCCACATCAGAAAAGTTGTGTGGAGAGTTGGAGCTGATCTCCACACTCAGCAAGCAGACAACACCTAGGACAGGAAGGCTTGATGTGTGATATGGCAGGACAACTTGACCAGCAGCCCCCTGCTGGCACTTAGCCATCTCAGCTAACTGAGCACTCATTTCATACCCTGCTGTATTTTCAAGTAAGGAAATATATGGAAAATTTTTCCCATGAATAGGTTATGTGGAAAGACTGACTCATGAGTGGAGAAGAATGACATTATGAGGGCTGATGAACTTCCCTCCCACTGCCTTCCCCCAGATGTCCACCTACATGCCAGATGCAGGAAATTCCCCATGAGGCAGCTCCTTACCAGCCAGACTGAAGCCAAGCATCTTAAGGGAAACTGGGAATTGCCTTTCAATTTGCCTGTAAACCTCTGTCTGCAGACAAATGAGTTCAGGAGCTGCTTCACAACACAGCCCACCTCTCTGGGCAGACAGTGTGCAGAGAAGAGAGGTGGTGACAGTGCCAATTTAAGCCACTTCTCCCCACGAGTCCAAGCCCATGACTTCAGTGGAGCAAGTGTCCAGGGAGAATTAACAGCTCAGGGGATTACTGTTCTTTTTCTCAAGTTGTTCTTCTATTGCACTCATGTCCAAATAGCTATTATAACCTCAAATCTTTGTAAGATATTGCTATTACCATTGTTAAGACAGGAAGTCAGGAAAAAGAGGTTAAGATGAAATTATGTGTAGTGACACAGGCTTTACAGTAGGTTTTGGAAAAGCGGATTCAATTCCTAGGTCTGAGTCCAGTGCCTTTGACCAGCTTCCTGGCTTAGCGAAGTTGTCACATTATCAGAGATGAATAAGATCTGATCCAAACAAACAACTGAGACTAGAACAGACATCCATGAGGTAACAAGTAGCCAAGAGAAGGCATGTGGGGAAAGATTTCTCTCTGACTATTCTGATGGAAGGACAAAGGTATAGCAAAGGAAATTAGCCAGGCAGCAGGTTGGAAAAACAGATTTGATTCTCTTCTCATCCACACTGCTGCTCATTGCAGGATGCTGTGGAAGCTAGTAAATTTACATGATTTCAGAAGGAAAAAAAGACTGGACAAATTCACGGAGCTGAAGAGAATAAATACATCTACCCACAGTTATGACAAATCCACCACCCCTGGCTCAGGGAGTTTTCCTCTGCAGGATCCTGAGACAGTATTCTGAGAGGGTATTGCTAAACACCTGCCTTGTTCTCATACTGCTCCTTGGACACGTACTTAATTACTTGATGGAGAAAAGACAATAAACTAAATGACCTTTTAATATGAACTAGTCCTGCCACACTCATATCCTAATTGAATCACACTGAAAGACAGCAAGATCCTCACTATTTACACTAGCTATCCTGATTGTCACAGAAAACAGCTATGTACTGTTAGCAATGCTGTGGTCTGGTAGACTTAAATATTGTCTCACCAAGATACTGTGGCTCGTCACCCTCCTCGCTCAGCTCATACTCAACACGGAATCCAGAAACTGTGTCAGAAGCAGAAACCCAGGAGACAACAAAGCTGTTGGATGTGATCTCAGTGACTGACTCTGAAGTAGCAACCATGGGAGGAAGAAGAGTCGTCTCTCCTGAAACAGTGTTGCCTACAAGAGGGAAGAAAGAGAGGTTAGTTAACCATTGCCACTTTTGCATTAACTGGAATGCATGAGACAATGGTTTGGGTGACGGAGATTAGGTTTCTCTGGGTGTGCCACTCTTCAACTTACTTGTCACTGCTGTGGTGCTGGTTGTGGTAAAATCAAAGCGGGTGACTTCTTTGTGGCCGTACCGCTGAACACTGATGAGCTGTCCTTCATATATCACACCAGGCTTCAGGCCTGAGATGGTGTAGGAGTTCTGGTAGCCAGGGATGGTAGCTTCCTTCCACTGCCTTCCAGAGTTTTTCTGCGAGAACAAGGACACCAAACAGTGAGAGACTTCTGAGCCTGCAAACAGAGGTATCTAGTGATCAAATCTGCTACTTCAGTTACCAAGCACTGTGATATTCAAACACAGGTGTGACTCCAATGGCTAATGCACAGAGTCAAGTCAAAGGAGATGAGAGAGGTATGCCAGGAAGCAGAGCTAATGATATTTTGGCTGATTAAGTTTTACTGGGATAAATTGAAAAACAATTTACCATTGAACTTTTTCCTTTAAAAGGAGCATTATTTGGAATATATACACTAAAACTCATTCCTTTATCAAAAATACATCAAGGCGTGAAGGAATGGTTGGAAAATGCACATTTGAAGGCTGTTCACAATAACACTCTATGCCATCATCTGAAAACAATATACAGAAAAGTGCTTCCCTTCTACCCTGTGTTTGAACTCTATGGGAAGCTCTAAAATAATGCTCCATCCTCTGAGGTTTGTACTCCAGTGCTTTAAAGTCCATTTCACTCAGGCCTCGATCCAAGATACACTTAAGTCAGTAAAAAGACCTGAGTGCCTTTAATGGCTTTGGATCAGGGCCTTTATTGTTATTCTAATAACAGGCAGCATCGAGGTACTAATGTTCTTAATCATTAAGTGGTCTTTTATGAAGCTGTACTCAGGGGAACTGTAACACAACTCATCTAGGTTGGTTAAAATGAATCATTCCTCAAATATGAAGGGTCCAAAAAGCAGTGGTTAACCAGCTTTGGTTTAGACTTTACAGAAGAGGGGAGATGACTGTTTATTTAATCCTATGCTAGCTATTTATGTCTTCATATCCTACTCACTTTTACCTCCTCATTAATAGGACAAATTCTATCCCAGTTGTCTCTGGATACGCACATGGTACCAAAACAATGTTTCTTAGGATGAGGAAGCCTTCTCAAGGATTTACATTACTTAAAGTGAAGAAAGATATAGACTTGCCTGTTTACTGTGCTAGTGCTTTGGTTAATAAGATACTTCATGAACACAGTGACCAGTACAGTTTGGGCAGGAAAACATCAAGTGTTTATACAGCACTGGTTGTCTTTGATCCTCAGAGAAACTGTTGACCTCAGCAGGACAAGGACACTGAACTAGCAACTAAAGTTTGCTGTAATTGTGTCAGCCACCAATTTCAGACACAGAACAAGTCAAAGTATTAACGATGAATGTGGCACTCACCGGTCTCCAGCGCAAAATGTATTTGGTGATGTGAGATCGTTCAGGAGCATTCCACTGGATGGGATGGGAGTTTGGCTGATTTGCACTCTCTGTGATGATCACCTGAACAGGCCCAGCTGACCCTGTAAAAAAGAATTGCCATTTTTTACATACTGGCGGTGCTTTTCTTCTGCATTTGTTGTGGAGTCATCAAAAAGCAAGCAGGCTGTGTGGCTCAAATACAATTTCTATACATAATAAATAAGTCGCATTGTCCATCTATCTGCAATGCTTCGTTGTTCTTTAAAAAACTAATTAGAATGTATTCCAGGGGCAGTTAACGTGCTGTTTGGGTTACTTTCCTATGAGTTATCAATGAAATAGAAAACTGGAGCAGTCTAGTATAGAAAAAGTCTGCGAAGTTTTATTTTTCAAAGAGAGGGAGCTTCTCAGCAACAAATTGCTTTCATCAATTAGTATCTTCTGTATGGGGGGCAGGGAAACAGATGAGAAATGTGTGCCCAATCCAGGTCTGACCTTGCGGCATGGTGAGGGCAAATTCCTGATCTGACATTGAAAACACCCCGCAAAGATACACTAATCTTTTACTATTTTACTAAATTTCTTCATCAGTTAATGGGGAACACTGAATTTTCATGACTCTGTGGAGCACTCCACAGTGAGGCATGTATTCCACACACAAACACCACCAGAAGGGTTGGTGAAAGCCTTGAGACAAATCAGGTCCATAAAAACTCATAAAAATGCAACCTCAGCAGTGCTCTAATGCTTGAAACTACCAATTGCAGTTAGCTAGATCAGGCTCAGGTGTATTTTCCCCATAAAGCCCTCTAATACAGAAAGGAAGGTTTTATGATCCCATGGTTCTTCTTCTAGTCCCTCCCAGCCCTGCTGGAGGGGTTTTGCTGAACACTCAGCAGCACTGTGCTTGTGTTAGTTCTCAGAAAATCCCAGCAAAGAGCGGCTTGAAATCTGCAGGAAAGTGTCTTGGTTTAGCCATTAAATATCTCACCCACCCTCCACTCCCAACATTTGTAATTATAATTTATTTGGACAACTGTATAAAATAGATACCTGCTCCATATTTAACAGGATTTCCAGGCAAACGAACCTGTGCCCACAGGCAGAAAATTTCAAAGCTCACCTACCCCCAAATCTACATGCAGAAACATTGGATTTGGTTTATTTACACATTTTCAGTTACTCTTGTGTCTAAAGAAGCCCAAAGCCCTGGTCTCCAGTCTGGAGGCATGCATATTTCACATAGCTCAGGGGGATGTTTGTTTAAGCTGTCTGACAGGAGTCAAGGAAGCTCAGCAAGCCCCAACAGAAAAACTCACAAAGTCCAGAGAAGGCACGCTTCCTATCCTTGCCCTCCTTATTTTGCTGCCCCAAAGAAAGGTAGTCCCCAGTTCTGTCCGCCAAGTGTCCTATTCCCTTGTCTCTGGCTTGCTAGCTGTATGGCCATGCATAGAAATGCAGTCAGTTCATTGACAACACTGCTGGGTATAGGTCAGGTTCAACAGGGTGCTGTCACGAAAACCTTCTATACCATGTGTGTGAATCAAGTCACAGAGAAGAGGCGAAGCATTTAGTTGCTTGGACTGCAAAGGGGCTAGTCCCCTTCTACAGCATGGTCACCTATATTAACACCCTCTTTCTGAATGCACCCCAGATTCCCTTTCTTACATTGTAGGGCTCTTAGGGGATAAATACATTGCAGCTACTAAGCAGACAGATGCTTCTTAATCTGTCATCTTAAATAAAAACAGAGAATCAACTCAACATTGAAGCTGGTACCTCCAATCTTTATGCAATCTTTATACCTCCACAGTTATGCTCACAGATGGGTTGGGATACCAATGACTTGAGCATAGTTTTCTCATCCCAAGAGGGAAGCCACAACCCAGCCTTAATATTTCATCTTATTTAGATCATGACAGCGGTATTTGCAACCTTACACAGGAAAATAGAGTTGTTCCCCTTATCATGTTCTGTTCAGAGAACTGAAACAGGGCAAGCCAACAAACAGCCATTGCCTGCCCCTATAAAGGTTTCCCGGAACTGACTGAGCAAAGCAAAGTTCAAATATATAATTTCTTCACGGCACTGATCAGGAAAAATGTTTCATTCCATGGTGGAATGTAGTGAGTGGAAAAGGAAAGAATATATATGTAGGAGTTTTAAGCAATAGAAACTGAAGGTTGCAGGTGTGATGGTAGAGACAATTGACAGAGGCAATGTAAACCCAAGTTGTTGTGTGAACTGATTGCCATTCCCTAAACTAACCCCGGCCTCAGGAATAGCTGTTAGCAGCCCGGACCCTTCTTTATAATAAATGACATTTGTTTGTGTCTGCCAAGGCACAAATTAAAAAGCCAGACAAAGGAAATGGTTCTGTTTAAAAAGGAAACCAAAAGGAATAATGTATAGAAATCCCAACAGGTGAGGGGTACAAAGATTGCTTTCCTCATGTCTTACTCAGCAGATGAATTAGTTATCTGTTGTGTTTCTTACCAGGATAGGTCTGCAGAGGCTGGCAATGCCATTCTCCAATACCTCGACCATAGCAATAGCACTGGTATCTAACACCATGGACATACTTCTCCCATGAATCTCCAATTTGGTAAAAGGTACGGGTTTCTGAATCCTGGCACTGATCTAAAGGTACAAAAGAGAGAGTTAATCACTGCATGTTACCGAAACTATAGTGAAAAATCTATGCCAAACACAAAAGCATAAGTAACAAGAGACTTTTACAGAAAGAAATATAACAAAAGTGTTCATTTGCTAATCTAGTTACATAAAGAGAAACTGGCAACAGAAATTGAATCTCAAATCAAGGTTCTGTATGTGGGGTTATATACTAGAGAGCTAATTCAGCTGCGATGCATTTTGTAAGATACTATTAAGTATAGACTGTCCACCTCACACACTTCCCACTGAAGGTGTTCTTTCAAGCAAGGATTTATTTTGAACTATCTATTGCGGAGCCCAACTCTGCTCCAGTCAACTAAGTTCATCTCTCATCCAAAGCTAAACCATGCTGCTCTCAAGGAAATCAATGGCAAAATTCCTACTGTCTTCAGCAGAATTCAGTTATGCTTTACAAGTCCAAAGTGACCTATTAATTTTCAGCAGAGTCTTTCCAGATTTACCATTGTATAAACCAAAGGAGGACAGACCAAATCCTGAAATCAGCTTAGCTAGTGTGAATACAATGCAGTACTGGTGCTTCAGTACACTTTCTAGCCTGTTTTCTGGCTCAATGGAAATTTTCAGTGAGAACTAGCATTATGCTTGCTTGGATAAACAGGAGCCTTCTTTAGAGAGAGCCCAAAATTAAACTGATTGCACCTTTACATATAGCTGAAATCATGCCCCCCTCCCCTTCTTTCAGAGTAGTAATTTTCAGGAGCTTTACAATTCAAGTTACTCCAGTAAAGATGTACAGATATTACTACAAATAAAGCAGAACTTAATCACAAGTAGTTTCTAATGGATTTTCTTGGCAATAGTTTGAAGTTCTCTTGGATTTAGTAATTGCAAACCAAACAGCCAGGTCTTATCTGCCAATCAAGGTTCACTAGGGAAGGGGAGGATGCAGGAGAGATGAAATGTCCTCATTCCTGCCGAGAATCATGATGGTTTTAGCTAACCTCCAGAGTGCTATTAACACATGTTCTCATCCTGAGCTTTCTCTCTTTGCCAGAACAAAGGGCAGCCAAAAAAAACCTATTTAGTCCAAGGTAAGTTAATATACGCTGGTGCTCCTTTCTCAGTCAGTGAGGAGACCTAAAGATTTTAGGACAGAGAAAGGAAAGAAAACTGATCCTACCATCAGTACCTAGCTGCATATTACCAGCTTTCAGTCCAAGAGCCCTGCCTGCTAGGCTGGCAGCTCAGGTACCAGAACTCGGCCAAATCACCCCAGCCTGAGGCCAATAAGCTCTATTACCACAATCTGCTACATTTTAAAAAGTATGTTGCCACAATCCATTACATCATCCACAATCCATTACATCCCCAATAATCATCATTATCAACTTCTGCGGCATGTCTGATAACCCAAGCTTATCTCCTTAAAAGTAGGAATCACCCTTCACTTACCCTCCAGTAAACCCAGAGTTACTTCTACTTTTGCAGCTGTGCAGTTCAGGGGAGAAAGTGGGGAAAGACTGGGTCCAAATTCACACACCAGTTTCAGCATACCATAACCAGTTCCTACACAGCCACAGTCTGTGTTTAGCAAGCAAGAACAGCTGGTGACTTACCAACAGGATCACATTTCCATCTCCCCCGGCCCTGGCCAAAGCATGTGCAGTTCAGCATGTGGCCCTCATCGTGACGCTTGTGGAAGGTCTGGTTCACATCATAGGTGATACCGTCCACAATGCACTGGTCTGTTTGAGAAAGAGCAGACACGCTTCTGTCAGCAAGAGCTCTAAGTGTTAAGACAAAATCCTTCTGCATGGCACATTGCTCCCTCCTCTTGATCAGCTTACAGAGACTGAGTGTGACAAGTTCCATTCATAGAAAAGGGAGCCCTCCCCAGTATCTGTGCTCATCACAGATTAGTGCTGCATCCGTATCACTGCTCCCGAGTCAATTTATCAGCAATGCTTACATAAGCAACACAGCAACACTTGCAGAAAAGAGATCTGTAGGATGCAGTCCAAAGTTCTGAGCATTCCTCAAACTACAGAACCGCCTGGTTCTTCCTTGTGACACATTCTGCGTGTTAAAGAAAATCTAAAATAGCACACTAACTCTCTCGCTACCTCCTCTTACAAAGATCTAGACTGGAATACCTCAGTTAGTACTGTCTGAAATCATTAAAACTACACATGGAGAAAAGGGCTAATCCAAATTCATAAAGATATCGTGAAGAGGTACAAACATCCCCAATGTGTTATTCTGCTGGGTATCTCTGCAACACTTTGTAGTAATCTGAAAGCAGGAGCAAATCTATTACACATAGAAGATGCTACTGGTACCTACTAATCTACTATTGCCTCAAAACACAGTAACCAGATCCCATGCATAAGTGCAATGGTATCAGTCTGCTAGGTTCAATGGTGATGTGTCAATCTGTCATCTGGCCCAGAATTCCTAACACCAGCCTAATCACAGTCAGGAGCAGAAAGACAAAACAAACAAGAAAACCACCCCAGAAGCATGTTGTTTTGTTAACCAGGACCCAAGAGACCCAAGTTCAGTTCCCGAGTCAATCACAGACCATCTGTCCTTGGGGAAGTGACCCAGTTAATCCCAGGCCTTCATTCCCCACCATACTTTCCCACACCACAGGACAAACCACGCAGTGCTCAGACCCTCCTATAGGCACTAAGGACATTCCTCTAGCTGCCGCTCTACTTGGATAACCTTTGCCTTTTGAAAAAGCAAAGCACCCCCAACAAGAAAGACCACTTTAGCTCCAGAATGAAAGTGCAGAGAACTAGCTGTGCCTGTGGAAAAAGGAATTTCACAGACCAGAACTTTTAGCAGTGCATTTCTCACTGTTCTGAAGTAAAGGCATTAAAAAAAAACACATCCCAAAGCCCTTGAGCAAGCCTTTCCCTATAAATTATGCCCCATTTCAGCACTGGTGTTAAGAGTCCTTTCTTGGCTGCTTGACAGCAACCCCCCTGCCTTTTCCAGACACGAAGCCAATGCTGTGAGCTAGCTGTAGAATGATCAAACGTCTGTGCTTTTAAGTCTTCTTTTTTTGGTATTGCTTAAGCACTTCTCCACTTGGACCACTCATATAAATAAGTAAATAAATAAGAGTAATCTCAGTGCTGTCTTGCCAACTTTTTGAATAGATTAGCCAGCAAAGGGCTAATCCAGCACAAAGGAATTGAAAATTTCACTGCAGGACAATAAAACAAGACGGCTCTGCTATCAAACTTCAGACTAGTCTGGAATTTAGTCTGTTCTTGAGTGGGGGAAGTGCCTTTGCTGAGCTCACTGTAAAGTCAGAGCACACTGAGCCTAAAAGTAGACAAAAGGAGGTAGGGGTACCTCCTGATAAAGCTCATCAATTTTTTCTCCTGCTTGCTAGCCTGCAAAGGCTGAAACAGTACATTTCCAGCATGTAAACAACAACAGAGGAACTTCAGGTAGTCCCTCTGATTCCCTTTCTATTCCAAAGAAAAGCTTGATAATACACAGTTCTTGACCCTGGGTTAGAACTCACAATGATGGAAAAGAAAATAAATTTCTCCCACCCTCCAAACGCTTAAACCGAAGTGGTGACATCAACATGAAAATCAGTACCTCTAAGCTGGGAATATGCAATGCAAGTCCATTCTCCACGGCCATTTCCCACACAAGTACATCTCATCATATGGCCCATGTCATGTTGTTTATCCCACTGGTCCCCAACACGATACATGACGCCATCGTTGGTTGTGCAGATTTCTTCATGGGCTGGTTGAGAAGAAAGTAAGAGGGTATTTTATGTGGCCAGAATTAACAAGACCTTGAGGGTTTAGAGCATTTGCACCAGCTGAGAAGCGTGCCTACCACTGCCTCGTAGCAAAGGAGTAATGAAAATTGCCTTCCCCAGATAAGAAAGGACCAAACAAAACTTCAGAAATGCCTTAAAGGGCTTTTGGCTGGGGTGCAGCTCACTGGAAGTCATCAATAACTGACCAACAACTGACAGCTCTTTACTTTCCAGCTCAAAGAACTACTTATAGGTATTCCATAATCCCTTTATGGTTCTCAGCCTTACCAGCCATAGGGCAGAAACCAAATTTCTGGTCAGCATCATAGTTCTCGGTGGTTCCACACCACTTCATGTTGTCTCTCCGTCCCTCAGAAGTACAGTCAGTGTAGTTGCGGTTGTTATACAGGAAGGGGAAGTGGCACAGAGCGCCATTGGAATTGCCACCACGTGTCTGGACCAAAACTGTACAGAAGTGAAAAGAAAACAGATGCAAATGAAGCCTGCATTCTCCCCCAGCATGCATGGAAGAGCTTGAAAAACAAACCACTAGCAGTATTTTTTCCCACGTGTACCCTGTATATTATCCACAGGCCTCTTTTCTTGGCTTTAATTAATTCAGATCTGGAAACATAAGCCTTGCACAAGGTCAATTCAGTTCAAACATTGCTGTGGAAAGAGTTCCAGAGCCAGCCATGGGAATTCCTGGGGAATAGGGAAAACCAAAGCTTACTGTGTTTGGGAAGTGGCTTCACAGGCACTTTGTGCCAATTCAAATAAACCCACTCTTTTCAGCACACCTGTATTATCTCACTGAGGCTACTACTCAATTGTCCCATTTGGCCTAAAGTAAAGCCTTAGTCCTCAGGAAAGGGTTACAATTCCGTTGTGTCCAACAGGACAAGTCAAAACCCCTTGCAGGTTGGAAGCTTCATGTTTTGCAAGCAGTAGTAGAAAGAGGGCTGTAATCTACCTGAACTACTCACCTCTTGAGCAACTGTGCTTTACAAATAACACAGAGGCATTTGTTGAAGTTTTTCTGTATTGGTATTTCTCTTTCCCCACAATATATCACAAGAAGCCTCATTAAAACAAGAATGCGTGTGGACAGGGATAGTGGGGCTTTTTTGGTTTATGTTGTTTGAGGGTTTTTTTAAAAAAGAAAGAATATTATATGTGCTGCAGAGAAAATCAGAAAAAATAACTGAAGTAGAAGAGTAAAAAAAAAATAAAATCTCTGCAAAGTAAGAAGTATTTTTGTGTGGGAACATGGAAAATTCCCTCCAAGGTCAGGTCCCAGAGAAGCCACCTGGATGCTGTTCCGTGGATGTCTGATGAGCTTTCCAGGAAATGGAAAAATGGAAATCTACACAGGTAGATTTCTGCTGTGAAGAAACCACTGACCATCCACGGACAAGAGGGAATGCTGTCACATGAGTCATGCACCAGCTCTTGATCAGTGATCACAAACCACATTAAGTTTACTGCTATATATGGCAGCCTGGCTTGATAGTCAGGCCAGGGGAACGACAGAGGACTGCACAAACTGTACTGCATGGATATCCTCCTCTTTGCAGCCTAATAAGGGCATTGCTCTAGCAATTCAGCCAACAAAGGCAAATTCTATCCATCCTTTGGGCCAAAGCTCCATGCTGATGAGATACTCCTGTTCGAAGGTCAGCTCCCAGGAGAGAGAAAAGGAACCAAAGTCTACACCTGTATCACCCTAAGCACCCTCCAAAGATGCCAAGATGACAAAAGTGCCCTGACTCCAGGCAGCCCTCCATGCACAGGACTGCTTTGCTGCTGAGGCATGCCTAGAGTTCCAGACTACTGGAATTGTTTAGGCGGCCTGTCCCTATGTTCTCGGCTCCTTCCTCTATCTGTGCGTGAGGGCCATGTGCATGTGAAGATCCTCTGAGAAAAACTCACCATTCTGCTCAGTACAGAAGGAGTATCTCCTGTCCTGCTCAAAGTTGGAAGTGGTGCTGCACCAGAGGTGCCCATCTGTGCGGCCTTCAGTAGTGCAGGAATAGAAAGTCCTCCCGTCATAGGTGAAAGGCAGAACACAAGCTTCTCCATCAGAATTGCCACCATATGTTTGGGTCACAGCTTTAAAACAAGCAAATCACAGCATTAGACTCTGACTTGAAGCAATCACCAAATCTTAGGGCTCTACACCAGCAATAGAGCCTCTGGGCCAAATCACTGGCTGATGTGAACCCACGCTGAATGCCATGGACCTGGGCCAAAACACACCAACACATGACTTAGCCCTGCAGCTGTGTCATTCTTTTACGTTCTTTTCCAAACATATATTATTGCAGCTTGGTTTGAATAAAGTTATTAATGCTCCTCCCCAAGGGCTTTGTTTTCCCTCAGCAGGTTATATATTACTCACTGGGAAATGTTCCTGCCCTACAGAACCGGGTTTCAAATAACCAGACCAACTGTTTCTTCACCCCTTGCACCTTTCTCCAATACGTCTTCTTCAGAAGACATTCCTGATACACACACAGAGGATTCTACTTTGAAATTAAACCACGGGGCAGTCTCAAAGATCTCACTGGACTGAACGGGCACGAAACACAAACTCGTACCTATTTCCTGGCAGCTGACTCCGTTGCCCAGGCAGGTACAAAGCATTTGCTGGCTGCCCTGCGTCTTGAGCCACTGCATACCCACAGAGTACACCACTCCATTATCCGTTATGCACTGGCCATAGGGCTGAGGCTGGGGCTGCTGAGGCTGGGGCTGGTACAATGCAGTCTGCACGTTTGTGAAGCTAGGAGAACCAGATCCTGCAGCAGAACATGGGAGAGAAGTGAGATGTTACGTGCAAAGGTAAAGAACAGAATGCTTCAATTAAATGCTGAGATATAATAAAACCTTAGGCACCCCATCAGATTGAAGGCACAACTCTCCTATCTTCTCTAGATATAATTATTTCACTTAGCAAACTTCAAAATTAAAAAAACAACTCCCAATTCTGCTAATGATAGCCTTCTGTTTCTACCACTGTATAGTGGCTTTAGAAAAGATTAAGAACATCAACTTCTTTCCACAGGAATTGTTTAAAACCAATTCTTTTTTTGAAAAAAAATTTTTTAGTTGAAAATGTAGAATAAAAAGTGACAAGACAATTAAAAAATACCAAGGAAGTAAGGAGATAAGGCAAAAAGGATTAATTTTGATTTTTTCATTAAAAATAAAACACAAATGGATGAATTTACCCTGGAATTTTTAAACTTTGAATCAAAGGGTTTGTCCCATTATCATTTGAAATAATACTGAAAGACAAAGAGGCTTGTTGTGTACATTCTGGAAATTTTTGCTAATGATTCCCATAGGAATCTCCACAAATTCAGCTCTGTTGAAACAGGGGAAATATTAATGGAAACAAAGTACTGGCACCCTTGATGCTTTATGCATTACATTTAGATCTTCTGAGAGTTAGAAGCTGACTCGCTGGTACTGAACTCTTAAAGGTCATTTACCAAGAAAAAAAAAAAAAAACAGTGTAGGTACTTCAGGAAAAAAGTTTTACATTGCATTCACCAGAAGGAAACCTAGATCCTTGAAACAGCAAAAAAGAATTTAGAAGCTGAAGACTTTAACAAACCTTGGGAAAAAAATATGTGCTACCTATAAACTAGGTAATATTTCATACCAAAATTACAAACTGTCTAATGTACGTGTATTAAACAGCATTGCATACATTCCTTGACATCTCTGTTTTTTAAAGCACAACCATTAGTAGGTGTATTTATCTTGTCAAAGAAACCAGATGGTCTCGGTGGAGTTTAAATTAAGGACATTTCAACCAAGTTGCCCTGAAGCGAATACATGAAGCTCAAATACTGACTTGAAGTGCCATGCTTCCAAAACAAAGCTAGCAGATAGTTCCTGTGGGCACACGGGTCTAGCTGTGATTTACTGCACTGTGATTGTGCAGGCAATCACATCTGTATGTGCAAGCCTCATTTCTGCACGGAAACAAGGTATAAATTAACCTTATCTACAAACGCATAAACAAGGAGCATCACCTGAACTCTGATCCTCTTTGTTGACAATCCATCCCTGACAAGACTCCTAGATGCATAAATTAGGATGGCACAATTCAGCACCAAGCCCCAGCCACTCAAAACGTGCCATCCCTTGTCCCTTCCCCTACCTGACAACACTATGATGCCCCACTTACCAGTGCTAGTCGTATGCAGGGACGTGTGTCTTTCACATTTCCATTCACCTCTGCCATTACCAGTACAGATGCACTGAAGCAAGTTTCCACGGTTATCCTTCTTGCTCCAGGTGTCTCCAATTCTGTAGGAAGTCTTGGTGTCATGGTCATTGCACCTATCTGTATATGGAACAAGACTGTTAGCCATTTCTGCATTGGATGGCTTCACCATACAATTTATAGTACTGAGCCACCAACACTATGAAATGAACTAAAAGTTTAAAGCCTTTATTGAGAGCCCACCTCATTTTCTGCAGCCCACTATTACAAGTCCTATATGCACTAAAGGCTTCATTAAACCACACAGGCTGAGAGCATCTGAAAATCCTCATGATTTATTCTAGGGGAAAATTCCCATTTATTTCCAGAACTGTGACTTCACTTTATAGCCATTGTCAAAACCAGCATCATAACATTCCCAGTGCGAACATGGCAACCTATGTTCAAAATTAATGTGAAAAAGCACATTCTGGATTGAAAATATTCCTGCTTGTTACTTTTACACCTATTTTAAGACCATTCTGTCTAACACACATCTTTAAAGCTTAAACTTGTTTTAATGTCTAGGTATTTGTTTGGGTTTTTCTGTTTGTTTGTTTATTGGGGTTTTTTTTTGTTTTTTTTTTTTTTTAAGCAGAACTCTTTGAAGCTGGGTCATACTATACACAGGGCACAGTTTAAGTTCAGGGCTGTACTTCAGCTGGAAAAAACTAAAACCTGTTTGAGGGCAATATGTTAAAATGCATTTCTTCCAAAAGTAGTGTGCATGAAGCTCCAGTAAAATTAATATAAGCTGCTCATGTCATACGAGGAATATTAGACTTCCTAAATCTCCCTGTTGTCTTTAATAACCCACAACCCCTGATGAATTGAGTAAATGGGTTCAAAGGACAGCACAACAAACCACTTTTGTCTGTGTGCCAGATCCACATGGATTAACTAGTTCTTCTTCCATTACAACATTTTACCTTCTCATTCAAGAGCAACTTGAGGGCTCAAATATAATCATGGATCAATGAACATGGATTTATGAAGAACTTTGGAAGGACACATGCATCATGTCAGATTGCCACTGAAAGAGCACACAGGATAGAATATGAATATGGAAAACACATTACTAATTCCTAGTAGTTAAAATGACTAAAAACTGAGTATTGGCCAGAAAAGTGGTAAATTGGTGAAGTATTCATAATGTAATTTGGCAAATGTGAAAAAAACTCTGTCTTATGGACACTCAGATTCTCAAGTTACAAAATGAAAAGTTGAAATGTCCCCCAAGAAATCAGCTGTGATTCTGGAAAACATCGGCAATAAAAGATTTAAAACTGCAGCACATAGCGAAGCATAATGCCACTTTGTGGGCTACAGCTATCATTTTACATACACAAATTTGAAACTCCCTGTTCGATTACATTTGAAAAACAAAATGAAAAACGAACAGGTCATTTTATTGTAATTTCCCCTATGATACACCACCACCTGAGTTATGGGAGGAAAGATACTGCCAAATCATTTTTATTAATAATAGAAACTCCTTCAAAATTCACAAACACCACATTCTGGTTTATTCATTCTATTTCACAGTTAATGATTTTTCCCCATGTGTTTTTAACAGACTTAATATTGTCAAGGCTGGTTTGACTTTTACAGCTTATTCCTTGAGCAAGTCTCTCCAAATCTTCAGTTTTAATCGCAACCCTCCTTGTGTTTCTGCTCTTTACCGGTCTGCTGTTTATATCAGCACAAAGTCATTATCTGTGTGCCCTGAGGCAACTGAGTATGAGGCAATTTAAAGGCTACAGAAGAGTTTCTCAAACCTTGCATAACAAAGGTGTAAGGTACAAAGTTAAATTTTCTTGAGGCAACTAGTGTAAACCATGATAGCTCCACAACAGAGCTTGCTCCTAACAAAATTGGAACAAAAGGTAGGTAAACAAGCAAGATTTTTGATTTTTAAAAGCCCTGTTTGCTTTGCAAATACAAATAAAACGGAAGACTTACGGTAATGTCCTTCAGTGATGTAAAAATTAAAAAAAAAGTCACCTGTACTGGTGAAGCGTATTTACATTGAAGACAAAATGGTGGGAAAACCTAGCAAGTGAAAAGGAGGAGCAGACAAAACAAACCCTGTTTTAGCCAATATACATATTGAAGTGTAATACGGAGAAAGAAAGGAGACAATATTTTAATATGGCAGGTACTGCTGTTGGAGCAGGTAACTATTTCTCTTTAAAAGCACCTAATTTTCCCTCAGGAGGCTACTTAAAAAAAAAAAAAAAAGGCACAAAACCCCCAAAAAACCAAACAGGAATGGAGATACTAAGCCAAACTGATCTTGCAGACCAAGCAATTCCCCTGACATCCTGGGAGATGCGTGACTGTGACTCAGCTGGCCTGCGGATTTCTTAAAACTTTTCTCTCTAAATCAGGTTGAAACCCCAAATAATCCAGCTACTCTTGTCACCAGCACAGATCGCCAACTTTTCCCCAGATGGCAAATGGCAACCGGGAGGTGAAAACGCTCCCCTCTCATCTCAGAGGTGTCTGCGTTCCACACCTTCTCAGGAAAGGGCTGCTCTCCCATAAAACCACTGCCACTTGCAACAGGGAAGAAAAATGAATGCCTTTCCCTTGTGAAAAATAAATAAGAGAAATGAAACGGAGCAGCCGGCAGGCGCCAGGCCAGCACTTACTTCTGGAGGTGCAGGTGATGCGCCCGCTGCCCTCGCCCAGGCAGGTGCAGTCTACCATCATCCAGCCCTGGTAAGGTTTCTCCCAGGTCTCGCCAACCACATAAGATGCCCCGGCTGTGTTGTCGTAGCACCGCTCAGCTGTAAGATGGAAAGGTGTTAAAGAGTCCACCTGGGGCTACCCCAAAAAGGGACATCTCACAGAAGGTGAGGAGGAAGAAGCCACATGCCATGCCCAAGCTGGGGAAGAAGGAGGGAGCTGCTACCTACCCACAGGCTTGCAGGTCCACTCGCCCTTCCCGTTGCCCAGGCACACGCACTCCAGCATGTAGCCACCAGTCTCGTGGGGCCGGCGCCAGGTATCGCCGATCTTGTAGGACTGGCCACCTTCATGGCAGCGATCTGCAGCGGGATAAGAGAGGGGAGCTGAGGTGAAGGGATCACACTGAGGACATTATCGTGGGGACAAGGTAAGGGCCACCTAGCCAGGGGCGAAGGGTGGTCAGCTGGGGAGGCGTGGGGGGCAGCGAGGAGGGGTAGGGCAAGGTCATGGCTGCTTCCTCCTCCAGCCCACAAAATGGCACCCACCATTTTCTGAGGCTCCGAGGCCCTTGTCCTCTTTCCTCAGCTAACCGCTTCCAGGTTTCATACCTCAACTGAGACCCAACTGGTGCACCTGGGGTCCCAAGGGGAACACCAGGGTCCGAGAAGGTGCTGTTTCTCCCTCAGGCCCCCCTCACAGTCTGAGGGCTTGTGAGGGAGGGTTTGCTGCCATCTTGTTCTGAGGTGATGCCACTCAGACCTCCCTGGAGCTGTCCCTATGTAGTGTGAGGGACATGGTGGCCAGGCCAACATAGGGAAAATAAGAAGGTGCTTTATGTGAGACCTTGGTGGAACATTTGTCCTCTTGGGTTTGGAAATTCTGCCCTGGAAAAGCAGATTCCCAGCCCCCTGATACCCCACAGCCCTGAGGTAACCCGCACCCACCGCTTTACCCAGGCTTAGGGAGGGAAACATGGTGAAGGGCAGTTTGCAAAGGCAGGGTCATGTTCCAAGAAAGACAGAAGAAACACACATCCGGTCATTTATTAGGAGCTACTAAAATGTTCTGTTGGCTCATTTATGAAAGCAGGGAATCAAAGAGTTGGGAAGACTGAGTCAAAGCCAGTTGCAGTCAGTGAGACTCTCCAGTGAGTTCTAAACCAGGCTGATAAGGAAATGAAACTGCTCTTATGTTTGCAATTCCTTACTGACTCTTTTCTTACTACACTTATCATCCCTGCCCAACAAAATGCCATTAAATTCAGAAGGGCTTCAGGTCTACTTGTTAGATTCAATACTTTTTTGGTTTTTCCATGTTCTAACAATGGCTGGCTTCTGAGTCCTCTGTGGCAACGCTACTAGCATCAGCATGTGTGTCTTAAATAAGAAACTGGATTCTTCCAAGAACAAGACTTTTCTCAAAAGGTGCCTCAGGGACTTGGAAATCTCAGTCTAAAAGTCCTGACACAGTGATCTTCGTCTGTGCTCACAGAAAGTCTAATTATGAACTGAAGGGAAACTGTGAACAATTCAGTGACTCAATAAGGAAAGGATTTCCAGACAGAGACATGAAAGGGAGAGCTAGGGAGACAGGACCAAGGGAAGAAAGGGAGGAACAAGAGGAACGTATGGGTCAGGCTGCTGAAAAAGGAGTCGCAGAAACATACCGAGCTGGTACCTGGATACCAAATCCCAGCTCCTTCAGGGACAAATGTTGGCATGACATTTTTGGAGGATAGGGGGACTGGCTCTCAGGTGATATTTATTTATTATTATTTATTCAGAGTAGTCCTGGTAATGCTGATGGTGTTATTCTGACTCACTAGCTGCAGAGCAGACTCTCATTCTTTTTTCCAGTAAAAAAGCCTCTCTCAAACGTGCCTGTGAAGGCGTAACACACTCTTATATATAGCAAATGTACCAACCTTTATGGCTGGATACTAACTGTAATTTTTGGCCTATGATTTTACACGTAGCATTTTACCTCTTAAATAAGAGGAATTTGGTTGTGCAAATCTATGTACATGGGACAAGGACTTTCAATTCCAAGATTTTAAACAGGCTTTGGACTATACCACCCCCAAACTCTAGTGAATGGCCATTGGGAATATTATGTAAATTGCTCTGGAAAATATGACACTAAGGAACAATAGCTATAGTAATAGGCTCTTGGTTACATACTGGCAATGGTGCAGCTGATTCTCCCACGTCCAGCTCCAATGCAAGTACAATCCCAGATCATGGAGTCCTTGGGGCGCTCATATGTCTCCCCTACTCGGTAAGTGGATCCAGTGTATTTGTCAAAGCAAGTCTCTTCAGCTATGAGGGAAGAAAAATCAACTTCATGTAACCATGCCAGTAACATGTGCAGTCAACAGAAACACACGTTCCTCACCTCCTCACACATTATGCTTTTTTTCCTGGAGAAAAAGTGCTATCAGTCTCCTCTTTCTTCCTGGGATGGAACAGCAGAGAGGAAGTTGGGTGACGTTTGTCCCCCCTCAAGGTCCCCATGATGCTGAATAACCTCAGCTTCCCTCCCCCGGTAAGCCAGAAATTAGGCATGGCACAAAGACATCCATGCTTCGGAAAGATCAATCCCAGCTGTCCAAAGTACAAGAGTACAGAAGACAGGAGGGAGCAAACAACCCCTAGAAGCTGCGTGCTTTGTCACGCCAACCCTCATCATTCTGACCTGGCAAAAAAATTGAGTATATTAATCCCAAATTCTACAGCAGTCCCATTGAAGTCAACAGCCCTAACTTGTGAATTGTTCACACTCGCACATGAGTAAGTGATTACAGAATGATTATGTCAGTGCTGCTGCCAGACTTGAGATCTGCAACAGAACAACCTTCTTCACTGTTGGACAGATGAAGTTAACTGGGCCATCAGGGAAACTTGCTATTGGACTTTGAAACTCTAAAACATGGGAATTCCTGCAGGGGAAGAAAAGCCAGATTAAACCCCCTTTTTATGGAGGAGTAAGGTGACCGAGTACTTCCTTAAAATACTCTAGCCGTGAGGCAGGCAGCACACAAGCCTCGCAAATCAAATTGCTGGGACACTCCCATCTGTCTTACATGGACACCATCAGCCAGGAACCAGTTTTCTTTTTTCTCTTATATCTCCAGAGCAACATAAAGGCATTATGGCAAACCAGTGGCTTCAGACCAATCTGATTATCTAAACTACATTGTATCCCAGAAAGATGCATCTTCCACTAGAGTTTGCATTTAAAGTTCTTTCTGTTCCCCAAACTTTTTTCTGCAGGAGACTAAACAATCTCATTTTACACTCAATTAGGGAAAGCTCACAGCACGGCTAGGGGGCTGTGGAAAGTTGTAAGTTGAAATACTTTCAAACAAGCTGACGACACTGCACAGCTATGAAAAGTTGGGGTGAAGCAATCAAAAGAGCACAGAGCCAGAGCTGCAAAGTGACTCCAGATTTGAACTTCCCCCATGCGAGAGTCCGGGAGTCAGTTCAATTCATTATAAAGAAGAGGTTGGCTCCAAAATTAAAGTTTAGATCCAATCCTCCAGAGAGATGAGTGATGTTTGGCTCAGGGTTTTGGTGGAAGGTGCCCATCGCAAATGAAAAGCATTTCTTAGAATCCCAAGCCAGATCTTCAATGTAATGGAGTGTAGATCCGTTACCGACCCTAAGTACCCAACTTCAGCTGAAGTTGTAACTCGGTACAAGGCTTGACTTACTCGGCATCAAAAGCCATTCTTGGGTCTTGATGCGGGGGGGGGGGGGGGGGGGGGGGAAAAAAAATAAAAAGA
>JAOQGH010000077.1:40153064-40221113 GCA_025769975.1 Gallinago jamesoni | reverse complement strand
CCCCCCCCCCCCCCCCCCCCCCCCCCCCCCCCCCCCCCCCCCCCCCCCCCACAAAAAAAAGAAGAGGCCACCAACTTACGTTCAGGCTTGCTTTCACAGTTAAACCCTCTGCTTCCACCATAGCAGGTACAGACCAGTGTGTTTCCCAGGTAAATGCGCTCCCACTGCTGGTTTATCTGATAGTATCTTCCATTGTCAAAACAGGTCTCTGGTGGGGGGTGAGGGGGTTGGAGGAGGAGGGAGAAAGCAGAGAGGGGGAAGAGAAAGAAAAAGTTTAGATTTAGGGAAGGCAGCGCGGGAAGGGGGCACCGGCTTCTCCACCCCGGCCTCGCACATGCGGGGGTCCCGCCGAGCCCCAAGGGCCGAGGAAAGAGGAAAAGCCACCCAGGGGTCACCCAGTGGGACGGGGGCTCCGGCTCCCGCCGCGCTCCGGGGGATGGATGGGGGGGGAACGCTCGCGTCCCGTCCGTGCTCTGTCCTGCTCTGCCCGACCCCATCCCCGGGCGGTACTCACGCTTGCCCTGCGCGGGGGTGCCCTGAGGTACGGAGGTGGTCTGCGCCTGCCGCCGGCTCTTACCGCCGCCTCCGCGGCGCTGCCCGCCACCACCCCCCGCTGCCGCGACCCCCAGGCAGAGGGCCAGCAGCGCCAGCCGCCACACGGTGCGGCCCGGCATCACGGCACGGCACGGCACGGCACGGCACGGCACGGCACGGCACGGCACGGCACGGCACGGCACGGCACGGCACGGCAGCAGCGGCGCCGCTCGCAGGCAGCCCGACAGACGGGATGGTGGCGCCGCCCGGGCGATATATAGGGCGGGCGGTGCGGGGAGGGGGTGGCCGCCGCCGCCCCGGCGCCCATTGGCCTCGGTGCCGCCGGGGGCCGGGCGGGGGCCGTCACCGTCCGGCCGAGGGTTGCCGGCCCGGCCCGGCCCGGCCCGGCCCGACCCGACCCGGCTCGGCTCGGCCGCCAGCGATGGACGGCGCGGGGAGCTCGGGCCGGGGTGGGATGTCCGTCCCTGCAAGGAGAGGGGGGCTGGAAGGCGGTCGTGCCATTTTGTGGAACATTTGACTTTAACAAAATGGCTTTTTTTGAGAAGAGACGAACTTTTTCCTTTGAGCACCGCTGCCTGTAAGCTGATACCGCTTTATTCAGGAGAAATAATGTTCTGCACGAGGGAGTAGGTGAAGCGTAACATGCGTGTTCAGGTTGGAAATGGTAAAACCTAAGTGATGTTTCATCCACTGCTGGTGACTCAAGGTTAAAATCTTTCACACCTCACTTGGAAAAAAAATGGTGTGGTTACATTCTGTTCAAAATAAATTTAATAGCCTCTTTCTCTGACTTTGTTTCTCGCTGTCCAAAATCAATTCTGAGAGAAAAAGATGAGTGAAAAAAGAAATGCTAGGCTTGTAGCCCCTTTTAAGTATACAGGATCTTCAGCCTGATGATCTAATGTAACCTTGCTGTATTCAAATTTTGTGCTCTTCTTTCCTGTCTTCTTCCCATGGCCATCTCTGCTGCTTTTGGGATGTCTCTTCCTTAGTTTGAAGGAATACTGCAAAGCAGGGATCATGCACTGTGGTTGTGGTTCTCAAGCAGGAAGATGTTAGCAAGAAAAGCACAGTGTGCCCCAATCTGGTACAGTGCCTGGACCAATACTTAAGTTCAGATTGTATGGGAAGGTCATGTTGCTAACCGGTTTTGTGCCTCTTGCACATACCTGTCTTGGCAAAGGGATAATTAAGCTAAAAGTCTGCTGTTGGTTCCTGATCTATTAAAGCAACATTTCAGACAAACTCGAGTGGGAAGTAATCTATGGTGTTTCCCGACATCTTAAACTGAACATCCACAGGTCTCCATAAGAGTTCTTCAGCAAGCTGGGCACCAAGCTCTTGTTCCACTTACTCCAAACCAATTGTATTAACTTTACTGAAATGCAAGCAGTAATATCTCACTTGGGATGAAGACTCTTTCAGTAGGCAGTGTACAGATCCATCGCATGCTTCGTGCCAGGAAAGCACATAGTTGTGATGTCAGGTATCTGTTACCAAAGAAATTTCTACTCCTCTGTATGACAAATGCCCACGGATACATTAACACAGGCTTCCCTGCTGAAAACTTACTGGAAATTGAAACCTGACCTGGCAATTGAGGTGAGCTGTGGTGAGCTAATTTCCATCTTTCCTAATTTTTATTTTTGGATCTACTGCACTGCCTTTTTTTTTTTTTTTTATTTGAGTTACCAGACACATATTATCCCTCAAAATAATCTCAGAACTAAGGTGGCCATAGTGAGGGAAAGCATTAGTTTTTGAAGCAAGACACATCATAACCTAGCAAATACCAGTTTCTTAAAATGAGAACTGCTTTCAGAAAGTGTTACTGCTTTTCTGAGGCCTAAAATACGAAGTGTCATCCTCAAATCCCAGTTTATAGCATATCTAGAATTATCTGATAAAACCAAGGTGAAAAGCACAGTCAGAAAATTACTCTGTATGACCCTTTATGACTGGGCTGTACTTTACCTAGCCTGCTCCAAAGGAAGCACTAATGAGTAGAAAACAGTGGAAAAGAAGGATTTTTCCTTCTAGGAAACACATATATGCAATGAGGAGGCAATTTTAGGTAATTTTGCCAGTTACTGTGTATAGGTTTTAGTCAACTTTTCAGCATAGCGCTGCTTCTGCACCATGCTTGTTTCTGCATACCTTTCCAGTGAATGTGTGAACAGATCCTGCTGCTGCTACGAGCTGCTACTTAAGCTCAATCATCATGGAAAAGGAAAGGGTAATAAGGAGTCTTGAAGTACAGGAGGATTATGATAAATAAAAATTGCTAGGGGAAATCTGCTTAAAATGGAGGGGGTAATGGTCCAGGTAATAATCCATAATGAACAGGCTATGGTGGAATAAGCAGACGTGAGGAAGCAACCAGCAGCCTTCACTGTGGAATGAGAGCCCGTGGGTGCTAGATTCTGTGCAAACATTGCCAAAGAGTGCTCCAGGGACTTTATAACCTCTGTACGTCTACGTACATAGTACTTGTCAGCTCTCAGCAGGCATTAGAGGACGAGAGTCCCTGCTCCTAAGAAATAAGACTTTTAGATGCATTTCTAGGATGCTGCTTTTAATGACCCCCCAAATTCCAGCATGCTGCTTTTAGCCACTATTTAAAAATAGCCTTTGGAAGTTTCATATAAGGGATATACTCCCCATGAAGGCTAAATGATTGACATTGACCTCATTTATGTCTGCTTTAAGTCCAGTTCATGTAATTTCGTGTTGCACCTAGGTCTTCAAGGACAGTATAAGTATTTACACAACACTGAAAATGGAATTCAGTCTGAAAATGGAATGAGAAACACAGTGTTAGCAAGCGTGTGACTATGTCTAATGCTTTCCGTGGCATTAGTTACACAAATACAGAGACAAATGTAAGATTCTTGTTTAAGAAAACATTACTGGAAGCACACAAAACAAAATTATAATTTTCAACAATGCTCCAATTAGTTTCTTACATAGCCATCATTTATTAGCAGCCAGAAATAATCTTATGAGTCGTATTTCAACACAATTTGGAACAGCCTGGTTTCACTTCTAAAGGAGTGTCTGACAGTAATTATGACAGAAACATGTAGCAATTATTATATTGCATGCTGTTAGACTTTCTGAGATGTCTCTCACTTATTTCGGGAAATGGATATAAGTCCTTTGTCCTGCTGTCAGTTTGTCCCTGAAGCTAACAGGAACTGAAAGGAAGGTTCACCTGAAGTCTTTCTTAGGATTAGATCAGTTTGAATTTATAACCACACTTCTGTCACTTTTGCATCTGAATAAGGGTTAAGAATATCCTAAACCTTTGCTTTAGCCATGGGTATTCCGATTCATGTTCTTGGTCAATTTTTTTTTACTGAAATCCTAACTTTTCTACTCTTGGTTAGAAAAGATACATGACCTTATAAGGTTCTCGTGACTTCTCTAGTTGCTCTATTGTATTGCTCTGCAGAGAAACCTCTCCACTGGGTCAACGTGATTTCCTTCACTGCACACACTCGTGGGGGGGTGCACATATGACTGGGAGCACAGTCTGTCCCTGTAACCCTTCTTCAAATTCCAATGGCAAAGAGAGAAGATAAATCAGTACAGAAAGGATAGGTCACTTGCTATTCCTTTAGCAACCTTAGAAGAAAGGCCACTTGGGCTGAATCATCTCCTTCTAAAATTATCATTCACAGGAACAAGAACCGTAAAGACAAGAGGTCAGGATTCCTCTTCTTGACATAGGGAGACCATTAAACGCTTCCTGCAGTTCCCAAATATTTTGCAAGAACTCCTGTTGCGAGCTGAAAATTTCTGAATCATCACAATTTCAAGTCTGTGGTTTTTGTTAAGTCACAGCACAATTCATTTCAAGGCTGCTGAGGCTCTGTTGCACAGTGCTTCATTCACTCCTGAGAGTCGCATCCAGGAATCTGGAACATCACTCTTCAAATGAAATTCATTCCTTCTGCCTGTTAACTGCAACTTCAGCGGCACGTAAGTTTATGCCGGCTCTCAGTGTAGGAATTAATTTCATCATGTATAAATGGTCCCTAACAGGGCATTAATTAGACCTTTGGCACTCTTAATGGAAATGCCCTGCTCTTCTCCCTCCCCTCCGTCTTTCCTAATGAAATGTTCAGTGTCATCAATGCAGAAAAACACATTTCCTTTCTGTAGCTGTCTGTGGATTATGTTATTTAATTTGGTCTACCTGACCTGTTGTAGTTTGCCAGTGATGAGAAGTTCATAGCCACAGCTCTTGTTTTGCAGTTGGATCTACAGTCAGCCCTGGGCGTTTAACTTTGGAAAGTCACACCCTGCAAAATCAGGGGAACAAATTTGGAGGGCTCGGGGGAGACATTTTCATCCAGGTAGAGAAGTTCTAGGGGAGGGTTTCAGGTTGTTTGTTTGCTTGTTTTCCTGATTCCTCAAGGAGGTGTTTACATCACATACAAAGTGATTTAAGATTGGAAACTGAGATAATGACATGTTTCCTGATGCCAGAACTTCAGGAAAAATGAGAACTCTCATGAGACTCATGACAATGTGAACTGGCAGGCAAATAGCAAGGGACAGACTTTCATTCATGGGAGAAGCTTTTAGAAAGGCAATATCAGCTTGAAAGAGCTGAAAACATGTCCTTCATCATGTTTTGAGATGTTTGGCACAGTTTTTCACAGATGCCCAAATCCCTAAATCCTTTGGAAATCCCAGCCTGATGCTCTCCTGGAAAGTTCTGCAGCACTTCTGAGAGCTTGTCAGGGCAGCCCTGGAAGCCTGAACCATTGTTTCGGGATGCATCATAAGGGCTGTTGAATGGGGCTATGGGATCTGGCTTGGGAAACTGAGCATGGAACAACATCTTTCACCTCTTGAAAGATGTTATTTTAGGCAGAGTTGGAACTATTTTGTTTTAATGAGGGATGTTCTATCTCCTCAGATGATGCCTGCCCTACTCAAAAGAAACTCCTCTCTAACTGGCTGCTTGTGCGTTTTATTTTCCTCCATTCAGAGGTTAAGCAGCCCCCAAGGACCACTGCAGGGAACAGGCAAGACTTCTCTTCGTCCAACTCATGGCCCAGTACTCCTTGCATGGAGTTCTGCAACTTCTCCCCAAAGCAAAGATGAGAGAGCTCCAAAAAGCCCTGAAATGGGGCTGTTGGGCCAGAATGCTGCAAGGAGCCTGGGCAAAATGAGTATTTGCATTGCTGAGCACAGGGGTGGGGGATAGATCACCCATCAGGAGTCAGAAACCCCCTCCACAATTAACAGGGGAGAATTAGCAATGCCTGCAATCATGTGCAAACTCGTACACTTTAATCACGGACAAAGGAAGGAAAAAAAGTTATGACAGCTAGAAAAGCACAGTTTCTTATGATTGCTATTTTCTTTTTAATTTTTGCATTTTGGCCAAAATCCCACCCAGCAGCAGTGATGGGGGAGGGCTCCTAATTCTAGTGGATATTTTTATTTAGTCATTATGGGTTTCTAACAATAATTTGACTTTTGAGTAATAGAGGTTTTTTTCTTTTAATGGAAGGACTACAGTTAGTTATGTCCATGTTGTTAGCATAACTTGTGTCTCCCTGAAAGCCCAGAAACAGCCCTTTGTCCACAGCAGTCTTAAAAGTACTAAAGCAAAGTTAAATAATGGTGATATCACCAGCAGCAGCATGAGGTGAACTTGGCCACAGACCCTGGTGTTTGAGTGCAATTGCTTTTATTCTCTCCCAGTCAATATGGCAAATCACACTGAGTCTTGTTTGGTTTTAGGCAGGCCTGGTCAAAATCCAGAAATAAATGCTAGTGCTGGGTTGAGCTTGGCTTGCTGCAAGGACGTTGAATACACTGAGCAAGCAAACAGCTATTTATGATGATGATTATGGGGGAGTGTGTAACGGGTTGAAATTGAGAGTCACAAAGGGCTGAACGGAGCCAGGAGCATCCAGAAAGAAAATATTTTGGCTCCAAGCTGCAGTTTGTCCCGTTTCCTTCTTACCCCTTCCACCCAGGCTTACATGGAGCCAAGGAACATGTATAATTCTTTGCTGCCAATTTTGAAGGGTCTGCTTAATTTTTTTTCCTTCTTTTAGTGTTAGTAACCTGATTTTTTGGCTGCACTGTCAGATATGAGAGAAGCTCTCACTTTCACTTGTTTTTCAGCCCTGCCCAGAAGTTCTTTTTGGCTGCTTATTATACTTTCCAGCTTCTGGGGAAGAACTTGGGGTCTTCTCCGTGTCTTCATTTTCGCTTTCTTTTCCCTACTCTTCCACACTCTCCCTTCTGGTAGTCCAGGTCTCCTGGCCAGCAAGATATTCCTTGGTGTCTGATGTATTTATTTTAATTTGGTTGTTTCTGTGGTCAGGCAACAGTGTCACTCCTCCCATGGGACTTTCCCAACTATGGGTGGGAATTCAGCCCAGAGAGAGGCCCAGGGAGAGGCTGTTTCTGACTTATCCAAACCCTTTGTGGAAAATGAGCTTCTAGCAAGAAATTTTAGTAAAGCGGACTGGAGTTTCATTCTGTATAAACCAGTCAACTCATAATTAGTTTGAAGATAGGGCTTCTTGCAGGTATGATTCTTAACCTAGGGAGATTTGCTAGGGGAGAGTTTTGTCCTCTATAGGCATAGGTATCAATAAGACTTTTTTCCTCCCAAGTCACTTCCACTGGAAAACTATAGTTGTAGAGGCAGGCCGAGAAATGGAGCTGCATCTCATTGCTTAACTGTTTTTGGTGTGGCTTTGTGTTAAAACTGGAATATCCTTTGATTAATTTTTGTTGAAAGCTGGACCTCATGGCAAAGGACTTTCTGTACTGACTCAGAATTTTTTTTCTTTGTCATTACTGATTTGAATTAATTCCTTACTTTCAAATATTGATTATAGTGGGCTAGACCTTCTTATTTGTTTTTTTTTGTTTTTTTTTTTTTCCTGGCACTCAAAAATGGTAATAGTCTGCATGTAGTTTTTGCTTACAGTCCTTGTTCTGGTTTTGTGGTTGCTTTGCTGCTTGGACTGCCTTGGAGTTCATATTTTCAGTCTGTACTGAACTACCTATCCATAAAATCATGCAGATTTGGAGCTGATGCTTTCCAACAGTCATCACTTACTTTTACCTTTCTGACAGTTATTTATGGAGTTTGCAATGTTCCTCATTCTTGAGATGATGAATTACTGTGGTAACAATAAATATACACTGTTTTCATGGGCCATTTTACATAATTCTTTCTGCCATCCATATTGATCCAGTCACGCCAAAGGTGTTTCTATGTGCAAATGAAAGTTTTATCACTGACAGTATTTAGCCACTGATGTATGTATGATACACTGCAAGAGCTTTTCCGCTGGGACATCACAAGTAAAAACGAGTCAGTTTTTGCCTAGAACAAGGATCTCTGCCCAGATTCCAGGAATCAATTTCACTACTTCCAAGTACTTATGCACCAATTGAGAGGTTCTAAGTGTTTTGCAGGAAAGCTGATAATTCAGACCCATCTCTTCTCTTGAATGATTCTTTCAACACCAGCAAGCACCTTTGACTGGTGTGTGGGGAAGGGATGGCATCGTAATGTAACCTCCACTTTCTTGTCTACACCTCTCCTGTAAAGGCTTAGGAGCCATTGCCAGGTAGGCATTTAGGCATGTAATGGATGGAAAACTAAATCCCTTGCCTGATTGTAATAAGGTGATTGCAGTCCAGCCTGTTGAACTGAACAATAAAATTCACATTTTTCTTGAAAGGAGCAGGATTTGGGCCAGTTAGCAGGCTGATCTAGGGACTTTCTAAACTGAATACCTGTTAGCATTTTGCTTTCATAGATATGGAAATAGAGGGTATAAAAGGGGTTTCAAACAAAAGAAAAGTCTAAATAACTTGATATGGTATGAAGAGGAAAGATTCTCATTATGTTGTGCAGGATAGCTTCTGGCAGCACCAAAAAAGCTGAGCATAATTCTTAAGTGAAGTAGGAAGTTCTGCAAAGATGCATCATGTCTTGAGGTCATACGCTAAAAACAAATATCCCAAAGCTCTTGATGATGCATCCAGTGTTTGTACTCATTGAATATGTCCCAAGCCAGCCATATTTATTGGAGGCACATTTTTGCTTAGCCAGGTCATGCAGAAATTAAAGCAAACATTACCTAATTACGCACCATCAAATCGGGGTATTAATCTGGCTGCATTGGTATAAACAGACTTGCTGTCCATTCCGTAGCTGAAAAATTTATAGGGGCAGGTAGAAGCTTCAGAGCCTAGAGATATACATTGCTTCTGTGTTTGATTATACTCTCCAGATTTATACACAACGTGGAAAGAGGTCACAGCTAACTTTCCAGGAACAGCATTCATATTTTCCATAGAGTGCATTAGTGTAGAATGCAGATGACATGCACGTTAAATGAAGGGAAAGGGGAAAGTTTTTGACAGTATGTATGTTCAATTAATTTATAATTAGAAATGTCATGTGTAATATTGAAAATAAGTGCTACACATGGCATTCATCTCCTGACTGGCACTTCCTTCTCACTATTTTTGGGTTCTATTTCAGTGTTGTGCAGAGAGAGGCATGGAAATGTGAGACTGTAAAGGGTGTGTATAAGTCTCCTTGTCTTTAGAGGATATTTTGCTGAAACATAGCTTCTAAAAATTACTCTTTTTTTCTCTGGCAAATAAAACAGCCTGAGACATTTCTTATATGGAAAGGAGAAAGGAAGGAGAAAACAAAAAAGGGGAAGAGAGAAACATACCTTTGATAGGAGTTTTTTCTAGAAGATGGAGCATCTGTGCATGGGAAAGGAATATTTAAGAGAACAGAATTCTAAGGATCACAGGAAAATCAGTAGTATTTTACCAATGTTGTTGTAAGATGACTTTATGGTAGAGTTTTGGGCTGTGGGGCACTGGTGTTTAGTCACCTGTGAAATGCCTTGGGCTCAAGTCAACATACAGACTTCTACCTTCAATGTGTTTGAAACCTAAGATTTTTTGACAACCTAGGTCCAAGAGAGTTGTGAGCCTAAGTGTCACTGAAAGACAGTACAATTTAGGTTTCTTAGTACCTAAGTCTATATAGACATGTCATTTAGGCCTTTGGCTCTCGCAGGCACATAGCGTATGGTAGAAATATTGCCAAGGGTTCAGCTGGGGGAAGCAGCATTAGGTTGGAGGCAACCCAGTGCACTGATTTGTTGCTGTTGCTGGCTCACACCTTAGAGATCTGCAAGGGACTTTTTTTGTAGCTGAAAGGCTCAGATCTTGACCCTGTAAAGATTAATTAAAGTGTCTAGCTTTACCTGTTGCAGTAATTCCACTACTTGATTTACCTTGGCTGTCACCTGAATAAAGCTAGGCATGTGCTTTGTCTCTCTGGAGCCCGCTCCCAACACCTTTGTGAGAAGCATTTAAATACATCAATATCCTCAGCCTTGCCACTGGGAAAGTGTGTATGAATAAGCTGCATGACAGGGTCATAAATTACATGGAGAGTAGAACAAATCTTGGCAGCAGATCATAGCTGCTGGAGAGATGAGAGCTATGGCAGACACATGAGGAGAAAAGGAAAGGAAGACTAATATTTAAGAGGAAGGCAGAAATTTTACTACTAGACTTTGTTTCATTTAAATGAGACCATTTCTGACCTGGGTTTCTTTGGGAGCACGCTTGGTCTCCTAATTTCTGTTTAATGTTTTTCTTCTTGTCTAACCTCTTAGGGAAGGATTGATGCTTTCAGACCATTAGAAATTCTGCCTTCTTTATAGAAAAGCCAAAATCAAAACCATAAAGTGCAACAGATTTTTAAGCAGGCTGGAGCAATCCCACAAAACCATATATACTGTACACGCCTATCTCTAAATCCATGAACTGCAGCTATAGCCTTAAATTTGTGTGTCAGCCTTCAAGGGATATAGGCCTAAATATTCTTTCCATGTCTAGTGTCTATCACAAAGCCTAAACACCGTTGCTGTGTAGAATTAGTTTTTTTCTATCAAGTTTCGTAACCTTATAACATTCTTATAAATGTGTTTGAAAATTGTGGTGTGACTTTAAGACACACTTGGAAAAGCTTCAAACAATTACAAGTATGCACACAAAAAAATCTGTGCTTAGATGAGGTAATCCACAAGAGGATTTCCAGTTGGCCCTTTGAAAACCAACTATTTTATATATAAATGTTAACATTAATTAAAAATCAACATGAAACGGGAAGGAAAAGACCATAATGCTGTATTGGTGGTGATCTGAATATACTGATTATGTCCTATCCCATTACTAAGAGTTTTTTCCTGTTTGTGGAGGCAGTCAAGTTTTTTAAAAGAAAGAAACAGATATGAACCAATTGGAGGATGCAGCCCATCAGATGATTTCACATTGAAACCAACACATAGAGAGTAATTTTCAAAGGCATTGTGGGTCCTTCCATGATGCCTGATGAATAATGAAAAGGGAGCATCCTAATCCTTTTGGCATCTGCAAAAATCCCTCCCATTATTTAAACATATTGGCCAAACTCCCCTCCCTGGAGAGCTGCTGTGATCTGTGTAGGCTTATACCATGATTCACTGAGACCTCATGAGTTAATATTTGTATTCTTATGCTCTTAGCTGGCTTTTATGAGTGGTACTAAATGGCTTTTTAGATCCGGTCCTCAGATACACTAAATATGCCTTCCAACACTGCTGCTTATATCCAAGATGCTGGAGGGAATAGGAAATGGCCTGAGCTTAATCCATCCTCAAGATGATAATCTTAAAATGATTAATTTGTGGCTGTCCTTGGGTGCCACACAGCAGGCTTCACTGCTACTGAGGTTTTTTCCAGAAATCTTATTTATTACTGCTACATACGTTACTATATTTTTTTTAAGGATGGAAGAAGATGCCAGTGCATTCAGTACACACTTCACTACCTCACTAGTAGGGCACACACTTGAAAAAGTTCCCAAATCATAGCACTTTAAATCAGAAATCATATGCAGATAAAATTAATTTCAAAAACATGTCCCATAGTGTGTCCAGTGCTATGTGCACCATTTCTTTTTATGAATGCAGAGGGACACTGCACACATGCCTCAGCTAAGGGTGACTGCTTACTTGTTTAAGTCCTGTTAGGTCAAAATCTCTCCTATACAGTAGACAGAACATAAATAAAACAGTGTACTACTCTCACCTCCTTCCCCAGATAATTCATCCATCCTGGGGACAGGATGGGGTCAGAATGGTGTGTTCACACATGGAAGTGGTAGGGATGTGTTAGATGAATGGGAGCCCCAGGGTAGAAAACCAGCAGAACGAGATCCCCTAGGAACAAAGGGAGTGCTGAGGGTTTCCCCCATGGGTGCTGCAATAAACATTATTGAAGTTTGCACTCCCTGCCATGTGAGGTTTAGAAGTGGAAAAGAGACTGGTACCTCTCAAACAAGCTAGTTTACACGATGCTCATCATTGATAAGTGTCTTTCTTTTTATCCTTTCTTCTACTGTGGGATTTAAGGCAAGGAGGAGCTTTGTGAAGTGCCAGTCCACACGCTTCCCTGATGGGGAAGGTATGAGAAGTAGAGACTTAGACCTGCTGTAGGCTGCTGTAATGAATGTGACTTTCCCTATGTTGCTTTCTTGCCTGTTTGACCTGACGTGCTGCTTGGGCTAGGGACCAGAGGCAGACCAGAGGCTGCTTAGAGGGCAACCCTGTGCACCTCCTGCCCCATATTGTCCCCCTGCAAAGGAATCTAAGTGTGGCTGCAAGCAACTGCTGAATCCTGCAAAGAAGAAAGGAAACTTTTCACCTGTCACTATTTGCAAGTTGCCAGAGGCAATGAAAGTATAAATACAGTAACTCACTGTAGTAGCAATAGCTTTGCAGTGAACTGCACAGTCACCCTAAACCCCCGTGTTATATTATAAGGGTATGCTGAGCATGATGAATGATTCTGGTTTAAAATATTCCAGAGAGAACATTTTTTATCTCTCTCCTTTTCCAGACTTCGACCAACTGTGTTTGCATCTAATAAAATCCAGATGCTTCTTGAAATAAAATTGCTGCTATATTGGATTGCAAAAATTATTTTAAAATTAAGGTTGGGACATTTTTAGCAAATGTTCCCTTTCACTGCAGTGGACTCAGGGCAGGAGGCAGCAGATTTTATGACAGTGAAACACAGACAGAAGGAGTTTATTCTTATCTGCTAACAGCGGTATTATTGCTCTGTTGGTGCTCTGGTGGACAGTTTCTAGCACGGCTTGTGTCTATTTGTAGACAGCTAGATCTTGGAGAAACTATATCCTGAGAACAACTCTGACTTCTTCTAACATAGTCTATGCTTAGCGATATGCAGCTGCATGGCATCTGAAAAATACAATAGGGTGTCAAGATAACCTGAGGAATTAAAATAAAGTATACACGTGGATATTTGCAGACATACTTCCAAAGGAAGATATTTTTGAATGCTATGTCAAGGAAGGCTATAAAGCATCATTGTGATGGTTTGCAACACATTATGGCAGAGGACCAAGCTAGGCAAAAAGTGAATTTATAGTGGGTCTATTATGACTACAGTAATAACCATCTTTTATGCTGGTATCACAGCCTGTTTTCATTTTGTTTAAAAGACCAAAGGCCTTTATGTGCAAACCTTGGCTTGCACACATCTTTCTTAAATCATCTCCACTACCACTGTGGTAAAATACCTTGACTCCTTGTGTATTTTGTATTGTCAGTCATTTCTGAATCATAAATCATTACAAATACCTCTTCCAGGAATACTCCCTTCATCACATCTCTGGTACTCATAGGTTGTTCCCAAGCCAACAGCAGTATTAAGAAATGTGTTTCATTTTTTTAAAGAACTGATATATTCTGATTGCAAGAACTGTTTCCTCCTTGTTCAAAAGGAATTGACATGTGGCCAGATGCTTCTGAAAGCCTTTCTGAAACAAATGCGTCTCAAATAATCACTGCCTGTTTTTTCCTAGAGTTCCGTCAGGTCAGGTTCTACATGGAATAGCGCGATGCTAACTGTGCTGTTCTTTATCCTCAAATTCTTTTCAACTCTGATAGCCCCCAGTTTTGGAAAATTGGAAGTTTACGGGGAGAAAATCAGTTTTCAAGTTCATCTCTGCAGGGAAAAAAATCTTGATATTGAACAAACTAAATGTATCATTTATGTAAAGAAAAAAGTCATATAAGTGTTTCAACTTAAATATCATAGCAAATTCTGATAATAAATGAAAAAAATAAACCAGTTTTGATGTCTGTGAAGGTTTCTAGTTATCCTGATACCAACTTGAAAAGCAATTCTAATGGGAAGGAAAGATGTTAATGCAAGGATTGTTTCCTGCAAAGTATATTAAAGGGCCATAAAACCAGCTGTTTAATTTGGATGTCGTAAGTGGAAATGATGTAAGGTACAATAAATGAAAGAAAAGACAGAGATCTCCGCTCTGCAGATCCTAATGTCAACCATTTAGCCTGCTAATGTGTCTGTCTGTACGTGAATGCATGCTAGTTTGTTCTGAAGGTCTTACTGTACAGGAGATAAAGAACATTTGGTGTCTCTAGTGTATTTAGATTTATAAAAAACTTACCCTGAGTACAAACACAGAAGATGGATTGTGTCTTCAAGATAACTTACTGTATTTTTAAAAAAAAGCAATCATTTTTTTCAAGAACTGTGATTTCTGTCTCCCGTTAAACATATGCTGGGCTTCACAGGTGAAATGCAGGAGTGTAGAGATGGACAAGAGTCACAGCTTGTATTTCATACCAGCTTTATATATTGGTAAACCGTATCTGAGAAGTACAACTGATCTGCAGTGTGGTGGACTTAGCAAGGCTGCGGCAAAGAAAACTTAAGCCCATGAATATCACTGGTTATTGTCCTTTACCTTCACATTGAAGATGTTAACATTCAAAGTTTGAGGTGTGAGCTACTTTAAGTCCATGGCAGAACTCCATCAGTTCTAAGTTCAAGATTTCAGTTATTAATCATGTTGACTGCAGAGAGTAATTGGATGGAGACTTGTAATCATTGGAAAGTGAGGTTACATGACTTAAAAGATAGCATGCTCCAATCCCGGGCTGGAATATGCAGAGGTGCACGCTATTCCAGCAGGACCTGGCCTGACCTTGACTCTAGCCCCTCCTGTGAAAGTAGAAAAGTAGATTGCTTCAATAACCTGTCTCAGGGCTGCACCATCTGAGTTTAGAAAGTTTTTCTTAAGCCACCACAGCAGAAAACTATACTAAATTCAATTCTTTGTTAATATTCCCTAGCAGCCTTTTATTAAACGTATCTGTGTACATGCTTTAGGGCACTGACTTGGTGATTCTTTCTTTCTTTCCCTTCCTTCCTTCCTTCCTTCCTTCCTTCCTTCCTTCCTTCCTTCCTTCCTTCCTTCCTTCCTTCCTTCCTCTCTCTTCCCCTCTCTCTCTCTTTTTCTCTCTCCCTCCCTCCCTCCCTCCCTCCTTTCCTTCCCTCCTTCCTTCCTAGGTAAAGCCCAGTTCATAGTTCATATCTGATCACCATTTATAGCTGTCCTACTGGTCCCTTCTAGAGTCTTTCCAGTTTGTCCCTAGTGAACTTGTTGAAAGGCTGGAGCAGCAAAATAACAGAATTGGCATCACAGCTGATCGGACAGAGCATGAAAATCATCCTCTGAGTCTTGTCTACAATATTCTGCTGCTTTTCTCCATTCCTACAGCCCCAAATGAGAATTGCATCTTTTGAGAACAGCATCTCACTGATTTTTTTTTTATAATCTGAAGTTTTCCTTAACCCTAAATTCTTTGCTAGAGTTCTGCTCCCGAGCCACATAACTTCTTTTATCACTGGGAAATCTCCACTTGTCTCTATCTTATTTCATGTAACTGATTTCAGAGGTGATGTCAAGGTCATTTTGGATTCTGATGGTGTCCTTGAAATTCTTGGAAGTTTCGGTGACTTTTCACCACAAATAAATGAAATGTCCTAGATAAATTCTATTTATTTTTTGACAGCTGTATGAGGTAAACATACTTTAATTGGAATAATTTGAATTTTTAGCTTAAAATTACTCCCTGACAAAAGAGCATTCAGGACTGAAGAAATTCTAAACATAATTGTATTTATTGCAATCCTTAGCCTACCTTACCTCTTCTTTGTTTTGATTTTTAAGAGATTAAAGAATTAAATTCATAGTCTTTATAAGTGAGCACTGACAGTTATGTTTATTGTGCGAAGAACTTGCAGCAGCAAAAGAGACATGGAAACTGGACTATGTGGCAAATGTGTCTTTTTTCCATGCATTCCAGTTACTTGCTGTGAATGTAGCATCCAAATAAATATGTAAAGTTTACACACAGAGTAACAGCCAGACAACTTGAACAAAAATTCCTTCCTTTCTGGCTGAGATATGTAAAAAGAGCTATTCTGCTCCTAACACAAACTGCAGTTTGCGTGCCTTATGTACATGTGCTTGTGTATATGCATGTCTTTTGTAAACAAACTGGGGTGAATCATACTGGAAGAGCTTCACAGACTCATGTTGTTGGCAGAAAATAGAATAGCAGCCTCGCAGAAAAATTCGTTGCCGGCAGGCAGGTAGAGAAGACAATTGTTTTCTCACTAGCGTGAAGCAGAAGGAAGCGGGTTTTTTTTTTTGCCTTCGCTTTATATTCCTAACCAGTTTTGCCTGTTTCTGCATTCCCATCATCAACAGGACTGATGTTGTTCTTCCACCAACAGACTTTTAAACATAGATCCAGCCGCGCTGCTGGTTTAACTGCACTCGCGGTATTGCAGCCCAGGAAAAATTAGATATTATTTGGTAGGTATTCAGCGGGGTAACTACTTTCACTCACTGGAATTTCTTTTCAGTTATGGAGACTAGACTTCCCCAGAATCCACAGCCACCAATACCACTGAGTATGTGGTTTCTTCTAGTGACTTTGCAGGGAATTAATATTGGCAAAAATCAAGATGTTACCAAGACTGTTGCACTCGCTGGGTAGGAGACTGCTGCAAGAGGAGCACTCCAGCCTGCTTTTGTTAGTAAAGCTGACTTAGAGAGGGTTTGCACGGGGTGAAGCTACTAACTCATTTGCTCAGTTTTTTGCTACCTTGGTGTGATGGAAATTGATGGAAATTTTTGTAGTGGCGGTGCTTTTTCTGGTGAGCATGCTCAGCCTCCAGGAGCCCCACAGGTTTTTCTCATGCACCCAGGCTGCCCCTAGAGATATATCCTCTATCCTCTGACCCACTCCAGCCACCTTTGATTGTGAGCTTCTGCCTGTTCCTGTTCCATTCTCTGCAGCCACACTCATCCTGCCTACCACGCCGTCCTGCAGTCTCTCCTAGTTTTTTATCCTGACTTTCAATTTGGGAGGATGTGCCAGAGGTTAAACTGAGCTCTGAGAGACAAAGAAAGTATGTCTCGCTCCTGCAGTTGGCTGAAGGATATGCAGAAGCTTAAGGTGACTGGCAGCATTTAGAGCTGCAGAGAGATGTCGGTGGAGGAATTACAGCATGTAAAATGATGCACAATTAAACACTCGGGGTATTTATTTGATGTCAGCTTATAGCAGCTGATTATCCTCTACATTATTAATTTTTTAATAAACCATTACTTACTGGCCTAAACCCAATCTCTGGAGGAGCAGAATAGCAGGACTATTATGCCACCTTGCCTAATGCCCCTCAAGATTTATTCCTGATGAGAGCTATATAAAAAAATATTGTATAATCTCCTCTGGGTTACAGAATACTTTGGACACATTAGCAGTCACAGCTTCTTGATATCAGGATCCTCATTGACTTCGGGACAGATGGATGATACTGTAGGAACAGAGATAAACTTGGCCCGCCCTTGGTGTATCAAAAAGCAGCAAATTTTGCACAGAGATTAAAGGTATAGGCTTGCAATTTTAGAAGACGTTTATCCAGGGAATCCATGCTTTGGCTCTCCTGAGCACGCGAAACCCCTCAAGAGAGACTCTACAGCCAGGCTCCTGCTGCTGCCCTAATTAACTCTCTTGTGCATTGGCATTTACAAGCAAATAATTTTACTCTCTCTGTTTTATTAAAACACACATAGTAAAGTGCTCGGCTAAAGGGGAAATTAAAATTTCCTTTCACACCCAAGACTTTTCTTGGTAATACAAATACCTTGATATTACACCAGCCAGCATGTTGCAGAGCTGGGGTGAGATAGGGAAATTAGAATAACCCCAGTAGATCTTTAGCTGGTGCAGGCCGGTGTAATTTAATCAACTCCAGAGAAGCCACTCTCCCTGACACAAGGTGTGTGGAAATCCTCACAAAGGCTTGAGCTGAGGACCTAGCTATTCATAAGCTATCTCTTATGGAGCTTTATTTTTACCGTAGACAACTCCAAAACAGTCTCGAAATGAAAGGTTCAGGAGAGAGGCCAAAGGTACAGATATTGCAGCTGTCCCACAGCTGGGGTGGGAGATGTGCTCTACAATGTATTTTGATCAGACAGATCCATCCTGTAAGATCCTGAAGTGCTTTTAATTACTCACTAGAATAATTATTCAGTGGAAATACTTATTCAAAGGAAATAATCACTCAGGAGAAAGTAGCCATGGTCGGGAGGAATGAAGCAGCATATCCACACACCATCTGTGCGTAACAGCATTTACGAGAACAAGGGGGAAACAGCAACCTTCCTGGTTGAAACCACAAATGAAATTATAAGCAGGCGAAATCCCATTTGAAACTGAGCCAGGGCTGTGGGCTATCACTCCTACTCTTGTGGCAAGTGTGATGGGTTTTTTAATGATGAGATACAGTCAATGATGTAGAGTGATGGCTCCTGAGAAGCAGGAGGATCCCCTTCCATTGATGTTTTCTGCCTCCTCAGTGGACTTTATCCTATATCCTTATCGTTAAGTGACAGTCATTAAAAGTGCTGTGCAATGTCTCGTATGCCTCTTAGGAATCCTTGTTTTTCTTTGGCTTAATTGCTTTTGATTCTTTCATTATCCAAGTGTGCTTGGGTGTTGAGTCAACTCCTGGGTGAGAACCCATGGGACTCAAATGCCCTGATGGAACATTTTTCTGTACTTCATCCTCAAAGTCAAAATGTTGGAAATGTAAGCAAAATCTCCATAGAAATGACAAATGATCAGATGCAGCATTTATTATAATATCAAATACCCCCCAAATTGCAGAAAATTTATACTGATTTCAAAATTTTAAAGATAATTTTCTTTTAAAAGCTGGTATAAAAATGAAACATGGGTGATATTACTTCTGTTTTTTTCAGAATATTGAAAAGTAACATTCCTGTTAATTCCTGAAAATGCAGGAGTTCTGAAATGCCATGGATGCTGATCAGAAAGGCACACTGCTGGTTTATTAGCTCAAACACGGATCTGTACTAAGTCTCAATGATATGCAAGAGATTCCAATGGTTTAGGGCTAACTTCACCCTTTCTGCAGGTGTATGTCTCTGATGTCTGTAAAATGCTTCTTCTGTGTTACAGTCTTGGAGAGGCCACCAAACAAAAGGAACTGCCTCTTTCCTCTGTTTTCAGGACCTATGGAGCAGCGTGAACATAAGATCCTCTGGGATTTTTTGCCCTGCTCTATTAAATAGCAGTTGTAACATGTAGGATGGGGCTGCTTCCCTTGAAACATTTTATTGTAGATACCTGTATGCGGTTTATCAGCTCCTGATGTATTCATGGACTTATGTCTGGCAAAACCTCCTATATTTCCTGTTTAGAAAAGCAGCTGGCAGTTCAGGAGTGGGCTGATTTGAAAAATAAGGATGGAATGTGCTCTGAGCTGGTGCGGTGGTAATGGTGGTTTGGATTGAAGGGAGAGCAACTTTACCTTCTTAATCATCCCATGTTTGTTTAATTACCCCAAATCATGTCTTTCATTCCCCTACCCCCTCTGAGAATGTGAGATGGACTTCTTATAACTATTAGGAGGCATGAAAGGTGAATCTGCCCTTAATTTAACATATTTCTGAGTTGCGCACTCTCCCTTCAGAACACAGCTGCTTTGACTGCTGTTTTTTGTTTACTTTTCTTCCAGCAGTCTTGCCTTTCTTTGGCCTGTTTTTCCATCTATTCCTCCTCCTCTTCTGAGTCATATGTTGACACAACTCAAGTGTTGTCCCTGGCTGTTAGAGTAGGGCATTGTTGCTGTATATGGGTACAAAGAGGGTTTATTTTCATGCTTGGCATGTGTATACCAAAATTCCCTTATTTTCTGTTTCTTCAAAGTCAGGTACTTAGTGTCAAGATGTCCAACTGGTGTGAGTTTGCTTTCAGAGAGCTATTCTGGTGGGCACCAGTTAGAGTTGACGGAGATGACTTTCACCATGTGAATTCATTTTTCCCATTTTCAGCTAGGATCTGCCTTCTCTGAAGTGATCTCTGTTCACCCCCTAGACTGACCCCAATGAAAGCTGGCGTCATAATTTGGAAAGGTTCCTCGTACATGCATGTCTTATTGCCCAACATATATCACAACAGCGTGGTGCAGTGCTGCGACAACATGATCCTCTGGTTGGGTTAGGGAAGAAAACTGTTTGTGTATCCTATTTTGAGGCACATGTCACGTCCTGGAGTGACTTGAAACTTGATTTATTTTTTCTGAGGTGTCCTCACTCTCCTCCATAGCCTTGTTTTGAGTGCTGCATGAACGCAAAGTGTTTACAGTAACATGCAGGCATGGAAAGCCCTGCCCTGATGTCAGGTTGAAAATGGTGGTAACAGACAGCTGAGAACTGCAACTGTGTTGTGACATGACCAAGGTAATTTCATCATGGCACTGATTCCCATCTCAGGATAGCTGAGCTGGCAATCTTGTCCTGATCCTTGTACCCTTGGGCCTGGTCATTTTGGAAGACCTTAGTCCCTGTGACCACAGGAATGCAGCTTTGTCAGGCCACTCCTGTACGTTAGGGTAGCCGCTCCTTACTTCTTTCCTGCTACCTTTTTTACTGTCCTTATTGATATGAAGACATCACTGGTGAGAGACTGGGGCTGATGGGTTTACAAAATACCGCTTCAGACTTCATAGTAAAAATAGTTTAAAATGATGAACAGTTCTTAAATGACAGAGATTTATTCTTCCTCCAGGAAAATAAGATACTAGGGAGCTGTTGAGCTGAACATTTCACTGGTGTCAGGGGAAAGAGTGTGCTGTTCCCATTCCCTCTGCTACAAAGATTTTATGCCTTGATTTTCTTTTCTCTGCCTCTTGCCTTCCATGTTGAAGCAGTAAATACTTCAGGGAAAGGATTCTCTTACAGTTTGTTTTACAAAACATCATGCCTTATAGTTGTTGATCATTATTTTAGGCCTGTGGTGCTAGCATCAGATAAAAGTGAACATTGCTGTCTCAGATATTAGTGAATGTATGTTTAACAGAACTTTTTTTCACCTTTAATGATGTGCTTTTTTTTTTAAAGGATTTCTGACCTTTCTATTCTGGTGTTACTCTTTTTTTCTGTGCTCTTCCTTCTCTGGGTGGTGTCTCAGTGTTGCAGGGTTATTACATCTGTCTTCACTCTGCTCGGAATACAGTGTACAATGAACACAGGTTAGAACTCGCTGATAAAGATTGATGAATCTGTGTTTATTTTTTTAAGAGAAGCTGTGAGACATTTCTCCAGCTCAAAACAGGGTTGATTTTGATTTGATGGGTTTTGTGACCCCTTTTCTTTGTTTTCTGCAAACATCTGTCCAACCACTTTTATTTACAACAGTACATTTATGGAAAAGAGCACATCTCAAATATAGAAAGGAAAAAGTGTGACACCCTCTGAAAGCATTTTTTCATCTGTTTTGGAAGTTCTTTGTGGGTGTTGGAGTGTTTTAATCATTCAATAAAAACAATGCCATGTAATTTAGCAATTCAGAGGCCATTTACACAGCCTACTCACTATTCTAAGGCTGGAACACATTCAGCTGCTCTTGACCACTGAAGATCTACTGAATTCCTCAAAAAATGGCTTTATGAATTTGGATGGTTTCATTAACATGGTTTCTAAATGGACCCCTTGCTGAATGGCTCACAAGTAACTCACATTCAGAAATATTGTCATACAACATATTTTTTCTGTGGTGGGTCTCTTTAAGAGCATGTTGTAAAAGGCTTTATCACCAATTCTTACATAGCCTAATTTTTTTAAAAGTGTTTGTTGTAGAGGAAGTGATTCAATAACAGGGGAAAGAAACCCAAGGAGAAGGACCCACACAAATGAAATTACAATCCTCCACCGGGGTGAATTAGGCAGAGAACTACAAATGAAAGTAATAAGATGAGCCTCTGGGGGACTAAGTTAGTGTGAGATCAGAGGTAGGATGAGATGAGCATGTTGGAGTTCTTTAAAATCCAGGGAGTGACTATTAATTGGATTAAATGCTGGATGAACGATTAGGAGTATAAAACCACTCAATGTGTTTGAAAATGGGGGTGATTTATTTCCATTTCTTGCAGCAAGAGATTGTTCTGTTCATGAGTTTGGGATCCCCACAGGTTTCTGGGAGTAGGGATTTGAGAATTCCTCTTTTACAAAGCAGAAATAGTTTCAAAATGCAGGGTCAAGATGAGGGAAAATGCTAAGCATTTTCCATAGGTGAAGAAGGGAGGAAAATCCCAAGCAATAATAGCTTTGTTTCCAACCACAGGACATTAAACAGAATGCTTAATTAGGTAGCTGGTCATCAACAGAAGCAAGTAGGGTTTCATTAGAAAAAGAGTAAGGTGATCAGAGGAAATACTGGGTTTATCATTCTTCATAGAGAAACACCATTCAGACACAAAGGGCAGTATTGGTAGCAGAGAGCAAAAGAGGGGAAAGATTTTTAGGGAATTTTGTTGAAACAGATGGCTGGTGAGCCCAGCGCTCTGAAAAAGTATTGTTTTAAAATACGATACATCAACTAGAATTAGATAGCTGCTTGTGAAACGCTGCTTCCTTGGAAAGCTAGTCACAAGTGTCTCTTCAGCAACAGGAAACTATTATGTAAATCACTGCAATATTTATTTTTAATTCAGTAATACATGGGGCTATCTGCTTTTATAGTATGCCTGTACTTAATGTATTAAATAAGTGGTCACGCTCTCAGCAGCTGTTTCCATGCTTCCAACTTCCTAGGATAAAACATGATATTATCTGTCTGTATACCCATACCATAATACTAAAATATAACACATTTCACATTTCAGCCTCCTTGTGATAAATTCTGCTCTCTGTTTTAGCCTTGCTTTGAGTCTTTCTGCCCTGTGAGTACAGGCATTTAAAGAGGGACTCATATCCGTGAGAAAGATGAGGTTGGTTTACAAATTGTGAGATTGTTTTATCTGTGTTGCCTTGGCTTTGTTTCCTGACATGATCATACTCCTCTCCCCTTCACTTCTGAACCCACAGACTGGTGTCAACCAACTTCACCAGAAGGATAGAAACATCAAAGATAATTTTGTTTCTGTAAGTGTCAGCAATAAATTGTTGAGTAGGAGAGAGTGAGATCTTGTGACTGAAAGGAAAGATTGAAGTGTGAGTAGGTCTGAACGTGCCCAGGAGAGATGTTATGAAAGCTCCACTAATGGAAGAGTGATTGAGAACCCACACATCCGATGTGGCTCGGTAGCAAACCAGCTTTCACTGCATGTTGAACTAATAAAGTTAATTGTGGGTGCTTTTGACTCGTGGCCTTTGAATTAGTAAGGTTCTCTGTTCTGCCTTCCTCTACAATCTAGCAGGTTGGGTTTTTTACCATGAAAGTTCACATTGTTCTACAGCTTTATGTCTTTAGAAGCTGAGCTGTAAGAAAAATGCCAAATAAATTGAGATTAAAGGTAAAATTAAAGGTGTTGATGGCACAGTAGAGGTTTTTGGAGAATCTTGGATTATAACGCTATGGAGGCCCAGAGGTGATGTGCCACGGGAGCTCCATAAATCTATGTACTCTCAGGAAACAGCTTCATGGCCATTATGCTGGGTAGGATTGATAGAAAAAAATATGCTTCCATTTATACATGTAATTACATTTCCCTATACCCTCCCACCAACTGACTTATTCCACTGCCTCCTTGGATTAATTCTGAGGTCTCTTTGTGCTTCCTGAAATAGGTCAAGTGGCTTTAGAGATATTAAAAACTTGCCTAGTCAAGGTCTTGAACAGCCTGACCAAAGCTGTCCCGCCTCTGAAGGGAGGGCGGATTGCACCAGATGACCTCCAGAAGTCCCTTCTAACCCATAATGCCCTGTGAGTCTGATGCTATGACTCTTGTGACATTGTTGGCTCATTGTGGAACACCCTTTGGAGGTGTTTGCAAGCTTTGCAGTCATCAAAGGGACAGTCAACTATTACTGGCAAAGCAGTCTGAGGATCCTCTATTTTCCTGCTCTGTGTCAATCTGTTGAAAAACAGGCAGAAATAAGACTGATGACCTGAGCTGATATATGCAATCTGACTTGCAGACACCCAATGCCCTGTCACTAGAAGATCTGGACAGCTTGAGGGAAGTTGAGGCCAACAAATTACTCCAGATCTAGGTCTGGGTGCAGGCGAAGTTCCTGAAGGCAGAAGACTGCTGGAGATTCCAAACAAAGATCATACTCCTGGTACCCACTTCATTATGCCAGAGTCCTGAAAAGCAAATTAGCTGAATCTGTTATGTCTGCTAAAGAGGAGATGGGGTTACATAGAGTTTGGCTTTTGCAGGAGGCAAGAGTCTGTAGTAACAGCAGGCCTTTTCCTCTCTGTCTGTGATTTGTTCCCTTGTTCCACGCAGATATGAAACCAAGCTTTTCAAGTTTCAGAGGGAAAAAAAGAGACCTGGAAGCTTCACACAAGTGTTTCCTACCCAAATCTCTCTTTTATTACGAAAATTTAAACAAGACCCATAAAGAGAAAAATAGAAATGAGATAGGCCCTAGAAGAAGTCAGAGAGTTCAAAGAGTTGTTCCTCTCATCCAACTGACTCATGAATCAGGCACCCTCAAACTGTGAAGCTGACTTAGCTATCAAGAAGTGTTTGTACACGATAAATTCTGTTCTTCCCCCCACCAGATGTTTTCAGCTGCTGTCTTTAAATGCGTTACATTAGACTCAAGTTTTATTATGTATCTTAACAACAGGACCAGTATTTTACCAACAGGAGCAGGAACTTCCTAAGTATCAAGAGTCTGAAAATGTTATGCAGAAGCTGGGGCATTAAGGAAAATAACCAAATGTAAATATATAATGTAAAAATAACCAAAATAACCCATTAAAAATTGTAAGAAATGGCAACATGGTTTTTTTTGTATGCATTTGATTCTCTATTTTGCTCGTGAGGACTGTCTGTAAAAAATGTGACAAATGGGGCTCCAGAGTGTCTCTTTGTCTGACCAGGGCCTCTGATGTTTCAATTGTAGCTGTGACTAAATGCTTATTTCCAAGATAAATTTCAACTCTCTTCCATGGGGTAGCGGGAGGTGTTACTAAAATAATATACCCTCCAACCAAAATGAGGAGGGAAAGGGCAGAGAGGAGACATGCAAGTTCTTGGTGACTGTAAAGAAAAATACTGACGGAGAAAAACTGGTTCGTGCAACCTTGTTAGACACAAAGCATCAGCTTCTGTAAATCAGCATAATTTAACTGATGAAGTAGTCATTTTGTCTTGCACCAAATGAGTCACTGCCTCAGTCAGCCCTCTGGGGAGGATTTCCCACGTTTGGAAACAATCATTACTGCAGATCTGTGGCACATCTGTATGTGAAGGCATGGGATGGGTGCTGTGTGCACCCTTTGTTAGGTCATTCTTACAGCATATTCTGGTAGAGTATTATTTTTGTTTATGGATTAAAAACAAAAACAAACAAAAAAAACAAACCCAAAACCCAAACCAACAACCCATCTCTACAGCTTCCATGATCCATTGACCCTGGAAAATCTACAGACACTTAGGCTTTACATTCTCTCTGCCCCACCATGTGAACCTTTCTTTGTGGCAATAGGATACTTTGTGAGTTACACAAGAAAAAAGTGAGATGTTGACACCTTCACTGGCAACACCACAGTCATGAATTGTGTGGGTTCTCTTGAGCTATTAATCTTTAAAGCTAGCTGCTGCTTTGGGCAAAATGCTGACGCTTCCCTCTGAGGCTGTGCAAAAAACCCACCATGATATAGCTGCTAACAGAGGAGAGAGTAGTTCTTGTTTGAGGTTCCCAAGCTCAGGAGATAGGGTCTGCTGCCTTATCCTGCCATGCCTGGGGAGCTGTCTTTGTGTAAGATGCGACTGCCCTCAAATAGAAGGCTGACGTCCCAACATCTGGACACATCTGTGTAGCCGATGATGTGGGATGCTCCTGGACCAGTAACCTGGAAATATCATCCTCGGTTCCCTTCCAGCCGTGTAATTACCCTCCGCTCTACTGAACCAGGCTGAGTTTTGCCATTCACCTCCCTAGGAGCAGGACACGCCGCTTAAAGAGTGATGGTTAGAAGTATTCAGGAAAACTAAGCAAGCTGTTTGTTGTACATTCTCCTGGTGGATTTATCTTTTCCATCTTTTCTTAGTGGGGATATAGTAAAAAAGCTAGCTGTACAGCTGTTTTCTTTTGTGAATGAGGGATGTCAGTTCAGGAATTAGAACGTAATTTGGCCACACCCTTCCTGCAACTGAGTAATAATTAAAATCAGATTAAAAATGGCTTGTGATAGATATAAGAGAAACGCTCATGTTTATAAAGGGTTGGATTAGAAATTAATAAATAAATAGGATTGAAAATAGGATGGTTTGGTAAACAGAATTGTTGAATTGGATGAGGAGTGTGACTTGAAACAGAAAGCCCTTTACTTTTATGATTGTTTGCCTCTAATATATTCAGGGTAAAGGAAAACTGGCTGGACATTTCCAGCCAAAGCAGAGTTTTTTGATGGAAAATGCCAATGTTTCTGAAGGCCATGTTGCACAATTTCAGTGGAACAAACCCCTGCGCAGCAGTAAGGCAGGGCTCTGTGCACGGCAGCAGGCTTGGATAAAAGAGCAGAAGGGAGGGCAGCGCAAGAGGAGAGCAAGAATCCTTTCCTCAAGAATACATAATTTTAGCATAGACTGAACAAGATTTGAACCAAATGAAAGCTCTGAAATTACAGAATCTTTTCAGCTGTTTGAGAAGGAAGGTGAAAATGTAACCTCAGTACTATCCCATCAGACATTTGTGACCAGCTGCAGCAGAAAGCTGATGGCTGTTAGCAGAGCAGGCTTATTACTGGGATAGTAACTGGAGGAGGAGGAGGAAGAAGACAACTAGCAGGCAGGTTCAGTGGTATGCACCAAGTGATTGCTGCTTGTACCCCTTTAAATGGAGCAGGAGCTCCTTGGGTGGTGCTTTATAAGGGAGTATCCTGCAGGGGTTAAAGCTTGGGTGTTGGCTCTTTGCTGTTTGGAAGAGGTATTTCTGGGTTATGCGATGTTGTTGCTTTTACCTGGTTTTCTGTTGCTTCACTCAACTTTGCATGAAGCTTCTTCAAGCTCAAAAGGCTGAAAATTTGTCATACTGGATTGTCCTCTTCTGAAAAAGTGATCTTCTGTCAGAAGTGTGCTGTGTTTGTGTGTGAAGGGAGGTTTTTAGATGCTCACAAATTTGTTCCACTCCAGTTATGCCTTACTATGCTTAAAAATTAAGAAGCGTTATGGATGGTTGAGCTATCCTAAATTTCCCCTTTGTACAGGGAAATGTTTAAAGTGAGGAACAATCAGTGTCTCTTCTGTTTTTAATGCTGCTTGTGCTTTCTGTTCCTACTAACCAATGGTAACTGAAATAAATAATTGTATTCCTTTTGCCCCTGTGTGCTTTGAGTAGCTCTAAATCATGAGACTAGCTAGAAAACCCAATGAAAGACCAAGCATGAAGATGACTTAAAATGGCTTGGGGTTTTTTGTGTGCTCTCTTTCAGCATTGTGCTTTTCTATGGATGAACTTACCTTTGATGTCAGCAAACGGCCAGCTGCAGCTCTGTGACCGAGTGGAGATAAGAGCCTCAATGTGTGCAGCAGGTAGTGCCTTTCATTTGCCAAGTTGTGGGTATTCTTTGTGGGTTTTTCAGTCTGCTTCACCGTGTTTTATGGGTAAAACAAGTATCCTTGGTGCTAATGTGCAAATGAGTGACGAAAAAAATATATTGGGAGAATTATACAGATATTCTGAAATAATTTCTCCTCCTGACTATATGGAGAGCTGAGGTCATTCATAGTACAGAAGCTTAAAGACAACCTCTCTTCATGTGTGGGAAACGAGCAAACAGTGAATGATTGACCATGATGAATAGCTACTGATTCACCTGAGACACTGCCATGAGGTTCTTGAGAAATAATATAACAAATGCTGGGGTTTTTTTCTTGCTTTTTGCTTGGCTAAGGTAATGGTGTAGTTTTCTCTCTGCACACTTCAGATAGTATTCAAAAACTTCCTATTAGCAAACAAGAAAAATAAAATTTACCTCTTGTCCCAAAAAAAAGATAATTCTTGCTTCAGTTTTGTGGCCTTTATAATGACAAGGAAACAAATTTCTTTTAAAAAGAAAATTTGTAGGGTGTAAATAAAGGTTTACTGTATTTTGTCAATTATCCCAATCCTAGTGGTTATTTGGTTTTGGTTTGGTTTTTTGCTTTTTTTTTTCATTTTAAAACCACTTCTTTGTTCTCATGTGAAAAGGGTGAAAGTCATGTTTTCTTATTTGGAGAAGTGTGAGTGTTTTCTGCAGAAAATATTGAAAGTGTTTTTGTAAGGAGGTCTAGACAGAGTGATATTTCCCTCTTTGCTGAGCAATGCACAGAAACACAGCCTGAGACAAAGTCTGGCTTGTTTATGGAGTATGGCACAGATAGCAGCTGCAAGCACTTAAGGGTTAGAGGAATCCTTTCATAGCCGCTGTCTTCCCCACACAGACCCACCCATTTCTTACACTCCTAGTCCCTGGGGAATAGGCAGAGTAAGGTATTAATGTAAAACACTATTTCTTCTTACTCCTGTTAACAACAATCTGTTTGGGGAACAGTGAATGTTAAACTTAAATAGATAAAGGTCTGGGAAGGCAAATACTTGTGAATACTCTCTTCAAAATGTGGGTAATACCGGTATTGCTAATTCCCCAAAAGCCCCTAAAAGTTTGTCTCCTTGTTTGGGTAGTTTTGCAACCAAGGAAAGTAAGAAGGTTTTCTGGTGCCAGTTTCTAAAAGCCAGGTGCTACTTTGGTCTTGAGGGTGCTTGGATTTCTATCAGCCAACTTCTTTCAGCTTTTGTTAGAAACAGATGCTCATTTGAGGCAAGCCTGTTCCTTAGCCTTTTGCTGATGCCTTTGAAACAAATGGTGGTTGGCCAGTTGTCAGAAACAACCGTTCTCCTTTAAGTGTGAGAGAAGGATGCAAAGAAAGGCAATGCATCCTTTCCCCGTGCATTTGGTGCTCCCACCTCTTGTTCATCCCACTTGTTCTGGTGAAAGAGCAGCATTGCTCTTCTAAAGTAGGTTGTCAGGCTACAAGGTATGTTTTGAGTGTGGGATGAACTGGTTAATCTCCATCTGGGGTCTCTGTGAAAAAGGAGTTGTGTTGCAAAGTCTTCTCAAAGTTAATGGCTATTTTCTGGCGCTGTATTTACCTGTGGTTGTGCTGATAAGCTCATGGGAAGTTACCCTAAAACCAATAGATTATGGGGAAGTGGCATAGTACAACCTGAAACACCAACTTGGATGCCTCCTGCTTATTAAAAAGGTGTAGGATCCCTCCTGGAAACTTCTGGCACCTCCCTGCCTTGTTCCTGGCATGTACAAACTCTGGAAAAGGCTGTTGAGGTCTCAAGAACTGAAGTGTGAACTATTCTCATGTTGAGTTTTGCCTATTTAAACTGAAATATCATATTGGTATTTTTATTACAGCACACACCCAAATTATGACACTTCAGTCAACTGCAACCATCAATGCCTTTGAGCTTCACCCTGAGGTTCTCTCCTGTGGTAAAATGAATCCTTTGACCTGCTGCCAGGGTGGTTGTTCTGGGTTATCAGCTTTACACTATCTAAAAGAGCATTCAGCTCACAGCTTGGAGAGGTTACAAGCTTGATATAACTAAGTGCTATCTTTTTTTTTTTTTTTAACTAGCTGGGAGCCCAGTCTGTGCTGAGAGTAAGTTTAGAGTATCTTGAGTGCAGGCAGGAGATTGGATAGAATAACTGACAGAATTAGAACTAACACTATTTCTGTAGTGATGGTCAACTATAAAATCTTCCTACCAGTAGGAAGATGGCAGATTGGGTGATTCTGATCCAACATATTATCCCCTCTTCCTACTGCAACATCTGGCTTTACACCCATACAGTGTTTCCAGCTGTGGCTGTAATCTGTCATTCTTGTACCACATCAACAGCATAGGCAGAAAGAGACTGTGGCCCAATATTCCTCATTTTCCTTCCACTTCTGTGGATTTTCCTAATATGATCATCACTGTCACTAAATCTGTGTATTTCTTTTCTCTTGGGCAGCCTTTTTTTTTTTTTCTTTGACATTCTTTCCAGTTCATTTGCTGATTATGCAAGTAAAATATCAAGGCTACATTTTCTCCACTGGATTGCTACTTTTGAACAAACATAACAAATTCCACCCACTGGAAAGTTATCAGTGCAATTAATTTATTTCGTGTGTATGTCTGAAATCTACCTCTTGAATGTATTTGATTCTCTATTAATTCAGGACAGTAGAACAGTGGTATCTGCTGTAACTTCTTTGAACGTATTTATTTTAAGGATTTGTCCTGGGGTGTGGGGTTTGTGCCTGCTGTCATGCAAATACATTTTACCACCGATTCCCTGGCTCCAGGTAGAAGAGCACTGGCTATAGGAGCTGGTATTATTTCTTCGCATAGTGCCAATGGTTTACTAAGTGGAAACTGCTTATGAGTAAACCTTTTGCTGGTTCTAGTCCTAAGTTAAAAAGTCAACTACTTATTAAATGTTAAGTATCTCTCTCGAAAGGCTGGAAATACGATTCGTGAATACATAGAGTATTTCTCACCTGGTTGAAACCTCCAGGGCAGGTAATTGGTTGGTGTCTTCTGTGGAGGTGTTGCCCAGATAATTGTGACCCTGAAGTATGGCTAGTAGAAACTGAGATTGGAAGCTTTATAAATGATCTATTTACAGTCTTAAGGTTTTTTTCCTTCATTATTTGATCTATAATAATTAAGAGGTGGGGAAACCGTGCAAAAAATAGACTGAAGCAATAGGCAAGGAGGAGAAGCTGGGGTCAGTTTTAAGGAATATAAAGCATGTATTGCTGAATATTTGTTGACGTGTAAACTGTGCAATATGAAGATGCTGATTGCTAGCAGTCAAGTCTGTAATCTACTGATTCCCCTTCACAGGGTGCATTTGCTCAACAGAGGCTTGTGATGACAGCTGGGGGGCAGGAAGGCTCTCAAGAGGCTCTTGAAAGCAGATGTGGTAGGAAGTCCTCAGACAAAGTTTCCACAGAAAGAAAATTAGTTTTAACAAATTCAAAACTTTTATGGTAAGATGCTGGCATTGCTGTAGCTCAGTCATATAAACAAATGAAGATGAAGGATTTCCTTTCAGAATAATGCTTTCACTGAAAATGTGTTGAGTTATAGTATTATCAAACTTCAAAACCTCATTGTTTGAATAAGCCTTCTCAATTTTATTGAAAATAAATTATTTTTTTACTCCAGCAGACATTTTCTTAAGATGGTAACTTAATTGTTGAAACATGAAACTTGTCTAATTTGGGATGAAAACTAACTTGGAGGTTTTCAGTAAAATTGTAATGTCAGTTGCCATGTGTTTGATTGGGAGTTCTGCTTATGTCCAACATATGGAAGGAAACTTTGAATGACAGGGTGGGGGGAAATGGCAGACCCTGTTTTAAATGACTAATGCCAACAATGTGACTTTCATGAATTAATTCCTGTCTAATCGTGAATGTGTACCATGATGCTGGCAGTAGTTCACAGAACATCATTACAAGTAGGTGATGGAAGAGAAACTGTAGCTCCCTTTGGAGATCCTCAGGCCCATACCTTATAAGGTGACATGCTGATTTGGATCTTTAAAGCTTATTCTAACTTATTTAGCTGTCTTCAGGCTACATTTCTAAACTGCAAAGGAGAATTAAGTGGCTGTGAAGATCTTGGGGCGGGAGCAGAGTAGAGTATGGAGAAAGTGGTTTGCTGGAGGGCTGGGGACCCACTGTGCTAGGAAAGGCAGTCTGGAGACAAGTTTGAGCAGTGCTCAAAATATTGAGTGGTAATGATGTTGTGGATGTGAGTTAGCCTTTCAGTTGAGCTCCTGTATGGCTGAAGTTGGGGGTGTATTTCAGTGTTGAATGGAGAATGTGAAGAAAACATCTAAAGAAGGAAACAGTTTAAGATACTGCTGGCATGGAATTGTGAAGCTAGGAAGCTCCATGGGGACAACCTTATATTTTTTTTAGCCAAGTCTGCCTCTGTAGAAGCTATGAGGAAAGCCACAGAGGTTAACAAAAAGTGCAGACACCTGAAGTAAGAAACCTCTAGGCTGGAAAGTTATGTTGCTGTCAAGGATGGCTGAGCACTGCTCCCCGGGGGCCTTCTCCCCATCTACTACTTGTGTCCATAGCCTGTTGCCCCAGGAGTTATGCTATCAAACCAGTCTTCCCTGAAGCCTGGCCAGACCTGCCTGTTAGGAATGCCACTAATTGAAGCTGATGCTGTTTGACTTCTTCCTTCACCAGATGTAGAATGAAGGTGCTGGCTGTTGCTCCGTCCCAGAGCAGCTGACTCTGTTCCAGAGCATCATGGGAGGCAGCAAAGAAAAAATACTTTAGTTTTGTTGACTGAAAATCAAACTGCTGACTCATCACCAAAGCATGGAAGGAGAGATGGGAACCTGGCTTTGCAAACCAGCCTCCCGCTGCCCTCCAAGTATTGTGAGTCAGTGCTAAGGAGATAATTCCTTAGAATATTCTGTAGTAGATATCTGTTTCCTTGGCCCTGTTTTGTGTTTGTTTCAAGTGGAAAGACTTCTTCCCCTTTGGGCAGCTTTCTCCAAGGGGTCAGATATAGGGTTTGATAGTTAGGAGAGCATAGTTAGAATGCTGGTTCCTATTTGCTTTGAGGGAATAAAGCCTATTTAGGTAGGATGCTTTTGCAGCAGACTGCATCTTTCAATTACCCCTGGACAAAAACCAATTGCTTAATAGTAATGACAGAAACATGTGAAGAGTTTGAAAAAGTAAAGACAGAAGAGATTTTCTGTGTTTGAGTAAAAGGGTCTCTGCCCTCTGGGTTATGATGTTCTTATATCAGATTTATCACATAAGATGCAGTAATAGATGAGGTAGTTTGGCTGCTAGCACAAATTAGAGGAGTTCTGGGACTGTTCTTGCTCTTCACTGTATTCCCCAGAAAGCCAAGTTAAGATCAGAGCTCTGTGATGCACAAGGAATGATGCATGTTGTAAGAAGAACTTGTTACCTAGGAAATTTATCACCTAAAGCAGGAGATGAATATTGCTTTCTTGCTGATGCCAGGCTTTTCAGACATAACTGGAAAGCAACACTATTACATCTTACTGATGTTTTGTCTGTTGCAGTGTGGGAGGAATCTTGTACCTCTGGGTCATATGAATAAACCATGAGCTGTATCCTCCCTTCCCTGTCCTTGGCTTCTCCAAAGGAGCTTGAAATAGACAAGAAACCCTTTGAGGCAAAGGGAGAAACAAGATATTTTTCCTAGATCACAAGGTGGGTGACACCCCAGGAACAGACCTCAGAAACTATGCTTTATGAGTCCATGTTCTCTCTATCTGCCATACAGCTTTGTGTTGGGTTTGGGCTATGAAAATAGTATCTGGGTGCCCTCTGATACTTCTGGTGATACTCGTCTAGAAACAGCATTTTATACCTCATTTTACCCTGGCTGTGCCCAGTACTCTGAGTGCCATGAAGAGGGTGGAGTAGGTACTGATGCCAGTTCTACAATAGGATGTTTCACCCTGTCCAAAGTATTGGCACTTGGCAGGCTCTGGGTGGAGTTTAGGGCACCAAAACAAATCAGTCCTACTGGGACCAGGGCTGATGGGACCACTCTTGTAAGACCAGATGTAAATGTCTGAGTGTACCGAATGGAGTCAGTAAATGGCAAGAGTTTGTAAGCATTTGGATCAGGACTTATATGGTCACATCAGCTACAATCCACTCTATGCCAGGATCATAAAACCATGCTAAATCCTTGTTTGCCAATTCCTCATAAAAAGAGCAAAACTGTCCTGCAAATTCCTTGTAGATAAAGCTGTGTGTTTAATCACTTCCACTCTGTAATTTAGTGCCTTTTTTAAACTGCTAGAAATTGATGACTTTGTTGCAGCAGACACAACTTTAGTAGATAAATATTATTTTTAAGTGGTGTAATCATGGTTTGTTATCCTAACATTCAGGCAACACATACTGGTCTACAAGCTAAAATAGTGGAAAGTCTTTTAAGTTTCTGAAACTTTCAGGATTCTATTTTTCAAGCATGTGGGAAGCTGGCTACTGAAAGTGTGAAATAACTCATTGAGCAAAAACCAGTTGTGGCAATGATTGAGGATGAACTCATTTCAGGAAACCCAGAGTTTGATTCTGCTTGTAGGAAAGCTAGTGCTCATCTTGTGTTTCACAGCCTCTATGAACTGTTGTTGTAGTGTTCCCAGAGAGGATATGTTTTTTCGAATGAAGGTGCTCTTTGCTCCTCTTCTTTGTGGAAAAGCTTTGACAAGGAACTTTCTCACACTCTACAAGCCAAAAGTAATCCTTGCTTTCCAAATGGGCAAATGGAAAATCATGCAAATGGAGTGCTTTTTGAACCTCCAGTGGTTTGGCTCATGCTCTGCTGTAGACATGGCTAATTTGGAGGTGAGGAAGCTATCTAATGACTGTTACTAGTGTGTGCGTGTTGTTCCTTATCACTGCAGTAATTGTCCTAAAGTGATTTCTCTTGACCACTTCTGGGGAAAAAAAAAATCTATTGCTATTGTACCTGTAAATGAGTCCTCGACTCTTACTTCAGTGCAGTAAATTCTGGATTTGATCATGGCAGTGAGTTGTGAGACCTGCCGCAAGCCTGGCAGTGAAAGGAAACTATAGGTACAATGCTAGCCAGAAATGTGCAGAAGGGGTTAAACAGCAGTGGAAAATGTTCAATGGAATAATGTAAAAAACCTCAGTGGCATTTCATCAGGAACTCAGGGAAGAGAAATACGTCACATCAGGCATAAATTTCTTGTAATACAAAATAGAGTAATCCAAAGGAGATGGAATGAGTTGATGCTTTTTGCATAGGACACAAAAAGCAGATAATCATGTATGGTATTGGCTTGAGTTTGCCACAAAACCCAAAATATTAAAATCACTTGAAGTCTAATGCTGACTTCTGAAGCTTTGTTTTCTGTTTGGAGTTCTTAATGGCTTCTAGGTTGCTGTTTATAATTAGCTTAAGAGTGTGAATTTTCCTGTGTAGCTTACACCAAGATATGTTGCATAGGAAATCCAACATAAACACAGAGTACTGACTTTATTTTTTTTTTTTTTCTTGAGGACACTGCCTGAAATAAGGTGCCTCACTGCATGGTACTGGGGTTTTGTCCAATAGCCATCAGACTGGGACTTCTGAGGCTGGATGTGAAATTCAGGCTTGAAAACATAACAAAATGTCTGATCTGAAGGAGGGAGAGAGACTTCCTGTTAGGGTGGAGTGTTTACTTTGCTCTGTGAACTGTTTTTATAGTGTTCTTTATTTCTTCAAAGCTCTCTGTGCAATCATTTAAGAAACCAATATGCTGTCAGCCTTGTTAACACTAAGTCCTTCAAGCATTTTTAAACCACCTCTCTGATTCATCCTGCCAGTTTTCTTTCATATATCTAATATTTCTATCTGTAAATAGTTTATTTTTAAAGTTTTGTATTTCATGCTGAAAAGGGTGCACCTTCACATACTTACAGCTTACATTTTTGTAATGAAGAGGTTAATCAACACCAGTACAGTTAGTGTACAGGTGCCTTCTCAGTCTGTCCAAACATAATACTTTCTGCTCAGAACTTTTCTTTAAATTGCTTTTGGCTTTACTATGTAAGGGCCTCAGACTATTCAATTAATTTTAAGACTAATTTAGCTGTAGCCTTGTTGACACAAAGGTTTGTACATAGAGTCCTACTGCAGGCAAAACTTGGAATGGAACGAACCCCAGCGCCCATGAGGCTTTCATAATTTTCTGTTAAATATGGAAATTATTATATATATATCCCCTTCTGTGACTTGGGCAAGGGCTCTAGCCACACCACTCAAGTCACAGAAGGCAAAGGCAGGGACTGGGAGAATGAGGAACTGCCCGCTGTAGGAGAAGACCAGGTTTGAAATCATCTGAGGAACCTGAGGTGCACAAGTTCACAGGTCCTGAGGGAGCTGGCGGATGAAGTTGCTAAACCACTATTCATCAACTTTGAGAAGTCATGGCAGTCTGAAGTTCCCACTGACTGGAAAAGGGGAAATATAACTCCCACTTCAAAAAAGGGGGAAAAGGGAGACCCAGGTAGCTACTGGCCAGTCAGCCTCAGCCCTGTGCCCTGCAAGGTCGTGGAGCAGATCCTCCTGGAAACGAAGCTGAGGCACATGGAAAATAAGGAGATGATTGGTGACAGCCAATATGGCTTCACTAAGGGCAAATTGTGCCTCACAAATTTGGTGACCACCTGCAATAGCATTACAGTGTTGGTGGATAAAAGAAGAGCGATTGCATTATCTACCTGGACTTAGGCAAAGCATTTGACACTGTCCCATATAACATCCTTGTCTCTAAATTGGAGACATGTATTTGATGGATGGACCACTTGGTGCATAAGGAATTCTCTGTCACTAACCATTCTGTATTCCTATATCCAGTGATGATGCTTTCATATGGCATTCAGATTTCCATTACATAACCCCTATTCTGTAGGTCCCAAAAGAGATGTGGTTGACTCCAAAGAGATTGTGGTTGAAGCCTACAGACCCTGTTCTCATGCAGCCACCTCTTTGCCTCCCTGTCTTGAATTATTCTTAGATGGGGTCATTCCTGGGGTGCATTAGAGGGGATAAGGCATAGCTGATTTATCTATTGATGATACTCAGATGCTGCAGCTGCTCTGTGGGAGTGTGGTGTGGGCAGCAGTACATTAGCAAGGTTGTAGTCGTCATTTTCTATGAACAGAAGACACAGTCAAGTTGTTGCCCAAAGCCTCTCCAGCAAATGGATTCTACAGCATTCTTGATCAGCTGATGCTGTCCCCTTGATCTTCATGGGTACCATTGACTGATTTGGGCTTGCCCAAACGCAGTGTGAGCTTACTTTGGGGCATAGGAACTGGTGAGACTTTGTTCCAAGCTCCCCTGGCTGTAGCAGGACTGTATCTTGGAGGAGTGCCAGTGATTCGGAGCCTACTGCTTCCAATAAGCACGTGCAGCTCAAATCTACATACAGTTTAATTGTGGGCTTGAGTGAAAATGAAAAGCCAGAATGAAAGCAACTAATTCCGCTTTGAGATTGGACAAAAGATATTGAGCTTGCTAAAAGGAAACAGTCATGTCTCCCCACCAAGACTGCTGGTGCAGTTCAATCTGCAGAACTGCTTAGTTAAAGCTGCCGTATACTGTTGGAGGAAGGTATTGTTCAACAGTTCCTACCAAAAATGTCTTTTTTGATAAGATGCTACGCAGGAGCTGTGTGTGTTTATGTGCCACCAGATCATTTGTGTGGCAGCTCTGGTGGGAATGCAATCTGGTGAGCCACAACTGAACCCTTGGTGGCTGTGCTGCAGCTTTGCAGGGAGTCCTGGTGGAAATCTGCAGTATATCAGATGCTGATACTTCAGGTTAGTGAGTGGAGTGAAAGCTGCAGGGTGATTAGCTTGAGTTTAGCAATTAGCTTGAGTTTACAACTAAGCTCCCAGAGTCTCTGGGTCAGCCCAGAGCAAGCAGTTGTCAGTGTGAATAGTACTTGGTGGATGCAGCCAATGTGTTACACAGTGTGCAAATAGTTAAACGCATCTGAACACCAAGCCTGGGACAGTAGAGGTCAATCTCCTTGTCTCACCCTCTCTGGCTTTACAAGGAACTTTTGCAGGTGGACCTTTGAATGCTGGGAGACTTGCCTTGTGCAGTTTAATGCTAAGTATACAGAACTGGCTAGCAGCCTTGGGTCTTGATCAATGTAGGTACTTAAGAGCAACACAAAGTACTGGTGATACTGTAATATTTGAAGAGCCTGCTGAAGTTTGACACTGCCCTCTGTACCTGGTATTGTGCAGAAAAAGGGGAGAGGGAGGACACCATCCTTGCTGTCAAGTAAATCGCTTAGCATATGACTCGTCCCACTAAGTCATGCTGACCCTCAAAAACATTGCAGCAAATAACACCTGCTTCCCCCATCTTGTTTTAAGACTGTAATCTTCTTTGCCTTTTTGTTCTCCTAACTGCAGGCAGCTTGGCGTTTACCTGTAGGCAATATTCAGGCTGAGATTAGCATGATGATGGAGGAAAGGAAAACTGAGGGAGGCTTAAGCAGTGCCCAGCTCTTGTTCTGACCCTAATTTCCCCCACCTGATAAGAGCTAGCTTCCTCCTCCCCCAGAAAACTCACAAACAGCAGCTGGTTATACAGTAACAGAGATTAAGAAAAAGGAATTTGCTGAAGACCTCAACACTCTGGAAAGTCTCTTCTTTAAACCCTGTTTTGCAATTTGCTATCGTAGTTTACTTGAGTTATTCCAAACCCAAGGAAGGAGAAGGTGTGCTGCCAACTCATGGGTCATTAGTTTCCAAACCATGCTGAAATGTGTGTGTATTTTTATTGGTGTTTTACTGACAACAAATACTTGTGTTTGGAATGTTTTTGTGAAAAGCAGAGACCAGGACTGCTCACTGGCTTGGAGGTGCTCTCACCAATCTGCAGTGAGGTATCTGGAAGACCTTAAAGCTGTGTGGGACGTGCCTAACAGGCCATGGCAGTCATTCTCAGCTTAAGATTTACAGGCTGATAACAGATCCTGAGGGGGGGTTGTCAGCTGTATGCTAATACTTTCCCTTTAGTAAAACTTACCCCCTCCAGTTACTCAGTAGATATTCTGCAGCCTCCAGGCCATGAAATTTTGGAGTATATTCTCCTCCAGCTCTCTATAATCTCTGCTGTGCAATAGCTTATCTCTTGCAGGTGATGCTAATGGTGCTTAAACCAGTGACACTCTCCTCTGGGGTTTGCTAAATTAGGATAAACCATCTCTGGCAGAGGCTAGATTTTTCTTGAGATGTAGAGGCAAGCTTTTGACTTATGAACATATTGCTTTTTGCATGCTTGGTATTGTGCATTTTCTTTAGAGAAATGATGTAAAGTCCAGTCCTGGTCAAATTTTAACATAGTCTGCTGTATTCTGCCTGTCTGTCTTTTCCTTGAACTCTTATTCAAACCTGAAGGTTTTATTTATTCATGTTTTCTGTTGTATAGAGCTGCTGAAAAAACTTTATCTTGCTATAGAGGTGTCTGTATTTCAGTGGTATTTAAGAGATCTCTCATGCAAACTCACTTCTGCAAATATATACTGTGATGACTAATTTTAAATAAATGATTAATCTTTCATTGGGAATATTGCTATGAACAAAAGTCCTTGGGGGTTTTCCTAGGTTTTTAATGGGTTCCACATGTAAAGCTTTTTGGAAAGAAAGTTTCTGTGTAAAATACAGTTCTAAATGTTTGTTTGTATTTACATAAAACTGCATTACTTCAAACTTAAATGAATACCTTCAATTTGTATCTTAAACAGTGTAAATGATTTGTTACAGGTAGTTTCAAATACCCTATTTTCTATGCCAATTTTTATGATCCTACAGTTATGATTTTCTATAGTTAAAAGACTGTTTTTCTCCTTGTTGCTAAGAGAAAAACACACAAACAGCAAAGTAAACTGAACTAACAGCTAAACTCAGTCAGTTTAACTATTCATAAGAAAGCTACATTAAATGCAAAACCAGATAGAACCCATTCTCTTAACTTTCTCATTTGCAGTACATATATATTTCACAGAGCAATACTAAGTGAGATTTTTAGGCAGGAGCATAATTAGACATTGTTTTAAGGCAATGATAAATTGTGTTGTAGAGCTGCAGACTTAATACATGCCTCAGAAAATGGTGTGTTTTCAGAGCTGTGCAGCTTTAAATCAACTCTGTATGTTCAAAACCACATCCCAGGTTTTACTATTTGATCTTGTGTACTATTTAAGCTATGATAGTGTTGTATTTATACACATCCACAGTGCTGTTCTTTTGAACGTTGTTATAAATACACAGAAGCAACAGTTAATTTAAGTTTGAAATGCACAATAAAAAGTCACCCACATCAATGTCTTCATTTACATTGCAGGCTGTAGTTTTTTTTTTCAAGTAATACAGTCCTAAAGGTTTGGGGGAATGTTGTGCTATCTGTAATGGTGGCTTTTGTCTGGGTTTTGTGTACTTCAGTGTTGGACCTTGGTAGTCAGCAGTGAGGGCTTTTCATGTGGAAATAGTTGGTGCTTTGAAATTCCCATACTTTTTTTTTAAATAAAAGCATTAAAAACATGAAACCTTGAAAACGTGTGAGCCTTAAGCTGCTCAATGTACAGTTATCCTGAGGAGCAAGAGGGAGGCTCCCCTGGGGGGCAGAGAGCCTCTATGCTGAATTTGATTAATAGGGAGTTTGAAGTTAGAGAGTGAGAATGGTCCCCTCCACCTCACCCCACACACAAGCACGTGTGAGGACTGGCTCATGTGGCTCATGAAGAGACATGAGTTAGTGCTGGGTACTCCTGGATCCAAAATATGTGCAATATTTTAAGGTATGTTCTCTGTGTAAGTCAATTTACCAAGGCGCATTAAACAGATGCAAGTGCTATAAAGGGTTTGAAACCACTGCTCTCCAAAAGCCAGGAAGGTACAGTGGGAGATATTCCTGTGGCCTTACTCTTCTCCCCCAGCCTTCTCCTCCCCAAATATGCTCTTAGCTGTGGTTAGAGGGCTGTGTTAGATCTACTGTGACTGCTTTTATATCCTAAACACTTCCAAAAAGCAAGAAGTGTGAATTGTCTTAGTGGCTTAAAGGTGTGGAGAAATAGGTAAAATTGTTGATAGTGTAGGAATATTAATATATTCAGGTGTGAACATGTAGTTGTCGGAACAGCTGTAAGCTGTGCATGTAAGGAAACGAAGGGAACATCATCTATGCAGGGTTGTTTCTCTAGGATGGAGAACTACATGCCTTTTTTATTGGGGGTTATGCTTAATTTGGGGACTATGGTACACAGTGCGAGGGGTTAGCTTCCAAAAGAGAGTGTTGGAAGAGCGTGGTCCTGCAGCATCACTGGGGAGATTATAATTTTACAGTGACTTCAAATATGTAGATAATATGATGGAGAGTGTATGGAATGTCTTCTAAATGTAACTGACAGGCACATGCAGAAATCATGTGTAATAGCACCATATTTTCCCCCAAAATATGCCATCATGGGTACTACAGACTTATGTCAATAAGCATTGCAAATTAGAATTTTGATTCACCTGGGTTTTAAGATCAGGTATAACACAGTTTTATAACTAAAGGATCTGAAGAATTTTTCTTCAGTTTCTGTGGAATTGCTTCTGAAACTCTAGTTTAAAACCATGAAAAGAACACTTTGGAAAAGCAGAAAATAAAAAAAAAAACCAACAAACTGTCTTGAGTTCCAGGCACAATGCACTCTAAGATACAACAAACATAACCATACAGTTCACAGCCCTTCTTGCTACTTCTGCTGTAATTCAGATATTTCTAATGACTTTTAGGCAATGGTTTAAAATGGGGGAGTGGAGGGGCAGAGGAGCCCTGCACTTCACTGTAAAGACTCTTATCTGGGTGAAAAGTTTATCCTAAGCCACCTCAATTAAGATTTTGCTTTAGAAGTTTATAATAACATTTGTATTAGAATCAACAATTGTGTAGTTGAGACGGGCAGGTAGGGCACAGCCAAGTAGATTAAGGATGTGAATAAAGATTTCAAGTATCCCTGAATGCCTCACCCACTAAACTAAAGAAAATAAAAACACTTACTGGTGTCTTTTTGGTAAAAACCTTCCTTAGATCCTTGCTGCTTTTTTCTGCTAGAACTTCTCACCTGGGTTTAGTCACCACTTAGGACTGTAAGACTAACAGACTTTTATCTAAACATTTATGTATAAAGGCTTTTACTGTTGCTTTCGTGTAAATAAAAGTACACAATTTCTGATTGTCTTTTTCTAACAAAGCACATGGTCCTCATAAAGGACCGCTTAGAGACAGCTTAAAATAAATTCTGGGTTTTTCTTATTTTACTCACAACAGTTAGAAACTTGCTGATATAAGGCAAGCTCCACACCATGTCTAGTCTCTCCTAGCCCTGTCCCTTCAAATATAGCCAGCTCCTGCTGCCTCCTGTGCTTCCAGGGTTGTGCCTGGAGCTGTGCATCTGTCATCAGTTCTTCACTTTTGTCCTGTTTTACAAGCCTTTGAGTGACTTTAGCTGAGAACTTGTGCTGTTGCTGCATGTCACATTGATGTTGCTTGCCTCTTTATTTTATATGTCAGGGTGTTTATTCCCTAATTTGTCATTAAACATCGTTCCAGCTGTTGTAAGCACTTGGAGCCATAGAAATGCTTGAAGCTTAGTCTGATTTCAGTAAGCAGTCCAGCGACGCAGTTGGTCCAGTCTTTCTAATGTTGTCATTATTGAAGAAGAAAAATAGAAAAATATCAAGAACTAAGTTGTCTTGCTTTTTAGAATGTATTCCTGAGGATTTTGATTTCTATCCAGCTATGGTCAAATAAGCCCTTGTTCTTGCAGATGAGTAGTGAATTTCCAGTAGGGATGGTTTTAGGAGACTGGTAAACACACATGTAGTTTCATCTATTCCAGGCATTTCTCCTTGCTTCCTGCCAGCCAACGTATCTCCTGAACACTTTAATTTTGTGTAGAAAGCCCTTTTTATCCTATTCCTAAGCTTTTTTTTTTTTATTTCCCACTCTCTAAATGTTCTTTTCTCTTTAACCTAGATTAAGTACACTGTCTCTTTTATTGGGTGCTTAAATCATTAAAGAAATCTCAGTTCTCAGTATCTCTGTGCAATTATCAAATAATAAAGTCACTGATATCTGATTGTTCTTGCTTTAAATCTGAGTTTTGAACATTACTCAACATATGTGGAACAACTGAGCTGTGAACTGTAACCTCATACTCGGAGGATATTTGGGAGTCCCCACCAGGGAGAGCTTTTTGTAAATGGTCCAAGCTGAGGAAAAGCTGCAGTTGAAGTTAAAGGTTGGACTCAGGATTTTTAGATTCCAAAGCTGATCAGGTATGAGGATGCTTCTGAATGTACTTGAGGACACTTGGTGCATCCAGATATACTTATAGCATAAACAACTACACCATTTTTTTGAATGCTCTTAGAAACGCTTGGTTTGCTCTTCTAAATATGAAGGTCGGTTCCATTCTGGGGTCACTAGTATGGGTAAATCCAAATAACATCAATATAGGTAATATATAAGTCATCAGAGAAGGCCTAGAGATCATGCTTCCAGAAGAATGATGCAAAATCCTTGGGCCACCCGGGAGGCTCTTCCCCATAGTTCATGCTTCTGGACTCTCACTGCTACTGGTAGCTGTGTTGGCTCCTTGAGGCCACCTCTTCTGCGCTGTGCTTTTTGTATTAATATTTGTTTTGAATTTATCGAATGTGTTATAGATAGGCCTCCTTTTCTTTTTGTAGCATTCACGGTAGACAAATTGTGCCATATTCCAAGCATGTAGTCTTTATTTGCAGCACCTATGTACCAATAAATTCCTGGTTGATGCTTAACTCTTAATTAAGAAGGAAAATAGCATTCTTTTTCAGTAAATGCTGTCAGAGTGGCTGCTTAGCTGTACTTCATGCGAAGAAAGCTTTGACAGTGGGTGGCTGGGCTAAATAGCTCTGTTTTGCTCTCCTAGCCTTCAAGTTTCTCTGCTGCCTGGAATACTGAAAAGAACTAGTACTGTTTTGTACCCCTGCAGGGAGGCTATCTACCCCATCATGGCACAAGCAGCTTCGCATTTGAAAGCGAGTTGCATCAGATCTTGATGAAACAGGGATGAAGATGGCAGAGATTTCTGTACCATCCTGACAGCTCTGCCTTGGGGGGTTTCTAAGTGCACTGGCAATCATGACTTTTTTTTTTCTGGCTTTGGTTTAAGCTGTTTCAAAATGTTTGGATTTGCAGGGATACCATCCAGTGGTGATGTCCCCTCCTCTTGCAGAGCAGCTTGTCTCTCCTCACCATGTTTTTTTAAACAAGATAGCAACAGTCTGAGTGCAAGAAAATAGTGAGTGTTCCAGACTCTCGCATTTGAGAAGAACTGTTGCAATAGTACACTTGCACAACACAGCTACATTCAAAGCCTATAGGGTATTATCTGTTAACTGTCTTCTAATTGGTCTGAAACTGGGAGGGTGAGAGTTCATGCATGATATAGGATGATCTCACCTGACTGTCAGGAACCCGTTACTTTCTAGCCCATCTGCTTGCAACACCCTTGGGTAAGAATTATTAAAAAATACCAAACTGCAGGGTGCCCCAGGATATGGTCTGGCTTCAAAAGCAATCAATAGGAAATAATAAAATAATTTGAAGAGTCAGTGCTAGAGCCTCTGGAAACCGCATCAACTTTATTGGAAGAATTTCCAGGCTGGCATCAGCTCTCAGCAGCTTTAATTTCAATTCTGATAAGATGTGCCAAGAGGTCAGGGTTTAGACTGACAGTTCTCAGTAATGTCAAATGTCATACCCACTGACTACAGTACTGGATTCAAGATAAGGCCTGGGATTTTAACTTTCCTTATTTTGCAGTTTTTGAGCTGAATTCCACTTCTGTGGAGAAAGCAGAAGAGCAGCTAAAACCTGAAAACTTGCATTGCTAAGATAGGATTGGAATAAAAATTTATTTGGGAGATCTTGGCATCTCTAGTTTGCATGCCAGAATGGAAGACTTCAGTGGGGTGAAACTTTGTGAAACATCTCTCTAGGGAAGCTTTACTTTGTGTAAGAACAAAACAACAACAACAACAAAATAAATCCCAGCTGGCCAGGAGAACAGCAAGTGAATCAATTTCTTTAGTGGTCAGTTCTGCCCACTAATTTTACACAGAAGGCCTCTCCTCAGGAGTAAAAGATGCTGTAGCAGTTGAAAGTGATCTGCCCATCTGGTGGGAGGATATAAGGAGTATTTTGAATCTGAATAAATACATGATAGTTTCATCAGAAGAGCTTAACTGAAGGAAGGAATTAGCCTCATTCTGTTTAGCCTCTGTCCAAATACAAGTGCAGCCGATTTTGAAATGGAGAGGAAAGCTATTGGATACACTGCAGAGATGTGCATTGCAGGGTGAGAAGCTTCCTCACAAAATCTGGATGGATATGGAGCAAACCCAGTTTGGGGGAGTGATGGCTTAGCTTGAATTCATCCACTTCTTTTTGGATTCTATTGCTGGAAATTCACTGTTTGCTAGAAGAGACAAATTATTGTTTCCCACAATTGGGATGTGAACAAACATACTTAGCAGTAAAAATCTTAACCTGTAAGAACATTTTGGTTTGTTTTAATACCTCTTTCCTTGCTCATCTTAGGTATAAACAAAACTATTTTTACTTCATAATTCTAGCAGAACAGATAGCCCTACTTGCCCTTCACAAGTATCTCTTGGTAGAAAAACATGAGGTTAGGAACAATTTTCAAAAGGAAGTCAGCGAACTGCTTACATAGATCATATTTGGCAAATTGGGTCTCCAGCTCCCTCCAAGGTGTATAATGAAACCCCATGTAACACTTGACAAATGCAAGGACTGATGAGTGGGTATTTTTCCACCTCAAACTTCTTTCCTGGCTCACAGAAGCAGTTGAATAAAGTGAGACACAGTGCATGTGTCTCAGCACAAGCTGCTTGAGTTGTTAAAAATGCTTATTAAATCAGAAGATGGAGGAAATTTCAATGAGTAGTAGGTGTTGGGATTTTCAGAGGTGTAATACTGGAACTGAATTTGGGCATGGAAAAAAAACTGATAGCAAAAAATCCTCCATCAGTACTAGAAACTTAGGTCAGTATTGTAAAGCTTTGAACAATACCAAAGGATTCGGAACTAATTTAGATTGAAATTAGCTCAAATATTTTGGCTTAGATATTCGCAGTCTACATTTCTTCCCCATGATGACATTCTGTTTCCAGTTGCATCTGTATCTGGAGCCCTTTCCTTTAAAAGATATCACTAATTTGAAGAATGAGGTGTCATAATCCATGGGTCTTCCAGCAAAACCTTAAGGCTACAGCTTTGCAGACGGCTACAGCCAGAAGTCATTCTGCAGTTTGGGAACTGAGGTGCCTCAGATACATTATCTTCTCTGTTAAATAGCTCACAAACTCTGGGTATGATGCTGTTTAAGTGGGAGCAATGCACAGTTTCAGCATATCTGGTTGATTGCAACAGGGGAGAGAATATTCTGGGTACTGGTGAGACAGCGAACATAAGGATTAACCTAACTTCAATATAACTTTTAGCCCTCTTAGAAATACTAAAGCATTGTAATTCTTCTTGTTGCTACTAGTATCTCTTGGCAACATACCGATGACAAGGTATTAACTTTCTTTAATGTGAAGAATGTTTCAGAGGGTGATGGATTTTGTGGGGGTTGGGAGTGGGCAAGCTCTGTGTAAACAGAAGGGAGATAGTGCTGGAATATTTTGTTTCTCAACCCTACATTTTCATTAGGGATATGGCAGGTTGGCTTCTACTAGATGCTGTGAACATTTAGTCTGGTGGACTTGAAAGGTACACGAATAGTTTGCAGGTCTTGGGGAAATATGTGGTTGAATATTATGCACTTTCTTCTCTAAGAGATGTATCATGATTTAATTACAGGAGAGTAGATTAGCTACACTATTGTGGTATCAGTCTTTTGACGTATGAACCAACTTCTAAAAATGCTTATGGTAGTGCTGGGAACGTCCCGCTTCCCTGTCTGGGAATGGCCTCATTTTCTCTGCTTGAGCAGAGAATGAATTCATGCCCCCCCTTTTTTATTTGTATCAAAAGACACTAGCAGAACTGACATGGTCATTTGTTGTACCCTGGGTGTCGGGTCCTACTTGGCAGCACTCATTTTAAAGCATTTTGTTTCTTGCAATTATCCAGTCATGCCAATTTGAATGTCTAAAGCAATTTCATAATGGAACTTTACTTACTGTTTAAAATTCTGGTGCTTTGTTTGCTTAAGCTGAATGAAGCAATGATCACTTCAGTCTCCTAAAAAGAAACATTAGCTTTGAGGAAAACAATAACAGCACCTCCCTTCCATTTCTGCTTGTTTCTCCTTCCTAATTCCTCTGAAGTTTAGAGATTTCATAGTCTGAAGTGATGGTCATTTGGGAAATTTGTTAGGAGGGAATCAAATGTTTCTAGATCTGATTAAATAAATGTCTCTAATTTCTTGTTAATTAGACTATTTCTCTTGTTTGGTGTTTTTTATTCCCCTCTGGGAGAGATTTTGAGCAGTAACACTCTAAGAATGTATGGCTGAAATGCCCTGATTTCAGTACTGCTCTGATTTCAGTGGAGTTGGGCCAGCAGAGACTTTGGCCCACTGTTTGTCTATATTTCTCAGAAATGCTTTTCTGAGCAGATTTGTATTGTTTCCCAGAGGAAGGCTAACTCCACTTAATGTATTAGTCCAGGGAAGTTTGTGAATGCAAGGACCGCATGGCAAAGTGCATATATGGCACTTCACATATAAGGCTACTTCACATCCAATTCCCTTAACAGGTTTTATGGAGCATGAAACAGTCAATAATAACTCTTCCATCTTCATCTAGTTATCAGGAGCTGGTAGCCATTTGCCTGTCACCTGAATGTGTCTCTCTTCTCCCCTTTCAACTTTTGAGCACATAAACCAACTTCTTATGTACCACAGGACCAAATCAAATCAAGTACTAAGAGGGTTTCCCATTTAGATCCAGGGAAGTTTAATCTGGGCCATAATGAATGAGCTGAAGAAAGATGCAGGTGCTCATGGTGAAGCAACTTACTTCAGCTCAGCTATGATATACTCGTAAACATGCTGTAAAGATCATGTCATGTAACAAGTAGGGTGAATTATGAGGTTTCTGTTTTTTGTGGCTGGTATTTGTTATTGGTATAAGTGATTTCAGGACACTGATACATCTTGTTGGATAAGTATCAAATTGTTATCGACAATTTGGAGGCATCTACCTAAAATGGTCAGCTGGGAGGGGCTCACACGATGTATTGCTGTTGTTGGATGCTTGCAAAGCAGGAAAGTCTTGCCATGCTTGTGATTTTAATCCCCAAACGCTGGCATATCTGCCCAATATAAACATTCCTTCACTGTAAAGTCGTATAACTTCCCAAACACTGAGCAATTAGCTGTGTGTGATCAGCCACACCATGAAGCCAGGCCTGTGTTATTGCACTTTCCTTGAGCCAATATTCCCCCTTGGCGGAACTTCTGTGGCTTATTACAGAACAGGGTGCTCATCAATGATTAAGGTGACCCCCTTGAACTGAGTCACAGTGAGGGAGGGCACTTCTGTCCTTGGAGTAATGGAGGGAATTGAAGAAGGTCACATCTGCATCCCCACTCCAAAATGAATGGGTCACAAGCAGCATGTGAGCTCCGGTGCATACAAACTTCTGCAGGTATCTGACTTTCTTGGAGCCCCTAATTCATAGGGGATTGCAAAGCAGGAGTCTTGTTTCCTAAACCTAAAGCACAGCGTGAAATTTGGGTGTTGGAATCCATCAAAAATACGTTGCATTGGAGAAAGGGGAGGGATTCCTTCCAATTTCTGCAGCTTTCAGACCTTGTTGCAAACATCAGGCTGTTTGACTGCATATCTTCCTGAGAACAGACTGAGTCACTGGCCAGTTCAAATGTCCCTTTTTGCACAACTGGCAGGATGTCTCTGCTGGCTTATTAGATGTGGAAAAGTTGTGGCATCTCTCCCTGCTTTGAACAGAGGCACAACATGGACTTGTGGCTCTGTACAAAAGGCCACAGCCTTACTGAGAGCACACCATCATATGAGTCACTTAATAATAATAATATTCCAAGCTGTCTGGGCAACTGTGAGAGAGATCCTGGTATGAACAGTTTTCTGAGAGCTAGCCTGACTGGATCTATCCTTTCATGCTGTTTCCTATTGTCTGCTGTTGCAGACAGACTTAAGAGCAGTCAATTGCAGAGCTAGAGGGAAATCTCCTAAGTGCTCCTGAAAGAGATACCACCCAAAATTCCTGCCCAAAGATAGTCATTAGGAATGAACCTTTCTGTAAATGACAAAAAACGGTTATGGCCTACTGCTGCTTAGAACAACTTATTCTCTTCCTTTTTAAACTTTTCTTGGTTATTTTGGTAATAAGTACTTCTGCTGTAGGACTAGAATATGTAACCAAATACCGGAGGCTGATGTGTCTGTAGGATCTTCTGCAAGTTGTTCTTCTAGAAGGGGAATGGAATATTTGTGTGACTGAGTAGCCCAGAAATCCTGGAGGGGTGTAGGTGTGAACTCACCACTACCCAGTCTGTCCAGCTTCAGTGAAAAATGGAGAAAGAAGAGGCATGATGATGGGGACAGTGTTATGGTCCAGGGGATCTGTGCCCTAAAGGGCTATTCTCAAGCAGACTGGAGGGAAAAATCCCTTCTTCAGCAGAATCTGAGTAGACAATGGTACAAGCAATTTCTCTTGCACCTGTGCTAGTTCAAGAACAGGAATAAGTCTGGCCTGCCAGGTCTGTTTGTCCCCAGAACACCATAATCATTTACCATAAAACACCAGCCAATGGACCTTCCGTGAAGCATGCTCTGAATAAATATTTTTTTCTCCTTCGTCTATTTCTGTAAAAAGGGTCTTTTGATGAAAATACCATTAGTATGTTTGAAATAAAAAAAAAAAAACCTGTCCCCTGAGTAGTTATTTACTGAGTCTTTAAATACACAGGCTGAATAATTGACTCCTGTGAAAGAGCTGCCACCATAGACCAGGCAGAAACGTCCCATGTCTCGGTCTGGAGTCTCTAGTAATTTGTTCCCCATGCTTCAGGCAGTGATGTGGCTGCATTTGTGTGGATGTCCAAGGAGGGAACCTTTACCACCACTCCCTGTCTGACCAACTGGCATAGGATACAGACAGTGTCTTGAACCTTGCCCTTTCCTGTGCACCACATACCCGGCTGTACTCAGATGGGGAATGGGGTCTTAAAAAATAAGTGAAACCTGCAGAAGATGTCAAGGGGATTGAGAGTTTTCAACACCCTGTCCCACTGCAAGTGCGTAGGGCTGGAGTTGGTCTTGTCCACCAACACTGAAACTGGTCTTTTAGTCAAACAATAACTTAGAGTTTAAGGAGTTTCAGAGAAGCCTCTTGTAACCCCTGGTGTCTCTACGAAGAGAGGGCAGGTGGTGTGGTGGTGCTTCTCTAGCATCTAGCCAAGCACTCTTTCTAAAAAGCTGCAGGCAGTGAAATATAGAGGTCATCATCTAGAATCATCTAGATTGTCCCCTTGCTGAGATCCTATTCAAAATGAACAGCCACTACCTTGTGGCTGGAAATCTATGTAATGGCTGATTAGGCAAAAATTATTTCAGAATGTGCCTTTTACTGAACGTGATATATTTTTCTGCAAGCCAAACACACTTAAATGCATATATGTATTATAACTAAAAATAGCTCTGAATTTGAGAGGCTGATGAAAGGTTACCATATAGGCACTAGTTGCTAAATCCTTGACCCTTTTCACATCTCACTGAGCTTTTTACAAGTTAAAGAGGTGTAAAATATCTGTGAATCCTGATGACCAGCAACATATGAGATGAATGGCCACACTCTGACTCTCCTGTCACCTCATGGGTGAAGCAGCAGCCAGTAAATGGAAATGGCCTTGGTTGCTTGTGCTGTAGGTGTTATGGATGTTATTTCCACTTGTGTTCTGCATTTGCTGTAATGAACTTTGGGTCTTGCGAGACCTTGGTTGTGAGCAGATGAAAAATCTCATTAGCCAAGACTTGATCAGGTTTTGTTATCTTGTCCTTACTTCAGAAAGACTGCAGTTTGGTGTGTGGAAGTACACAGCTCTATCTGTATTGTTGGTGGGGAAGAAGACAAGCTGCAGATTCTCCAGTTCCCACCTCTGTAGCATCATACCCTGTCTCTGCCTGTAGGGCTTGTTCTCTCTCCTATCTTCTGTCTGGAGTTTTTTTTTTTTTTTGGGGGGGGGGGGGGGGTTTTGCTGTGCTAAATTCTGATAGGGATTGAATTTGTTAGTGGAGCTGTTAAGTTTTATAAGCTGCACACCATATTTAGAATTAGTTTTTAGCTACAATTATATGCCTGTCATTCCCTGAAGTTTAATCTAGATCCCCACAATATAGGGATGAACTGAATGAACAAAGTGTCATTATCTTTATGCATGTGATACACAAACTAAAATACAATGGATGTACTTTGCTTTCACTTAGTTAGTTGTACTTAGTAATCACTAGTTTTCCAAGATGCTGAGATTCTTTAAAACTTACATGTACTTTCAATAAGATAGTGGGGCTTTATTTAAAAAAAAAAGTTAACTTTTTAAATCAGTGTCAGCCTGCATCTTTAAGTGCCTAGAGTAAGTAGCTCTTAACTTGGTCCTGTGCCCCAGAATCTTCAGGGTTTTTAAGTGTCTGCCCCTGCCTTCAGGTGCAGTCTAGAAAAATGAGATTTGGGGTCCAAAATCAAAAGGTGCTTACTGAAATATAACCTCTTGGGCATATACTTCAGTAGAAATCAGTTGCCCAACCAGTAACCCCCAGAAGTTTATATTCTATTGTTAACTTTTTTTTGTGGGTAAATAATTATTGAGTTCTCTAGAACCAGAACAGTTCCATAGTTGGTTCAGTTGTCTGTCTAAGCATTCATTCTTGGTTGCTTATTCTATTAATCATGAATATTTTTTTAATTATTCAGCAAGGCATGGTATTTGTAATATAGTCCTAGCAAGGAGTTTAGTGTATTTTGGCTGTTTTCTCTTCTCCAGTAATGAATAGGTGCTGTAACAGTGTTACTAACAGTCCTGCAGTGCCACAGCAGCAAAAAGTCACCAGAATCTTCTAGTAACCGTTGCTCTATGTGTTCAAACATAGTGTGGTTAAAAATGTTGGCTATGACTGTGCTGTTGAAAAGGTGATGGGAACAATTCATAATGTATATATAATCACTTTCCTGGTGTATTTTTTGGGAAAATTGAAATACTTGGTAAAAGTCTCAATTTATCAATATATTACTATCATGCACATATTGAAACCAGGAACCTTTTGAGGTTTAATGATATATTAAGACTTTCTGCATGATTCTGGGAGAGATTATTGAACAGATTCCTTTTCTGCTACCACTGCCATGTAAAGAGCTGTTAATCTAAACTGGCATTCAGTTCTACCCATTTAAACTTGGGGAGGGAGTGTTTGAACCAAACCTGTTTGTATAAATAATATCTTGATTTCTCAATAGCCTCAAAATCCACTTAAATACATACCCTAAGTTACAGTGGATTGACCTGAAAACCTCCAACTTCCCCTGTGTCTCAAACTCATCTGTCTCTGGAGCTAAATTTGTGTGGGTAAAAACTGCCTATTTTAAACACATATTTTGAAATGTGTGGTTTAAGGGGTGGAAGTTGTGTCTCTGTTCTAGGTGGTTTTCATTTCCCATAGTTCCCAGGCAGTCTCTTAATAAAATAAAACTGATCATGCTTATATTTAGAGTATTAAGGGGAAGATGGCTTTGTATTCCCCTCTCCCCAGCTCATCTTCAGGATACAGTGGTGGTCCAGCAGTGGCAACACAGCAATGTTGCTCTCTAATGATGTGTTTGAACCCTTCAGGGCCCTTTTAAAAGTATCATTTCACATTCATCTATACTGTCATACAGACAGCATTTATTTGTTTACTTATTCATCTAACTACCTATTCTGTTGCTGTTTCCATGGGAAAAGCAGATCTATATTTTTTGCTACTTAAAGCTTGGTGGGTTTAACAGAGCCCAGAAGAGCCACATGTCCCGTTCCCAATGTTCCCTTCTTGTTCTTTTTGGTTACCTTGAAAATTTCTCTTTTGTATTACTATTGCTTTTATCTGGAAGTAACAAAGCTCATGCTCACAGGAGACTATGGATAAAGATGTTCAAAGCAGCAAAGGGGACAGCCTCTAACTATTTCTCGTGGTAAGGAGAGTGTCAGTCATCCTTTAATGTCAGCATAGCATGAAGCAGCCCCTGCTTGAGAAACTACTGGAGCTGCCAAAAAAGATCAAACCATAGACCTATTGGTATGATGGTTATCGAGTACCCTGCTTTGACTGGGTAAGGAATAAGCTGCTTCCCATATTGCCAATTTTATTTTTTAAAGAGGAGGTCCTGAAAGGAGGCTGCAAGAGGATGTATATATATATAGGGGAGAAATGAGCAGAAACAGATGTAGCAATGGTTCTTAAGAAAATGCTACAATTTCAGCATCAGGCTCAGTGAGCAAAATGACTCAATTTATCTGGGAAGGCATCAGAAGTGGAGAGGTCTATAGGCTAGTGTAAGTCATAACTTCCACAAATAATACAAGAAAAACTCTAACTCTTCTAGAATATATATGTATACATTAGCTTTGGGAGCTGATGACTCTGAGTGCTGGTGCTAGTATTACTCATTAGCATGTGTATGGTATGACATAGGATCCTTTACATCTAACCTAGATGTCCTTGCCAAAGTTGGTGCATAAACATACATTGTTTTTTGGCTGTCGTTTATCAGTGTTGACAAAACTAAACTGGTCTAGATGCTATATTTAAAGCAGAAATGATAATAGTACTTGCTATAGTTATAGGCTTCCCACAGTACTAGGAAACATGACAAATCCAAGCCAACAATTTTTCCAGGTTTTGTGCCAGCGTTCAGTCTGCATAGGTGGCAGTGTTGGAAGCTCTCCAGAGAAAGCTTTTTATCTGACCATTCACTTCTACTAGCTGTTCTCATCTTGAATCCCACTCAAGTTGAATCTAAACCTGCCGTAGCTGCAAAAGCCAACCACTCTGCTATCCAAACCAACTCGCTCATTTCAAACCTACCGCAGATCGAGACAAGCAAGTCTCAGATAAAGGCAGAGCTGGGCTTTTCCATTTCCTCTGCTTATCAGAGCCAAAAGCACTTTTCTAACAAGTTGAATGCCTCCAAATGAACCAAAAGGAGAATATGGGTTATTGGGTGATTTGCTTTCTGCACAAATGTGTAGGTTTTCAGCATTAGCACAGGTAAACAAAAAAAAATCATAGTGTGCTGAAGCCCACCCAATAGACAGGTGGGCAAATGTGAATTTGCTTGTGGGCTATTCTTGCTTCGCTTCAGAAATTTGGAGGTGAGAGGGGAGGGAGCTGCAATTATTTCCCTCTGACATTGGGAGTTGTGTCTACACCTCAGCTGAATGACTGACACCTCTGAGTAAGAGCACTGAGCAATTAATAATGAACTTCTAATGAGTTCTCAGACAAAGGATCTGTTGTAGTGGAACTTTGGGGAATCGGGCTGTTGTCCAGTATCTGAAGATACTGAATGCTCTGGTTCCACAAATAATGCAACAAACCTCTGTAACTCTTCTTGAATATACATAAATACACATATTTATTTGGGAAAAAAATCACAATAGTTTTAATTTTTGAGCACTTCTACCAACTGGCCACCCTTTCTGAGCTGGTCCATTTCTGGGAACCAAAGGTCTTGGAAGCTGAGTCTTTTGATCTGGGGGGCTCTTTTAGCAATCGTGGAAACATGACCTATTTCTTTCAGACTAATGTCTTCTATCTGTATCTGGAGGGAGCCAACAAAGATGGCCACAAATGGGGTCACCTCTGAAAGTCCGGGTTGTGAATAGGGATGATAGAGATGGGTGAATCCATAAGCAGCTGAAGATGAAACAGCTTGCAGCCCAGAAAGCCAACTGTATCCTGGGCCACATCAAGAAAAGCATGGCCAGCAGGTCGAGGGAGATGATTCTGCCCCTCTATTCTGATCTTGTGAGACCCCACCAGGAGAACTGCATCCAGCTCTGGAGTCCCCAACATAAGGACGTGGACCTGCTGGAGTGAGTCCAGTGGAGGGCCACAAAGTTGATGAGAGGGCTGGAGCACCTCTCATAGGAAGACAGGCTGAGAGAGTTGGGGTTGTTCAGCCTGGAGAAGAGAAGGCTCCGGAGAGACCCTACAGCAGCCTTCCAGTGCCTAAAGGGGGGCCTATAGGAGAGATGGGAAGGGACTCTTTTATCAGGGAGTGTAGTGATAGGACTGGGGGTAATGGTTTTAAACTAAAAGAGGGAAGATTTAGATTAGATATTAGGAAGAAATTCCTTTCTGGTGAGGCACTGGAACAGGTTGCTCAGAGAAGTTGTGGATCCCCTTTGAGCAACCTGGTCTGGTGGGAGGTGTCCCTGCCCATGGCAGGTGGGCTCTAACTAGATGATCTTTAAGGTCCCTCCAACCCAAACCACTCTATGATCCTGTGAACTGCCCAGCAGATTGAAACCTCTTGGGCGTTGTATTCCTTGAGAGCAGCGTTAGTGCTAAGCTCTCTTGAAATTCCTGAAGCCACCAATATCTAAAGGCTTGAACAACCACTGAAAAACTCTGCTAACTGAAGTGGTTATATTGGAAAGTATAGGAAGGATCAAAATCTCATGACTCTGAGAAAATTCTGAGTATGTTCAAGCATTTTGAAGGCAGCGGTTCTCCTCTTTGCCAGAGAATATTACTTTTTGCTGAGTATCAGACCACAGCACACCCAAAAAGAAGAGCAGTTAATGATGCTGAGTGAACTGGCTGATCTCAGATGTTGAGTTCTATGTTCAGAATCTGCTCCCATGGGGTTTCCACTGGAGAGTGTTCCCAACTGCAGCAGTAAACATAGTCTGAAGTATTTGGTAACTATTTAAAATTCTTTTTTTTCATTACAAATTAAGGACCATTACATCTTTTATATTCACTTGGATCCCTGCATTTGCTCAATTGGTTTCTCCATTATATTTAAATGGTTGTATTAGTTACACTGAACGCTGTAAAGAATTTGAAATAGTTGTGAAGGAAGAGGCCAGCTGTGTTACACAATCCTGATATAATGTGGCTACCTCTGACAAAAGTAACTTTTTTGCTTTGTCTATATAGAGTATAGCTTTTATGTTATAAGATAGTGAAGATAATAAATAGTGTTCAACAAAAGTCAATGGATTTTTTTAAATTGGGAAGACCTTCATAATGAGCTAGTGTTACCTGACAACAGTTTGCTATTCAGTCAGTAGGCTGGGACTTTTGGTCACCATTTATTCAAAACAACTGAATTTTAGACCAGCCACTTCAGACCAGCCTCATCAATTTACTCATCTTCTGAACTTCACTAGTAACTTCTACCACCAGCATTCTCTGCCACTGACCTTTTCACTTGTAGATGGCAGTTAAAGATCACTATTTTTTTTTAAGTATCCTTCAAAGTTATATCTTAGGCTTGCAGTTAAAGTATTTAAATACTTACTTATGTTCATTCATGTCACTACCCTATTGACTTCACTGAGATTACTTACGTGTTAGGCATATGTGTAGGTAACTCACCAGATCAGAGTTTAACTATGTATAAAAAAGTTTTCTTTGTTCTATGGTCTAGGAGAAACAGGAGCTGTGCAAAGCTGGAAGGGATTGCCAGTTGGAAGAAAAGAGATCTCTCTCATTAGAGGCCTCAAAAGACTGGGGTTAGAAAATTAAGATGAAGCATAATAGGAGTATCGGTATAAGGTAGAACTTGCCAGTAAGAAGTGAAATGCTGGCTAAAGCAAATATCCGTACAAACCTGTGCAGCTGGATTGATTGGAGAGCCTTATTACTCATCCTTTCCTGTCTAGACAGACCTAGTTTTTAGATTTCAATTTAAAAGTTAATAATTATCATGTTTGGTGACTGTTTTGGTGCTGGGGTGAGGTTTCATGAATTACTGTCAATATGATTGGAAAGGGGCTTTGGGAAAGTATTAGTAAAACGGTCTTACCTTTTGTTCTTGCTTAGTGGAAGAAACATGCTCTTCTCCATGGGGGTATTAAAAAAGAGGGAACCTACCCCTGCCTCCTTTTCAGAGTTAGATTACAGCGAATGCACTTGACATATTCTAGGCTGGCATATTTGGGACAATCATGGTTCATTTGCCTATAAACAAGAAACATCATATGAGGACTTGACAGAAACCTGAACAAAACCAAGTTTGTCAAAGATATCAGATGTATAGAGAAAGGGAAGTAGATTATTTTGCACTGGGAAGACTTTTATATCTCGGGGATAGCATAGCTTGTTTATAGTTTAAACTCTAGTAAAAATACAATCTTTAAAAGCAGAAGGTGACCCACATACCCTGGGCTGCAGGCTTTACATTGAATGATGATGGTGAAGCTGTCGACTTCCTCAGTGCATGCCCAGGAAAAGGATTTATTTTGCTCCTTCCATCTGTTGCTCTGGTTGCAAAGTGATTTTTCCCATTATTGATGGGGGGAAGAAGTGATGAGGAACCACAGAGCTGGCTGTGTGCTGAGCAATCTTTAAAGGGTGCCATTTGTTGTCAGTACAATCACTTATACATGTGATACACTTATACATCAGAGATGAAGACCCTGATTTGAACCAATCCAATGCATTTTGCTAGACTTCAATAGATTCAAGGGAAAATAACATCAGAAATATATAGATTTGACATTGTCAAAACTTTGAATTTTGTTGGAGAAAAGGAGTTCACTTTTATAGGTTTTTTGTTTTCTCTTGTCCTTGAATTCATCTGGTCAAAATAAGAATTTTTCCAGGAAATTGCATATTCCAGAACTGATCAAACTGTTGAGAACAGAAGCTGAACAGTTTGTCAATTTTTAACTTCTTGTAATACCTCTTAAACTGCTGGGTAAAACGTAAAGAGTCCAAACAGAGTGAAAATACTAAGATTTTGAACATGGACTTTACAGGTGAATAAAGAAGCATGATGACTTATGATGGTGTTTACCAAATGAATATTTTTAGGAAAAATGTGTCAATAAGAGACATATCTCTTAATGTTGCACTTAATAGGCTGAAGTGCAGAGCTTTAAAAAAAAGAGTAAGAGAATGGTCATGGCTATTTACTCATAAACTGATAATCAATATAAAACATGGTGATAACTTAGTGTTTCATTCTGCCTATAGCTGCATTAATTAAATTCTGAACATATTAGACAGTGAAACCAGCCAATATTGCACCAACCACTTTTCCAACCCAGCCAATATTGAAGTCTGAGTTGGAGACACTTAATACTTCAAATGCTGTTGCTTTAAAGAGGTAAAGTTGAGAATGGGAGAAATTGGGTCCTTTTAGTTGAAAGGAAACCCCAGGCAACTTTAAGATCCAGACTTTTAGAGTCCCCAACTCTTTAATTGGAAGAGAAAAAGGGTGCAAAATACCTGCAGAGGTCAGTGCTGAAAGGTCGTGCCTTATGGCAGAGTTATGAACTGAACAAGTTTCAGTCTAGTACTTAACTAGATGGTCTTTCTAGGTAGTCTGTAGTAAAAATTCTAGTATGGAGGTCACTGAGACATCATTATGAGAGAAACCCAGGACAGTCCTGGAGCACCAAACTGTGAGCTGACTTCAGTAATGGTCTGGTTTTGATCTCTCTTCACTAGCTACAAGTTTAAACAACTCCCTACTGCCAGTTTTGGATACTCTAGCTCCAAGAGTATCTGACCCTGAAAGCTAGTCAGATCCTGAAAGTGACCTTGGAGAGAAGCTTCAATGGGTATTTGAGCTGTCCTTTCATCTTTTATGAAGAGTGTTCCACTAAGTGCTCTTTGGCTGCTGTTTCAGGGAGCTGGCACAAGCAAAGTGGTAAGGAGCTCATTTTGATAGAGCTGGACTCATTAGCATTCCAGATGCTGAAAATCTGCATGGCTGGACCACTGCCAAAGAGCAGACCTCCTCATCTGTGGCTTTCTGCTGGCCTAAAAATAAAGTTCAAACAGACTTTATTAAAAATCTCTCTATATGTATATCTATATAAACATATATATTTATACATATATAAACACAAATTATGGCCAGGCTGATGTTTGCCCATTACCTGCTTTAAGGATGAAGTCCTGCTCTGTCCTTTGCTGGTGGACAGTGTCAGATTGCAAGAACTGTGTTCACGTCGAAGTCTTGAGGTGAAAAAGGTAGGTTTTCCTCACAGTGCAGTGTTGAGATACACTGCTAGTTCCTAAGCTTGAAGAAGGATCCACTTCAGAGTACAATATTGCCTTGGTTAATATGGCCGTATCTCCTCTGTGACCCAGGCTGGAATTTCATCATGCATCTGCAAGTCTAACTTCTAGTGAGCAGAAATGTTCAGAAACAGAAAAACCCACCTTTTTCTGTCAAAGCTGTAATAGGTGATTGTATGAAAATGTCAATTCAGCTTGGGTAAGAAAAAGATCAAATGGTATTAAGAATTACCAGGAGAGAAAAAGAATAAAACAAACTTATAGCAGTGTATAGATCCTTGACACATCCTTCCCTTAAGAACTGCATGTGGTATTTGATACTCAAAAATAGAAGAATAAAGTATACAGAGAAGGACAAAAATAGCTGACGGGTGTGGAATGGCTTTTGTACAAGAGGTGGCTGAAAGTGTTATTTGTTTCAGCGTGGAAGAGATGAACAGGAAGGAACTGTCTTTAACTTCATGACCTGCAGGAGGAGGTCAACAGGGAAGGCTTATTCACTCATGGTTTAAAAATCAGAGGCATCAAACTAAATTACTAGCTGAAGTCTTCAAAATGAATGAAAGGAGGTACTTTGTCACACAACATATGACACAGGTGTGGAAGTCATTGGCAGAAGTTGCCAAGCAACTACTGAAATCCAAAAAAGGCTTTAAAAGGCTTTAGAGAAATTAGTGGAAAGAAGGTTTCTTTGGAGTTCTTCAACACAAAGGTTTGTTTAAGCATGCAGACTCTCGCTTAAGGATTCTGAGCTGTGCATCGCCAAAAAGTGAGAGAATAGTGGGAGGCATTGCTAAATGCCTGTCCTCACATGCATCCTTATATAGTTGGCTGCAGCAGTTGCAGGGAGGTTACTGGGCTTGGATGGCACTATAGTGTAATCATAGAATGGTTTGGGTTGGAAGGGACCTTAGAGTTCCAACCCCCCTGCCCTGGGCAGGGACACCTCCCACCAGACCAGGTTGCTCAAAGCCCCATCCAGCCTGGTCTTGAACCCCTCCAGGGATGGGGCAGCCACAGCTTCTCTGGGCAACCTGTAGCCATTATATGCAAGTCTTCCAAGACAGGTGAAAACTTCTGATTCAGTAGGCTGAAGTTCAAAGGCTGGCTGTGGTGTTGCAGAACTATCCTAAGAGACATTACATGCCCCGAGCCACCATTTGGATTTCTACCCTCTTTCCTTTGAGGACCTTATATTCTGCATTTGATTCTTTTTTCGAGAGGCAATGATCTTTAAAGATGCTTGGGCATTTTACTCCCATGGGTTTTAAGGAGAGATCTGTATCTACTTGGATTTTTCAAAAAGAAGTCACCTGCATGCATTTGTTTTTCAAAAAGAAAAAAGGCACCTGCATGCCTTGTTCTTTTACGCTCTCTTTTATCAGCAGAAAGGAATACCTTTCTTCACCAGGCTTGCCCATTCCTGGATTTGTACACATGTGTGTTTCTAATCACAACTTAAAAATGGCTGATCCATCTGAGCAAGTCATTCAGTGATGCAAAGCAACTGAGGTATGGTGGGGAGAAGCTTCATAAATCACAAATGTGGACAGGATTGATTTTAGGGGAAACGGAAGAATGAGAAAAAGCTTAGCAGAATTAGAGCAGAAAAAGCAGACTGTGGGAGAAAGGTGTCAATGAATATTGTCCTAGGAAGAGGAGTGATGGCTGCAGAAGGTCAGCAATGTGCTATCATATCACAGCTGTGCTGAAAGATGAATTAGGCGCTCTTTTCAATGGTGACAGTTTACTGGAGTGTACCGCACAACTGCAGACCTGTTGAGGGTTTTTAAGATGGGAAATATCCATCTACCATTTGTTTACCTGGACATGGTGGCTCAATGAGTGTGTTTGCAAATGCGCCCAGATCCCAATAAGATGATATTGTTGGATATAACTACTATTTTCCTATCATAGTCTAGTTCAAAGTTGACTTTGTGGGTTTATGGCTGTCTAGTTCCCTCTCAATTCTGGTACATGGGCTCATTTTTAATTAAACACCCATTATTAAAGGAACTAAAAACAGTCCCAAAAAGTTTTGCTGACCAAAGTCTGAAAATATGAAATGTTCTTTGGGGGGTTTTGGGTGTGGATCATAAGGCACATTTTCGTAATATTTAGTATGTCATCTTCAAGCAATGTTTTTAAACCTCAAAACTCCAGGGAAGTTCTGTAGGCTTTAGCAAACAGATGTTAGCAGTCAGGAAAGAATTATGATTCCTGCCTAAAAATATTCCCTCTTGCCTATCAAGATATCCTGACATGCAACACTTTCATGTTATGTCTCTTACGGAAGTGGGAACACAATATTTTTGTAGGTCTGTGAATCAATAGATAAGAAAGAGGTCTTGAGTCCCTTTTAATCAATCATCAAGGCAACATATAATTTTGGATGTCCTAATTAACAGTGCACACTTATGTATTAGTGTGCACTTTGTCCCTATCTAGTAGCTGCCTAAAGTTGTTTGACTCAGCTGCTGCTTGTAAGTTAACAGTCTTTTAACTTAAATATGTGCACCAAGATCCTACATATCCTGAGGGACCAGTAGGAACTATTAAGTATGAATCCAGACCTTTGCTGTTATGAAAACTGGGGAAGGATTGGCCCCAGAAGTCTTGAGGGGAGTGGAAATAACAATATCTGGTCAACAGAAAAAGTTTAGTTTCGCTTCCATGGGACTACATGAACTTCCTGGCATTTTCTATTTAAACCTTAATGATAAAGGCATAGAGAAGTTCTTGAGACATGGCATGCTGGTCCAAAAGTACTGTGAGCTTCTGCTGTTCTACAGATAATTTGACAGTGTCCTCATGAAGCGACTAAGTAACATTGGCATAACTATGTCAACGTTTGAAAACGGGTTGATGTTGTGCTGATATACAGTGAGAAACCAAAGGACTCTCTCTAGATTCCCATAGCAGAGCAACAACATAATAACACAACTTCATTATCTTTGGCTTGATGCAACTCCATGCTGTGTCCTTCCTATGGGAGAGCGTAAAGGATATGATCTGCTTGTTCTTTAGAGCTCTCTTGCTTTAAGATTTAATGGAGGCATCTGAAATCTTGCTCTGTCTTGCTTTCTTTGCGGCAGACCTTGGTGTGGTTGATATAAAAACCTGTAGGCAACTTGCCTATACAGCCAACTGTGAGTCTGTGGCCTCTTGTTGCCTGTTGCCCTCTAGATTGGTGACCCCATCAAAAGCTGAACAGGACACATGCTTCCACACAGCAGAAGAGCTGTGGTTTTGAATCTAGAGATGACTGGACTTAATCCCTGCAGATGGCTTCCTAGTTTGGCTGCTTTTTTTCGCTCTTGTCCTGGGCTATAAAAAGGGAAATGAGGGACAATGGCTCCGTAAAGGGACCTGTAACTCTTTTTGACTGTGGTACACTCTCCTGCTAGTTTACACATTGCCTTCTGACCTTCTGCTGCTGTTACAAGTGTATGTCTTTCCATATCTTTGCTTCCACTCTGCATTCTTGTTCCTGAAAGTTACCTTTCAGTGTGGGTTCCAGCCTGACAACTTCTTTCAACTGCCTGTGGAATGCTCAGTTTCTGACCTTTAGGTCTAGAGAAAAAGCAATCAAACCCAAAGGTTTTAGGTTTCCTTTTAGTGCTTTTGCAAGTACAAAGCAGAAGATGCTCTTTGGTATCATCTTCTCTGTTCTCACTAAAAATGTAGACTCTTTTTTATTTCTCTGAGAATCCAGTGTCCAGTCTTAGTCTGAACTGGTGTACTATTTTCTTCTCATACTTAACCACTGGATCCAGTGGTGTGTCTCCCCTTTTATCCTTCTGCTTGCTTGTACTTGCGTGATTACTGTTTCAATGAAGGTGAGAGTCCCAATTTCAGTATTTAGGGAGATCTGAGTTTTTAACTTGTGGTGGGATTTATTAATAACTTCAAATGGAGAAAAATCTTTGAAATAGCTCCACTTCATGTAAATACTGAATTTGGGATCATGTTATACCAGTATTTACCTTAATAGACATACCCACTCTTCACATGAATTTCCTAGACTCTTATGTTACAGTAAGGCTAAATTGGCTGCCTGTAAAATGTAAATATCTCTCTGATCAATACACACTCATTCTATCTGTGCAGTGTATGTATGGCCCTTCCATTCATCTTCAAAAAAGCTTTCTGAGTCTGTCCTATATTGTCTCATTTTACAAATGAATCATCCTTAGTGCTGGTGTGAAAGGGACACAGGGGATTCCCTAGGAAAATGTGGCATTAACCATAAGCTCGGTTTATCCTTGCCTAAGGAACTAGATAATACAGTGCACGGATCAGCCCAAACTCACTTGGATGTTTGAAATGAAGTTCCCTTTGATACGAGGTCTGTGGTGTAACTGTTCCTTTATGAAAGGTGTTAATTAAACTTTAGAGGGTAAAGATGCCTTTATGTTCATGTAATTGCCATTAGTTTAGAAGGAAGCTGTTGGGAAGGCAGCAATGAACTTCAACTAGAGAACTTCAGATGGTATAGGCCAAATAACTGTTTCTCTGTGAATGATATGAGAGCAAAGAGGTGCTTCAAGAACGTTAGTGGCAGTATTTTTTGCCTCACTCAAAATCCATGAAGTCTTTGGATAAAGGCTCATTTTAATATTATATCAGGTTTAGAATATGATCACAAGGCCCAAGAGAATACACGGACATGGACGTGGTGCCTTGACTGAACGTGAACCCAGACATGCTGGCAGATTTTCTGACTTACAGTAAAATCCCTTGCAAATTGCTCAGTTGACCTAATAAAAATCAGAACTGCAATCTTTCAGTTCAGGAAAGTACAGCATAATTGCGATTATAGCCTTCTGCTGTCTGAGCCACTTAAAAATGAGTTACACGCTGAAGAAAGGTAGAATTTGCAGATTTATTTATTTATTTATTTCCTTCACTTCTTAAGTGGCTGAATGTAAAGACATCCTATATGATTGCAAACCTGAAAAAGGCGCTCCCTGAAATGTTTTTGAAAGCTTCCAGAAATGGAGTGAGTCTGACAAGCTTGGATCGAAAAGTACAAAATTCCAAGCACAGAAGCTTACAAGTTTTGTCAGAGGCAAAGAAAGCTTAGGTTTATAGCTGTTTAAGGCCTGATCCAACTCTTGCTGATGTCAATGAAAAGCCTTTTGCTTGAATTCTTCATGAGCAAGGTTCTGAGTCCTGAGAGAAACAGGATTTATGGAGAAAGCTGTAAATGGGCCATTTACGGTTTTCACCCGGTTTAGCAGAAAGAGCTGCAGAAGATTAATCTGCAACAGTTTCACTGCTGAAGACATTGCGATCCGTGTGAAGGGGCAACAGTGCTAGTAATGAGTGCTCAGATGCCGTCACTTGCATTTCCAGGACTTTGAAAGGGTAAGCAATGAATGCTCAAGACTTGGGAAAATACAGTGTCTAGTTTGGTATGTTAGGAAAAGCATGGGTATTTTTTTTATAGGAGACAGAGTGAAGTATGACAGAACCACCAGTGGGGCACTGGAGACAGGCCAGATATACATACTTGGTTAGAGAAGAAAAACAACCATCTGTCTAGAAAAGGATGTAAACATTAAGCTTAAACTTTCTGTCTTTGCCTCTTCTGCAACAGAAAGGAAGCCTTGTATGTTGAGCTATTCTGCTACTGTGGTTAAAAGTTACTGTAATTCAGACTGTGTTGAAAATGAGAAATTTAGGGATACACTTTTCTCTTTTGCTGTATTTTTCCAAAAGACAACTTTTTCACATAGGTCCCTTCTGACTCAAGAAGGAAGAAATAATTTGGAAGAAAATAAATCTCCACTTATGGCTACTCATAGAGAAAAGCAGCCAATGAACATGGGTGATCTAATATTAATAAATGCCATGGATGATGCACTGAATAATTTCTCAGTTGTTTTTGTTATGCTGTTAAGAAGTTTAACTTTAGGCTTCCAAGAACCACAGGCACATTGACTTTTTTGGGGTGTGTGCATTGCTGTGAAACTTGGGTTCGAGCATCAGTACAAGGGGTGAAGTATAGTCCACTGCATATCATGATTAGGACAAAATTAATCTGTAATACGTAGACTGTAAAGCTGGAAACCTACTGAATGCAAAAGGAGCCTTGCACCCCTTCAGCAGTGCAGGATTCAGCCTCGGAGTGGCCCCTGGGCAGGGGTCTGCTGGCACTTGAAACCAGGAGAACTGCCTGAAGAAAGACTGAACTGCTGTCTGAAATTTACTGCTACACAATCATGTCAGTCCAGGAATGGACACACGTGTTAACTGAGGACCTGACCCATCATATTGTATCTTCACTGTTATTTACCCTCAATCTGGTAGCTGAGGAGAGGGCATCTATTCCAGTTTGAATTACGTTAGATGCAAACTATCTTCAACACAGAGGACCCCTTTCTGCTGTGACTGATCCTCCATCTTCAGCCTTCTACTTCTCCCATCCATCATCTTTGCCTCCAGCTCTTTTCTTGTATCTTGTTAAAGCTGTTGAATGCAAGACCATTTCTGTTCAATCTTTAACTGCAGTCAGGAGTTGGATGGCAGATCTAGACCTTAAATCACACATTTCCAAACAGCTTTGCCCCCAAGACTGATATTATGGACTTTCGCAATGTCATTTTTTTACCATTCTGTTGCATGTGCAAGTCAGGTAAATATCAATTACCTGAAGACTGTTATAAATCTCATTTAACAATTAGTAGAGAAAAGTGTTTCCCAATATAATATTACAGCTTTTACTTAAACGAGTGAAGGATAAGCAATTAAACTGTCTTAGTCTTGCTGTTGGAATGAAGTCTGCAGGAACTGAGGAATACTGTATGTGATTTTTGGGGGGTTATTATGTGCTATGAAACAGAAAATGAACCTGAAAAAAAATGTGGGAGAAGTTTGACTTTCTGATCACCAAAACACAATCTGAGGAGATGGCAGAAGAAGAATTGAGGAAGGTGTCGGAAGCTGCTTATGCAGTGCAGGGCTATTTGTAGGGAAGATAAAGGTGTGCTGGAAGTACAAACACACCCAGGTCCTGATCCAAGGCCACTAAAGGCAATAACTGGGCTCCCACTGACTCTGTCTTTGTGTTGGACTGGACTGTTTCCTCCACCCTCTGCACCAAGCCTGGGTCCGGAGAGCATTTTTGTAGTTGAGTCATGCAGCCCCTCAGAATAGCAGCCTAACATTAGTGCCTCTGGAAGAGCGAGAGCCTGGCCAAGTGCCTGTTCTGATTTGGTGAAATATTCTTGGCAACTACCAAGCATTTGTAAACCAGTCCTTCATTAAACACAGTTTTATAGGCTAAAGTATGCCAGTTCCACTTTATACACAAACTATTTCAAGGAGACTTATGTGCAGAATTATATTCATGATAATATTGGGAGCCACATTGCCACAATGCGGCATAGCGGTACCCGGGGGGGGGCTAGAACTGGCATTTGCTGTGTCAGGCAGCATAAACACAAGCACCTCCATTACTTCTGTCATCTTTCATCTACCCTCTCTACGTAAGCCCAGATCTGGCCACAGAATTTCAGTCGTATGGACTCCCCGCTGACTTCTGTGGGGCTTTTCTGGTATGAAAGGCTCCCAAACTGAGCTCAAAGTGCTGAGTTGTAGAGCAAGAGACAGCAATGATGTTGATGTCTTCTTCCACCTTTATGGGAGGGGATAAATGCCAACTTGTTAGAAAGTGAATTTTAACAAGCCAAAATCACTTCCCAGTTAAGACTAAGGTGGTACTGGTAATAGAAAGGTAAACAGCAAACTTTGTTTTCCAGACATGTTCGAAGATATTTTTTGGTTGGGATCAGTGCTCCCTGTTGCATAGTACCATCAGACTTGCTGAATTTGGTTGTTTAGGGCCCAATATTCTGCCGTTGAGCATTCACATGGCTGATGTGCGCCTTTCCCCTCTCCCCAAACTTCAGGGGGTCTGATACAGTCTCCTTTGCAAATCCTTCCTGTGAAGGAAGAGGGACCAGATAAATGCATTGCCTTTCTCAAAAGAGATCACTGCCTCTGTATTTGTCCAGGCCCTTCTCCAAAAGGGCATGCGTACTCCAATTCCAGCAGGATTGACTTCTTCAAGGACCATATGTTTTTTGTGTGCCTTATCCTATGTGTACATGTGGAACCTGTTTATTGAAGGCAGGTCGTGGCTGAATTAGGCTGGAACTGGGGCGCTTGAGCTGTGGAGCTGGTGAATGCACCAGCAGTGTTTGAGCTCAGGTGTTTGGGTTAGGAAATGTGTCTGTCCCAAGCTGGCTCAGGGCTTCCTAGATGGGCACCTCAAGTAGTCTTGTCCTGTAATTGTCAGTGGCTGGGGCTGCTACATGAAAGGGGCATGGGGAAAGGGAAGGTGCAATAAGACATCTGGGTGGCACTCAGGGAAAGTAGGCACGAGGCCATCTTGTTAAACTTACTGCCTGTCTTGTCTATGCTCAGGTGGCCCCGGGTCAGTCTTTCGTGCCTTCTGAAAGGTGCCATGGATTCGCCATGCTGATTTGCAAGCTCTTCAAATCTGAAGCTGTTTCACTTCTGTCACACATTTCGTAGCCTGCTGAGGGTAGTGTCGCTGACTGAAAAAGCACATTTAAAATAATATTTTTTTTTCTTTTGGGCTGAATGCAATATTTCATTTGACCCTAGGTAGGGGGTGGATGAATTCTTTTTTTTGGTGTGCTCAAAATTTTCAAATTATTTTGGATGGGTCTGAAACAAAATACTGTGTTCTCAAGTTCAGCCAGGGAACCATAATGTAATTATTTGCATAGCTGTAATCATACTTCAAAGGAGACATGACTCCTCCTGGAACCTCAGGTGCATGGAGAGGGCACTCCAGCCCCTGCCACAAGCTTTGCCCTTCTGCATTCATGGAAATGCAGGACCACTGCCCCACTATTTTGGTGGCCAATAATGGGTTGCATTTTACAGTAGGACGTTCAAGGTATGTCTATGCTATTTCTTCAGCAAATGCAACTCCTTAGAATCATAGAATCATAATCTGGGCTGAAAGGGACCTCCAAAGGCCATCTAGTCCGACCCCCCCACAGTCAGCAGGGACACCCCCAACTAGACCAGGTTGCCCAG
>JAOQGH010000077.1:40136246-40152964 GCA_025769975.1 Gallinago jamesoni | reverse complement strand
CCAGACCTGCACACAGTGCTCCAGGTGAGGTCTCACCAGAGCAGAGCAAAGTGGCAGAATCACTTCTCTGGACCTGCAGGCAACACATCTCTTAATGCAGCCCAGGATGCCATTGGCCTTCTGGGCTACAAGTACCCACTGCCTGTTCATGTCCAGTTTCTTGTCCACCAGCACCCCTAAGTCCCTTTCCTCAGGGCTGCTTTCTAACACCTCATTGCCCAGTCTGTACTGATGGCGAGGATTGTTCCGGCCCAGGTGCAGAACCTTGCACTTGCTCCCATTGAGCTTCATGAGGTTTACTTGAGCCCACCTCTCTAGCCTGTCCAGGCCCCTCTGGATGACATCCCGTCCCTCAGGTGTATCGACAACACTACACAGCTTGGTGTCATCTGCAGACTTGCTGATGTTGCTCTCAATCCCTCTATGTCATTGATAAAAATGTTAAACAGTACCGGTCCCAGCACAGACCCCCTTGGCCGTGGGCTGCTGTGCTGTGTTAACATGGTGCTGACCTTGTCCTTGTAACTCCAACATAAACCTCTTCCCTTTTTTAGAAATTTAACCAGCATCAAGATGCAGCCAGATAAGTCTGTGAGGAGCTGAAGGCAAGGGTGAGGCTGCACTGACGTGTCCATACCTGCATGGGCTCCAGAAATTCTACCTACAAATTTCTGTTTATAGATAAATAGGAGCAGCTTTCATCCCGTTAGCAGCTGTCAAAAAAACCCAACAACAAACCTGTGTGAAAATCAACAGGCTTTTTAAAACAAAATTTTTCCACAAAAAGACGTCTCAAAAAGTATTTCTTATGTCAACACTTTTTTTAAAAGTTGTAAAACTTCCATCAAAATTGTTTATCAAAATATTTTTCATCTTCTGGCAGTCAAAATGTTCTCTTGATATTTGCATTAAAAACTTAAAGAACCTCCCTAAAAACCTTGGGGAGGTTTGAAAAAGTAATGTCTGGTTAAAGTGCTTTCAGAACAAAAATAAGTAAAAACTCTGTTTATTTTTATCCAAGAAAAATAGCTTTATATTATTTAACCAGCTTGTCCCTTTGGCTTCCTTATACCTCTGATTGGAGCTAGGGTCCCAAGGGATGTGGGCAGTAAGCCATCTTGGAGAGCATTGCTCATGTGGCAAGGTGGAAGCTTTTTCTATTCTACCTGGACCTGATCACCTCTACTTAAAAAAGAGGAAAAAAAAATGAAAGAAGGAGTTCTCAAGTGCATGCTTTATTTTGGTGCTCATGCTTAGAGACTTGCTTGATATGTGAGTGCAAAAATATGCTTTTTCTTTTAGACATTTCTCTTCTTTGCAGCTCTGTCATAATCTGTTCTGCCCTAAGTCCTGTGATGGATGGTACCTGTTTTCTCCAGAATTTGTGTATAAGAACTGTTTCTTGTTATGGTCCTTTCAGATGAAAATGAGAAAGAAGGGGGCTGGGAAAAATAAGGAAAGGGAGAGGGAGGGAGGCTGAAGGCCCAGATAATCTGGCAAAAAGCCACGTACTTTGATATCACTGGAGAGTTTGGCCTGTCCAGTGTATACCTGTGACTGGATTTTAATGGAGTTGAGGGAATTACTGACAGGATTGCAAAGAGGCAGTGCAATGAGGCAGCTCTGCAGGGTCCAGCAACACGGAAGAGAAAGCTTACCAAGTTTAAACCTAGTGCTTTCTTTTTTTTCTTTAATAGTGAGCTTTATAGCTGATTTTAATGGGTATTTATTCCCAGCTTGCTTTACAGAGTGGTTATTAAAAAATGTCTCTTAAAAATTATTAAAAATAATGTTTCCATTGGCAGGTGAACAGTTTTACAAATAACGTATGTAATAGCTTTTTTTTAACTAGTGAGAGGCTGTTTCCTTTGGTTGCTGACACAGTGTTGCTTCTTTTTAATGACTGGGTGTGGAGATGTTTATTTTATTTATTTATTTATTAATACTTTGGGGAGACTCCAGCTTTAGCAAAAGTTTGTTAAAGCAGATGAGACTTTTAGGGGGCTTGCTTCTTCAGTGGAGCTGTTTGAACAGCTCTTTGGGCTGTGCAAATGTCCAGCTGGATGTATGGATACTTTTCTGGAACCATCCAGGAAAGTTTTGTTGCTAAATTGTATGTCGGCTGGCAAATCCTGCTCAGCAGTGGTTTGATATCTACCCAGCCTGAGTTTGGAACGTTGCTTGGGACCATTTGTTTGTAAATCTGCACTAAGAGTGAAAGGTCCTCTTGCACTGCAGCTGAATTGCTTCATTTCTCTTTCTGTGATCAAAACACCTCGAATAAGGTGAGCTGATGTTAAATCCTTTGAGAAATCTAACACTGCTGTGTCCCCTGGGAGTCAAACCACCAACCTGCCATGTCCTGGCCACCTGTGTCTATAGCCACTTTCTACTTTGGATCCCCAAAAGACCGAGATGAATCCCCAACAAGGGGTTGAGTCTCCAGTTTTTATGAGCGTTAAGTGTCCACAGGTTTTCCTTTAAGGAAACAAGTTATCTGGGAGCAAATGTTTAAAAGCTGCATTTATCTTTTCTGCTGGAATACATTTGTCTTTATGGGCCTATATTTGCGTTGCTGCATTCTTAAGCACGGTAGCAAATACCAAACCATATGCAGGCTTGTGATAGGATGTGGCCTCAAGGAAGACCAAGGAGGAGGTCTGTCTGCCAAATAAAATCCCCGTAAGGCTGACTGGTGTTGGTTAGACAAACGGAAAGCTGAGACATCTGCTACACTGTCAAACACTGCTTCCTTCGGTATCTCCTGCTGCCACCCACGTTCTCTTCATACATGTGTCCCGTCCACCTGCCCTGTCCTGAGGTGTGCTTTGTCCGTCTAGACAGGAGTCTGTCCATCTGCCTGAAAGCTCAAATTCATTCTCCTGGATTGTCTGGAAACCCTGGAAGTGCTTGCTCTGGGACACAAACATTTGTGGCTTACCTAGAGCTGCTTCCTAGCCTTAAACCACAAATATTCTGTGTCCTGGAATTTGACTTGCATTTACAAGTGTGTTGGTTAAAGCAGCAATAAAGATCTAACCCAGAGATCCCTGTGCTACACAGGCTGCAAGGCTGAGAGATCCCCTTTTCTGATACATCTGCCCAGATGGTCTTTCTACGCTGGCTGCTTCTGCAATGCCTACATTTCCCATCACTATGACCGTTAATTAAATGGTAGGATCAGTGCCTTGAAGCACAGTTTTCTGAGATGAGGAGGAGACGGGCACTGTGTTTATGGCCCTTAACAACATGTGTTCAGTTTTGAGCAGCTCATCAACAGCACGATGCTGGCAGATTAGTGGTATTTTAGGGAAAAGTGCGTCTAAAAGACGGGCACAGAGGCATTGTCACAGGGAAGGTTGAGATGTTAATTACAAGTAATTTAGCTTAGCAACACTGAAGAGTCTGTTGGCCAGTGATTCCCTTGTTCCAAATGAGGGAATTTCCCCTGAGGACACTAAAAGCAGCTGAGTCCAGAAGGAGAATCCCCACATCCTCACTCAGCTGCTCCCTGATCCCAAAGACAGATCCCCTGGTCCTTTTCTCAGTAGAAATAGCAACCTAAAATGTCCCCTCCCTTTACCTGTTTGTTTATGATCCAGTGCCTGGTGTGCCAGTTGGGTAAACCAGCATGGTACATTGTGCCAGGCTATAAAATAATCCTAGAAGAAAAGTCTAACCTGACTTGCTCACAGCTCTGAGATCAACTGGGCTGTCAAAGCAGAGGGGGTGATTGATGGGAGACAGGCAAAGGTGGGAGCTGTTGAAGCTGCCATCGCTGCTGAGACTAACAGGAGCTGACTTTGCCAACCACTTAAAATCCTGCTCAAAGTTAAGTACGCCTGTGGTCTGGACAGAGACAGGCATTTCGGTTCTTACTTAATCCTCGTCCATAAATTTAGCTGTTTTGTAGCTTGTCTTGCACAGAGGGTTCAAACTAGTGCACCTTCCCAAACCAGGCAGAGGCAGGCTGGATGCCTAGCACAGCTCAGGGCAGCAGTGGCATTTGCCTCAATTCAAGAAATTATGGCTATAGCACACTCAAAGGATGAACTATGCTGAGTTTTGGGTCTTCTCAAAGTGAGTCAAACTCTGGACATCATCTCCTTTCTTCCCCAGTGGTTATTTTAGCTACTAGCTTGTAAAATGTTGATGGTGGGGTAGAGAAGTCCACCTTACAAGCTTCAAATTCTTTGCAAGCTTAGAGTCCAGCACCCAGATGCTAAGCAACAGGGTTGTTCTAATTCTCAGCTCACTTCTTCTGCCCTAATGGCTATGGTATGGTAGGAAATGGACAGAATGAGAGCACCACCTTTGCAAAAACCTGGATGTTAGAACAGTTTCCTGCAAAGCAGGATTTTCTGGTTTAAGTCCTTCCAGCAATGAGATGAACCCCTTTGTGATTGCCACCAAGGACTGAACTGTCAGTTGAAACAGGGAACCATACAACTATTCATTCAACCTTTAAAAGATAAGCTCCTAGGAAATCCTTTGGGCTGGGAATCACAAGTGGAAGGAGTTGCTTAGAATTTAAGGTTAGGTGCCAAAGTTGTGAGATGAAGATGGGATTTAGGAACTATTCTGGTGCAGTTCCCAATTCCTGGGAACAGGGCAATTCCTGTTCTGCGGCAGTAAAACTGCCCATGCACTTTGCAGTGAACCTAACTTAGATGCTTGAGTTTCAGTAGGTGAAACAGCACTCCAGCTCTGCACTCCAGGTAGTGAAGGGTGATTATATTAAGTATATGCTATTAATTATAGGAAAGGCCAGCCTTCAACTATGCTCAGAGCCACTGGCCTGTGTGTGATTGATCCTCCTGCTCCAGAAAGGTCTCTCTTACCCTGAAGCATTTCTACAATTTCTTAAAATTTGCTGTTGAAAACCACTTTATGAGAATCACACCTGGGTTGCAGCAAAGAGTGGTGGCCTTATGTATTGGCTGGGGGGAAAACCGAGAGGGAATCCAAGGGCTTTGATGTGAAAGGCATATAAGAGATACTAATGACTTCATACATTCATCATCAATCCTTAATTTCAGTAGCAAATTGGAGCAGCTGATGAGTGGAGAGAGTAAAAGCTCCTTCCAACTCACGTGTGACATCTTTGCTAGTGAGCGAATTGCTGAGTGGGAAGCCCAGGAAGCCTGTGGACACAGCTAATTGGTACCTTCTCCCCGCTGAGAATGGCCATGTGTGTGTCTAGGACCCTTCTCAGGGCTAAATTACCCTGTGTCTTGTTGGATCCAACCTAGCCAAATAGCTGGATTTCATCTATCCCAGCTATTTTGCTTTTAACAGATAGGAGAGGAGGCCTTTTCACAGCTGAGGCCATTCAATCTCTAATCTCTCCTTTTTCCTCAGCTCAGATTGTTATGGTTACCCACAGTCTGCTTGTGTCTGTCTGTCTGAGCAGGCACCATCTCCACCAGCCGGTCCCAGCAGGGACAATTCTGAACTGTCTTCTCATTTTGATCAAGATAGCTGTCACTGTTATTGTTAGCTCGGGTATTTTGGACACCATATACATCAGACTGATCTCTTTCAACGTGGGTTTTATCTTGAACAGGCACATAAAAATAGTGGTTTGCTTTGCAGTTTCATAAACAGGCAAGCAAATTATATAGAGTAGCTTTGGGTCCTGATGACTGTGAGGGTCTTTGAAGATGCTTTAAATATACATCATCTGCTTGTAACTCATTATCTAGTCAAACAAGATTTTATGGTTTGTAGCTATAGACAAGAGGGAATCAGCCAATATAAATAAGAGTCAGTGGATGAAGAAAGAAGCAATCATTTTTATTTTTGTGATTTTCAGAAAAGGAAGTTGAGACTTGCAGAGTAGCTTTGCAATGACACCGTAAAATCCTTAGCACAGGCCCAAGTGTAACCATTGCATGGAGTAGCAGGACTACCTGTTTACTGAAAAGTTAAATTCTGCTGAAGAGTTTTCCTGGATTTGCCCCAGTGTATGAGTTTCTTTAAACCCTAATGGCCTTACTTCAAAATATTTAAGAGAGGCATCACTATCTTAGACCTTATGCACCCAGAAGACCTTGAAACAAAAGCTGGAATAAGACTTAAAGAAACCTGATAAATGGACAAAGGGATGCACAGAGCCAAATTCCTGCTTGGCAAAGTTCCTTCAGCGTTAGAACATTTGGCAGACAATATTTAATAAAGCACTTGCTTCCACACTTAAAATTTTACACTATTAACATTCCCCACCTCACTTCTCCTCTATCATTTTTGTTCAGATGCTGTTGAAATTACACAGTGATGACCCTTATAGCTCTCAAGGAATTTGTGTTAGTTGAAAGCAGAGGTGTTGGGTAGTGTGTGTATCCCCACTGCTAACATTTTGGATGGGTTATCCTTTGCTGTGCAAAGAAGATTCCCTGTCTTAACTCAGTCCTTCGCAAAGGACAGCAAAGGATTGAGTTAAGACAGAGAATCTTTTCCCTTAGGGATAAAAATCAACAACAAAAAAACCCCAGAAAATCTGTGTTTTATTTTTTTGCCAGAAAATAGGTTATGACTAAACACAATGTTTTGCAGTGATGCTTTTCACAGGAAAAAACAGGGTATTTTTTTCTTTGGAACTAACACTTGGAAAGGGGGGTGCTTTGAGATAACACGTGGCAAATTTTTGCCCCATCTTCTGCTGCAGAGTAGAATGTAGCCAGAGATATTCCCTCCAATGCTGGGGGAGAGAGAATAGCACGGGGTACTCTGCTCCTTATTCATTCAGGAACTGAGTTTTATGGGGAAATCCTTCCAGCTAGAAGGAGAACAATAACGATTCTATTTTACATGCCGAGAAGTTTAACTACTATCTGTAGAGTCCTTTGCACATTAAATTTTGTTTCTAGCTCTGCTGAGATCCTGAGCAGCTGGAAGATGGCAGGGAAATTGTTATCTGGTGTTTGGGAAGCCTTTCTGGGGATGGAGAGCCTCCCCAGCTCCACTCAAACAATGGCAAAAAGCCACCTACCCTGCCCTAAAAACTGAAACATTTTACAGATGTCCATAAAGAAAATTGATTTGGGCTGCTTTATCCCATGTAACTAAACAGGGTTAGCAAGCTGTGTTTTCTTGTTAGAAACTTCTAGCCAGGGGGTAGTTTGGTGACCGAAGTGATTGTAGTGTAACTTAGGAGGCTGTTTCCAGATTTAAAGCAAGTTTCTTGCCCCCTAGATGGGAACACCCCCGACAAGTCAGGGAGTGGTGAAGCACAAACCCTCCATAGGAAAGTCAGTTGAGAGGTGGCTGTCGAGCTAATCAGTGATAACCGCGAGGGTCAAAAAGTCCTGTTTAACTTGAAGAGAAAGAAAGTGCCTGTGATGAGCAGGCTTAGAGATAGGATGATGTGCTGAATAACGGGAGCCTTGATGGCTACCTGACTAACGTACAAAACTGGCAGCGACAGCAAAACTTCAAGAGATGTTTTAAAACATGAAAAATTAGACCCAAGCCTGGCCACCTGAATTTGAACACTATTTCTACAATTAATAACAGATAGCTGTGAATTCCTTTGCTACCTTGTTACAAAGGGAGGGAAAAGGAATAACAAAGTAGGGCTCACACTGATAAACATTTGTATTTTTAAAGCATTTTTGTTGCTCAGAGCTGAACTACTTCATTTGTCCTATTGAGAGCTGAACTATTCTTTCCAAGTGTCTGACCTTTTTCTCCATCTCTCATTGTCATTCATTTTCATTTTGTTCTCTTCTCCCCTCATCTCTGAGTGGTAAGGGAGCTTTCTTATTTATTTTTGAGGTGGGAGAGAAACAAAGGGCAACTAGAGACTTGCTCAGGGTCAGATAAAGGAACCTGCCTGAACAAGGGCTGAACCACCCTTTGTGTTATTTATCAAAGGAGGTCCTGTGCTTGTGCTCAGATTTTTTTATTTTTTATTTTTAATCTAGTGGTTGCTTCTGGCACTTTTTAACATGGAATCATCAGCAGGTGAGCAAAATGCCTCCCTGTGTCTCTAGCTTTAAATGAAAGGTAACACACGTTCCTCTTTCTGTATGCAACTTCTCCCTCTTCTTCCCCAGGCTGCAAAGTCGCTTGCTCAGGCTGCTCGGCTCTGCTCTCCCTCTTGCTTGTCCCAATGCAGGTGACAAGTTCACTTTGGCTCAGTGTACCACTCCTCACCTGCCCGGGGGTTTTTCCCCTGACCAAACATGCTGCAGCCTGTCTCCAGCACCTCGGCTGGCTTCCCAATTCAGAGGTGCTCTTAGACTGACCATTTTCTCTCTGCAGGGCAAAGGCTGTTTCTGACCACAGCAAGCTGTTCAGAAGAGGGAAGATTTAGATCAGATATTAGGAAGAAATTCCCTATTGTGAGGGTGGTGAGGCACTGGAACAGGTTGCCCAGAGAAGCTGTGGATGTCCCATCCCTGAAGGGGTTCAAGGCCAGGATGCCCCTGGATGGGGCTTTGAGCAACCTGGTGTGGTGGGAGGTGTCCCTGCCCGTGGCAGGGGGGTTGGAACTGGATGATCTCTAAGGTCTCTTCCTATTCTAACCATTCTATGACTCTATGAAGAAATAAATTTCATGTCAAAGGGTTGACAGAAGTTCAAGCCTATACTCCAGCTGCATGGTTGTGTATGAGAATCATGCAGATGCGTACATCAGCTGAGGGCCTCACCTGGCTGCAGTGCAGGTGCTGGATTTCTCCTCTTGCCTGTCAAGCTGCCCTGGTTTAAGCCCATCCATCCCTTTCCCTCTCCCTCCCCGGGCTGAGCACTCAGTTGCCCCCAAGTGCTACTTTGCAATGGGTGTGGATCTATTGGAAAACCTGCAGGCCAAAACTGGGGAGATGTTTTTCCAGGGGCTGGGAGCTGTGCCCTACCTGCTCCAGCCCAAATGCATTTCATTGCAGGCTCACTGCTGTGGGGCAGAGCTGCAAGGGAAGATGGCAGCAAATGGCAGGACATGAAAGAGGCTGGGAGCCTAACAGATGTGACAGCAAAGGACATGTCTGAGGTTGTCCATGCCCTTCTTCTTTACAACCTTAAAGAGGGGTCTGAGAAGTGTAAGGAGAGTTAGTGATGGCAGTTGTTTTTCTGATTTTTTTTTGTTTTGTTTTTTTGTATGAGAACCAAGAGAAGTTTGGTTGCAGAAATTTTGTCTGTTATTTCTCCTATTTTTTCTGAAAATCTGGAAGGGGAGGACTGGTAAAGATTTTGTCAACAGAGGGATAGTGTAAATAAACCTGATGAGTCAAGAGAGGAGAAGGCTTTAACCCAGGGTGTTCGTGATATAGGCAGACTCATGCTGCCTTAGGAAGGCTGTGATATGAATCCCACCCTGGGAGGTCTCCAGCACCAGGAAAGAGGGACATCCCTTTAGCTGAGGAGACCAACATTCCTTCTTCTTTGCACTGCTCTCAAGTAGAGATGCTATAGGAAATAGGGTCTTCTGTTGGTTTAACAGAGAGGGAGGAGGAGGCACTTGCATTCATAGACTGACCCTGCTAAAGGCAGAGAGATAGAATCATAGAGTCGTAGAATGGTTAGAGTTGGAAGACATCTTACAGATCATCTAGTTCCAACCCCACTGCCACGGGCAGGGACATCTCCCACCAGACCAGGTTGCTCAAAGCCCCAGCCAGCCTGGTCTTGAACCCCTCCAGCCACAGCTTCTCTGGGCAACCTGTTCCAGTGCCTCACCACCCTCACAGCAAAGAATTTTTCTGGTGTCTAATCTAAATCTCCCCTCTTCCAATTTAAAACTGTTGCCCATTTTCCTGTCCCTGCACTCCCTGACAAAGAGTCCCTCCCCAGCTCTCCTGGAGCTCCCTTCAGATATTGGGAGGCTGCTCTAAGGTCTCTCTGGAGCCTTCTCTTCTCCAGGCTGAACAACCCCAGCGCTCTCAGCCTGTCAATGCCCAACTCTGGCCTTGGGATAGAGGGGATAAGCAAAATTTCAGGTTTGCCTGGTGAAACCGGAGTAAGAAATTCAACCAGCCAAAGTTTTTGTTACCTTCCAGCCCAAAATGTCTTTCGTTTATGAGGGCTCTTTTCACACTCCTTTGCTCAGGGGCAAATCTTGTTGCTCTACCAACTGAAGCCTGGCCAGAGAGGGACACTTATTCTCCCTTTCCCCACACCGTTCCTCTTCGCCCTCGGTCCTTCCATCCCGGGGAGGGGACGGGAGGCGCAGGGCTCTGGCCGTGTGCATCTGCCTGCCAGGCGTTTCATTTCATTGACAATAATCCTCCACCACTTTTTATTAAAGACAGGAAGTGTTTTGTAGGCTGGAGGTGACTCTAGGTCTGCCTGTCTCAGGCTTTCTAGTGACTCATCTGTCTGCAACTGATACCGTGTCGCCCGATATATATTTTTTTTCAAACTGCAGACAGCGTTATGTGCTGGGGTATTGAAAGGACGATTTCTGTTTTGACTGTTGTCATGTTGGCTCGCGAGGCATAAGGTATGTGTCACTTTTGGGGGGTTAACCATTCTCATTCAGCAATTTTATTAATAGCTTCTACGCTTATGAATGAAAAAAAGAAATGCGGCTTGTTGAAATTGGAAGGAGTAAGAGGGAACTTCACATTTTTTCCGGTCTGCTGTAGATTTCAAAGGCTTTCCCCAGTGACAGACATTCACAAAAAGGCTGAGTTTCATTCTGCCTGAATGGAACCTCAGCTAATTACAGCCGATCTGACTCTGGCCAGGTTATACTATAGAACATATTGGGGTTTATGAATGGAACCTGTTATGTATTAACATGTTAAATATACACCCACGATGTCTGGAGCTGTGTAGTAGTAACGTAGAGGCTTAGAATTTAGAATAAAAAAAAAAAGTCAGTAGATTATATTAAGTTCATTAAAGAGCTAAAGGTAACACACAAATTAAAGCACAAAGGAAATAAATTTAAAAGGATTGTCTGAGACAACCGAAAATATTTCTTTGGGCACTGATCTCTACCTCTAACCCAAGAAGTAAATGATAAGCAAATATGCCATTTCTTTTAAAGGCATTTGTTTCTTTGAGTTTTAACTGTATTTCTTTATGCACCCTGACCCTTCTGTGATTCCTCTGCTTTCTAAATAAATCGAACCTTTTAAGTAATTTGGATGGTGTTTACAAAAAGGCCCACAGGTTCAGGAGCTGTGCAACTTTCAGATGAATATTTTATCATGCCTTTCAAGGATGGCTACATCTCATGTCCTTCATAGCTCAGTTAGGGCATTTTACACCAAGCAGACCACCTCTTCAGAAATTATGAGATTGGAAGGCAGAGGATCTGAAAGGGATTATCTTTTATTGCCTAAGTAGCCCCCAAGTTACAGCTAGAGGGGGGATGCGCTGAAGGCAAAGAGGCTGGGCCGGGGAATAAAATTTCAGCTCTGCTGCATCGTTCCTGGTCCTGATCCAGCACGATGAGAGCTTACCTCTGATCCAATGGGCTGCAAATGATGCCTGTAATATTTGGTCCCTGAGTGCCTCACCAAGATATTAATAATTCTGTATGTCATAAGGACAAAGGAAATGAATTAATTGATGGAGGAGCTTAGATTGTACATTAATGAAGCTGCAGGGATAGACAGGACTGCCCTAGCCACTTGCTTAACAACACATACTGGAGGATAAACAAAGCATAGGAAAATAGGGAAGCAGCTGAAATGTCAGAGAGAAAGAGGAACCCCCCTGGGATCCTTGCAGTTTTAGTGTGATGGTGTTGCATTCCTCCCTCAAAAATGAAGTCCCTGAGGTTGAAGTAACAGGAGAAAGCAGAGTCCTGCTCTGGAAGTCTTAGGCGAAGAGGCGGAGGGGCCAGGTTATCCCTCTGGAATTTTTATCGTCTCCAGCTGCTTTTCTCCAGGCTGATTCACCCCTGTCTCTAAGGAAACGTGGGGGAAGAGATGACGTTTTTAACAATCTGGAGGGACTCACAATATGCCTTCAGGGCACTGGGTATATAAACAGAAGAATTTGAGATCAATTACCTGTGCTATTTAGGTTGGCTTTTCCGTCCCCTTCCTTTGCTGACCTGTAAAAGAACATGTATTGAGGTGATTCATCCCCCAAAATTCTATTGGTTACTATGGAATACTTTGCACACAACATGCATGTATGGCATAACCAGTCACACGTATGTGCACTGAAATGGTTATCAAAGAGTTGGCTGTGCGCTAGTGGGAAGCTTTCTTAATGGTGTTTTCATTCCTCTTAGTGAAATTGCAGTAATTACAAGGATAAAATATCATGAGAAACAGAAAAAGGCCAGTGCCTGGGATTCATGATCATGTTTTGTTGAAGACGAGAAGCCCCTGCAAGCAAGGTCTCTGAATATATAGAATAGAATAAAATAGGGATTCTTTCTTTCTAAGTCTTTTAAAATGCATTACACTCAGGTGCAGTTAACAGGTACAATGAAAGCACCTGGTTTCTTTGCAAATAAGCTATTGGCAATATATATTTTAAGGATATCAAAGACCAGAAGTTCTGCCAAATCAGTGTAGCTGTGTTCATTTCAACAGTGATTTTGATTTAAAAAAGCTACAGCCTTAGCTGCATTTTTCTTGACCAAAATAAGAGTGGCCAAAAATTGCAAAGTTTCACCAGTCTGTCTTTACACAGCCTCATAGATCAGGCTGCGTATCTTGGATGTTACATTAGTGTTGTGCTTTATTTAACAGAAGTCTTCAGATCCACAAAGTTCCGAAGAACATCTTTAGATTTTGTGATTAAATAGCACGTACAAGATCACAGAGAAGTGACCAGAGTCCAGAATAGGGCTCCCAAGTTCTTGACTCAGTATATCCATCAGATCTGTTGATCCCGAATACATCCTTAGCCTATCCAACCTCTGTAGTCCTGTATTCAGATACGTTTGATTTCCTGAACCAAAGGAAAAACTACTTAGGAATCACAGCATAGCAAAAGCCAACTTCATGCTTGTTCTCACAGGGCTGTGTCTCCCCTCGAGACAACAGGGGTGGTATTAGGGGTATTGAATATTGCTAAGGCTGTTATACGAGGCTATACTCCAGGCAAAACAACGGGCAAAGGGAAGACTGCAAAAAGTGCACTGGACACACACAGCTCTGTAACTACACTCTAAAACCCTTGGTGGGGTTTAGAATAGCAGGCGGAAAGAGGCATTGTTTGTCTGTACATTGAGCTCCTGTTAATGGTTACCTGAAAGCAAACTTACACCTGCTCAGTGGGACATTGTCCTGTTGTCCACTTTTATTGGTGAGCGGGTGACCTTTTATGCTTGGGTGGTTGAGGCAGTTGCAGAGGCATATGCAAATCCCTTTGGTATTTTTCAGCTCCTACCAGGCTGATTAGGTTCTCTAGAAGGACCTAAGATGAAGGGAATTTCCATACTCTAAAACTGATTCCCCTTGCTTGCAGACATTCCCATACTTGCATAGTATGTGGATGTACTCTGTAATTCTAAAAGCAATGTTGCTGCGTTTTGCACCATGCAGCACACAAATAAGTCTTATGAAGGTGGCATTGTTAGATCTGGATCAGAACTGACTTGCACCCTGACAGTTCCAGCATGCTCCTACTCTGGTAGGTCCAGTGCTTGCAATGACCAAAAGCCCACCTCGAGCGTAGAAGGGGACCTCGGGGCAGGCATGTCAGAAGGTTGAAGTTGCAAGGGCATCTTGCTCTAGAGAGGAAGGTTGACAGCCAATGTGAGGTGAAACACATAATTATGCCAGCTGACGTTTCAGAGCTTCAACTTTCATCCTGTAAAGGTCAAATCTCCAGTCCATGACAGGTTTCATCCACAGTCCTGCATGACTCCAAGGTAAATTCATGGAGTAAGGACCACCTCCATTCCCACCAGTGATTGGGTGGCCTCTTTTCAGCAACTGGAGCAATGGCCTTTGGTCTTTCCATTAGAATGACCAATAGGTACCTTTGGACTGAACACAATCTGAGTCTCAGTTTACTGGGAGGGAGCAGGTGGACAGAGAAGAGAATGAAGGACCCTGTTGCTGCTCACCTGTGTCCAGACCACAGGCTACTGTTTTGCAAACCATGGGTTAAGTCATGGGCCACAATCTAGAAAACTTTGCTCAACAGTACTAGGTAGCTAAATATAATCTCTGACTGTCATAGGACTTTTGCCAGAGCAAAGCTGCAGAATTCTACACTGCGGCATGTTGCGTTTGCATGAATTATATTTCTTACATTAGAAAAATTATCTGTAAAAGCCAAAGAAAAACCCCATCCAGCGAATAGTCTCAATTAAACATACATGTAAATTTATGGTAAACCCTGTGAACTACTGAGAAATGTCTACTAGGGCCCATAAATGTATTGGCTTTCAGTCTTAGTCTTAATTACCCTGTGTGCTGCTTTGGTATATACTTCCAACCCACACAAAGAAAATATATCAGAGCTAGATATAACAGCTGCTCACATATGACAAAGATTCATCCTTTTGGAAAAATATTTAATCGTTCTGGGTAGACAGGTTTGTGTTGATAACTGACTTTCATTTATTTGGTAGGACCTATAATTCCTTTAGATCAAATCTGAGACCAAGTGTGAGCACTTCTGTAGAGGTAAGCTTGTGAAGAAAATTGCAGTGTTATTTATTTCTGATTAATTCTGACTCCTGCTTGAATGTGAGGTCTTTATAGCAGGATAGGAAGTAAAGCTGGTTCACCATAAACCCCAAAAGAAGTCTAAAAACTTAATATATATCTATTTTTAGGGAAGGTGTATTTTAAAGCCTGTTTTCATTTCCGTCTTCCTCCTCCTCCCACACCGCTACTCACCCCCCACCCCCTCCCCTGTTTAGTTTGTATCTTTGAGAAGTATCTACTTCTCTGGTTTTTATTACACTTTCTCACACCTTCCCCTCTGGAGATTTAAAAATCTGAGATGTTTATAGGCTCAAATACTCTGATTTTATTGGTCCTCCAAGAGTCCGTGTATGGCTCAACCTTAGAGTCGGCTGATGTTCTTATCCATGGTTTAAACAAGGGTGGTAAAGAAATGAAACCTCTGAGGACAAAACCCTTCAAAGGTCATTTATAAGACATTTGGCAGAATAAGTAGCAGCTCTGATAATGCATCTGATGAGCTGAATGAAAAATCTATAATCCCTTTTCTGTAGTAAGCGTGGGCAAATCTAGATCTATTCCTCCTAGCAACCAATAATTTGACATAAATTACACAGCAATTGCTTAGCAGGGTTTGAAGAGTGGTGATTTTTTTTTTCTTCTTTGCCCTGAAGATGAACTTCATTTGTGGTGATGCTGCCAAATCCATTTCATTGTAAAGAAATTTGCTTTCTAAACCCCTAGGGACTGAAATTCTGTGGAAACAAAGCCAAACCCAATTGCTTGGCTATCTGTATTGGTTGGCTGTACGTTAACAAACAGTATTGTTTGTTGCATCTTCTATTTACTAAGCTATTTTTTTTATTGGCTTCAGGCTGTGCTCCTGGAAGCCTGTCAAGCTGCTAAAATGGAGCAGCACCGAGCCTGTCGGAGAGCTACAGGAGAGGCTCCCACCTTAAACAGATGGCCGCGTTACTGGCTGAGGAGCAGACGTGGCTTTTTGCAAGGACCTGTCTCGTATCCCCTTAATGATTTATCCTTGCCGGCTGGTGCAGGGGGGAATTCCATCTGCTGTCCTTCTCCCTCCCAGCCGTTCTGGGTGGGCAGTTGAGCCCTCGAGTGACACACGTGATGTGGTCCTAAGGCTTTGCAGGCTGGCGTTGTGATGTGCAGTTGGTTTTCACTCTTCTGCATGTGCCGATATGGATGTCTGATGAAAATAACTGTCTAGTGAATCTAGCCCGAAAAAGGAAAGCTCAGGGCAACAACAAAATGTGTCAAAACTGTAGCACTGGGAAATTTTAACATTTCTTCTAGGAATGTGGTTGTGGACCAAACCTTCATTTTTATCACAACAGCAGTTAAGAACATTGTTTCACTTTCAGGGCAGGAGGGTGGGTTTGCTGCTGGCTTTGAACCTATGGGCTCCAACCTCCAAGGTGTCTGTAGGTGCCACTGCAATAAACACTTTAGCAAGTGCTGCTTATCCCTACAATTTGGCTTTAGATTGGAGCAGGAGGATACGAGGCAATCTTTTCTGCCTCAGAAAATCCTCCCCCTCCAACCTATCCACCATCGCTATTGACTTACAACCTAACTGTACTAGCAAGGGCAAGTACAGTACTCAAACTCATCAAAAAAATACAGTCCAAAAGGAGGAAAAAAATGTTCTCTCAGCCAATGAGAGTGTGGACTAAAGAATGAGTCACATCTGATGTATTTAAAAATATACGGCCTGTTCCTGTAATGTAAAACATTGCTACAGCTTGCTGTTCCTAATATAGTGGAAATTCCATATTTATTTCTCATGAAGCCTATCTGTTATGTTACCCAATTGAGTTACTTAGGAACAGCAGCCACTCCGATGTTTTAACAGGGGACTATAACCAAACTTTCCTTTGTGATTTCAGTGTAGGCTTGTCTTGACAATCCATGAAGATGATGTAACCAGAAAACAGCCCATTAATCTCATCCGAAGCTTTAAATTCCAAGGTGCAATAAATCAAGTTTAAATGAGTTTCCACTGAACAAAAGTAAAGGGGCTTTATGAAAAACTTTCATTTTCAGCGGGGATTTTTTTTTTAACTGCATATTATTACATAATTCTTCAAGAATCTGCTGAAAGGGGAAAAAAACAGGGGGAGGGGGAATTTCAGTGTTGGGGGG
>JAOQGH010000077.1:40115695-40129593 GCA_025769975.1 Gallinago jamesoni | reverse complement strand
CTGCCCAGGGAGGGTGTGGAGTCCCCTTCTCTGGAGATCTTCAAGCCCCGCCTGGATGCTGTCCTGAGTGATGTGCTTTGGGAAACCCTGCTTTGGCAGGGGAGCTGGACTAGGTGATCTCTAGAAGGTCCCTTCCAACTCCAACAATCCCGTGATTTCGTGATTCCGCTGCAGCAGCAGCTGTTCTGATAGAGTATTTCTGGCTGTAGATCATTCTGTGCAGTGAGTTGCAGGGAGCAGAAAATCATTCTGCTGGACAGCTTTAATGCTTGGGAAGAACAAAAAATGAGTAAGAATGAGACTTTTCATGCAGTAAGGCATTAATGTTTGCTTACAAACCAAGAACCCGTTAAAAAAGGCAGCTGATGTAGGAACGTAAGAGTGATAAGGCCTAAGGAACCATATTTAATAACAACATTCCACCACTTGATACTGGAATGGTAAAATGGCAAACAGCTGAGACGTTATTTTCCATAAAAGTTAATATGGGACTTTCTACTGATTAATGCTTTATAAAGCAGTGTGTTGATGCAGATGTAGTCCAATGGATTTCAGTGGTATGGAAGATAAATTTTGTTTAAGTGCTTTCCTGGATTAGGTTGAGTTGGTAGGACCCATAAGAAATTCTGGAGCTGTAACAGCACTTAAACCTGCCTTATTCCACATTAACTAGAGACTTATTAGGCTTATGCAATTGTCAGGTTGTGTAGCTGTCTTTGGGTAACACCTGAAAAAGACTTTGGCCTGATGCTCATGTACACATGGAATTGTATCAATGTGAGTAGGAGGAAGGAGAGAGGGAGGCAAAAGGGGTATTTGCACTGCTCCTAAATTATTATTTTTTTCCTGTTGTCCTGTCTCACTTCTGGGAAATTAGCTGTTTCTGGCAGTATCTCTCTGCAGAGATGTTACAGTATCTATAAGCCCCATGCTCTGGGACTTGGGGAGCTGTGGGAATAGGGAGGGGACTCTCTCCTACAGGACCAAAGTCCCTGGTTCACACCCAAGTCGAGTCTACTCTATTAGTTTGCCACTCTATGAACACCTACAGAGCTGATGATCCTCTGCTGAGGAACGAGTGCATCTTCTGCAGAGTCCCAGTCTGGATACGGAGGAGATGATAGATTCTCCAGCACTGAAGTGCAGGGAAACAGCTTCACAGATTCATTCAGTCATTTAATTTCCAAACCCAAAGTGACAGATGTGGTGATGGTCAGAGTGAGTTCAGCTATACAAATGTAGGAGCATGCTGAAATGGATAATAATTTGTTCTTTTTCTGCTGACAGCTTTTGACAGAAACCATTTCTCTGATCCCCAGATCCACCCATGAATATTATGAGCTCAGAAATGAGGCCTGCAGCCAAACCATTCTTGGTATTGGTTTTGCAAAAGCAAACAAAAAACAAGTGATGAGGTCCGTCCATCTGGTTTTAACCCTTTTCTAATTATAGCATGTTTTCTCAATACAATCAACTGTTCCTGTTGCCCTGTTGGGATCACTTAGTTGGTCCTCAGGAGCTGATGGTTCTGGCTGAGCCAAATTCCATGGGACCTGTGTTTCTCAATATGTTACAAAGCAATACTTGTATGGCAGGATGGTTTCCAGCTACATGCTGTACTGTAGCAGTGGGCACAGGTGCTGAAGCTGGTTCCTTAGTCCCCATCACTGTGTCAGCAGGCTTTGCTAAGCTGGTAAGGAGGGACTGAAGTGTGATGAGAGGCAGAAGGAGCCTTGCCGGAGGACTGGGCAGAGAAACAGGTGTGCTCTCAAACCCAAGGAGAACAGTGTGACAAGGCAGTTGTTGTGTTGATGTGTTGATCTGACCAGCTCACCTTGCAGGTACAGCACGTAGGTGTCATTGTGCTGCACCAGTGTAATGTCATGTTCAGGGACAGGGACATTATGGACAGGTGGAAAGTATTGTCTGTAGGTTGGTGTCCACAGCTTCCCTGTGAGTCACTGCAGAGGCAGCCAGGTAATTCGAGTTACGGTATTTTGGGAAGCTGGGGTCATTATGTTTGGAACACTGAAATTGTAGGAGGAAAAAATTCTGTTGAGGGGAGAGAATGAAAGATTTAAAGAGCTTGCTGATGGTGTTTTTTGCTAATAATTATCTGCAGTTATGATATATTTTCATTAAATCTAGTCAAAATACCAGAAAGAAAAAAAAAATCATTCAGATACTTGTGTGGATTCCATGAATGCTTTTTGGCTAAAAGTTTTGGGTTTCCTAGCATTGACTGAAAGTAAAAAGCAAACTTGAGCACAAGAATCCTTTTGAGTTCGTCCTTTTATGCCACACAAAAGAAAAATGTATTCTGAGAATAATTTCTGACCGGGTCTATTTTTATGCTAATGACCCTGCAGCAGACAGTTATTTTTTCTGTTGCTCACCCTTAAAATAAAAAAATCTAGCTTCTGGGCAAGATCTTGCTTTTGTAGACACAGACGACCTGTAACTTGTTTGAGCAGAACAGCCAATTCCACCATAAATAATTTGCAGAAACGTGTGTAGTTTGTTTGGGTTCTGAAGAGTATTTTTGTGTGTTTGGGTTGTGTTTGGTCATTGTTTTTTTTTTTCTGAAAACATCCTTTTTCCTTTAGTAATTATGCTATAAGCATTTAACTGGGTAAGCAGTGCCAATGAAAACCCTTCTAAAATGTCATTTTTCACGGTCATCCTGCCGGCAGGACTTAAACTTAATGACTAATGTGAATCTCTGTTCCTCTTTCCCAGTGGGAGCTAATAAATCCTAACGGAGTAGCAGCCACTTTATAGCTCTAGGGAAGATGGAGGAAATGAGCTCCGTTAGGACTCTTGGTGGATGGAGGACACACAAGTCAGGAGACTGAAGGAAGCTCAGAAGAGTCGAGGAACACATGGTGGTCCTTCAGCTGTTCTGTATATCTGTAGCTGGAGACACTGCAGCAATTTCTGTTTGCTTTACTATGTGTTGATGCCACCTGACACTGAAATGCCCTTGTGTTTGCGTTGGCAGAAATGAGCTGTAGTCTGTTTCTTAAGGACGTGCCGGTTCTCTAGCGTTGCAAGACCTTGGGACACTGAAATGCCTGTGGTCTCTCATTCCCTTCCAGAAATGCATTGTAGTTTTTGAGGGTTTTGGTCTTTTCTGCTAGCAGCCTTGTTTTGTTAGGTCTGTCTTGTGGTTGCGGCGAGTGTGGAATGGATGTGTTGTGGACTTTAACTGGACTAAACACCTCTGCTGTTCTTCTCTGGGATTTGTGGGGAGTGATCTCACTGCCACAGCTGGTCTCCAGTCCAGTAGAGATAAGTGACGTCCATATCCCATTCTCAAAGCACAGTCAAGGGAATGGTTTTCTGAGTGCAGCTTCTTTCACAAATGATGACATTTGCACAAACTATCAGTGAGAAGCTCAAATGGGGAACCGGGGTCCCAATTTGCTAAGCACAGGGATTTGTTGTGCAAGGCGATGGCTTATGTTGTCAGTGTGTTCTGAGGACTAGCAGAGGAACCCAGCCAGACACAGAAGCCCAAATAACAGTGGGAGGATGACTAACATTGTCTGTAATCAGCAGGCACCACAGCACACTGCCATTGTTCATTGCTGTCAGAGCTGAGGCAGCTGCATAGATGAAGATGTCATCCCTCCACAACCTTGCCCCACTTGATGTAAGGATGTACTGGAGCATGGTCTACCCAAGTGCAGGAGGTGGGAAGGTTTCCCTGTGAGACAAAGGTCCTCACAATGACCAAGTGGTCAGGTCAGGTATAGGATGGCCAAAGGAGGTTCACGAGGCTTGGGCAGGCTGGGTGCTCATGCATGCTAGAGCTGGGTGATGCAGAAGCCTCCCTGAAGACCATGGTAGGTATGAGCCAGAGGGGCAAGAAGGTGAAGTGTGATTTTTCCAATTCCCATCTGCATGGTGACTAGCTGTACTCAGAGTAGAGTCAAGGTAGCTTTGCCTTCCTGGCCCTCCAGCTCTCCTCATCAGTTGACCACAGCACATGGGATGTCTTTTAATGCAATACACTCAGAGGAAATTTAAAAGGTATATAAAAACTTCATTAATTGGCTAAGTAAGCTGAGAGCATATTTTAAATAGTGGATGTCAGGTGGGAGCTGTTTGAGGGGAATTTCTCAGTGTAGGCATTACAGGGAAGCTTGTCCTGATGGAAGTTATTTTCAGAAATTACCTTCAGCTCTTGTGATCAGCCTCGCTGTTCAGAGTTATCCCCTTTTATATCAATAATATGCCTGGCCTCTGCCTGCCATTTATCCACCACGTGTCAATTTAACTCTCATTTCAAAAAGAACAAACTCTTTCTCCTTTCCTTCCCCAAATATGTCCCCAAAGAAAAGTTAAGTAAGTTATTCTTTCTTTAATATGAGACATCTGGTCTCTGGGATCTACAGCAAAAGCAAAGAAAACATGCAAAAATTTGGGTGGAAAAACATCCCAGCTTTTTATTATCATGTCCCACAGAAATGCCTCCCACAGCGCTGCATGAGAAAAGTGAGAGTAGAGCTGATAAGCAGCCCACAGACCAGCGATTCATTCCCTCCACTCTCCTTCTGCTTTACGTTATTCCTTGCACCTCCCCAAAACATTGTTTGCTTAGCTGAGGTGGAACATCAGTTTTCACCTGCTGTTAAGGATCCTTCAGTGAGAACTCTGCTAACTTGGTAAACTTCGTAGCATATGTGTAGTTGATCAGAAATCCTCTGGCCATTAGCTTTTTTTTTTTGGTCAAGGAATCAGACTTTTTAAAAAGTAAACGTTGCTTTTTTTTAATGAAAAGATTGTGAACTATGGCAATATATCCACAGAAAATTTTTACTTTTAAGATGAGCACTCGAGAAATCCAGAAATGCTTCTGGTTTGCACTTAGAATCCATGGGATTTTTTTTGATCTGGAGATCTAGCACAGATGTCTTATAGCTCCGAGCGTCCTCAGCTGTTCAGCATTTCCCCTTCCCATTGTGTCTTTTCTTGTGGTAGGGCGCTGATGTACCAGGGGAGGCATTTGGCTCACAGAAGATAACGGAAAATGGTGGTCATCAGCCAAACCAGAGGTTCCATCCTGATTCTTAGCATAAATTGGAGCAGCCTGCGGTTTGGTTTAAATTTGTACCAAAGATGGACTGACTCTACGACTTAAACCAGGCTCATACACTCAAGCCAGGTGTGAGGCCACTGAGCATTAAAAAAATCTTTTATCCTATTCTAACATCCAGCCCTCCTGGGTGAGGATTATTGTCCCTTAAGCCAAGTCTGGCTTCAGCTAGGTGTCAAAGTACAGGATGCTGAGTTTGTCTTGGAAATGTTGTTGCATATCTTGGTGTTTAAAGGGGTGTGAGTTGGTCCACTGACCTCGGTGGTGAATGGTGCAGAGCTGAAAAATCTCATCTGGGCTCCTTCTGGAAAATCTGGGGGTTAAATCAGATGTGAAGTTAAATATAGCAGAGTCAGGTCTGAATAGAGGTCTGAACTTCACGTCCCAGACTAGACAAATTAAAATGAGGGTAAGCACATATGTGCATGGCTTAGATCGATTGCTGATAGACAGGAAAGGAATAACACAGGAATGCCTTCTTTATTAATTTCAGAAGGTAGCAGAATATTCAGCACTGGGTCATTGACCAAAACCAGGAAAATTTCTGATGCCGAGATCCTCTGTTGGACTCCAAGGATCAAGATAAGCTTCTGAGGGCCAGAAAGCTTTAGGATCTTACCGGGGCAGCTAGGCAATCGGAGCTCTGGCAGCACAACAGGCGAAACACGATTGCCAGTCAGAGTGAGAGATGAGTTATTACAGAAATCAGAAGCTATGAAAAGGACTGGTTTTGTATCCTATTATTATAACTTTTAACACGTCCTACAGAAAGCAGTGGTTATGATGCAGACCTCCAGCTCTTTGCAATAGTTACCACAGCTCAGAGGCTGAGATAGGCTGTTGGAGAAAGGAAGGATGATCCCACTGAGTTTTTGAGTGGAGCCGTGGATTTGCGACATATACTTATTAATACTTTCCACTTGCACAGTGGTTCCAGATATTCTTTGAAGATTGCTGGCTGTCTGCTAGACCCTGTGGAGTGACCTTCAAGACACCATCCTTCACTTACACATCTGTTAAAAAATGAGCTATGTTGAGGACAGGGAGGGGCTCCTTCCTCAGGAACGTTTGGGATCCACTCAGCTGTAACACTGGCAAACAGTAGACACCAAGAAGGATGTGCTTGACCTTGGTTAAGGACTCAGTAGTGAGGAGAATGGTGTGGAACATTGTAGAAACTGAGAGGGTGGCTGCTGAGGGATCACTCATTTCTGAGCCAGGCAATCACTCTGAATTTCAGAACTTATCAGATGGTCAGGATATCTGACAAAAGGTTCATATTGGTGGATCAGGAATAACCTGGGACCATTCTCACCATGGCTATTTGGTGGATGTCCATTGACTATAATGCAATTCTTGGTACTAAATAACAGAAATGTGATAAACCTTGCTTATGACCAAAAACTGAAACTGGAAGACTTGCCTGTCTGGAGGGATGCCACACTTTTCATCTCACATCCAGGAGAGGGCAGAGGTAGGCATGAAAGCCTTACTACCTATTTTAACTATGGCTGTCACATGGCTGTGGTTGGTGTGGACCCAAAACCTTCATCAGATCGGACAGGGGCTCTGTGAACCTCCTGTACAGAGCAGTCCTGTAGATAACTACTCCAGACTGAGGTGGTTTTCTTTGTGAGTCAAAATTGAAAAAGGACTGTGATTCACTGTAGCTTGAAGCCCTGAGGGACTTTCTACTGATTTCAGCACCCGAAGCAAGAGGCAGGGCACACCCTGCTCAAGGAGGTCCTGCAGTGCAGAGACAGGGCAATGTGGCCACTGCTTCCCTCTCCATGACGCTTCACTGGACACGTAATCTTTGCACCCTCTTACAAACTCTGGAGCAGCTGCTTGTATGTGGTGAGAGTTCCCCTCGTAAGCAAATTGTACTGCCCCATAGGATAACAGAGAAGATCGGAAGAAAGAATAGGTGTTTTCCCATGTGGTGTTTTGGGAAAACTTTTATTTTTTTTTCTTCCACACGTTCAGTGCAGATACGAGTCTGGACCAGAGCCAAAACTTGTTCCAGCCTGTTTTTTTAACCACCTCCTTCCCGTGAATTGTAAGCTACTTATGCCATGGACACGAGTCTCTCAGACATCCGTGGCCCATCACACAGGTCCTACCCTGATCACAAATAATATTTTCAGTTGTTCCTGGGTTGCTGTAATGGAAAGATTTGTACACGACCAATGTAGCGCTCTTCATACAAGAACATGTAATATTTCCACATCGTAGTTCGTGTCTTTCCATTTAAATGGGAAAGACAGAAAGAAGGGGGACCAGGATCATGGCAACAAGGACATGCCCAAAGCAAAATGTTTCTGGTAAGTATGACTCACAAGAGTCAAAATACTTCTCCTTAACCGCTGGCCAGCTGAGCAAGAAGAGCAAAAGAAGATAAACAGGACAGGACAACAGAACAACATCTCTGCAAAGTTTCCAGTCCTCCTGCCCAGTCTATGAATACTAGTTTCCAAATGTCTTTTCCTCTTACAGCTCATTGGCAAGGACAGTGGGTGCTTCAATAGGATTCTTTCATATTATATTTTCCAGGAAGGTATATTTAATGCGATTCTTCTGGATTAAAGTAAAATCCAAATAAAACGGAGAATAGGAACAGTTTAGCTTGAGTACAACTCTGGTAATGATATCGCATTATGAATGGCGTCTGAAGTCGCAAGTCTTCAGAATCATCTCTCCTTCATTTTTTTGTGCTCAACTGCACATGCGCACACCGCTTTATATGTATATGCATATATTTTTACACACCTGAAACCTTTAAGAACCAGGCAAGCCCAGATTAGACTAACAGTTCATGTAGCTGGTTTCTTGTTTATAGGAGTGGTCGCTGCTCAGTGCTTCAGAGCAATGTGTAGAAAGCCCTTTATGAACCAGTTCTCAAGATATTCTGCTTCAGAAAGATAATTTAGCCTGCGGTAGGTAAAAGTCAGCTTCAACCTGCAATATATATTATACCTTTTCCAAGTGCCTCTGGTTGATTTAGATAACTTTGGATATAGTTGTCATCCATAAGTTCTTTATGTCCCTGCTAAACTGTCAGGCTCGTGTTCTTCAGCACAGGGACCAGCTGTGCAACTGCATAATAAAAAAATGAGGCGAGGGCTGGTTCCTCAGATCAGCCACGATTAGCTGCTTGAAATTAAAGTCTTCAGTATCTTTTCTGCTTGCAGGCAAGCCATGAGCAGTTCGTGAATCCTGGGTGGGATATTCTCAGTGTAGAGATGCCTGCATAGAAGATGAGGCTTACACTTCTACCTGTAGGTCTGTTAGGATACTTTGTGGAAAGCTTTCTTTGAGGCCAGAGGAAACAAGCTAGCACTATGGCGCACCAAAATACTAGCTTTTTCTTCCCCAACAACAGAGAACAGCATTTTCTCTGTAAACAGTGCAACCAAGGGTTTTTCTTCCATCAGAAAAAACCCAATTTTCTGCTTGGTCTCCAGTATTGGCACTATCAGAAACACTGGGATAGCTTATGACATCTTAGAAATGTGGACACCAAAAATACAAAGATTTTGAACTGTTCCTTGACACAGGGTGAGTTTCCACTGTACTTTTAGCCTGAGTTTGAACCCTGACTTCAGCCTTTTCACACAGAGAAGTCTCCGTGGGGGTGTTTTAGGCCAAACTGAATTCAGCAGGGGGTATAGATAAGAAAAGGATGCTGTATTTCACTCAAGTTCATATCACCCATTCAAAAGTGCTGGTTGTTTTCCATTTTCCTTCCCAAGCTGCTACTTACAGGGCAAACACATTCTCCATATCTGCATTACACGTTTGGATGGACACCTATACCAGTGCATAAGGGGTAGTAATATTTATTTTTATTTTCCTTTGCAGACTTTTTACTTAGAGTTCAAATCAAATAAAAAATTGTACTGAATGAAACAAAGCTATTCAGCTATCTAAAAAATAATATATAAATTAAAAATATCACTGGATAGAAATTAGAAAACATTTTTTATTATTTTTGTTGTGAATTTCCTTGATGCTTTTTTGTTAGGAAACTTTGAACTTAGTTTTAAAGAAGAAACAGTTATCTGTAGGGATCTGCTTAACAGAGATAAAGATTGTAAGTGAATTTGGGAAGATCGTAGTCGTGTATTAATTCCTACATCGTGCTCACAAGCAAAAGCAATGCTGAACAAATGCAATGCCAGTGTAGATTTCATTCTCTTGTCACACCTTAGAGCAGAGACAGATACAGCCCAGAACAAAACTAGAAATCAGAAGGTCCTCCTCTTCTGCAGTGTTTCTGACAGGCATTGAAAATGCATAACCAAAAACCAGAAGCGTGGACTGTGATCGCTTCAATGGCTTTTCATCAGGAAAGAACAGCTTATGGGCATATCCTGTTTCAGTTGTGATACCACAGAAGTAATTAATTGATTAGTACAGCCTAAGATTTTTCTAAACTTTCTGATATTGAGCTCCAAAACTTCTGCAAGTCTTCCGCTGACATTGCCCCAGGAAGTGATTTGAACCTCTTTCTACTATGAATTCCTCTGCCTCGGTCTCCCTGAATAGGCGAATACAGGAGGAAGCCAGAAGTGCTGCCGAAGAAAATTAGTGCAGATGGTTCTGACACTTGACAACATATTTTGCTGATTTTGAGTCAAATTTAGGGTGAGATCTCATTGCTTTTGACTCACCGTAGGCATGACACTGCAGTGCCCAGCTGCACCCTGCCCCAAATTAATCCCAGTAGGGATTGGGGCTCACAAAAAAAAAAAAACAAAAAAAAAACCCCAAAGGAATATGAATAATAGTACAGCTCTAGAAGCAGCTAATAGGGGCCAGAGTTTTCTCTGTGAAATATCTATGATTCTCACCCTGGATATAAGTCACAGCAAGAATGAGGAAACTTAGGATCATCTGGGTCTGTGTGACTTCCTTAGGCGGGTGTCTCCATTTCTCTGTGCCTCAGCTCATGGTCTAAGTTATAGTTTTCTTTATTTGTTCATTTAAATTTTATTCTCCTCAAAGCAGAATTCCTCTTTATCGTTTTTTTTCCCCACTTTTGGTGTGAATGTGATAGTCACACTCATGAATATTTGCATCAATCTACTCATTAATATCTAGTCATCTGGTATAGTGCTAATAAAACTTGGAAATAAATGGTAATTTTTGTTAGAAGCATTTATAGTGCTCAGTGTATTCAAGGAATGATAGAAGGAAACATAAAAAAGAACAGGTTTTTTGTAGCTAGTAGAACTTACAAAAATTATATTTCAACTATAATTTCCTTTTGAAGGAATGTTATCAAGCATCCTATGGAGTGCAACAAGTTTCAAGTATTTCAATATCTTTGAGGAACTGCAAAGATTAAAATATGTAGTGCTTGTTGCTCATTGCTTTGTGACAAGATGAAAGATTTTAAATCACGGCAAAAGCAAAATATGCTAACTTAATCCTAAACACCACAGCCCTGAAAATGTTGAGACCGTCCTTTGCTGATGCCTGTAAACGTTGTGGTTTTGATCCAGCAGGAAGAGCTTGTTTACAGCCTCAGCAATTTATATTTCCCTTTCGCAAGAGCAAGGCATCATATTGTCTCATTTCTGCCACAGTTATCTCATTTGTTGCTCTTAATTTACATTGCTCAAGCTCCAGTCCCATTTGTTTTAGCAATGAAAGTTGTGTAGATGAAGCAATACCAAGAACAGCACAGTCAAATTGCAGTCTGTTTCTGAAAAAAAAGAAAAAAAAAAAAGTGAAAAAAGCAGAAGAAAACAAAGCAAAATATCTTTTAAAAGGCAATGTGAAGAGAAAGAGAATTGGGAGAAGGTCCAAAACAACTCTGTGTCTTTGAGAAGTAGCAAAGCTGAAATTAGAACGTTCTTCATAGAGAAACTGAATATTATAAAGAAATAATTCTTTCTGCCGTTAAAGATGGTTATAAGACATTACAGCAGTATCTGTAGGAGATAACTGGCATCATCAGGAGAATTGTGGGAATTAATTGCATTGAAGCAAGTTATTACTACTGGAAGTTACAGGGATCATCACTTATTCTTGTGAGATTTTTCCAACATGAGTCTTGAGTATGCTTACTATGCATTTCTCTTCTGGCAATTCAGGCATTACTAGGTTGGACACAGCATAGATTAAGTCTCTACTGCAGTCCTAGTACTGTAATACTTAGCTTTAAAAGGAGCTGGCTTCAAACTACTAGCTGAAGCACTGATATGTCCCCACCACTGCAATGCTGAGCTCAGAACAGGATACATTTCCCAGACAAAAATGGGCTGAAGGATGGATGCACTTTAAAAGTGAATCTGATGCAGCTCAGGAAATGCACGGTGATCTCCTGTCTTATGACAAAACGTTATTTCTGCAAGTGGTCAGAAGTAGGAGTAGGCACCTTCTAGTCCCTCTGAGGTTTTACTTTTTTATCCATTGAAGCTGGAAATTCAGACAGACATATGTATGAGTTCACGGTCTTTGAGATTACATGAATGAATACATAGCATCTGCAGGAAAAGAGAAATGCTGCAATCAAAGATCTGGCTTGAGGAGAAAGCTGGAAAGTTCTGAAACGGTAATCAGAAAGGTGAGCTCTGCAGAGCTGCCATTAAAAATGTTTTGAGTGTCCACACTGGGCATCATATGGAAGGTCAGAAGTGTTTGTCCATTGAAATGCGTCAAGTAGCCAGGCTGCTGGAAACACCTGAAATCAAGGGAGAGAAAACAACGGGCAATGACCACATAAAGTGACTGAGTCCCGCTTAGCTATTTGATGTCAGCCATAACTGCCTGGCTTGGAGACTAGTCACGCCAAACCCTTTCCATATATCTTTCTGATAGTCTGGCCTTAAAGTTAGGATGTGCTGGGTAGTGTAAAAAGATGATAACAGGGGTTGCTTTTTCTAAGCTTCACCCTTATCACATGCACTAGAGAAGGAAGCAGAGCCTGGCTGCCCAGGAGGTTGATAAGCTATGGAGCAGGTCAGCAAACTGGCTCTTCCCAAGCTGCTTATGTGTTTCTGACAGTTGCCTCATTTTTTCCATGTGGAAATGCCAATACTCTTACTGTTAGCACAGAGATGCATACACTGCTTTTTCCCTACTACGCAGTCTCCTTGACACAGAAAGGAATAATAAGGGCTAGTATCAGGCTTTCTTTCCATGCGGAGCAGAGGGAAGGAACATTCATCTCACTGTGCGTTTGCAGATGGTTTCTGGGCAATATCTGGGATTTGGGTTTTTTTTCCCCGCTAGGGATAGCTTATGTGGTGAATCACACAGTATGTCTGATAACATGAAGCAACTTGTAACCCCATCTCTAGCTTTGACTGGAAAAAAAAAAGAAAAATGAGTATATTCAGTGAACTATGGCACACCCTGACTTCATACTAACTCTTGCTGTTGGTACAAAAGACCAATCTGCTGCCTTAAAAAAAAAAAAAAAAAAGCCTCTCTTGCAAAAAAGGAGACACTAAGACTCTCAGTTGCATCTGAGTTATGAAGTGTTAGAACTCTTTCCCAAAGCAAGCCTTCAAAGTCTTAAGTTGATCAGATAAACATTTCACAAACATTTCTGCTGGGGTTGCAAAATCTTTTCTCTCCAGCGTGCCTCATCTTAGGATAACGAATAAGGACAGCAGATGATGCTGAAGAGATGTGTCTGCTGTATTTCCTGATTGTGATAGGCAAAACACACATTAGGATTCCCCCCTTTCTTCTCCTGAAATTAGTGCTGATCTGACACAATGTTTTCTCTTTCCTTCCCCTTAAATCTGCTATGGCCTCTCGAAAAACAGCTTAAAAACTGGGTAGTCTATAAAAGTAGGATCTTTATAGTTCTCCAGCCTCCATCATCTACCAGCAACTGTGGCTGTGGAATCAAAGCTTCCTTTGAGAGGAAATTTAAGCTAAAAAAAGAAGAAATAACAATGAAAAACTCTGTTATGTTTAGCAACGAAAAAAAAGGAAGTAAATAAAAATATTATTCTCTTGCAAAACCATTACCACCACATCAAGTGATGGTACAAGAAAAAGAGCCTGTCATAAAATCATATTCACAGCTAGGTATCTAGCAGAGACCTTGTCCAAGAGTTTCTTCAGGAGCTGGGAGATATCCCCGTAAGAGGGCATCACAGTATCAGTGCAGTGTACCCTCTCACCACAGAAATGTGATATATGATAAATGATGCTCACTGATTTAAGGGCATTAATTGATTTACTCTCTGCAGAAAACCTGTCAGACGAGCCAGGTTCGGATCTCACAGGAAAAGAGCCTCTGCAAATGCGAGCCTTGTTTATAAGTGAGTTGGGTCTCAGGGGGTCTATCCTTATCCCCATCACGTCTGCGAAGCTGCCTGGGAAACATCAGCAAATTGTGTGCACAGCAGATCTTCTTGTAAACACATGAATCCAGCTTTGTAGCTCCCAAACACTGGTTTCTGCCCCGGGAAAAGCCAGGCGTTCACCTGCAGTTCAGGAATCCCTCCGGTTCTCCCTTCTCTTGGTGGGTTGGTGGCTATTGCTGCACCGTGACTCTGAGTCTGGGAAGTGCCTGCTAAAATTACCGCTTGAAAAAGATGACACTCTGGCATGAAGCTGGACATCGCATTGATCTGTGTGCTGAGGTTTAAGCCAAACTGAAAGCCCAGGCTGCTCCTTTATACAGAAGGAAATGGACCTGTTGGAACGGGTCCAGCGGAGGGCCACAAAGACAATGAGAGGACTGGAGTACATCTCCTATGAAGACAGGCTGAGAGAGCTGGGGTTGTTCAGCCTGGAGAAGAGAAGGCTCTGGGGAGACCTCATAGCA
>JAOQGH010000077.1:40099132-40115595 GCA_025769975.1 Gallinago jamesoni | reverse complement strand
CCCTGGAGGGGTTCAAGGCCAGGCTGGATGGGGCTTTGAGCAACCTGGTCTGGTGGGAGGTGTCCCTGCCCATGGCATGGGGGTTGGAACTGGATGATCTTTAAGGTCCCTTCCAACTCTAACCATTCTATGATTTTCCAAGCTAAAAGCAGAGGTGTTGTAGCTTTTGTTTGGCACAGAGAGAACAGCTGTGTGTGCTCACTGGAGAGAGAAAAGGAGGGTGTAGTGCAGTGTGCGCCTCGGGTTCAGGGGTTTGGTTCCCTTTTCACATTTGGGCAGCAGCAACTATTCTGGAAGATGATGTTGCAGCTCAGGAGTTGGAAGGAAGAACTGGAGAGATGAAAACTTGTAGCAGAGAGCTGGTACCCTGCAGATCAATGCAACACAGAGCTTCTGAGTGATTGAGCTGCTTGCATTTGGTGCATCAGGAAGGAGAAAGGAACATGCCAAGTAACAAGCATAAAGCTAATGAGATGGCTATTCCACTTTCTCAAGCAGGCTGGTGCGGCCATTCCTTTGTTTTCTCTCTCCTCTTTTCATACCCAGGCAGTCCACTCATGCTTTTCCTGTGGGAGGACTTAGAGCTGGCCAAAGCATTTCCAAATTCTTGTCCTGCAAAGTGCCAATGCATGTTTTCAATTTCCCACTCTGTTTGCAAAATGAATCCATCCTACACCAGCCTGCGATTTTACTTGTGTAGTAAAGACTGGTTTTTCTGGCAAGCAAAGGCTGCTGGTTTGAGACGGGCTGTGGGATAAGACCTTGGTACTGTAAGCATCTTAAAACACGGACTTTTCTCTTGGGCTTTTGGTAATGCCCCAGGATTGACGCTTATAAACAAAATGGTATCTGGGATAGACATTATTCTCTAGATCAGGGTTCTACATCTACAAATATTTGCACAATGTTTATCCCGAAGCACATGTTTGGGCCCATCAGCTTCAAGCTGCTTAACTTGAAACAGGAGGGAGCTGTGGTTGGTTTGGAGGAACCCTTCCTTTAAACCCCACCAGAGCATAGAAAAGGCAGAGGGAGAGGAGCGGTCAAATGTATGTGTTTCTCTCTGCCTCACTGGCTACCGTCATGGCAGGAGAGAGAGCTTCCAGTCTGCATCTGAAGTGTTAACAGAAAGGAATTAAAAGCCTAAATTGCAGGATGGCCCAGCTTTGCCCCAGAGCATCTTGGATGAACCTGAATCACTGTATTGCACAAAAACTTTCTGCTTCTAACCCTACTGGAAGCAGCCCCTAGCTCAGTGTACAGTGTGTTACAAAGTGAGCCCTTTTCTGAAGGCGTTGCCTGGGATCGCACCATTTTGGCAGATTCTCCAGTCAAAGATAACCTCATCAAGGGTATGTCAGCTTACAAGCCCAAAGGCAGAACTGATTTTCAGCAGCATAATAAGTTACCACTCATCAGCTGAGGTGCAGGTACTGGCAGGGTATGCTCACGGTCTCCCCATCTCGGAGGGAAAGGAACTGGGTCAAAACCTCCAGGGATGGGGGTGTGCTGCTCACCCACTGGACAATCGCTGTGGTTCCCAGAATCACAGAATCTTCATGGTTGGAAAGGGACCTTTGAGATCATTGAGTCCAACCAAAAAAAATCAGAAACAAAAAAACCCAACCAACCACCACACCAAAAAAACCACCACAAACAGACACAAATCAATCTCAGGCACTAGAGCATGCCCTGAAGTGCCATGTCTACACGTTTCTTAAATCCCTCCAGGGATGGTGACTCCACCACCTCCCTGGGCAGGCTGTTCCAGTGCCTGACCACCCTCTCAGCAAAGTCATTCTTCCTCATATCTCATCTAAACCTCTCCTGCCCCAACTTCAGACCATTTCCTCTGGTCTTGTCATTATTCCCTTGGGAGAAGAGGCCAACCCCCACCTCTCTACACCCTCCTTTCAGGTTGTTGAGCAGACAACGGAGGTGACTTGGCACACAGAACCCCAAGTCCCATCCCATAGGCTGTAAAGACATAACGTGCAGTGGTATACATAAAGCATGTTTGGTGTTTTAAGTTTCATTTTGCTTCTAGATAGGTGAAAGATGATGCTTACAAGAGATTTCTGCAGAAATGTGTGATGTAGGCTATAGCCAAGTCACCGGGAGCTTCTAACCACTAATTTCTTTTGGACAGGATTTTACCTACTGGCCTCACTTCAGTGTAGTAGTGAAGCCAGCACATACTCTTCCTTGGCCCACAGGTTCTCATGACAAACAAGAACAATATTAATAATAAGTTATTAAGGAATATTTATGAAAAGATTGTCATTCCTGCATGTCATTTCTGTGGCTTGGTGTTGTTTAAATTATTTATTTCTGTTAAATGTATCAGAACATCTTAGAAACTTATTTACTTTTAATAGCATTAAGAGAAAAAGCGGATGATGCCAACTTCTCCAAAAAAAAGGAAAAAAAGTTTCTACTATATTTGGCTACTCTGGATTTTCAGCAGGCAGTGCAATGCAAAGGAGCCAGATAGGTTCAGGAGCACATACTACTTGTAGATAAAAATTGCTCTAAATCTCAGACGAGAGTGTCTGTTGGGAATGTGCAATTGCAATTTATGAAACAGGAAACAGATGTATTCTGTATCGTAACCTTCTGTGGTTAGGAGTGGGGAGGTAGGAAGGGTATTATTGCTAAGGTCAAAGATATACTGCAAAGTGAAGGACTATTAACTTGGAGAATAATAAGTTACACTTGTCATTTACTGCCATGCTTTTCTCTGTAGTGCTTTTCTCAGGGTACTTTGTAGACAGCAACTAATTAGCCATTGTTCTCTCAGCCTCCAATTTGTGATAATGAATATGAAGACCGTGATTCAGTGGTACAGTAAATCCAGCTCTTGAGTTCCTAGCACTAGATCAAAACATGATGGCAGCATGATGCAAAACAAGATGGTGCAGTGTAAAGTCACTTTTCTACCTCAAAAATGTGGTACAAAATAATGCAACCGGGGGAACTCCGTGTTGGCAAATGTTACGCTACATTAGGAATTGTCTGATTTCTGACAACCAGGCCAAAGCTAGCATAAAAGTATGAAGCTAGTCTAAATACCACTTCATATACTTTGGATAATTTGTCAAAAATGCGATCGTGTGAGCTGCCGTGAGGAGGTTTATGTCTGCAATGCAAAGACATAGATCTGGTTCCATTTACCGTGGAACTGAGGTCTGCAGGACCCAGACCTAGAGAACAGAGGTGACAATTTTCAGGCGTGACCCCCTGCAACTGGGCTCATAAAAGTAGTTCTGGGCCACCCAAGATGCTCCTGAGCCTCTTGCTTCAAAATTGCTTCTGGGTGGCCTCGGGCTTGGCTTTGTGTTTTAAAGGTTAGATGATCTAATTGAGCTCGCTGGCCCTCCTGCTGTGGACAACATTTACACTGGCAAAAGATTTCCAGCTGAAAGGAGCGCTCAGGTGCACTACTCGGTACAGCAGAGATGCTGAGGCTCAGCAGATACCTGTCAGCTGCCATACACTTACTTGTGTGCTCCAACACGGCCCAGATTGCAAAGTGACAATGTCCATTAACCTATAATGAAAACATCAATGAAATCAATGCATCTTGCCTCAAAACTGGGCCTGATTAAAGCTATACCTGCCTCGCTGCCTCGTCCCTCTGCTAGAGATTTCAGAGCAACATTAGCAGAAGACAACATTTGCTTGTCTTAGTTTAAGGGATGTTTGGGCTGTGTTGGGGATGAGGATGTCTTTGGCTGGCACAGCCCAGTTCACTCTGTCGTGGAGATCTGATTCAGCAGGGACACAAACGGTTCTCAAAATTATTTCAGGCTAAATTTCCAAGAGACTGGTACCTTTCTTTTCCCAGCAGTCCAGTGGACTTTTTTAAAATTCCCTAGTTGTTTCTGCTGTTGGATCCAAATTTTTGAGTCTGCTCTGAAAAGCAGAGCTGTGTTCCCAAGGCCTGGGGACTGGTATGTATGAGAGGATGGGAAAAGTAAGCATAGCTCCGCGAGGAATAGATTTTACAGAATCACAGAATTGTTGGAGTTGGAAGGGACCTCTAGAGACCATCCAGTCCAACTCCCCTGCCAAAGCAGGGTTGCCCACAGCACATCATTCAGGACGGCATCCAGGCGGGGCTTGAAGGTCTCCAGAGAAGGGGACTCCACACCCTCCCTGGGCAGCCTCTTCCAGGGCTCTGCCACCCTCACCAGAAAGAAGTTATTCGTCAGATTTGAGTGGAACTTCCCATGTTCCAGCTTGTGCCCGTTGCCCCTCGTCCTGTCACTGAGAACCACTGAAAAGAGTCCGGCTCCATCCTCCTTCAACCCACCCTTTAGATACTTGTCAGCATTGATAAGGTCTCCTCTCAGCCTTCTCTTCTCCAGGCTAAAGAGTCCCAGCTCTCTCAGCCTTTCCTCATCAGGGAGATGCTCCAATCCCTCCATCATCTTTGTTGCCCTACGCTGGACTCTCTCCAGTAGTTTTGTGTCTCTCTTGAACTGGTGAGCCCAGAACTGGATGCAGGATTCCAGTTGTGGCCTCCCCAGTGCAGAGCAGAGGGGGATTTGGTTTGGGCTTTGATTTCTTTTCTGTGTCCGACAAGAAAGGATGTAAGAACTTTGACTTCTCCATCAGCAAGCTCAGACTGCATATTGGGAAAGTGAGGTCATGCGGTGCTGAGTGTGCAGAGGTGGGCAGCACCAAGGCGACACCAGAAGCTGAGAGAAGGAAATTGGCACATCAAGTTGTTTTCTTCCTTCGTGCCAAGCAAGAGCAATCGGGGGGAATAGGTTGCTGCAATATAAGAAAGCGGAAACAGATGCGCTTTCTTCTCCACCAGCGCCGCGGTCAGCGGTGGGTTGGGAAGGGTGTGTGGTGGGAGCTGCGAGATGCCCAAGCAGGGCAGCTGAGGTCACCAGGGTGGATTTCAGAGTGAGACCTGGCTTGTGTTGAAACGCTATGTGGTATTGCTGTGAGAATATGAAATAAAGCCATAGTTGGAGAATTTGTTGGTCTGTTGCTAGGCAAATATTTAAAAATATTTAAAAAACAATCATATTTTGCAAACTGATTCCTTCTTGTCTCTTTTTCTGTATTTTTTTTCCCGAGGTCCTTAATAAATTGTCCAGGGCAGGCTGTGATTTTTATCATCATATCTGTTCTTTGCTGTTGCTGTGACTGAGCACGTACCAACTTCTTGGATCACCCATGAGTTAATTTTTAAAATATCCATCCAAGTATTTGGGACATTGCACTTCAATACACAGTCACATCAGTTCCCAAGGAATAGGGATTGTTTCTTCTCCATGAGAGCAGGCTCACGGAAATCAGTTTTCACAGTCATATTGCTAGTATGAATTTTCCTCTGTGTTGGGATTGGAAACCTTTATTTCTTAGACGTTATTAAAGAAAATGTGATCTGTTCCTCACAGTAAAAGACTAAATAAAACATCAAGTGCTTTAAATTAAACACACCAGACCAAAGCTATTTGCTTTATAAGATTACTTTGTAAGTGATTTTAACCTACTTGTCAAATACCAGGATTACGGCCATGAAACCATCCTTTTCTTACATGGGTGGTGGAAATAAACCTGGGTTCAGCCTTTCCCATGTGTTTCCCTTTGCACCCTGATGTCCCACTGCCCACATTAATTTGGATTTTTGCCAAATGCGCTTTTGCAGATGATCTCTCCAGTGTCCTCCCAGGCCAGATCAAGGCCAGCCTGCTTTCCTCACGATGATGAGATATGCTTGCATCAGTGTACCAGGAGAATTACGCATGGACATTTGTTAAGACACCTAGGTCGGCGTTGGGAGGGCAGCCTAGCATCAGCCACGCTTTTCCAGCAGGAGAAGAAAGGGCCATGCTTTGGTCAACTCTGTCTGGTTTGTCTGGCCCAGGAAATATCAGAAGCACCTAAGACTGGTTATCCTGTGAGCTAGAGGTGAGATCGGCCCTGGCACAAACACCTGGAGTGGAGATCTCCTGCCATTCTGGAAGCCCCGGGCTGGCTGGCCCAGAAAAGCTGTTGTTTCAACCTCCCATCTCCTGAGTGCATCCTATCCTGAGTAGGAGGCTGGGCCACCCACTCCGTGTTCTCTCCAGGGCAAGCAGCTGAAGGTAGGTCCGTGTCACCCAGGTCCTAATCAACAATGACAAAGTTCACAGGCAGCCACTTTCCAAGGCAAAGGATGCACATCGCTTCCCAGGCTTCCTGATGGAGCACCGATCCTCATTGCCAGAGCAGTCTTGAGGGAAGCCACAAAAATCAGCAGCCAATTTCTCGGCATTGACTACTGCTGTCAGTTTCAGTTGATTAGTATCAGCAGAGGATTTCGGCTCAGATTTATAGATGCCATTCATTATTCCTACTCTGTGTCTAACATCTTGTGTTCTCTCCCATTATCCCAAGATGACAATCAGCTCACCCCTAAAGAGAACGTGGGATACACTTGAAAAGACACGATTTTGTTCTATTTACAGAGCACAAATTGCTTCCTCTGCCCAAACACTTGCTCTTAGCACCCTGGTTTTCCCACAGCGCTTTGGGTGCATTTTATCTCCTCAAGGGCCACAGAGGAATCCACATTGTCACACACACACACCAAAAAAAAAGTGGTCTTGAACGAATTAGTCTTTGCATCTCAGCTGGAAAATTATGATTTGAACCATTCCACTGAAGCGGGGAAATAATATGCACAAAGTGCCTGAGAGGAGCCCAGCTTGGAGGCTTCTAGTGGAAAAAGAAAGTTCAGACCGACAGAAAAAACCTGGCATGAAGGAGAATGTCATGAGATCAGCCCATAGAATATGCTGAGGAAGACAGAAAGTGACTGCACAAATCTAAGTAATTTGGGTAGCAGTTTGCATTTATTAAATTCTGGCTCATCAGATGTATCAAATTAGGCAAGTGCACAAGTGCCATGTTTATCATATCAGGCGACTAATGAGCATCCTCTGTCTTAAGGAGCTCCGTTTAAACAAACAGACGCAGTTGGGGGAATGGCTGGGTGGTAATGAGGTGGTGAGAGGAATGTATGTTGAATTCAGCACTTTGCTGGCTAACTATCAAGCCGTTAGTCCCATAAGAAATTCCCAAACATCGTGCGTGAAAGATAGGCTCCCTTACACCGTGTTGTCCAAGCAGCCTCAACCACTTGGTGTCTGTTGCCAAGAGAGCCCAGGCCTGAGCCCAGCTCCTGCTTCCGTGGAGAGGCTTAGAGAAATCCAGGATTCCTGGGGGGTGCAGGATTTGCCGATGATGTGAACCAGCCCTGTCTTTGCCTTCTTCCATGCAGACCTGCTCCTGTGTTAAACTTTTGTTCTTCAAATGCTTCGTCTAGCCTAATCGGGCTATTAGTCTGAAGTGGGGGGTGCTCTGATATTTAGCATGAATATCCCAAACGGCATTTTCATCAGTTCCCCCTCATTTCAGACTCCAACTGTAACTGACAGCCGTGAGCAAAGCTCCTTTGAAATGACCCCGGGAAAGAAAAATATAAACAATTCAGGAGTAGATCTTGTATGCAGAGACGTATCTCCTTAAACTTAGCTTCTCCCCATATCCCCCAGACAGTAAATTCACAGATGGGATCTTAAAATGGAGTTAATAGGTAAACAGGCGTATATCCTGCCTAGAGATTAGTTTTGCATACCAGAGAGCTGATACATGTCTTCAGTACTTAAGATGCCTGTGTCTCTGCACTGTAGTGGTTGCCATTTCACAGAAAGATCAGTTGACCTGTCCCACATCCTAGGTCTCTTAGTAGGTTTATGAAAGTCTGAGATTTTGAAAATTTTTTTGAATATTTTTATGAACAAATACCTAGTGCCTAATGGGGGCTTGTGAGTGTTTTTGAAGTAGTAGTATCACAGATCTCAAAGGGTAACTTTATCTTCTCACAAGGATTTTCTAAATCGAACTATTTCAATGTGTCAAAAATTATCAGCATTTTCATCAGCTTAATCACTCTTGTTATTCTTGCCTGAGTTTTTTCCTATTTAGGGTTGGAATCACTAGTAATTTCCATGTAGTCTCACCAGTGATCCCTTTGCCAGCGATGCGCCATCTCTAATGCAAGCAGCAGTTACATACAATTTTATTATAGCCATCTTGCCTTACTGTTTTATAAATCTGTCTCAGATGATAACCCCAGCCCTGATCCCCAATTTCAAATTGTATTTCTTCCACTGAATATCTGCATTTTGGATCATTCTCCTTCCCTGGCATTCACTACCCTAAACTGAGTCTCATTTCACTGTTTCCTCCTCGTATTTCTAAGTGCTCAGTGCAATACGGATGTTGGCTGCGTGTTTCAAAGTCATTTCAGATGTGAATGTACTCTCTCCTTTTTATTCTCAAGGAATTAATGAAGTTGTTAAATAAAACCAGACACCAACTTTAATCTTTTTACTGCTCCCCTCAGTATCTCAGCTTTTCAGTATGGAAAAGCTACTATTTCTTCTTGTTCTATGGTTCTTCCATCAGTTTACTATCTGGAGGAAGGGTTTCACATCTTTTTCACTCTAAATGCCTCTTGAGACATCATACTAAAAGTTGTATTCCTTTCACTGCAACGTCACCTTCCATTTTGCTCAGGACTATTTGTCAACATCTAAACCGGGGTTGTGGTTTATTTGGTGAGAAGGGTTCTCTTCCTGCATACGTGTGAATACGCAAAAGAAACTAAAAATGAACATATAGGCTTAGCCTCCCTGCTGTTTCTTGCTCATAGTACTGTTTGTCTCCGGAGCTATAATTTGCCCTTAAGGGTGCAGCTAATGTGATTTCTTTCTTCCCACATAATCTTCTCTCTGTTTATGGAGACAGCAGGGGACATGGGCTGGTTGTGTCTCTTGGGTCGTGTCGCCCATCCACAAAGAACACGGCAGGCTGGTCTTGGCAGTGTTTTCCAGGACTTTGCTCGGACCACCTTGCAATGACTCAAGCTTAGGCTGTTTTTCCTTTGAGAGCTGATGCTACCATCTATCAGATTTCACAGCCAGCACTCATTTTGGGCCCCTTTTTTGCTCTTTTCATCCCCTTCATCCAGGTGCCACATCCTGTTTCCTCACCTTTCAATTTTTCTGATGCCTCCAGCACCTCTGGGGACAAGCTGTCTCCAGTTACAAACTTCACATCTCCTCAGAAAATTCCCGTATCTTAAACGATATTGTACACTTAACATCTTCCCTAAGAACCAATGAAAGCTGTGGAGTACTCACCACATGTGAATTTTGGCCAATTCTGGATACTTAAATGTCCTAGGACTATCTAGGTTGTTTTGCTGCCCCTATTAGACATGCCTGAGATCTGCGTCATATCATACAGTGACTTCTTTTTAATGCAAACAGATACCACCTAATTCTCACAGCATTTAAAAATGCAGCATAATTGTATTTGAATGGAAGTTCTACAGGGTCAAGGTCCTATTCCCATGAAAGCGAATGGGAATTTTTCCTCTGGCTTTCGTGGAATCCAGATCTGGCAAGCCGTGAATGCAGATCTGTCACATTTCTTTCTCTTTCTTCATTAAGTTACTGTGATTTTTTTTCCCTGGGAATCAGATTAGTGAATTCTCATTTGACCGAATACCTTTCTGAGGTACCTCAGCAAGACTGGAACATTTCCTGTGGCTATCGTATCCGCTTCAATATCCTTCAAAGTGAATGTCCCAGCCCTTAAACATTGAAACAGGCTTTTCTTTCACAGCAGCAAAACAGCAAACCAGCCTGGATAAGATGAGAGGGACACTATAAATATTACATAGGGTCTGAGGCATTCGCTGTAAATTCAACAGGAACTTTTCCAGCTTCTCACTGGGAGAGATTTCTTAGGAGTAGAAAACTCTCCGGAGTTTGTGATAACTTCTTAAGTGATATTGGGATTTTTAACATTCCTTATTACACAACAGGAAGCAGAATCTTAATAGAAATGCTGCACACAGTTACCTTTAATAGGAAACAGAGTCTATGCAGTGGTGGAGGAATATTTCAAATATTTTTTCCTTTCTTTCTTTTTTTTCATTAAATTAAAACTGATTTTAGATAATTTTTAATTTAGTAAACTGGATTCAAGGGATACTGCCTGATCCAAGGAAAAGACAAGGCATGACAGTCACAAGGACAGCCTGTTATACCCTACAGACTAACTGGATCCTCTCTCCAGTTGTCTCAAAATTATGGGTCTGGGCTGGAAAGGCCAGGAGAACAGCCTGTCTAATGAGCGTCCTCAGGTTTCAGCTTTGTGTTTGCAGATGTCCAGTCCTTGTAAGAACGTGGGTTCAAGCTGAACCTAGATCTGAGCATTTCCCAACCTCAGCAGGACCTCGTAAACTTTAGGTCGCAGCAAGGGGAGTTTGCAGTTCAGCCCCTCTTAGGATGGGAGATAGCTTCAAGCCGGCAGCGTCTGCTTTTGTTCGCCTAGGATTTGGGTGCAGGAAGCTAACGCCTGACTGGGAATTGCAAAGTCACATAAAGGTAACACATAAAGTCAGCCTTCTGTCTCCTCAATTCTGCTGAGTTTCACGAAAAGCAGGGGGAGAAGTAGGGTCGTTCTTGAAAAGGGGTTTCCACACCTTCACTGAAAGTGCCAAATACCTCCCTTTCCCATTTTACACAGGTGGAAAACCACACTCAGTACAACACATAGAGCAAACTATAGTTAGCAATGCGTCAGTAACTCCTTCGCAGGGAATTTGCTTGCTGGGATCCTAATTCCCTGGGGCATCGCTTCAGCCTTTTGCTGCTACATTTGGCCATCAAAGAGATTTCGTGGTTGTCTGAGGTTGCACATGTGGTTGAGGTGGTTGGCTGTCCAGGATTTGCTGGCCATATAGAAAACAAACTGACAGCAAGGAAGGATTCCCCCTATTCCTGACCCTGGAGAACTATCTTTGTGCTATGGCATTCAAGAAATACCCAGACCATTCAATAGTCATAAATGTTTTTCCCGACTTTCAGCCGAGAGAAATTCCTTCCAACTGATGTTGCTTTTTTTATACAAACCGCAGGGTACATGATCTTGAATCAAACCCAGCCTTTTTGCTTTAAGGTAATTTGTGGCTGTTTCTTGGGTCTCAGCAAAGAATGGGGCTTGAACTTCTCCATTCCCCGCAAGCAAGTGGCTGGTGAGTAACACGTGTGAGTAAGCCTCCTCGGATGTCTGTGCAAATGAACCTTTCCCCCACCCAGTCTGAAACACGTACAAAGCGATCCAAAGAAAGTAGAGGTTTTCTGTGAAAACGAGCGGGCAGGAGGACTCGAGAAAGCCTTGGCACCAGAGCTCACCTCTGACTGCAGGGAAGCTCTGACCGGAATCCAGACTCCTTGCCTCACCCATATTTCATTTCCAAATTTAAATGTGAGATAATGTTTACAGTAAATACAGGTCACCTCCATGTCTGGGGTGGAATTTCGTATCCGTGCGCTTCTGTGCTTGCAGAAGAGTTGCATTTTATAGCAAGCCTTTTATTTATAAGTGGCTGGAAAGGGGCTTGTGTTTTAAGAAATGAGTAATCAATGGGTAGCACCCAGCATCTTCCTGTCTGTAACGTGCTCAAATGGTCTCTATTGACCATTTATGAACTCTATGCATCACCTAGAAATCCGGCTGGGCCGTGAGGTGTACCTGATTGCTGCAGAGACTGCTGGAAAATCAAGTGTAAGAGGCTGTGTATTAAAGGAAATATCTCATGCCTGAGGTCCCGGGTGCTTTAGGATCACACTATTGGACCAGAGTGAGAAAAGGGCTCCTGTGCTTTTTCAGCCTCTCTCACAAAGAGCAGGACAGACAGAAGTTTTGTCCTGGAAATTTGCTTGCATGGTCATCCTTGCAGTCTGGGACTTTTTGCCTGTGTTTGTAGTCATTTCCGGGCAGAGCTGTTGTGAATAATAACTAAACTGAGACTGAAATCACATTGCAAGCTACTGAAGAGAGCTTTTTTCCCTCTATGCCCGAGGGTTGTATGCTGAGTTCAGATACAGACGAACCCTTCCCAGACTCCTCCACAAGGAGCTTGGAGGGACAGAGCTGTAGCAGAGGGAAGACTTTGCAGCTGAAAACATGATTATAAAAATGATGCTATGGTGGGAAGCAGCTCCAACTAACGCAGTGGCTGCTGTGGATGGGACCGTGTAGCTCCCTCTGTGGCATTTTCCCTTTCAAGTGGAAGCTACCTCCTTGCCCAGAGTCGCAGGAGTCCTGTCTTCACCTACTCCACCCTGCACCTGAGCTTCAGAGCAATGGCCAGCACAGCTGGGCCATGGGCTTTGCAGGCTGATGAGAGGGGCCATGAGCCCCAGCCACAGCCAGGAGGGATGGGAAGGATTGGGTAACTCTCCTATCGTCTGCTTTTTTGCTGCTCTGTGAAGGGGCGTGGGAGGGAAAGCCGATGACAGGTCAGGCCTTTTACCTCGCTCCAACTCACGCTTTTCCTGCAGGCCATGTGTAATTTGAGTTTCAGCATTTGTGGGCTCTTGGGACTCGGGAGGTGCAGATTTACCCTTTTCAGCCCCGCTCCTGGCCCACGGCATGACTGCAAGAAGTCATTTCGCAGACGCCCGCTTTAATGTCCCCCATGCAGGGAATGTTTCATGATTAGTCAGCTTACGCCTATCTCTCACTGCTATCTCAGGGATGCTGAGCATGAGGTCTATCCAGGGACTTAGTTACCTGTAAAAGAGCTCAAAGAAAGGTCCCGGTTACAAAATTAGATTCCCGGTTAGTGGCTTCTGACCTCTCCCATTTCTGGGACTGCAGTCCATTCCTGTCTGCAGTTTTGAGCAAGCCTGGAGCTTTTCTGCAAGAAAAGAGGATCTGGGTGTATTTGTGCCTTTCTGTGAAAGCTGTTGTAAGTCCCAGAAAGGCTTTTCCAACATTAATAACATTTTGTGGCTTCTATCCTGAGGCATATTTAAAACGGCTTGGTTTTCATAAGGTGAAAATTGTCTTCTATTATGATTTCTCAAGTCTAGCCCTCCTCCCAGTTAGTACCAGAACTGTCGCCCCCCTGCTCCTGAGCATTAAATTCAACTGCTTAGACTTGTTAAAAGCTCTAGGTTTAGCTTCCTGCTTAAAGCTGTAATTCTAGGCCCTCGGTGGGTATAAATAGACACAAATTCACAATGTAGTTAGGCCGACTGACATTAGCTGGGAATAAGGCCCAAACATTTATTCCTTCACCTCTGCTCTCTGTCTTTAGAGCACAGACACACACACATACCTGCACGCACACTTTTACCCACCGAGCCACTGGAAAGGCTTTTGGAACTCTATCTCCTGCAAACCCCATAGCTTTCCTTCTCCTGTGTAAATCAATCTGCAGGTTTATTGGTTAAATCTTTATATGAAATAAAATGGCCATAACAGGAACTGTGTGCAGACCTTTGATGGCATTTTTACATGGCAATTTGCAAGAATACAAAAGTCTGCAAATTAATGTGACAACCCACCAGAAACACTGAAAGCTTATCATTCCTTCTCCATGACTTTATGTATTGAGTGTCAGCAAATGCTTTTGGAGTTAAAGGGGAAGTCGTCTCCCATAAGTCTGTCTTGAATGACTCAGCTCTGCGTTGGGGATCTGCAGTGCAGAAAGGAGGATATGAAGGTGTTTCTCAGTCATATCTTAAGGGATAGCTGCTTCCCGCATGGCCCCACAGCTCCTCACGCATAGCTGGCATCTCCCTGCTCTGGACAAGGGCCACACACATTCCTCAGGGGCAGGCTGCAAAAGCAGGAATCTGTAGGAGCCGTGCATGTGTTCATTCAACCTTAAAGGGAGGGTGTCAGGAGGAGAGAGCTGGTCTTTTTTCAGTGGTGCCCAGGGATAGGACAAGAGGAAATGGGCACAAACATTAAGGAGGAGCTTGTTTTCTTCAAGGGTGGTAGAGCCCTGGAAGAGGCTGCCCAGGGAGGTGGTGGAGTCTCTGTCTCTGGAGACTTTCAAAACCTGCCTGGACACGATCCTGTGCAACCTGCTGTGGGTGGACCTGCTTTGGCAGGGGGGTTGGACTAGATGATCTCCAGAGGTCACTTCCAACCCCATGTAATTCTGTGATTCTATGGTTCTATGTGTTAGTACACATGGATGTACCTGTTTTCTCGCACAGCCGAGTGGAGGACCTACAGTCTGGGATCAGCCATCATGGGATCAGCCAGGCATGGTGGTCCTGTGTTCATGGAGGACCATCCCGAAGGCTCATTGCGCAACTTGTCTCCTGCAACCGGAGTTGCAGGAGAAAAAGGCACTGGGAAAAAAGGCTGCCTGTAGAGAGTGGATGTTGCTTATCACACGTTATCATTGCCTTCTCCCCCTTGAGCTCTGTTTTTGGCAGCTCTTTGCAGCAGCCAGTCACAGCAGCTGTTCAGAAATGTTTGGTCAAAGCTTTTCCTTTCCCCTCCCCCCATGAAAAATGACTATTAGACAAACTACTTCCCATGGAGAAATTTCTTTTTGTATGCACTTTCCTGGAGAAGGAGGAGGGCATGCCCAAAATGCTGAATCGCTTGTGGAGGTTGCAAACATCTGATGATGCTTAAATGGAGGAAAAAAACCCCAAACACATTAATTTTCCCTGGACTTGATTGCTTGAGTGTGTTTTCTCACAGCAATAATGTAATGATTAACCTTAAGTGGTTTCCATGACTTGATAAATCCTTTTCTAAGCGCCTGCTCTGCACTGGCTGCTCAGGGCATGAATTCCCAGTGCTGTCATCTCTGCCCCTTCCCAAGCCTTAAATCCCTCTTGGAGAAGAGCATCCAAGGGGATCGTCTGCATTAGGCTGGATTTATAAGAAGCAGGCGAGAAAGGAGCGGGGAATATTTTCACATTCTTTTTGAAACATAAGTTGGAAAATTTCCCTAGGAAAGAAAAGTGCTTATGCAGCTTTTAGTTACTGTACATGTGCTTTGGATTGTGTGAAACCCTATCTGCTTTTTGTCAGCAGAGTCCTGATCCCCACACGAGAGAGGCAGACAGACGGGCAGAACAGGACTTGCTGCAGACCCCCTTCGAGATCCCACGGGCAAGCACCGAGAAACAGACTGCTGCCTGCGTTTGTTGGTCCTGGAGAGTGAGAGGAAGAGGAGGAGGTATTCCTCTCTGGGCTCAGGCCCAAAGAACTTGCGAAAACAAAACATTTGGGGTGTAAAGTCTTTGCTAGAAAAGATGGTCGTGGCTCATAAATGCCCTCAGGACTTTATCAGGAGATGAGACTTAGGCATTAGCGGGTCTGTTCCCCTGTTCCATATCTTGATGCTGCTGGTGCAGCTGGATACTCCCTGCCAGTGGCAGAATATTCTTGGGGTGGCAAAGCCAGGACAAAGCCCCTAGCAGCATATTTGTACAGGAGGGCAGCAAAAGACTGAATCAAACAAATCTCCGGTTCTGCTCTGTCCTACGTGTTGGAGGTCTCACTTCCCGTCCAGAAGTTTCTGGGGCTAAATGCTCAGACAGCTTTGTTTGCCTTTCCTGGAAATTAGAAGATTCCTTCCTCTTCTGTGCACATGTGGGTCTTGAAAAAGAGGGGGGGGGGCAGCCATACTACTGCTGTAGATGCAAGCAAAAATGACACCTTTTTGTTGTTCCTGGCAGGATCCAAGGGTGAAGGCACCTGTGAGAGGAGAGAAAAGTCCCCTCATGCTGTAATGGAAATGAAGTGCTGGAGAGAGCAAGGGGCAGCTTCCAGGAGATGACTGGACTGGCACTAATGTTTCTCCACTGCTCCTGCCCACCGAAATATGTGTCCCCACAGGGGCTTGGCATATATGTGAAGAGGAGGAGACACCTCCCTGAGAGGGGGTAAGGCAGGGGAAGCGTTGGGGATGTGAATACCATGAAACCAAATCTGTTAATAATTACAGCCCAGCAGTGCTGCTAACAGTGGCTGATTTTCAGGCTGGACCCTCACCCTAAACAGTTAACTCAGGCACCCCTGGTCTCATCTTGGCTGAAAGATAGGCAGTGTCTGGTAGAGGAGGCAGATTCCAGTCTGCTGAATCAGCATTTCGAAAGCTAGACATGCTGAGTTACCCATCTTCCTTCCCCAAAGGCGTGTGTGTACGTACACAGATATAAAATACACATGTAGCTATGTGTTACTACACACACTCCTGCTTCTGTGAAAAGTCCACCAAAAAATAATTCAAAGATTGCATGTCCTGGTTCAAACACTGCTAGGTTTCAGAAATTACACCCCCTCTCCAGGAATGGGTAAGAGCTGACACAAAGCAGCAATAACCAAAAGTTTCCCAGCTGTTGTGTCTGATCTTTTGAAAACAGGAATTCCTTGGTGCTGAGCCTGAAATCTTGCTCTTTCCAGTCAACATTGCCTGATGACGCTAGCATTAAAAGGGTATATCAGAAAGGGTTTATTGTCAGCAAAGTGCTTGTAGCAACAGAATCACAGAATCACCTAGGTTGGAAGGGACCTTTTAAGATCATCTAGTCCAACCAATAAAAAAAAAAAAAACC
>JAOQGH010000077.1:40077460-40099032 GCA_025769975.1 Gallinago jamesoni | reverse complement strand
CAACCTCTGCATCCTGGTTGGGTGGTCTGTAATAGACTCCCACCACAATATCAGCCTTGTTGGTCCTCCCCTTGATTTGTACCCACAGGCACTCAACTCTACTATTTCCCTCATTTATCTCCACACATTCATATTCCTTCCTAAGGAAGGAGTATAGACAGACATTAGGAGGATGGGGGTAACCATTTCTGGGTCTGGTTTGATTCCCAAGGCTGTGCACGGAGACCTACTTGCGAGAAACACATTACCCTCTGGAGTCCAATGGCCTTACAATACCAGCAGAGACAGCTCACGACTCTTCGTGGTTTAGTCAAGTTGGCTGCAGTCAGAGCTAGAGAGGCATGAAGCAGAACAGAATCCTCTCCGGAGAGCACCATGGGATAACAAGGTATGATGGTGTGCTTGGCCTGTTTTACCTGAGTTTTCTCCAGGGAGCTCAATTCTCAAGGGCTGGTGAAACCAATGCTGTGGATGCATGTAGGAACTGTTCATGATTCCCTTAGCTGCTGTCAGAGTATGTGAAGGTTATTAGAAATTCAGGGAGTTGGATGGGAAGCAGGTTTCACCAAGAGCTGAATCAAGAGTGAAAGCTGTTCACTTCCAGGTGGCACCCCCATGAAGGTGTTCCTGGCCAGGGCCACATGAGCTGTCTGGCAGGATGAAGGAGCTTTAAAATGCTCCACTGAGTCCCAGTCCATAGGTCTTTGGTATATGACTTGATGAACTGAAGTGTCAAGTAAAAGACTCAAAAACCCAAGATATTGCAGGGGTTAATTACATGGTATATCTCACCTTAAGAACATAGAAGCCCACAGCCTTTAAACCAGCACATTTCCTCCAGCCTATAACACTACTGCAGCTATTCCCAGGGCAATCAAAACCTCTAATTTTTTGACCTGGAAATTTTCCCTTCATGGCTTGTACATCATCTCTAGCTCGAAAGGCTGTTGGTAATGTGTCTTCAGTTGTGTGATGGGTGCTGCACAGATTTAGGCTAAACTTCATCCTTCCTCTAACAAAAGCAAATCTGTGGGAGCTCAGCTTTCCTCCTTTCAGCATCCCCCCAGGCCGTCCACATCTTCCCTCCATCTGACTACAAAACATGCAGCCATTTCAGTATAGATTCCCATTGTTCACAGAGTGCTTTGATCATTGAGACCAAACTTTGTACTTGGAGTGCTAAATTGGGTACCAGCGCAAACCCTGATTTATAGCACTATATATAGCCATGTTCTACATTTTATTAATGCTGCGTGCATAATCATGCCTCTAAAAATCCTTTCCGTCAGAACTCTGGACATGAGGGTGAATATTGGGATCTAGGCATCATGATAACATTTTGAATAATCAGAATTTCAAACAGTTAGAAATCACACTGATGTTTCTTCTACATCCTGTTACTTTTAAAGGTTTCTTTCAATATATAGATGCACGAACCAAAATCTGGTGCAAAACTCTTAGACTTGGTGAGCATTTTAAAATGAGATAAGTGCAAAAAAATGGGCTAGATAGAAATGGGAAAAAGACAACTCGTGATTTGTCTCATGGCTTTAACAACGATTAGTTTGATTTTTTGGTAACAAATGCTGCAAATACAAAAGCTATAAAGAGAGAGTTGAAAAGTGCCTAGTGCTTATTTTGGCTCTAAGAAACCTGTTTTTTTGAGGTGAAGAGCATCTGAAGCTCCCATTGATTTCAGAAGGAGGGCACTACCTCCAGGATTTCAACAACGTATGGTGGAAACAGTTGAACATAAATCATTCATCATGTAAGTTGGCACTAAGAAAATGACCTCATATTTATTTATGCCCCTAGCCAGATTTGTACTCATTTCCTCTGCAAAAGGTAATACATTGCCTCAGCTAGAGTCTTCAGCATCAAGCTTTTGAGCAACATGATGCCCGCAACCCCTGTGGCATTCCTTGTGGTCTAAAGAGGTCATGACTTCTGCAGCTGAGTGGACAGGAAGGGCCACTGTGATGGCTTCTACACTCCTTCTTTTTAGTACTGCCTTTTCCCCACAGCTGGTGGAGGCTCAGGAAGTCTATGCCTTCTTACATGTCTCACGAGTAATATTTGGTATTCTGTATTCTTTGGTATTTCTGTGACTGTGTCTCTCTGGGCCATGTTTCTCAAATTATCAAACTTTACAACTATAGCACTGGCCAGCCTGCGTTTCCCTTCGGCTTTGTTCTTGCAGTAGGGAAGCTGAAGACTTGGGATCATCCTTACATCAGTGAAGTTAATATGTAAGTGGAATATAAAGAGCTAATCCAATTAACAGTAAAAAAAATGTAATCAATTGGTGAAAGCTATTAGCAGGTCCATTGAATGAATAGGGTGTCTTTAACCAAGGCTTAAAATCATCTCCATCGCTTACCGTCATTTTGTTTCTGACCGTTAATAATTCGTACCTATAGCACAGGTGCAGTGTCCAATATTTATTTCTTGTTTAGCCATCCAGGGATTCATCTCAGAGCTGAGAAGAAAGTTTCAGTAGTATATCCAATCTGAAGAGATTTTTCAGATTTTTAAGTCGATCAGTATTTCCAGTAACTGGTAGGGCTGTGTAAGTGGAGAGACAATTGGTAATATTGTAATGGTAGTTATATTCCATGATGTTTTATGTAAATTGACTTTTTTTCTTCTCCAGTCTAAGTAATGTTGCTATCATTTTTATGATATAGACCTGTGGTTTCTAAGGTAAGGCCTATGGAATCTTGCAGGCTGATTGTCCCACAGCTGGTCCATGAGTTGCACCAAGCTGGAGATTCAAAGAGGCTCCCCATTAGCTGACATGAAGCTTTGTGTCCCACTGCCACAGGGGTGGGCATGTCAGATGCACACCCTGGCATGTGGTGTGCTCTGCTGCTGCTCAGTAGTTACACACACACAGAAATTGAAACAGATTTCGGAACCACTTACCCACTGCATTCTTGCTCTCAAAGGGATATGGCTTTGTCAGTATTTTACATAGAATTAACCCTAAGGCATGGCCCTGGAGAAAGAAGTATTTAATTGGTTCAGAAAGAGCTAAAATCTGTTCCCAAAGCAATCAAAGGAGGCTTTGCCATTGTTTTATGAAGTTGGAAGAGATTCAGAGCATCCCGTGATGGCTGCTTTGGGTTATGGGAGTTATGATTATGGGTTTTGTTGCTCTTCTTTGAGTCGCAGCTTGCTCCAGGTGCCTAAAATTTGAAAAGTCATGTTTTTGCTGTATGAAATAACAATGAGCTGGGGAAACAGAAGTGGATGGGATGGGTATTCCAGGTGCGACTTCAGCCCATGGGGTGGAAGGGCCGTGAGGTATCTTTTGTTTCCCCTACTGTGGAGCTAATCTGAAATTCTGAAAAGATCTTCGCTCTATACAATAGCATGTACTTATACACAAAGACTTATTCATGGTAGTAGCAACAATGATTATGTTGGTGTCAACCCAACTGAGAGCCCCAAGACAGATATTCTTCCCTCTAGAGCTGCCAGTGTGGCATTTCTGGGGGAGGATATGGTAAGAATAGTCATTCCTTACATGCAAAGAGTTATCACAGAGTCCTTTTAGAAGCAGAGTCTGTCTATGCATAAAGCTATGGCACCCCTCTGTACAGTCACTTTTGTACACCTTTTAGAGAGATGTTCATAAATGTGTTTCACTAGAAGTATTTCAGATAACGCTTTCCAACAGTGTGAGAGTCCCAAGGAAGTTTTCATAAACTACCTGGGCTGGAACTGGCTGAGTTGGGAAGCTGGCACTATGAAGTTTGTCAGGCTATTCACACTCCCTATTCCAGTTAGGCTTGCTTTTATGTAAAGTGAATATTTATGTGCAACAAAAGATGTTAAAAAAAAAAAAAAGTTTAAGGAGTCCAGGGGATAATTTGTTTTCAGGAAACAACTTATGAAGCAAAAAAACAATGAAAAAAAATCAATGAAAACCAGGAATTCTCCCTAAATCACTAGGCCTATTAAAATCTGCTTTTTTCTGGTGCCCTAGGACAGGGCCATGCCCCATGACAGAGGAGAGGCCGTATCGGTGGCATGTGCACCCCCAACCAGGCAGAAAAGAAACCACAGTTTTTTCTGAAGCCTGGCATGGGGCTGGTTCTCTCTGCTAGCCCATACAGTGCTCGAGCTGACTTCAGGGTGGAGGTACTGGGCCGTGGGTATGTTGGCATCAAAGCTTTTGTCCATCCCTGTCATAATAGGTGAGCATCTCACCATCTTTAATGTGATCACCTTCCTCAAACCCTATATTTCAATGTGGAAACAGCAGGAGATGGTATTTTATCTCTGGACACGCGGGGAACTTGCTGTATGGATTGAACTTGGGTCTCCCAAGCTCACTTGGATCACTAGACAACTCCTGCCCTCTCCCTCTGCAGCTGCTGATCTGGGAAAAGCTGTGCCTATAATCTGGTGCTAAATCTCTTCAGATCGAATAGCTTTGCTCTTAACAAAATAATCCTATAGAATGACTTGGCTCTCAGCTAAGAGCAGGAGGGAGATCTGGGCAGCGTATTACAGTCAGGGCACGGCACCAGGAAATTAAACTTTATGATGTGTGCTCTGGCAATGGAGCGCACACGGAAGTGATGCTTATGGCATTTGCACCACCATTCTGTCTCTGAATTCTTAATCCTTTGCCCATCACAGTACGGTTGGGGAGTTTTCTTAGGGGAAAACAAGGCTAACTTCTAGGCTTACTGTTGAGAAAAAAAAAAATCTGGCTGTGAAGTTTTCCTCCTTTCTCTTTTTAAGCTGCCAGATGAGCTGACAGCTCTGCCCTGCCTGTCTCTGTTCTCTTTTTGGACCAGATGTATCAAGGTTAGGTTTGTCACCAAAATAGCTCAAACCCCTGGCATGCGCTTTTCCTTTCCTCTTCCACTTGCGTGCGTGGTCATGAGACCAGGACCATCAACGTGCCTCCTTTTTGGAGCTCAGGGCAGAATAGAAATGTTTTTGAGCATCACCACTGCTGCCCAGACCCACAGAGTAATGGCCGAAAGAGTTACTTTGAGACCAGCTTGTCTGCTACATAGCAGCATGTTAATAAGACTGGGGATTAGCAATCTGGCATTAAAAAACATTTTCATATTTTTTCGCACAGCTCTGGGAACCTGCTAGTGGTAATGAAAGTCTGAAGCTGTGGCTTCGGTTCCTTTTGAATTGAAAGATTAGATACCGGACTGTAAGTCAAGAGATTTGGTGGCTGGTCTATAGCTACACTGTAAATCTTTTTCCATTTCCTCTGGCCAGATCTGGAAAAAAACAGAGCTGGAGTCATGACCCAAAGCAAAATCCCCAGCTGCTGTCAAGTTGCCGGCATACTTCTTTGCCTCAGGGAAACTCTGTTATGTTGGTGAATTCCCAGATTTTATTTTAGGGTATCATAATACTGATAATGGGAGGATCTGTCTCTAAGGGTATTTGTGATTTTCAGAAGAATACCTTCTCTGTTAACAGTAGTGCTTACTGAACCTCTGGTTCGCTTGCATCCATGTTTGCGAAGTATTTTTCTGAGCGTGGCCAGAAGGAGGTGCATAAATGGCAGGTTGGTATCTTACAGTAAAAAATTTTTCCCTAGATGCTTTTCAGGAGAAAATGAGGAGATGCTTTCAGTATGTGAAGGTCTCAGCCAGCTAGAGACATCCATATTTCAGACATGGTACAGATGTCCAATAATGCAAAATACAACTCTCCTTAACTTTAGAGCTACAAATGACAATTTATAATTGAAGCTCCAGGAACAAGGGCTTTGTGGTTCAGTTCTACTCACTTAGCACTTCTCTGCCTCTGTGTGAGCTTGAAATTTCAATTCATTCAACACATTAATGCTAAACATTGTTGAAGCCGCCAGGTCTTTCTCCAATGGATTTCCTATCAAAACTATTTATTTTACAGGATGTCTCTGTTCCCAAATACGTAGTTGTTTAAAATTGCTGGAAAACATTTGGCTAGGCTTCTTTAGAACTGGACTTTTGCTCACTCACAAGGTTCATGAACCTTCACAACTCTCTAGGTGAACTTAGCCTGACTTTCCCATGTATAACCAAATCCCAGTCCAGGTCAGTCTCATTTACTTTCATGTTTCACTACAGACATGTTTTTTTACAGCTGAAGTTTTAAAGACCTGAGCGTGGGACAGATACAGGGCTCCCATAAACATAGACGATAGCCATGATAATAATTGTGCATCTCATTTGTTGCATGGGATGATAAAATGTATTTCCCTGTAGCAAAATCCGGGTGTAACTGTGATATGAATTAGTAGTGAAGCAGAAATAGAAGAGGAGAGTTTATTGTTCATATGTTAAAATAATTCCACCAAAGTTTGATTTACTCCAAACCTCTATTTGGTCTAAGGCATTACAAGTTTGCAAAAGTAGCCAAAATGTTGAGGGAACCAGCTCCTTTTGCTCTGAATTGACCACAAAAGGGCAAATGCATTGGCTAGAAATGTATACTATAATGCATAGTATATGAAGTCTGCCAAAAAGTCCGAATTAGACAATTCTCTCATGCTGTTTCCTTATAAGAGCCCAAATAGGTGGTGCTTTATGTCAAGAAGCATGAGTCAATCCTCAGAGGAGGATGCTCAAATGGAAAACAGATCGAAGGAGGACTCTGCAGGCTGTGCTGCTGCAGGTCCTGTCCCTTGAAGTGAAAAGCAGAGGAAGGGAGGAAAAATGGGATTGGTAACAAATGATGTGATGGCAGAATGTCAATCACAGTGGAATTTCATCCTGGCCCCGTATTACAGCGGCACTGGGAGCGCTGCTCCAGCGAAGGCTGCATCAGCGCTTTGTTTAGCTTATACACCAATTTATTATCTGCCATTTGGGCTGAGGCTGATTTTTCTAGGAGTTAACCTGGCAACAGTTCTCTTCATATATTTTCAGCTAGTAGGTAGCTCAAGAGGCGTTTAACCTCTCACCCCTGCAGCCTCAGTCCCAGCTTATCCTACCACCGCACAATTCTCTCGGAGTGACTGGGCTTCTACGCCTGAAATCCAGGCTCTACAGCGAAGACAAGGGTTGGTGCAGAGTTCCCCCATCCTTGGAAAACACCTGCACCCTGTGGCTAAAAGTCCTTTGGTGGCTGATAGAACTGGTGGATATTTTGGGGCAGTTTCCAGCTAGTTTGAATATGAGCGTCATGTTTGCCCAGGGCAGTGATTTACAACCACAAGCAGTGGAATTGTCCTATATAATTAGCTACTGCCTGTTGGAAAAGCTGGAATAAATGCATCTTCTTCATCCAATTCTGCTGTGAAGTCAAATGCAGTAGCTTCAAATCCCCCATTTTTGTAATGGGACTTGAATGCAGTCAGTTTGCTTGGTGGGTGATGGCTCATTAATCCGGGATAACTTGATCAGACCAAGCTGAAAGAATGAACAGCAATAAATTGCTGGGATGAGATGCTGTTCTCCCAGAACCTCTGGTGTTGCTCAGAACTGCAGAACCACTTGCTGTAGTGTGAACCTTCTTGCTTAAATCAGTATCTGTGCCTGAAGTCTGGAGCATGATAAATATGTCACCAGTTCTTAAAACATCTCCCGGGACCCATATACCAGGAAGCCTGACTTCTGTGTCAGACACACTGGCAGAAATTTTAGAATTAGTAGGCACTTGGATAAAACTGATAGATTGGGGAGGAGCTAGTGTGGCATTTGTAGGGAGAAATCACACTTCACAAATCTGTACCAACTGTTTGAAGTGTCAAACAACACTTAGCTAAGGCTGAGCTGGCTGACAGAGTCAGAGGACTCTTAACAAGACCCCTCACCATCAGGGAAAGACTTTTCATCAGTTACAGACTTGTCATAAGAGCGAAAGAAGGTCGGGGGGAAATCTTCAGATTTTACAGTGAAGTATTTCACACACACTCAGAAGCATGGCAGGGAAAGTGATCATGTTTGCTAACAACACATAAATATATAGAACTGAAGCTGACTGCAGAGAGATGCCGAAGGATCTCCCGATACTGAGGGGATATTCTGTAAAATGGCAGATGAGATTTGAGTTTACCAAATGCAAGATAAAGCACACAGGGACCCCAGCCACAAGCACACCCAGTTACCACTGCTCCAGAAAGTGTACCAGAGAGATGACATACAAACATCAGCTTAGTGTTCACTGGAGACCAAAAGGTAGGACTTAGCACAAAAAAATAGCAGGTGGCACAGAAAACGCTCTTTGTGATAATATAAATCCCTGGAGTAAGGATTCTTGTGTGCTGTCCTATTCCTCTTGTCTCATGAAGGATGAGACAGGGAGGAGGAAAACAAGTAAAGGAATGAGTGCCTTGAAGGGATATGATAGAGAGCTTTCAATCACACATGGTAGGGAGAACACAACATAGAAACTCAGTGCAGGTCAAATCCAGGGAGGAGAATTCTATCCATGCCACTGGCAGTGCCTGGCCCACTGCTGGCTGCAAGGAGAAGGGCATGCTGAAGAAAGGATCCCTGCAGCCTCCCTTCTTCTTGCCTTCACTCCTTAGCTATGGCCAGCATACTAGTTTTGATGTGCTTTTGATTTGATCTCAAAAAGAGCTGTTACTATGATACTTTCTACCCTGTGCAGTATCTTTAGCTGCCACTAGGGTCTATTCAAATGCTCTTTTTTAGCTGGATGCTGGCCTACTCCAGCAGCTTGCCATGTCCATCTCCTTTTCTAGCACAGATTGCCCTTGGTCCTTCTCGGTCAAAGCCATATGTGTTAATGAAGTCTCTTTATTTAAAGTTCTTAAGCCAAAGGACCATGCTTGCACTGAAATGCTTTTGGAGTCAGCAAGCAGCCTCTGCTGAAAGGAAGGTGATGAGAAGTTCAGAGCACTGATGCCTTTTTATGCACAGCTCCAGGATGGAAGAGACTTCCCAGGACCAGGAGTATGAACCTGCATTTGTTTATAAATCAATACACCTCTTGGCTGGAAGCTCCCATTCTGGTAAAGAAGTTTGGGGTTATTTAAATCTCTACCCACTCAGTACTTACTTTTGATTTACAAAACAAAAATCCATTTAAGCTAAATAAGGTAACCTACCCTTGTTCTTAACTGCAACAGTTTAAACTCTGGTGGGAATCTTTGGTGGGAAACTTTTCCTCAGAAATCCTAAAACCTGGTGGCGGGTGAACATGTGCCATCAACTGAGGGTGATTGTTTTTAGAGCAATTGTGACCATTCTCACTGTGAAAGTCCAACAAGTCAAACAGTAGATCCTGAAAGGATATCTGGCCAGATAAAATAGTATTTGTTGATGAGGGAGAGGTTGTAATTGGGGTGGAAACTCTAATGAAACACAGAACCAGAGGAGACGGTTATCTTTCCGCTAGGATTTGAGCTATTTGAGTTCTGTGTCACTCACACCAATATTCACGGCAGCTCAGCTGTGTCCCTACATACCTCCAAAGGAGTTTAGCTTTCCCAAAGAATAACCATACAAAATTTCACCGTAAATGACCGAAGTCCTGAAATGCAAGGTTAAATGGCCACAAGTGAGGGGCCTAGTTTCCAGAAAGCAGGTGCTTCGAGGCTGCAACAGAAAGACACCCAAATTATGAGCTAAGCTGGAGCACTGAAGCTGTGTGCGGGAAGGTATCCAGTGATTGTTGGAGAATAGCTTGTCTTGGTCACTGACCAGGATGATTGCATGTTAAAGTTATTGGTCTTCCCAGATATCCACCACGTACTACGAGTCAGTGGCCAAAATCAATTAGGAGCAATCACATCACACCACTGAAGGCAAATACACTGTCAATCTCTCATTGAGCAACAGTACTGCTTATTAGCTTATTGAGGATGTAATAGGAATAGTAATGGGTGAATAGTTCATGACAGATTATTTATGCATCGGATTTTCTCCTGTTAGGTCTGTTTGCAAATTGACCTTGAATTTCTCCGATAAACTCATAATTCAGAACTACTTGTAGCTAATTTCAGTGGCACAGCTCATTTGAGAAGGCTCCACTTCAGCCTTCTGATATCTGAAAGGTGGGCTGGTTTTTTAATGACTTAACTCACTCCGTCCAAAGGTTTCAAGTGGGCCTGTATCATGATGGAGATGTTTTATGGAAGCAGTATGGTGAAATACAGAGGGACCTGGCCAGGTGAATGCCAAGAACAGAACCTTTCTACTGCCTTCTTCTGAGCTTGGTGCTTTAGCCCCTGAACTTGGGACCTGCAGCCGTATGCAAAGCCTGATGACATCCCTGCGTGCTTTCCCGCTGACCCCTATAGATTTTGGTTCAGTTTTGGATCTCCTCGCCCCTCTGTCTGTGGTATCACTGCCTGCTTTCATACAAATGAGGGGTGAGGTCACACGTTCAGGCCCCCAGGTCTGCAAGTACCCAGGTCAAAACTCCTTTCAGTCAGGGGAAATAGAGCAGAAAAGTATTTGGACCCGCTCAGAAACAAGGGAGAGAAGAGGATGAGCTGGGCAGGAGCCCACGTGTGATTGAACAGAAAGCGTCTGATGTTTTGCAGACAGTGGGAAGGAATGCTCCGGCGAGAGGCAAGGCACAACCCAGGCTGGATGAGCTGCTAGAGCTCTTGCTTCAGGCTTCAGAATAAAAGCCCAGCTCTCCTGAGAAAGGCATGTGCTCACACGGCCGGGACAGAAACAAGCCCCTTCTCCTAAAGTCTGCTTGGGTTCTTGAGACTCGAGCATGATAACGCTGTTCCTTGGCCTAGGCAGCTGGGACCTGCAATACTGAGAAGCGACAAGCTTTTCCTGACACCTAGGGAAAACCAGCTCAGAGGTGCCTCCAGCATGGGTAGCACTGGGAGCATTGGTGGTCTAGGGAAATTACCGACCAGGCACCACCACTTTGGTATTTTCTGGAGTGTCCCAATTTGGGGTCATTGTCATGAAAGTCTGGTTGCATTTGAAGAGCTCTAATTATCCCTTCCAACAATGGAAAGGACCAGTAGACTGTCTGCAGCACATAGAAAGGTCAGGGTCACCCTGACCCAAGCCCTAAGTGGGACTTCCCAAAAAGTGCCTGTCTCCACGGGCAACATGTTTGTGATTGCACTGGTCCAACCCTGAAGGCAAGTAGAAGCCTAGGACAGTCCCAGACAGGTTAATGCCAAAAACTTCTGAGACACTTATCTGAGGTAGCCTGGTAAAAGTGCTTTTGTACTTTGGGCCAAAGCCATGAAGAGCGGGAATCTGGTTGAGGACACCTGCCCTGGCTGCTAAATGAGAGGTTGATTCAGCTGTGTTAGGTCTAGCTCTTCCCCACCTCTCTGGTCCACCTCCCAATTAAGCAGCTCTTCTTATAGGTTGAGATCTGACCCCCCCCTTGCCCTTGGATCCTATCTGTTCTTAGGGGCAGAGGGAGGGGATAATTGTCCCCAATGACACAGCCTTTAGCAACTGCACAGGTTTCACCGGGATGCTCTAGGAGCTACAACTTATACCAGTTATTTATCATTTAATGCTGTTGGTTTTCCTTCTCTCATGCTGGGGCTCAGCAGTTGATATGCAAGTATTTAACCTTTTCTCCTGCCATCCTTTGCCAGCCAGACAGTCTTTAGGCTGACAGTGAGTTGTTGGTAACCAAGTGGCAAATGTCCTAATTGGGTGTTTGGGTGGTGTAATGGGGAGGCAACTCAGGAGGTTATATGATGGAAGACTAGAAATGGTAATGTCATTGGGAGCAAAAAAAGCAATTTTTGTCTGTTTTAAGAGAGCCTGGAGGTATTTGGGGGACTAAGGGGTTTTGCAACAGCCAAAGAAGGCTTGAGTGGTGAGACTGAGGTGGGCAGATGTGCACGACTGCTTCTGGGGTTTTGTCTGTCAGTGTCTCTTTTGGACCCTACACTTAGACAAAGTTGGAATGCGACTTCATTTGGTGCAGCTTTCATGTGTCTTCCATGGAGTGGTGCAGCATTAGTCAAATATAGGCATTAAGGTGGTGGGTTAAGTGCCAGTGAAGTCAAGAAAACACTAGCAGAAGGGGCTGACTGCTGTGGTAGATGTTGATGATAGCCAGCCACCAGGAGATGAGAATAATTTCTGAAAGGGAAAGTTTTCAGCAGGATTTAAGAGCAAATAAAAGGAGAACTCCCAAATCCTACAAAGCTGTGAGCTCCATGAGAGGGAAAAGCAAGTTCATGTGTATTGTGGTGACACATCAGATATAGGGAGATGGAAGAACTTGCTCATAGTGGCAAACACTTTGAGGGCATGTAGATTGCCCAAGCTTGCTTTAAAAAAAAAGCTTCTTTTTTTTTTATTCAAAAAAAAAAATCACAGCTGTTTTTGCAAGGAGTTGCTCTATCAGGAAGTAATGAGATCTTGCTGCCTGATTGATAAAACACACAGGCTGGGAGTAAAGAGGTTTCATCTGTTGTGGTCTTCAGGGCATCACTGTACTCTGTAATAATTTAAAAAAAAAAATAAAAATCACTTTCTCTGCTGACTCATGCTCTGCTCTCTGGAAACTGTAGTCCTCTTGGCAATTCCCTTCCTTTCCACCCTCCACCCCTGGCATTTTTTTCCTTGACAGCAGTTTTCTGGTTTTGTTTTGTTTTTTAAACTCAAACTGCATCCAGAAGAGTATAGCTTGTTGAAGGCAGTGTTTTGTCTCCTCTAATCCTATTGGGAACAGATGGAAGATTACAGAAAAGCATGCCAGTGTGGCTGGAAAAAATGCTATGGTATCTCTATCTGCCTTTGTGCCATTGCCTTGCATATGGCTAGATGTGTGCAAGACAGACTTGAGTGGTTTTTTCCCCCAAATTACTCCTGTAAAGCAACTTGTAAAGAGATAGGGTAACAATTGTGAATGCTTCAAAACTACTTTAATTTCAAAGCTTTTTGGAAAACAATACTATTTAAAACATTCAGTCGCTGTTTTTCCTAAACAATACTATTTTGGAGTGGGTTCTTCTGCTATTGAACTGATGTTTTCACTTGTGATGTGTTTGTAAGATGAAGGCTAATCTGTTCTAGCAGTTGCCAAATCAAGACTTCTGATATTTCCCCCCCTTTGAATGATTTTTCTGTGTTCTCTGTGTGAGCTAATGTGGAAAGTGCTTTGAGCATTCTTGGACTGTGATTTGCTCGGGGCAGAAAAGAGTTTCAGAACTAAGTTCTGTTTCCAGAGTCCTTGTACCCATCATTTCTTTTCAGCCTGGTCTTAAGTGACTGCTGTTTCCAAAATGGCAAACCCCTCAGCTGTCAGGAATTCCCAGTCTGCCATGGTGGCCTCAAGCATCTCTGCTGAGCAGCAGCAAGGTGGTTAAGTGGTGGTGGATGACCCTAAACATTTAACATTATTAATTTTCGGAGGAGTTTGGGGTGGTGGTTTTTTTAAAAAAAAAAAAGGCAATCAAGGAATCCACAATAATACTGAACTTACCATTCTAATTTTACCATGATTGCTCTGCTCTTTTTGAGATTCTTCTCACTCATCACCTCGTTGTTGCTTAGCATCTAATACTTATGACAGTTTCAAGTTGATTCCCCCCACCTTTAAGCTCCCTGGTTTTGGTTTGTTGTCTCTGTGATTGTTGTATAATAACAGCAATTATTATTTTCATAATCAGAATGACAGACCATCTGGGTAACTTTGGCTTTTGCAATTGTAGTGATTAGTTCAGAGAGCTGAGTTGAAAGCATAATGTCTATTGGGATTTGGAGGAGGAAGAAGATATAATCCTTTGTTTTCCTGGGAACATCAGGTCAAATGGGAGTAAGTGTTGGCCACTCTCACACTGTTACTAAGTTTTTCTGTATCTGCTGTGAGCCAGGCTTTTCATTTTCACCTTCTGTTTGCTAGCTCAGAGTGCTGTAACTACTTGAGTTTCTAAAGGTTGGTGGTTGTTGTTTATTTTTTAATAGAAGAAAAGCTTTGTCCTCAGTGTTGCAGAGAAAGTCATGACTAATGCAAAAGCAAATTAGATATACTCAGTTGTGTGATTAGGCTGAAAAAAATCAATGTCTTTAGAGCCCAATGTTGCCAATATAAGGTCCTTGACATATTTTCTTCTAATAACAGCTAGAGATTGTTAAATCAGTCAACAGTCTGCTCAACTCAAACTTCTGCTTGCTTACTTGACTATTGCGCATTTCTCCTGTGGGAAGAGTGGTGAGTCCATGAATTCAGCTGAAAAGAGGAAAGATGTTCTCCATAGCATTTTGGGGAGTAAAGTACAGAATAACTATGGAAAAAGCCCATCGCAAATGTTCATGTGTGCTCCTTGGTGCTGTGACTTGCTCCTAGTGGTTTCATGAAACGATCCTTTCATTAGAAGCTGGAAACTATAAGATATCTGGGGAGCGGTTGTATTCCTTGTATGAAGCTCAGTATAGACCAATTTGTCTCAGTGCAACTGAAGTAATGAGGAGGTTGGGGTGAGTTTAGGGGTTTTGTGGGGAGAGGGATGTTGGTGGTTTTTTGGATATTATTTTTTTCTGCGGTGGTTGAGATTTGTGATGCTATAGGCCTGCTTGGCTTTTTTTTTCTTCCCCATCTGCTTGTGCTTAGCTTGGTAACTAAATTTGCATCCTAATAAAAAGAAGAAGAATCAGCAAGAAGCAATTGACTGAAGCTGTATCTTCTGCCAGGTCTCAGAAAGGTTTCTTGTGAGAAATTTGGAAGAAAAACAAAGTGGGGCCAGAACTGCAGTTGACCACCTGATCATCCATAAACTAATCAGCAGAGTTATTCCAGTTCATTCAGGTTTGGGTAGTTGAGACCCTGGCCCCATATCTGCCATTTCTAGAGTGGCAACAACCAACCAGCCTCCTTCCTGAGTCGATAGTGATGCTGATCTCCTCTCTGTGGTGACCAGCAATAGGTCACAAGAGGGTGGATGGTGACTGGAACAGGCTCCCCAGGGAAGTGGTCACCGCACCAAGCCTGTTAGAGTTCATGGAGTGTCTGGACAATACTCTTAGTCATATGATTTAGTTCTAGGTGATCCTAGAGGAGCAGGGAGATGGACTCGATGATCCTTATGGGTCCCTTCCAACTTGAGATATTCTACGATTGAGCATTCATCTTGCCTGGGAATGACACACTGGTTTAGTTTAAGGTGCTACTACTTCTTCAGCCAAGGAGCAGCCATCTGAGCTTGGGCTCTCTGTAGAAAGCAGTGGGCTTCTTACAACCATTTTAAGGGAGCCAGCTTTATGGGACACTGAAACGGACTGAGTGAGAGTAGAAACACCTCTTAAATCACCATCTCGCATCAGACTGGGCCTTTTGAAGCTGGTTTTACTGGAGACAGAAAAGTAATAGGACTGCCAAATCACCATCCATGTCTCCAAAGCTTGGGTGCACCAAGCGTGTGTGTGGGACTGTGTGATGCACTGCTATCGCAGCCTCCCAGGAAAGTTGCTATTTTTTCATGACTTGGAGCATTTACCATCTGCCTGTGTTTGTTCCCTCGTGCTGGGACACGAATGTTTGAGGGCAGGCACCATATTGTTTTGTGCTGTTTCATACAATACTTGGCAAAGAGGGAAGAGAAGGGTGTCCTGGCTCTCTACCATGTCTCCAGAGTGCTAAAATAATACTAACCCTGTAAGAAATCTAAGATTTTTTCTTATTGTCTGACACTCCACAGCTTATTTTGGCTTTGGGAATCTGTGAATTTGGACAAAAAAATGTAAAAACTTGTCAATGTGGAGCAAATGAGAGCACCCAGCTTCAGTCTGTTTAGCAAGGCACAAGTATGAATCACTGCTCCTTGGTGAGAAGAACACAGGATTTCCTGGAAACAAATTCAGGCCTTGACAGAGCTGTTTGATCTTCAATTGATGTTTTGTTTTTGTTTTCTAAACAGCAATAACATCATTTTAAGCTATAAACAGACCATTTTCCTTTGTCCTTGAAGTGAGTCATTAATTAGTTAATAACATGAATTAATTACTGCCTGTGCATAATGAAAGGGCCGTGTTTGGTTTTTATCTACTGTGTTCTTTCTAGTAGTGCATTCATATTAATAGTCTCTCAATATATGATTCTCTTTGTCCCGTTCAGGATCAGCTCTCCCTAAAGCCTGGTAGGGCACCTGTGCCTGGGATGTAATGAAATGCAACCACAAAGCTTACCCAGGGGCAAGATGAGCAAAAGAATTCATCTCCTATGACAAAGAGAAGCCCCATAGGCTGGGCTCACAAAAGGGGGGCCTTGGTTGTTTTTTTTTTCTTGAAGGTTGGATCCCTGCCTGCCCGTCCTGCTCGCCACGAGCCCTGCTGTGATCTTGAGATGGGAATTTCAATGCCAAGATTATGGCCTGAAACTTTTGACAATTGCTTCGTCCTATTTAGTGGCTAAATAAATGGTTTGCCCAATTAATTACCAAGGAGGTATTTCTGACTGGGGCTGGGGACAGTTCATTGTGAAAGGTTTAAGTGCATATTTCAGGCTGCTAGAAGAGGACACGACTCTTCATTTATCCGCAAATAAGATATAAAATATACCTTATCCTTTGATGGATGTGCTCCTGGTAAACAAGCAGGGAAAACACAGAAGTGAAGATGGCTTAAGAGTGCCTGTTGTCTTTCTAGGAAGAGAATTTAGTGCTTAGCTTAGGCTCCTTGTGCTGGGCTCTTGCCTCTTCCCTCAATGACCTGTTGGTACGTGCACTGAATCAGGTGCCACGGTTTGTCCTCTGGACAAAGTTTCAGTAACCTGGTAGTAGCAATGAAGGAGCCGCTCTGCAGACGGCGAGTGTAGGGAATGTGGCGATGGCAGCATCTCTGTGGGGTGACGTTAATACCCACAGTGCTGCTAATCCTAGCTGGGCACAAGCGAGAGACTTTGGCAGGTTCCTCTGCCTGCCTCCAGGCAGCATGGTAAAACACGGAGTATGAATGATAAGCTGCTCATAGATGAGGCTCCTTCCCAACCCCTCAGCCTGGCTCCTGCTCCGAGGTAGGAGATCCGTAACCTCTTAAAAAAACCCTCTATGTTAACAGAGCTGGGTGCCCTCGCTTTTCATAGCAGTGCGTAGCTGAGGTCTGGCCAGTGCTTGAGTATGGGATTTCTCATATTCGAGGATAATGCGTTGCTTTTTGCTTGTGGTGGTTTTTTGTTTCAGTTCTTGCCAACTTGTTCCTGTAACACAAGCAGAATTATTTCTCTTAGATATGTCCAGGCTGAGAAATAGATACTTTTACACTTATTTGTATGCTTGTTTGTTTCTGTTCTTTAGACTTAAGGACTTAAGGACTTAAGACTGCTGGAGAAGGTACAGCAGAGGGCTACAAAGATGATGAGGGGCCTGGAGCATCTCCCTTACAAGGAGAGGCTGAGGGACTTGGGTCTTTTTAGTCTGGAGAAGAGAAAGCTGAGGGGGGATCTGATCAATGCTTGTAAACACTTAAAGGCAGGGTGTCAAGAGGTTGGGGCTGGTCTTTTTTCAGTGGTGCCCAGTGTCAGGACAAGAGGAAATGGGCACACACTTGAATGTAAGAAGTTCCACCTAAACATGAGGAGGAACTTCACTTTGAGGCTGGCAGAGCTCTGGCAGAGGCTGCCCAAGGAGAAAGTGGAGTCTCCTTCTCTGGAGACATACATGTCCAGGCGGGGTTTGTTTCTGTGAGACCTGCTGTAGGTGGACCTGCTTTGGCAGGGGGGTTGGACTAGATGACTTCCAGAGGTCCCTTCTAACCCCATGGGATTCTGTGTTTCTGTGACTAATGTCTGTCTTTCTCCTGCTGTCCCTGAAGTGGAAGAATTTGGGGTTCTTTCTTGGCTTTTAGCCTCTATGTTCAGACCTACTGCATTCTATGTTTTGAGCAGTGGTACTTTAAGATTCAGCAGGACATAGAAATTTGTCAACATCCCAGTTGTCACAGCATTGAGTATTTTAGTGCTCTGTGTGTGGCTTGTGGGGTGTGTTGGGCTTGTTTTGTGGAGGGGTAGTAGCATAAGGGTTGTGCCCTGCTCCAAACCTCCCTGCCTGGCTCCTCTCCATCTGTCCTGTGCCTTCATGGCCCCTTCTTGCTTGTTATACTGAAAAATGTAGTGTGTTCTTTTGTGATGTGTGTTTTATTTTGTTTGGGTTGTTTTTTCTGTTCTACGTGACCAAGAGTGATCTGATTCTAATGCTGTAGATGATGGGCTAAAACAGAGCTCCCTTCTCCCATGCTGCCAGTCTCTGAAGGATTTGCTATGCCCAGGTGTACTGCATGTCAGATAAATCCATCTAGTGCAAACAGTAAAAACTCCTTCTTTCCTGCTTCTAGTATATCTCCCCTGGCTCTTCATAACCACAGATCTTTTCATGCTTTGCTAAATGTGGTGTGAGCCTTGCATTGGCGGCCTCCTGAGATATACCTGAACCAAGCATTTGCTTGCTCAGATGTCCACTGGGTCTCTGTTGTTGGGTTTTGGGGTAGTTCCTTTTATATATGCTCCAAGAATTGACAAGCTGAAATAATTAAGATGTGGCTGGCTCTCACCTTGTCTGATTTGTTGTCCTTGGTGGGTCTCAAGGAGTGAAGTGCTCCCTCCCCCATACCTCCCAGTGAAAGATCCAACCTTTGCACCAGGACGTGAAGCCCTCTGGAAGTGTTTGGATGGGATTGGTGAGGGGACTCTCCCTGGGACAGTGCCTAGTAGGGCTCTGGCGGGCGAGCACCGAGAGGTGGCTGAGACCAGAGGAAGTTTTGGTTAGCAACGAGGGAGCATGGGGCTCAGTGGGGCAGCAGTCCAAGCAGATTTGAGACTCTACCAACTACTAGCTACGGAAATCTTGCTGGTAGGTGGCTATCAGCCCATCCTGCCCAGGCATGAGTCCTCCTTCCTGCTTGTGGCCCCAAGCACGTTCAGCTCCTGAGAGATCTGACTGCAGCTTGGCCCTTCAGGCAAGAAGATTACACCAGCATCAGCTGATGTCATGATTTATTCCCAAATGCTTTTCCACATGCTTGAGAGGTGTTTAGCAGGTAAGGGAGAGCTGGCAACTGTCACAATTTGCAAAACAAAAAGATGCCTCTGCTCTAAGTCCTTCCAGTTCGTTTGACTCGGAGCTTCCTGTGGGCTCACCAAGCTATGTCAGCATCTGTGTCTTCTTCCTGGCTTTAAACCCACCCTGTGAAATGTTAATGATGGTTTCGCTACCTGAGTGTGGGATCATGCTGGCCAAAAGGGTCACAGCATTGAAAACATTAGAGAGATCTTCTACAGCCCCAGAGGTCCAAAGGCCACTGACTCTCCTCTGTGTGTGGGATGGAGGAGTATTTGAGGGGCTTGGAAAAAAAAAAATATCCCAAACACAGTTCTTCTGCTGCTGTCTCACATGTCTCTTGGCAGAGGTATTGAGCCACTCGGGCAGAGGTTGTGACTTAGCTGTCCTCTGTAAGAGGTGTGCATGTGGCCAAACTCAACCTCTGATTATGAGTCCTTGAATTCAAGAGAAGTCCTGGGAGCCACACAGTGGCTACCAATTCCCTTTCTCGGCTGCAAGTTCTTCCTCCTCACATACCACCAGTGAATATTAACAAAACCAGTCCAGTAGCATGAAGTGTGTTTCCTACCATGCCCGAGGCCCTGATCATAGGAGTCTTTTGGTCCCAGCCACAGGCACTGCAGTGGTCTTTGCATGATGCTTTGAATCAACTGAAACAGTGGTCGCTGGGGGCCAATGCTTGCTACTGTGTGAGAGCAGATTCCCTATTCCCCAATGAAGAAGGCATGAAAAACACACAGAATCATAGAATGGTTAGAGGTGGAAGGACCTTAAAGATCATCCAGTTCCAACCCCCCTGCCCTGGGCAGGGACACCTCCCACCACAACAGGTTGCTCAAAGCCCCATCCAGCCTGGCCTTGAACCCCCCCAGGGATGGGGCATCCACAAGTTCCCTGGGCAACCTGTTCCAGTGCCTCACCACCCTCACAGCAAAGAATTTCTTCCTGATAGCTAATCTAAATCTCCCCTCTTCCAATGTAAAACAATTACCCCTTCTTTAAATCTTCATTACCCCTTCTCTACCCGTTCATTACATCTTTGCCTATCTCCTTGTGTCTAGCACAAGTGTCCCAGTAGTTCATGCAGGATAAAAGGGTTTTTTTATAGGGATTCCCAGGTGATGTTAGAGCAGCACTAATCCAGCCACCTACAACCTGCTGTGATTGTCTCGAGCTGTGTGTGGGGCATGTGCATGCTATGGGGGGTTTTGGGAGTGGGGAAGGTGTCATTCTTGTGGTTGGCCAAGTAGAACCTCTCCCATTCATCACTGTGGAAAAAATGCACTTTGCTTCCTGAAAGCTATATTTATCTGCTCTCCAGGGAAAGCTGAGTGTGAAGAACTGTTGACCAGTAGAGTGCTGGCATCACTGCTCTCTTCCTCCTGTGGAGGAACGTGGTTGTCAGCAGGGCTTGAGTTTGGACAAAGAAGCAAGGACAGGCCTTCCTCACGTTCTGCTGAACTGGCACAGTGAATGATTGGGGAGGGGCTGTGGCTGCTTCCCCTGTATCAAACCCAGTTGTCAAACGTTATTGCCTCAGCTCACCTTCAAGAGCAATGTCTTGCCTCCTCGGAGCCCCACAGAGCTTGCTCTGGTCTTAGCTGAGCACAGCTGAAAGCACATGAGCATCTAGTGGGCTTATCCTACATCTGTTTCCAATTACGTTTTCTTAAGCTCAAGGTACAGCTTTAGGAGACACTGTCCATGTTCACTGCTACCTTCTCTGTAGGTACTCATAGTCAAAGAGGCACTGGAGACAGAGGCTTCCATTTTAGGCCACAGCCACTAATAGGTGAGACCCTATGTTTCCTCATGTGCTGCTGCAGTATGTAAGAGCAAATGAAGAAACAGCTTATGAAATACTTCTTAAAACCTTCTTTTAATGTGAAATCCTTTCTAGGAACCTGGCCCCATGCAACACTTCTAGGCTTGACTCTTGGTTTGGGAACAGCATAAACTAGGGACATCATGTTGATTTTTGTTTTGGTGAGTTGTTTTTAATCGCAGCTTTCCTGGGTAAATCCGCTCAGTTCTTCTTCCCCTGTAAAATATGAGGAATGATAAAAGCTTGGTACTTTTACAGAAACTGTAAAGATCTATGCCAGTAGATGTTACTGTCAACGAGGAGCTGTGACAATCAGCTGCTGCACGTGGTAACAGGTCTCTGCTCCAAGAAGCTTTTTCCAAACCACTCCTAGTGGAATAAGAGGTGGAATTGACCTGGGAAGCACAGCATGACTGGCTGCCGTGCTTGTGGGGCCTCTGGACTTGACATGCGTTGCAACTGACAAAATTCACACAAGGAATGGTTGTGGCAGCTCCTAGCAAGCTCTTAAAACGAGGGGGTAAAACAGGGATAAGCAATTTTTCTGGATGAGAGAGATTAGTTTAAAAACAACCACTTAGTTCTGCCACTGGTGCAATGGGGCTCTGACGCAGGGCTCTTCTTACATCCTCTAAAGGACAGGGAACTGCTGGAGAGGGTCCAGCAGAGGGCTACAAAGATGATGAGGGGCGTGGAGCACCTCCCTTATGAGGAGAGGCTGAGGGGCTTGGGTCTTTTGAGTCTGGAGAAGAGAAGGCTGAGGGGGGATCTGATCAATGCTTATCAATACTTAAAGGGAGGGTGTCAAGAGGA